>JAYESA010000020.1:53572461-54314961 GCA_036927795.1 Iris macrosiphon | reverse complement strand
AAAATTTAAATAATTATTCTAAGCCAATAAATAAGTCTAACAAGGGTGTTGGTTGGGTCTGACATGGGTCCACTGGGTCTGACATGGGTCCAGGCTAGCCAAAACACTAAAATAACTAATAATAATACAACCAACAATTAAATATTAATACAAATATTTATGATAAATACACAATTAATCAAATTAAAAAAATATAAAAAAATACTCTGCTCTGGAAATGGGGTAGTGACAAGGACTCTGTAGACTTCCCCGTCCCTATCGCCAATAACATGCATGCCTACTGATCTCTACCTGAAAATTTTATTATTCAAGATTAGTATTCGAAGGTTGCAGAAAAGGAGAAAGTACTAGCTAGATTTCTTATGACAGTTGAATATATTACACGAACACTGAAAGTACTAGCTAGATTTCATATGAAACATTGGTGGAGTATCGTGTGATCAACTTATTTTTAGTTTCAACCTTCTCCGCCCCGACGCTTAGACCGTTCTGGCACTAGGACACCCTTTTTAGTTATAACCTCTTTAATCCAAATACCTTTATGCTGATTTGTATCGATATATCTACATCTTCAGTTGTTTCCCTTTTATTGTTGAACTTCGATTCTTTTATTGCACATATTTGGAATATTGATTATAAAGTTGTGGCTATCAATGCATAACATAACTTAGTTTTACTTTTACATCACAGTGCTACAAGCTCTTATTCCCAGTAATGGAGGGCAGGGACAAGATGTACACAGACCTCTAATTTCCAATAACAAAATTAATACTACTATCAGGCTCTAGAGGAAACTGTGGCATATTCAAGCAGTTCGATAATAATATACAGTTGAGATAAAGATAGCCCAATAGCCACTTGGATCGTTTGTGGAACCTTCAAACAGCAGAAGGCCTTAACATGCTATGATGGCACCTTGATTAATTGTCTGGTCATAATAATTTTGTCTAGTCAATATCCAACTAAATTTGGAGACAGGTGAAAATTAATTTATTGCACAAGAAGAATAGGAAAATGGGAGAGAAATATGCACTCTCTCTTTCAATTCTTATAATTTAAGAAAATAAAGCAACATATTTGACTTGTTCTTGTAAACACATATAGCCTAAAAAAAAACCAAAAGAAAGAAGAGACATAGCCTATGTAATCCATTCAAGAAAATCAGAAGAATCAAACCATGGGAGGATTGTGATGAATCACCACATACCACACCATCCTTTTCAACTATAAAAAGAAACAGTTGAGTAGAATAACTTCAAGGTTTCACATCTCAAACTAAGATTCATAGTGTCCTAGAACTTGAGCATCATTATTAGTCAAACCTGGTAAACCAGTTTTTGTAATATAACAAGAACAAGTTCAAGTCCGGTCAAGTACCTGCTGCTGCTGCAGGTGACCAAATGGTTTGATGGGTATCAGATGCATCTATGCGTTCTCCCCACATGCATACCTCACCACAAATAACCAATTTCTGTTGCTCAGTTTTTGTGATATTTACGAGTGGCTCGTTCATGTAGAACCCTTGCCAAGTGGCATCTAAGTGATCCAAGTACCACTTGTCATGGTTGCTCACAATGCACCTTAACCCAACAGCTGCCACTTTCTCAGCTACTCCACCACCAAGCCTATCAATCCATACGAAATGAGCATTACGAGGCAAAATAATCTTGATCCATAAGAGTATAATGGAACTGTTAAGTAATCTTGCTTAGAATCACAAAAACTCCCATTTGGACTTATAAAATCAAAGAATGTTCATGCTGATATAAAGGCTCATGCTAACATAAAAATACATTTTTAACAGATAACAATAATCAGCAGAAACTTGACAATAATTATTAGCATATGACCAGGAAACAAATAAAGAATCTTCCCCAGATGGATGTGGCAAGCCATATTTAGAGGATATGGCTGCTCTAGAACTGGTACCTTGGTATACCCCTTTAGAGTGAATTGAATCTTATTGTATCTCCGAGTCATAATCTGAGTTAGATAATTCTTAATTTATGGCAAGAGGATGATTGACTATCCTAGTATCTTCGACTTAGAGGCGTTCTTGATCCTCAACTTGTCACATTGACATAGGCCATTAGGATATCTTGATCCCAGTACCAGTTTTTTTTATAGAGATTTGGATCTCTTTGAATGTTTAGCCACTTGTGAAGTTGGCTGAGGAGTAAAAGACAATTGATTGAACACTGATATCTTGATCCCAGTACCACTAATGATGCTACTCTCCAGATAAAAAGGAACTCAAGAAAATAATGTAAATTCACAACAACAAAAAAATCTGGCCACAATATATATAACTATAATTACTTAGGTATTAGTCATGATTGAGAAAATGAAGAAAAATCTACACTTCTGCAGTTTCTAACTCATGTGGTAAATGGACAGACATGGCAACAACAAAAATTCAGGTATGCCTATTAAGTCTAGGAAGCTTCATGAGAAAGTACAACAATGCAAAGATTGCAGCAGGGTCAAATAATAGCTTCTCTGCAAAAATTAGATTCAGTACTCAAATATGAGATCTTCTGGCCTCAAGAACTACCGAAGCATGACAAACAAGCCAGTGTCATAATTATGTTAATGCTCAAAACCAATTATTTCAGTAAATCTGCTAAATTATGTTAATGCTCAAAACCAACCCATGTTCTTACCTCCAAAAACATATCTAGTCTGCCCTCCATTTTTCTTATTTTTCTTCAAGAGAAAGAACCACCTTATTAGTATGAGCTTGGGCTTTTAGCCTGGAAACTGTAACTCCAAACCGGAGTCCTTTTACTTCTACTTGTGTTATTAAATGCTTCCGTTATTGACGACTCTGTAAACTTGTTACCAATCGTCTATGCGTTTATATTTTCGCTGCACTCGGACAATCTGTACGACTCTGTGGCTTAGACCTCTTACCGCCAGCATGGACCACGGCCTTGCACGGACGCGTCTTATGCTCGTGCGGTATCACGCCCAGATGGGTCAAGCGATCGTCCCGCGGGAGCGCTGGAACGGTGATTCATGCCTAGCGGGGCTGGCCGATTAGCCTGTGGGAGATCGGGACATGACAGTCCGCTTGAGCGGAATGGGTCGTTACATTATATACCACTTAGAAAAAGTCTCGTCCTCGAGACTTCCTGAGCGCAAGCCGTTCTATCGCACTATCGAATATATCCCAAGTGTAGCAATCGGTATCACTAAATCCGTTCGAACACAATCTCCTACTCGTTCCTTACGTCGTGTTGCGTGTATGTTGGGTTGGTCTCATTGCGCCTTAGTGCAGAACGTGTTGCTTAACGCGAGGTACGTTATGATCCATCTTGAATAACGATCTAAGGCTGAGGCAAACTTATACTAATCGTTATACTTGTCCATGTGGATATTCACTTGCACTCGCATTCGAGATCGGCATATCGCAAGTCTGGATCGTGCATATATTCAAAGCGTCCTTCAAACATATGTATGTCAACCAACTCAGCAAAAGCGAAGTCTGTGCACTCGAGTTTCACATATCATTGAGTCTTAGATCGTGTACACGTTCAAGACATCCCTCAAACATATGCATTCAACCAAACTTAAAGATAGTGAAATCGGACAAGCTACTTGCAAAAATCTCAAGGGTTCTCATTTTATGAATCACAAGAATACTTCGACAAGGTCAATCAAATTCTAAGTCATTTTCCATTCCAACTCAAATCAAGTTTTGCACTACTGTTAAGCACGATCTATTCGGTCTACCAACTAGCGTCCATCCGTTCGGGTCAAACATAGCATACGTTATCATTCCAAGTCTAACCCTAAGTCTTGCTGTCACAGTTCTGTAGATTTGTTCAAGAAATATGCTAAAGTCGGTCATTCTGGTCCTTCATTCGGCACAGGGTCATCTGCCTAATTACTAGGTCAGCTCATAAGGTCATAGGTACAAGCTCAAGCACATAATTCATCGTGCAAATTCGTCACACGATATTCGTCCCAAATCCTAGGGTTAAACCATTGTTCATTTGCACGGGGTATTCTACCCAAGCTTGTTTCACTCAGATTTTTAAACATCGAGCACAATTTTTTTTACTCTCAATAACGTATTCGTTTGTACAGGGGTTCGAGTCTGTTTAGTAAAATCCACGATATATCCATTCCAAGTCTAAACTGCCAAGCCAAGATTCAATTCTAAACCTTTTATTTATAACTCCAAGTCGTACAACCTGATTCATGTATCCGTTCACAAAACCATCAAGCGTGATTTATTTCAGGTTCTAGGCTAACTTATCAATCAAATACTTTCGATTACTTGCATTCCCAAACTCGTCTTATCGTGTCGAACCACAAGTCAAGACGATCCATTAGTTGTTATGCTCCGATCTTTCGCAAGTTCGATTACCCTCGTTGGACATGAGATCACCACGTCAACGCTCCCGCTGGATAATCGTCCTAATCCAGACGTGACGCATCTATGAGCATAGAGTTACGCTCGCACAAGATAAGAACGTCGAACAATATGGTTATCTTCGAAACGATCAAGACTTCCTTATTATTTTACTTTGCTCCATTCAAGTTATATATAAAAATCTATCAAGTCATGTCCGTTCATGTAGTGATTATAATTCATCTAGCAAAATCATTCAACTTTAATGTTATCGTTCGGTAAATACATAGTCTTAATTCTAGCATTCCTCAAGCAATTGGGTTCAAAGTCTATCCCATTTTTGATACGTTCTATTTGTCACTACCATATTTTCTAGGGAAAAATATTTTGATAATTTCATAATTAATTAAATGTTGTGCATGTTAAATAATTATTTATTGTATTATTTATTTATTGTTAGATGCTAGTTTATTATTTTGGACTTGTGTTAGTGGACCTATAACTAGTTTAGTTTAGATTCATGGACCAACATTTTTTATTAGTTAGAATTGAGCCCAATTAGAAGCCCATTTATTATGAGGATAATTAATTTAATTAAACTATTAGACTAGAACCTTCCCTCCTTAATTATTTCTTCATGAGAGGCCCCAAGGGGTATAATGGACATTATATAGTGGATTGAGGGAGGGGATAAGGGGGCCGGCCAATATATAAGGGGGCCGGCCAATATAAAAGAGGGAGGGGTGTCATGCCCCAGTCCCAAAATAAGTAGGACTAGGAATACGTAACATGCCAGCCGTATGTATACGAACTCCAACATATGGAAACCATATACACACGTACGCTGTACATGAATATCCAATCCACAGTGGTAATATACTGTCATAATAAGTCACACGCAAATCTATATCTCATCCACAGCACAAATAATAGATAAATGGAAATCAATAACTGAATATCAAATAAGCAGTCTCAAAATATAATAGTCGGATGAAAATAAATCAACTGCAAATCGACTATAATAAACTACTAAAGAGAGAAGAGAATAAACTCTAATATAAGAATAAATGTCTCAAAAAAGAATAGCAACTAGAATCTCTAAACAGCTGCAATGAATCACATATAATCCGAAGGTAAGACCTCCTCAGTCTGATAGGTAGCGTCAGGTCCAGATCCATACTCCTACGGATACTCCTGCTCATCTATATCTGGAAAGGTACCAGGTCCTCAGAGGGACGTAACAAGATACATATAAATATGCCAATGAAGTACTAAAATGTAAACATCCATTGGGGTCGCCTAACCATCTATGTGAATGCAGTTTGAGAACAACTTTCCATCAAGTGGGCTATCTGGCTGAAAACTGGGATTGGCATGACTCTCTCAAAGAATCAGGGGCCTCAAAGCATGTCGTCTTTTGAACGGCAGAGGCCGCCAAGTAGTATAGGGGTCATCACCGCCCGTATCTCCAGCGGAGCTTCCGGGTTACAGAAGGAAAAAGTGTAAAGGAGCCCAAATACCTTACTTGTTGTTCTCTCCACCCAATGCTCTAAGCATGTCATGTCTATGACACGATAATACCTCTGATAACCTCCAGGTCTACTAGCATGCAAAATTTCTATTGACAATTATCCCTATCCGTCGCACGACCTATACGTACCAGTGGCCAGCCGAGTACGCAAGTCCATGTCCTACATGTGACTCACACTCATGTAAGAATAGTGCCATGGCCAATAAAACATAAATGCCTCATGAAGATGGGGTAGTCTCATAAAGTAGATCCAATGCATATACATAAAGAAAAATATAGTACGACGACACCGTCGTTGCACCCAAGTTTCCTTGGATGCGCAATTTATATAGCAGTTAAAATAAATGAACTAAATAAACAGAAATAATTATGCATGCATCATATGGAATATAAATACAGTACAATGGCAAGGTATACTTGCCTGGCAAGAAATCTGTAAAGTGTACGCAACCAAATGTCAAGGACACGGAAACTGGAACTAAGGCCTCCGAACAAATGTCTTCGGATGCTGAAATAAATATCACCAACATTTTTGGAATGAGCAAAATAGCTAAAAAGTGCTTCCCTTTCGTCCAATTTGGACACAGGGGCAAAACGATAATTTCGGATAAAAGTAGGGTCCACGTGTGGCCTACTTTGCACCGAAAAGTGTGCCAAGGGTAAAAGTCTCTAAATAGGATAAATTATAGGTCAAAAAAATTCTAAATGTCAATACGAACCCAATGGTATGTCCAAATGTGGATTCCGATGGGCCAAACACAATTTCGCCCAAAAAGTCAACCGTGAGGCCCGCCAATTGGTGACTTGGTCAACTGTCTCAGAATTACGTAAAAATTGGGTCACAAGACCAGCGCGTTACCACAAGTCCAGTGGCATAAGTTTTGTCGCAATCTGATGAGCGTACACAAAATGCGCGCGACTTTCGCAAAAGTTACGACACAGGATTTGTCCGCGGATACGGGCTGATTCTGGCGCGCACACGCGTCCGAATTAGTTTCTGCAAACTCTCACGTGTCCGGTTATGCTGCGCACACCGTTTGGTATACTTGGTACACGGCGGGGCGGTCCCGTTTGGCGGAGCGTGCTCCGTTTCACAACTTTTGGAAATCTGGAAAAAGTGTATTTACGGGGTTTTCCAACAAATTTAATTCTACCTATAGCAGTTAATAATCTAGAGTTATTTAACAGAAATTAAACTAGGTCAAGTGGTCAACGTATACCAAAAAGAATCATCAAATTTGGATCTCTGTGGTGGGAGATACCAATCCGGGAACATAGGTGATCACCGTAGTTTTCTGCGATCCCAGAAATTGGTCTATTTCTGCCAACTTTGGCACTGTTTTTGTCTATGGTTACATGTTGTTCGAGGTCTACTAACACACAGATAATGAAGAGGGTTAAGGGGTGAGTGTATCGGTGAAGACGGGATGACGTTTGGTTGAGCGAGGTGACAGAACACTGTGCGAGAATATAGGTACCTCGATGCTGAATTCTGCAGTTGTGGTGTCGCGCGGGGTCGCGGTCGTCGGGGTCAGTTTGGATGGCCTGGCGCGGTTCTCCGGCTGCGGTGGCGGCGCTTTCTAGGTCTAGATGGGAAAAGAAAGAGTTTAGATGATCTAGGGTTAGGGTTTTAGTTGAAACAAGTGAATATATATATAAGAGGAGGGAGAGGGTCTCGGTTATTCATGCGGCTTATACAACACGCCGGGGGGGGTCTTACGTTTGTTGCTGGGCTTTGTGTGCTTCAAAGGGGCTGATGTGCTAATTCAAAGGGGGTGTGGGTCTGTGGAATTTGTAAAAGGGGCAGCGGATTTTGTTTAAAGGCCAGCGGCTTTGGCTCACAAAGGGGCGGATAGGATGTTAGGAATGGGTTTAAGGATCCATTAGGGATCCAATAATGGTTTAAAAATCTATTTTCTTTTCTTTTCTTTTCTAATCTTTTTCCATTTCTTTTTCTTTCTTTTTCCTTTATATATATATATATATATATATATATATATATATATATATATATATATATATATATATTTATTTATTTATATATACATATATACTCATAGAAAAATCTAGAATTACACTAATGCATACCATTAAGCTAGCAACTACTCAAGGGGTCTCCTACATAAAATAAATTCAAAAAAAATTCCTAATGGCCCCATAAATCCCCTAAGTTCACCAACACCTAAAATAAAAATTAATAAAAATCTATTTCTCCTAATTTGCCACTAATTACTATAATTAAATTAAAAATTAATTATAAAAAGGTAAATACGATTTTTAGGAATATAGGTTTTATATTCTACCCAACTTATAAAAATTTTGTCCTCGAAATTAAAATTAAGCTATGGTAGAAAGTCAAGGATGGTATAAGAAATAAATTAACAAAGTAAATTCATACCTTGGTCTGCGAATAGGTTCGGAAAATGCTTGCGCATGTCGTCCTCGCGCTCCCAGGTTGATTCTTCTGGCGCGTCATGCCTCCATGCTACGCAAACCAAGGGAATAGACTGGTTCCTCAATACTTTCTCTCGACGATCAAGGATTCCCACGAGTTGCTCTAGGTATGACAAGCTCGGCCCAATGGTGATCTCCGAATGGTCGAGAACATGACTGATGTCCGCCACATATCGCCTGAGCTGTGACACATGGAATATGTCATGTACTCCCTCAAGTGAAGGTGGTAGCGCAAGTTGATATGCCACTTCTCCTACTCTCTCGGACACGTCAAAAGGCCCAATATACCTTAGACTTAACTTGTCGCGCCCTCCGAATCGAATGGTGCCTCTGGTAGGTGATATCCTCAAGAAGACATGATCGCCCTCTTTGAACTCCAAAAGACGACGATGAAGGTCTGCCCACTGCTTCTGCCTGTCTTGTGCTGCTCGCAAGTGTCCTTGAATCTTCTTAACTGTCTCAACGGTGTTGACCACCAACTTGGGTCCCAAAATCTGACGTTCTTCCACGTCACTCCAACACACATGAGACCTACATTTGCTTCCATATAATGCTTCAAACGGAGCCATCTGAATACTCGCTTGATAGCTATTGTTGTAAGAAAACTCCATAAGATGTAGGTGGTCCTCCCATGATCCTCCGAAGTCTAACATGCAAGCCCTCAACATATCCTCCAATGTCTGAATAGTACGCTCTGACTGCCCATCTGTCTGCGGGTGGTAAGATATACTGAACTTCAGACGAGTTCCAAGACTCTCTTGCATGCTCCTCCAAAAATGAGATTTAAAGCACAAATCTCTGTCTGATACAATACTGACTGGTATGCCGTGCAATCACACGATCTACCTCATATATAAGTCAGCTAAAGCTTCTGTAGACTGACCCACTCTAAAAGGTATGAAATGTACTGACTTGGTGAGTCAGTCCACTATTACCCACACTACATCTCTTCCACTTGGACTCTTAAAAAAACTCATGACGAAGTCCATAGTGATGTGCTCCCACTTCCACTCTGGAATCGAAAGTGGTTGCAATAATCCTGCTATCCTCTGGTGCTCCGCCTTTACTTGTTGACATACCAGACATTTAGCTACAAAGCGAGCTATTTCTCTTTTTATTCCATGCCACCAAAAGTGCTGTCGTAAGTCACGATACATCTTGGTGCCTCCAGGATGAATAGAATATATCGAACTATGAGCCTCTGTCATCAGCTCCTGTCGAATCTCTCCATTTGGAACATAAAGACGATCACCACATCGTAATGTCCCATCCTCATGAATGCGCAATCCTGTCTGCTCTTCGGCCTCTGTCCTTTCCTTCAGTCTCCTGAATCTGGCATCTGTAGGCAAAGCTACCTTAATCCTCTCTACTAATGATGATTGTACTTGCAAGTTGTCTAGTGTCCCATCTGCTCTGGGTAATATCACTTCAATGCCAAGCTCTTGCAAGTCCTCCAATAGTTCTCTCTGTGCTGTCAAGAAGTAGGCTGCTGGTTTCCGGCTTAACGCGTCTGCTACCACGTTAGCCTTGCTTGGATGATAATGTAGCTCTATCTCGAAATCTTTTATCAACTCGAGCCATCAATGTTGCCTCATATTCAACTCCTTTTGCGTGAAGACGTACTTGAGGCTTTTGTGGTCTGTATAGATCTCCACTCATTCCCCATATAAGTAATGTCTCCAAAGCTTCAGAGCAAATACAACAGCTGCAAGTTCCAAGTCATGAGTCGGATAATTCTTCTCATGTACTCGTAACTGCCTAGATGTATATGCAATCACCTTGCCATGCTGCATTAATACGCATCCCAAGCCTTTCCCTGATGCGTCACTGTAGATCACATAACCTCATGATCCTGATGGAATAGTCAATACTGGTGCTGTAGTCAGTTGCTTCTTCAACTCTTCAAAGGCGGCTTGACACTCGTCGGTCCATATAAATTCTTGATCCTTACAAGTCAAATAAGTCATAGGTGCTGCTATCCTTGTGAAGTTCTCCACGAACCGTCGGTAATATCCCGCAAGTCCAATGAAACTCCTTACCTCTGATGCTGATTTAGGAACATGCCATGTCTCAACTGCTGAGATCTTCTCTGGATCAACGGAAATACCATCTCTTGTAACAATATGCCCAAGAAATGAGACTTTGTCCAAGAAGAACTCATATTTGTTGAGCTTTGCATATAACTGCTCTCTCCTCCAAGTCTCTAGAATAATCCGTAGATGCTTCTCGTGCTCCTCGTGGCTCTTCGAATAGACAAGTATATCATCTATGAATACGACCACGAATTGGTCCAAGTACTGGTGGAAGACTCGATTCATCAAGTCCATAAAGGTAGCTGGAGCATTGGTCAATCCAAATGGCATAACCAAAAACTCGTAGTGCCCATATCTTGTTCTGAATGCGGTCTTCGGAATGTCCTGCTTCTGTACCTTCACCTGGTGATATCCCGATCTCAAACCTATCTTCGAGAATACCTTGGCTCCACTGAGTTGATCAAATAGGTCATCAATGCATGGCAATGGATATTTGTTCTTCACAGTCACTGCATTCAAGGCTCTATAGTCAATGCACATATGCACTGACCTGTCCTTCTTTGGTACAAATAATACTGGTGCTCCCCAGGGTGATGCACTTAGTCGGATGAAACCTTTCTCCTCTAGTTCTTTCAACTGTGCCTTCAGCTCATCCATTTCCTTCTTCGCCAGTCTGTAAACATGCGATGCTAACGGTGCTGCTCCCGGTGCTAGTTCAATTGAAACTCTACGTCTCTGTCTAGGGGTATTCCTGGCAATTCCTCTGGAAAGACGTCTAGAAATTCTGAAATAATAGGATGATAGACAATATCGTCCATTGTGAGCTGCATACTATCAAGGATTTTAGTAGAACCTCGTGCAAACTCATGTTCAGGCTGGCCTGGTACCTTAAAAAGAATGCTTCCTCCAAAGCAATCGAAGAAAGCCTGGTACTTGCTTAGCCAGTCCATTCCAAGCACAATATCAAAAGATGGCATAGGAAGGACTAAGAGTTGGGCGTTCATCTCTCTGTCACGTATCACTATAGGGCCCGATCTACAAACTCGGCTAACTGGTATAACTCCTCCTCTGGTAAGAATTCTAACACAACTAGATAAAGGTGTAGAAGTAATGTTGTGTTTGACAATAAAACTAGATGATATGAATGAGTGGGTGGCTCCCGTATCAAATAATGTCACAGCCAAAAAAGTAAAAGCAAGAGTAATACCTGCTATGACATCCACCTCATGATCCATGTCATCTACCTCCAATACAAAAGCTCGTTCCTTCCTCTGCGGCTGTCCATGTCCGGCCCTCATATACTACTCCTCCTGGGTAGGTAGCGGTGGTCCTCTCTGAAATCCTTCTGCTGTTGGGGGTTGAGGTGCTCCCGGTCCTGTCATCTGCTGAGTTGGCTTCGGTGCTGGAAGCGCTAGTCTCTGTGCTGGCGGTGGTAGTGTCAATATCTACTGTTTTGGATAGTCTCTTGCCAAATGCTGTCCGAAACCACATCGTAAACACTGTCCCAAGCGGCCTCGACAATCTCTTAAAATGTGTTCGATTTTCCCACAATAATTATATTGGGGTTTCTCCGGAATCTGGTACGGTCCGGCTCTGTGTTGCTGATGCTGCTGTGCCAAGGGACGTCTGATAGGTCCTCCCTGTTGTGTCCTTGCCGGTCCCTGCTGTGTCCTTGCTGATCCTTGTTGTGTCCTCAGCTGACATCCCTTTCCTCTGCTGATGGTTTCTTGCAATCTGGCTTCTGTCAGTAGTTCAACATAAGAGACTCGGGACTGCGAGCTTGTATAATATTGTGGCTCCTGGGTCAGTCTTCGATGAAACCTCTTAGCCTTAGCCAAGTCATCTGGTATCAAAGCAGCGCCATATTTGCTGAGTCGACTAAACTCGGCATCATACTCGTCCACTGTTCGGTTCCCCTGCTCCAAGTGAAGAAACTGATCGTACAATGTATCTTTGACGGTATCCGGGAAGTACTTTCTCTCGAAGCACTCCAAGAACTGCTCCCAACTCTGGTATGTACCCAACTGGCGCTCCATGGATTCCCACCAGTGATGAGTATTACCATCTAGAAGCGTCTGTACACCCGTCATCCATAGGTCCGTAGGTAACTGCAATGCCTCCAAAAGCTTCTGCGTGTGAGTGATCCAGTTGGTAGTCTCCTCCGGGCTCTCAGTGCCCTTGTATGGCCTCAGACCCATCTGAATAAAGTCCTTTACTGATCCCACTCTAGCTCGAGGGACTGGAGCTAGTGCTTGGGCTGGTACAGTAGCCTGTGCAGCCATCCTCTCAAGTGCTGCCAAAAATTCTTGTCTCTGCTCGGCTGCCTGCTGCCTCTGTTCCTACATCATCATCTGGAAGAATTTGAACAGCTGCGCTTGGCCATCTTACGGTACTGGGAAAGCTGAAAGGTTCCCAATAGGTGAAGCGAGAAGATCAGATAGAATTGGAGTGTGAGTCTGTCCATCTGGCCCCGAAAGCCTAGGAATCGTTGGGGTCCCTCCTTGAGTCTGACCATTGACTCCAGAAGTTGTGTCGTCGGCGGCGGCAGTACATCCATTTTGCATATCCATCTCTCTGTAGGTGATGCACGAAACGATTAGAAGAAGTACAGGAATCAAACAGGATGCAAGTATAAAATAGGAAGGATAAGTTTTAGTCAAGCGTGGATGAGATCCTTATACTCTATTCCTATACGCAGGCTTGTTCGGTACAGTGACGTAACCGAGACAATAGGTTCAAGACCTGCATGGGCCACCACTAAAAACATGTTACGCCCCAGTCCCAAAATATGTAGGACTAGGAATACGTAACACGCCAGCCGTATGTATACGAACTCCAATATATGGAAACCATATACACACGTATGCTGTACATGAATATCCAATCCACAGTGGTAATATACTGTCACAATAAGTCACACGCAAATCTATATCTCATCCACAACACAAATAGTAGATAAATGGAAATCAATAACTGAATATCAAATAAGCAGTCTCAAAGTATAATAGTCGAATGAAAATAAATCCACTGCAAATCGACTATAATAAACTACTAAAGAGAGAAGAGAATAAACTCTAATATAAGAATAAATGTCTCGAAAAAGAATAGCAACTAGAATCTCTAAACAGTTGCAATGAATCACATATAATCCGAAGGTAAGACCTCCTCAGTCTGATAGGTAGCGTCAGGTCCAGGTCCATACTCCTGTGGATACTCCTACTCATCTATATCTGGAAAGGTACCAGGTCCTCAGAGGGACGTAACAAGATACATATAAATATGCCAATGAAGTACTGAAATGTAAACATCCATTGGGGTTGCCTAACCATATATGTGAATGCAGTTTGAGAACAACTTTCCATCAAGTGGGCTATCTGGCTGAAAACTGGGATTGGCATGACTCTCTCAGAGAATCAGGGGCCTCAAAGCATGTCATCTTTTGAACGGCAGAGGCCGCCAAGTAGTATAGGGGTCATCACCGCCCGTATCTCCAGCGGAGCTTCCGGGTTACAGAAGGAAAAAGTGTAAAGGAGCCCAAATGCCTTACTTGTTGTTCTCCCCACCCAATGCTCTAAGCATTTCATGTCCATGACACGATAATATCTCTAATAACCGCCAGGTCTACTAGCATGCAAAGTTTCTATCGGCAGTTATCCCTATCCGTCGTACGACCTATACGTACCAGTGGCCAGCCTAGTACGAAAGTCTGTGTCCTACATGTGACTCACACTCGTGTAAGAATAGTGTCATGGCCAATGAAACATAAATGCCTCAAGAAGATGGGGTAGTCTCATAAAGTAGGTCCAATGCATATACATAAATAAAAATATAGTACGACGACACCGTCGTTGCACCCAAGTTTCCTTGGATGCGCAATTTATATAGCAGTTAAAATAAATGAACTAAATAAACAGAAATAAATATGCATGAATCATATGGAATGTAAATACAGTACAATGGCAAGATATACTTGCCTGGCAAAAAATCTGTAAAGTGTACGCGCCTAAATATCAAGGATACGGGATCTGGAACTAAAACCTCCGAACAAACGTCTTCAGATGCTGAAATAGACATCACCAACATTTTCAAAATGAGCAAAATAGCTAAAAAGTGCTTCCCTTTCGTCCAATTTGGACACAGAGACAAAACGGTAATTTCGGATAAAATGGGGTCCACGTGTGGCCCATTTTGCACCAAAAAGCATGCCAAGGGTAAAGGTCTCTAAATAGGACAAATTATAGGCCAAACAAACTCTAAATGTTAATATGAATCCAACGGTATGTCCAAATATGGATTCCGATGGGCCGAACACAATTTTGCCTAAAAAGTCAATCGTGGGGCCCGCCAATTAGCGACTTGGTCAATTATCTCAGAATTGCGTGAAAATTGGGTCACAGGACTAGCGCATTATCATGAGTCCAGTAGAGCAAGTTTCGTCACAATCTGACGAGCGTGCACAAAATGCGCGCAACTTTCGTAAAAGTTGTGATACGGGATTTATCCGCGGATACAGGCTGATTTCGGCGCGCACATGCTTCTGAATCATTTTTCGCAAACTCTCACGTGTCCGGTTACGCTGTGCGAACCATTTGGTACACTTGGTACATGACGGGGTGGTCCCGTTTGGCAGGGTGTACTCCGTTTCATAACTTTTGGAAATATAGAAAAAATGTGTTTACGGGATTTTCTAACAAATTTAATTCTACCTACAGCAGTTAATAATCTAGGATTATTTAACAGAAATTAAACTAGGTCAAGTGGTCTACGCATACCAAAAAGAATCATCGAATTTGAATCTCTGTGGTGGAAAATACGAATCCGGGAACATAGGTGATCACCGTAGTTTTTTACGATCCCAGAAATTGGTCTATTTCCGCCAACTTTGGTGCTATTTTTGCCTATGGTTACGTGTTGTTCGAGGTCTACTAACACACAGATATTGAAGAGGGTTAAGGGGTGAGCGTACCGGTAAAGACAGGGTGGCATTTGGTTGAGCGAGGTGACGGGAAACTGCACGGGAACACAGGTACCTCGCTGCTGAATTCTGCAGTAGTGGTGTCGCGCGGGGTCGCGGTCGTCGGGGTCGGTTTGGATGGCCTGACGTGGTTCTCCGGCTGCGGTGGCGACACTCTCTAGGTCTAGATGGGAAGAGAAAGATTTTGGATGATCTAGTGTTAGGGTTTTAGTTGAAACAAGTGAATATATATAAGAGGAGGGAGAGGGTCTCGGTTATTCATGCAGCTTATACAACACGCGTGGGGGGGGGATCTTACGTTTGCTGCTGGGCTTTGTGTGCTTCAAAGGGGCTGATGTGCTAATTCAAAGGGGGTGTGGGTCTGTGGGATTTGCAAAAGGGGCAGCGGGTTTTGTTTAAAGGCCAGCGACTTTGGCTCACAAAGGGGCGGGTAGGATGTTAGGAATGGGTTTAAGGATCCATTAGGGATCCAATAACAGTTTAAAAATCTATTTTCTTTTCTTTTCTTTTCTAATCTTTTTCCATTTCTTTTTCTTTTTCCTTTATATATATATATATATATATATATATATATATATATATATATATATATATATATATATATGTATGCGTATATACTCATAGAAAAATCTAGAATTACACTAATGCATACTATTAAGCTAGCAACTACTCAAGGGGTCTCCTACATGAAATAAATTCAAAAAAATTCCTAATGGCCCCATAAATCCCCTAAGTTCACCAACACCTAAAATAAAAATTAATAAAAATCTATTTCTCCTAATTTGCCACTAATTATTATAATTAAATTAATAATTAATTAAAAAAAGGTAAATACGGTTTTTAGGAATAGGAGTTTTATAGGGGGGAGTTTCTCTCTCTTCTTTTTATTTCAAATCTAAATCTAGAATTTTTCTCAACCAAATTCCTTCATTCCTACATCAATTTCCTACCAAATTTCTTTCCAATTCCTTCCTAAATCATCATTGGAGACTAGTAGAGCAAGGATCTAGAAGGAGGAAGCAAGTATCTACAAAGAGGAGAAAGGATCTACAAGTTGAAGGCCAATTTTATCAAATTTGAAGATTGTATTAGAAATCTATCTCCCAATAGGTACAATTTAGTTTTTTTTCTCTTTAATTAGGTTCTAAATCTGAGATTTAATCTGGAGAAACTATCTCATATGCATAGGCTACCCATAGGAATTAGAATTAGGTTCATAGGAGGCCTTTGGAGAAAGTTATGGTACTTTTGTGCCAATTTTGGAAGAATTCCGAGTGACACTTGTTGTGTTTGTCAATTGGTCATATAAACCAAATTAACATGTGTTTGCTTATTTGTGGCTAGTATCGTGTCCACAATTGGATACGTATAGGTCGTATCCCAATAATTTGGTGATACGTATTGATTTTGGGGTTGACACGGGGCTTTGTGCATGTCATATTTTAACACGGACACGTAGATATAAATTTTACTCTTCATATTATTTATATATAGTAATTTAGACTTGCTTGTGTCCTTCGGGGTATATTTTATTGTGTGGTGGACTCGTATCGTAAGCGTATCATAGATCTAATGTGATACGGGTGTGATGCACTCCACGTATTTGTTGTGTTACATTTCGAGATCCAATGTGCAATGTTCATAGCTATTAGTATATTAATTATCATAGTATATATATATATATATATATATATATATATATATATATATATATATAGTTATATATATTTGTGTTGTTCATATGATATATATATGTGAGTTATAGATACATACTATATACATATATATGTATGTTGTTGATGTGGTATATATATTCATAGAGAGTGTATGTATTTATATTGTATCATATAGTTATGTATATATAGTTATGTGGTTGTGTTATATATATATATATATATATATATATATATATATATATATATATATATATATATATATATATAAATATATATATAAATATTGATATCTATGTTTATCTATATGTTAATGTGTATGTATATATATATATATATATATATATATATATATATATATATATATATATATATATATTTGTAGTGTGATTTATATTTATATATACATAAGTGGTTACCTATATGTAAATGTAATTGTGTATGGTGAGAGGGGGGCTCGGACAGGAACAGCCACAGCAACAGTAACAGGAAAATGCCACAGCAACAGTAACCGGGAATAGCAGCAGCTACGCAATACTGCAACAGCAGCAGCTTTGCGATACTGCAACAGCAGCAGCTATGTAGTTACGCAACAACAGCAGTTACGCAACAGCAAAACAGCAAGTAGCCATAGCTACAGCAGCAGCAGATACACCAGGAGCAGCAGCAGATACACCAAGAGCAGCAGCCACAGGTATCGAGGGTTCGCTAGCTAAGTGAGTTAGTTTGAGCTAGGTAGTTAGTTAATTAATAGTAGTTAGCTAGTTTATTTTGGCTAGTTAACTAGTTAATTAGCTATATAGTTATTAGTATCTAGTTAGTTAGTTATCTATACATATATACTTATGTACCTCTAGTTAGTACTATATATGTAAATATGTGCATATATGTATATGTATCATGGTTGGAGATTATTTGGATAGTTAGTTAGTATATACTAGTAGTTGGTAATTAGTATAATAGGTGTTATTGTATTAGATAAATATATATATTAGCATATAGTTTAGAGTTGGGTAGCTAGTATATACTAGGAATCGCTTTAGCTTGAGATACCAAGGTAAATGTCAAGGTATCGGGTTGATACTCGAGGTATTAAGTTGGATATCGAGATGGGGGTGTAGTGGTACGATACCGCATTGGTTCAAAGCCAAGGTATCCACTTAGCATTTGTGATTAGGATTAGTGTATTTAATATTGATTGGATATGCCTATATAGTATTTCTAAATCTCTTGATTTCGTATCCTGAGATACGGTATCTTAGTGTGTTCTTAGTATCTTAGATTTAACTAATGTGGCCTAGATTCTTAGTGTATGGACCCAATATTATAGAGATAGACTCGTACAACCTATAAATAGATAGTTTGACCAAGTTTGACCGATTTGACTTATAGTTGACCTAGTTTGACTGTTTTGACTTAAAAAT
The DNA here is from genome assembly GCA_036927795.1 of Iris macrosiphon. NCBI lineage: Eukaryota > Viridiplantae > Streptophyta > Magnoliopsida > Asparagales > Iridaceae > Iris > Iris macrosiphon. The sequence continues at coordinate 54,296,511 of JAYESA010000020.1, read as the reverse complement.
GGCTTTATGACCTAGAAGTTGACTAATTTAACTTATTTTTTATTTTGAAACCTTGTATTGATATTATATTCCATATCTAGGTCTTCAAGGTACCGTACTGGACATTTGTGATATTGTGCACCGGGTTTCAAGCGAGTACATTCTCTGATAGTTTCTCATTTATGATATCCTCTATGTTCATTATATCTAGTGTAGATATCATTGATTTCTTCACACGATGGTTACACAGATTGGTATATCCGGATCTCGTCATGAGATGTTATTCCTTGGTATATATGGTGTATCTTGTGCAAGCCTTGTTTTCTTGTTTTCTTGTTTTCTTATACATGTACATGTACAGACACTAATTCTCGGAGAGACTAGCTACCTTCCTAGAGAACCTCGTACCATAGCGTACCATGGTTGGATCCCCTATACCAGTCGGGGGCGGAGAGTATTTTAGTGTAGATATGTGATCATACCCTCCTTGTGTATGTCTTGTTTCTTGTGAGTGTTGGTCATACACCGCACGTATGACTAGCCAGACCCTTATCCTTGTGCAAGTTCCTTGTGCAAGTTCCCAAGCCGATCACATGTTAAAGCTAGTACTCACTCACTTAGTCATTAGTATTCTTGTTCATTGTCATATTGTTTATTCTTATATTTATTACAGTATTTCCTTATTGTATATTCTTGTATCTATTGCTGCATTTTGTATATTCATATCTATTTATTGTTATATAGTTTATATCATTGATTATAACTGTTGTTAGAGATGCACTATGCTTCTTTTCTGACTGGATACATTTTTCTCAGATGATACTGAGGAGTGGTACCCTACTCATTACGGGCCTCAGGATGTTGTGGGCTTAGAGTCAGAGACCCTGGCTCAGGAGGGACTCATTCTGACTAAGATAGATGACCCCGGACTTGTAGCTTCTTAGTTATTCTCTTGTACTAGATTTGTCTCCAGCTTATTGTTTAGTTTTTCTCAGACTCACTGATGTTATTATTTTGACTCATGAGTTGTATTGTGACTATTTTATTCTTTTATCATATTCGTACTATTCTCCGTCTTAGAACTGTGATCGAGTATATTGATATTGTTGGTGGCTCATTATATTGTTAGATACATTATCCAAACAGCGTTCTACCGTCGATTCTGTGGAGTAGGCTAGGTGTTGTTTTCGACTTGCATCCCTACACCCGGTGCGGGTCGTGATACTATTCATCGAGTTCGTTTGAATAAATTACCGAACATGTTCTCGTGAGTTCGATCATCCCCGCCGTACGTAAAATCATCACGTCGGCGCTCCCGCAAGATAATCGTTCTTGTTGCGACTAATTTCGAAGGTTATCATTTCGAACTAGATTTCAAGATCGTTCTCCCAAACTTCGAGTCAAATCCGTTATCGCTTATCTCCTTCATCAAAACATAATATTCATTTTTGGGCTAACTTCTATTCAAGCGATATTGTATTCAAGTTGTAATCCATTTGTTTCAATCCGAAATTGCTCGCACAATCCTCCAAGTTTCCAACAAGTTTTCTTAACCAAGATATCCATTTCCATTTTTGTGAATTCTTATTCGTAATAAGCCTTATCACTTGTTCAAAATATTCTTTCCAATCATTCAATCCGACTATCGTATGAGACCTGTAAATCCGTTTGGGCATTTCTAAATGATTTATATACCACTCGGAATCAAGTCACCCAATTAAATCCTCAATCGATGTTCGCATCAATGGTTAGCATATTCACCAAGTTTTTTCTTAGAATTCCTGAACGATACTTAGTTTCGCCTGATAAATTTTAGTCTCTTATATATCCCATTGATAGTCATCCAAGTAAACCATATTCGATTTGTATCTGCCGACACGAAATACCGTTCGAGCTATTTTCTAAAATCTAAGCACGATTCTCTGTATTCGCCTAAGCGATAAATCTGATAGTGTTTCTATCAGTTGTTATTCTATGTCTGACTTATCTCTTATCTGAACGATATCCCAATCTCATTTACAACTAGCTTGCACCAAAGGGTCTTGGCACACGATACTTAACACAACTTAGTCGAAAGACCGTATGCATAGCTAACCATTCGGGCAGTATTCTATTCCATACGCTAACCAGTTGGGAAATCGCGTATAGGCATTCGGGTTCGCACATATCTTGCAAATTCTAGAACGAGTATATTCCAACCAAGCCTGACACAGGTTGGCACAAAGGCCTTCGTATTATAATTTTGTACAAGCAATCATATCATTCATATGTACTTTCAAAAGTATTTAGACTTATTATTTAGAACATTCCGATGGGACATTAAGAGAGAGCGTATGCACATAACCTATGAACGAGCTTTCAAAACTGAGAAAATTAAAACGAAGTCCAAAGGCGTAAAGCCATGCTCTGATACCAACATGTCACGCTCCGATCTCCCGTAGGCTAATCGCCCGTCCCCGCTAGACACAAATCATCGTGCCAGCACTCCCGCGGGATGATCGCTTAACCTATATGGGCGTGATATCGTACGAACGTAAGTCGTGCCCGTGCAAGGCTGTGGTCCATACAGGCGGTAAGAGGTCTAAGCCACAGTGTCGCATAGATTGTCCGAGTGCAGCAGAATAATAAACGCACAGGCGATTGGTAACAAGTTTACAGGATCGTCAATAGCGGAAGCATTGAATAACACAAGTATAGAAGTAAAGCAAACTCTTTATTGATATTGAACAAGTATTACAAGCGGTGCTAGGCCGAGATTACAAGTCGCTCAAGCCTCTCTCTCCGAAATAGTAAAAGTGTGCCAAGTGGCTATATGTGTGGAATGATACATAGGGGATGTTCCAATATTATATCTTGTATATGTGCTTCAGTTCTGGACGCAATGCTCCAAGGCTTCAGAGTAGACTCCACGCCTTAGCACGCACGAAGGAGGCGTCCGCACCGAACGAGGTTCTCCCTCACCCTATAAGCAATCTGGTGGGTTATCAGTACATGAATGCACTGGTGGGGAGATTACTCGCTCGCTCGACAAATCCAAATACTTTATTTAGGTTTCGTGCACCATCTATTTGGTCATCTTTCTAGTCTTGCCTTAGGATCAGTTTTATAGCAATGATGAATAGCCTAACTCGTGTGGCAGTGCGCCGTGCGATATAAAAGAACACGATGAGACTTACCAACTTACCATTTGTCCTTTCCTGTCCAAGACAAACCAAGTTAATTCAAGCACGAGAATATATATATATGAATCCTGGGGCAATAGCAAATACAAACACAAGTATTGTGAGCGAGATTATATTTCGGATGCATAATTACACGGATTATCAGGTGTATTATAGAAGATGTTGAAGTATTATATAAATACAAGTGTGTTATACTTATGTTCGTTCAGGTGTTCCGATATTCTTGATACGATGCAATGACTCGCAAGCGGATAGTCGCTAAGAGAGGATGACTTATCTATATGAACATGAGGTCACTGGCATAGCCATAAAGGATGACGCATAGTCTTGGACGAAGATAAGGCATAACGAAAGAGTCATTGGGTGTTAGCCATCATCCCGACCAAACATGGTGAGACTACCGTAGATCATTGAGTCAGATGGGTTATCTGTGAGTAGGATGCACTACCAAGGGCCCGACCACTGTATATTGTATCTCCCCAAACCGGATAGCATCCTACCGATTTGGTCACGCAATACCTTACTCCTCCTAGGACGGTATGATACCAGTGCTCCGGTGATCGTCTGAGGAATCCAAGTTATCACCTCGTGCGCATGTTGTTCGTGACCATACAAGTCTTGGGTCTTCCAAATTCATATCATGACAAGACAATCCATGATTTTTGTTATGAACGAGCATTGCTCCACGAGCTGTGATTCTTGATTTTGCTTTACATGATTCTTGTTCAGATGTAAACTTGACTTGATTCTCGTTCAGAGTTTAACTTGATGCATTCCCCTGGTTCGGAGATTGCCTTGGTGACCTAACGGTCCTGGATACTTACAGGTTCACATTGCATAGAAGGACTATTTGATAGTCTTCTGGCTAACAAAATGCATGCATGATATGCGATAGTGTTACATGATTGTGGCATAAGTTTCATTGTGGCAAGCATTGGATCGAGGCAACATTATAAGTTAATATATAAGCAGGCAAGCATGCATTCTTGATTTTTATGAAAATATAAGCATTTTTATGAAAATATAAGCATGCTACCTTTGCCTTGTGCAACTAGACCCCGCTATGCCTCGAGTAGAATGATATGTGTATACTCTTCGTAGTGTACTATTCACTTGCTACACTGCATGACCCTAGATTATGTCACTCAGTATATCCCTATACGATTTTACTCATCGACTTACCCTTAGGCCCGAGCTAACATAAATGCTTATGTTTTCATAAAAATGCATGCTTGCCTGCTTATATGTTAACTTGTACTCGTTGCCTCAATTCAATGCTTGTTATACAATTTGCATGCCAAATTCAAGTAGACATTATCTTGCCTTTCATTCATCCAAACCAACCGAAGACTATCTAATAGTCGTTCCGTGCAAGTATGAACATTGAAAGTATTCGGGATCGTTAGGTCGCCAAGGTATTTTTTGAACTAGGGGACTGCATCAATAGACAGTCAAGCAAGATAACATCGTAACACCTCAGAAAAGTGATACTCATCTTGTACTCAATCTAATAGCTCGGGAAGACTATGCAAAGATAGATCATGCTATGTGCTTGTCTCATAATCATATTGCCTTATATTGCATCAAGTCAAGTTGAACACTGAACGAGAATCGTGTTAAGTAAAATAATGAATCACAGCTCGTGGAGCAATGCTCGTTCAAAAAAATAATTAAGAATTATCGTTATAAATTTGGAATGACCCAAGACTTGCATGTCGCGGACAACTTGTGCACAAGATTTATGGTTTCTGCGGACAGGTTGCTAGGGTGTTGGGACCGATCCGATCAGGATAGAATAATATCTATAGTCATATGTTATGGACAGAGTGTTATGTAGCGGGGCTCACCACCTGCGTTGCATATCATTTTTATCTCAAGACTGTAACCCGTCCTTTATGGCTATGCCAGCGACTTTTGTCATATAGATAAGCCATCCTCGCTTAGCGGCAATCCGCGTGTGAGTCATTGCATCGCATTCAATAAACTAAAACACTTGAACATCCTCTGCAACACTTCTGGGTAACATATATGCTCGTGCATCTAAAATATTCACAATACTTATATTTGCATATGCTATTTGCCCCTGGATTTCAATATATGCTCGTGCTTGAATTAACTTGGTTTGCCTTGCACAGGAAAGGACAAATAGTAAGTTGGTAAGTCTCGTCTTGTTTCCTCTTATATCGTACGATGCACTGTCACACGAGTTAGGCTATTCATCATTGCCATAAAACTGATCCTAAGGCAAGACTAGAAAAATAACTAAATAGATGGTGCACTGAACCTGTATAACATATTTGGATTTATAGAGCGGGTGAGTAGCCTCCCCACCAGTGCATTTATGTACCGATTGTGGTGCCCCGTTTTTCCTATTCGGGGAGTGCAGCTAAGAAATACAAGTCGGTATCATTCGATCGGGATAGATTGAAACAAGAATTCATCCTCATTATGGATTTGTTTCTTCGGAATCAATTCCCATATTCAATGGATCGTGCCCCAAGGATGGACTTAGCGGCAGAGTCAAGAGGGACATCTTCGCTACAAGTTTTTTTGCCTAATTTTTGCTGTCGCCTTGTTGCTTTCGTACTTTTAGTTTTCAAATTTGTTTGCATTTTCTTGAACGGTTTTGATGGATTTTATTATTTTTGTTCATTGAACTGCACTTTAATTCTGAGCTTGGAGAGAGTGGAAGAGGTATTGATCAGTTGTTCATGACAATGCAGGTGATCGTGCAGTAGACGACGTGCGAACGGAGTCTTGAAGCACCTCTTTCCCTTCCTCCCTCCAACCAACTTGTGAGTGGCTTATATTTGATTCAGTTGACCCTTCTTCCAAGTCTTTACATCTAAAAAATTTTGCCTTCTTGCTTGCCCCGATCAAACAATACCAAAGTAATAACTAAAAGATGTCAAGATAAAAATGAATAGACTTGGACTACTTTATGCTTGTCAATCAACTTGTGAACGGTTATCTTATTACATGCTAGTTTGTTAGAATATTCTTCTTATGCTTAGCTTCAACTTTAGTTAGAATGTATACTTCTTCTATAAATTGTGCTAAGTATGGAATACACCTTGTTATGAAATAAATTATTCAGGGAGACTATGCAAAAGAAAATGAATCATGCCATGCTACTTGTCTTGTACTCGTATTGCCTCAACTGCATAAATTGATAACTTAACATAGACGTTGTTTGATCACGGACAACTTGTGCACAAGGGTATAAGTTCCTGCGGACGGTCGCTGGGGCACTGGCACCGATCCGATCCAGACGAAACTTCGTGTGTAGTCATCGTGTGCTGGACGGGATGGTTTGCAGCGCATCGTGTGCTCTCGTTGCATACCATCCTCATCATTGACTAGTCCATTATGGCATCAAGCCAGTGATCCTCATGTATATTTAAACCTGTGCAAGCTAACTTGTGTCTTCGTGGCAGGGAAGGACATGGTAAGTATTGTGCAGGTGTTTCAGACGGGCAGATAAAAGTTACTGAACGATGGCAAGTTCATTACAAATTTTTTTTTATATACTGCTTACTTGTAAAATAAACTAAGGCAAGATAGAAAGACCACAAATAATTTGCATGCTTCATATAAATAACGTATTGATTAGTATAGTTGGGTTAGGTCGCCTTCACCAGTATATTTTGATGTACCAACCCTCGTTAAAACAGGTTTCCCGCACTAAGGAGATCCTACGAGGAGCTAAAGTTACTTCCCAATCCAGCCCATCCAATCGCACGGCCTGATCGTGTAAAGAAGAAGTCTTTTGAAGAATCCAGGAGCTTGTTCATGTACTTATGCAGCTCCGAGGAAAATCGATTGTCCCGCTTGAAGGTCTTTATCATTTTGAAGTTTTAGTAAAGGGATATAATGTACAGGACAACTATCTTATTTTGTGTCCAACTTTGTAAGCCCGTGCAACAACTATATGAATCATTTAAGAGTTTGTAAATAGATGTTCATTATCAATAAAGATAACTTTTCCATATTTCAACTTTGTGTTTCAATTATCTGCGTACTCTGAATATGTGCTCGCTATGCAAAATACCTTAGCCTTGTGCGATGTGCAACCTAGGCACGCACGACGTCACGCCCAAGGGACGACTATCGATTCCACAGAATCGGGACGTGATACTGATAACCCACCAGATTGCTTGCAGGATGTAGGAGAACCTCGTTCGGTGTGGATGCCTCCTTCGTGCGTGCTAAGGCATAGAGTTTACTCTGGAGCCTTGTAGCATTACGTCCGAAATAAAGAACATATACAAGACATAATGTTGGAACATTGCCTATACATCATTCCACAAATGTAGTAACTTGGCACCCTTTTACTGTTTCAGAGAGAGAGGCTTGAGCGACTTATAATCTCGGTCTAGCGCCGCCTATAACACTTGTTCAATATCAATAAATAGTTTGTTTTACTTCTACTTGTATTATTAAATGCTTCTGCTATTGACGACTCTGTGAACTTGTTACCAATCGCCTATGCATTTATATTTTCGCTGCACTCGAACAATCTGTACGACTCTATGGCTTAGACCTCTTACCGCCAGCATGGACTATGGCCTTTCATGACCGCGTCTTATGCTCGTGCGACATCACGCCCAGATGGGTCAAGCGATCATCCCGCGGGAGCGCTGGAACGATAATTCATGCCTAGCGGGGACGGTAGATTAGCCTGCGGGAGATCGGGGCATGACAGTCTGCTTGAGCGAAATGGATCGTTATATTATACACCACTCAGAAAAAGTCTCGTCCTCAAGACTTCCTGAGTGCAAATCGTCCTATCGCACTATCGAATATATCCCAAGCATAGCAATCGTTTTCTCTAAATTTGTTCGAACACAATCTCCTACTCGTTCCTTACGCTCAGAAAAAGTCTCGTCCTCGAGACTTCCTGAGTGCAAGTCATTCTATCGCACCATCGAATATATCCCAAGCGTAGCAATCATTATCTCTAAATCTGTTCAAACACAATCTCCTACTCGTTCCTTACGTCGTGTTGCGTGTATATTGGGTCGATCTCATTACGCCTTAGTGCAGAACGTATTGCTTAACGCGGGATACGTTATGATCCATCTTGAATAATGATCTAAGGCTGAGGCAAACTTATACTAATCCTTATACTTGTCCATGCGGATATTCACTTGCACTAGCATTCGAGATCGACATATCGCGAGTCTGGATCGTGCATATATTCAAAGCATCCTTTAAACATATGCATGTCAACCAACTCAGCGATAACGAAGTCTGTGCACTCGAGTTTCACATATTATTGAGTCTTAGATCGTGCACATGTTCAAGGCGTCCCTCAAACATATACATTCAACCAAACTTAGAGAGAGTAAAATCGGACAAGGTACTTGCAAAAATCTTAAGGTTTCTCATTTTATCAATCACAAGGATACTCCGACAGGGTCAATCAAATTTCAAGTCATTTTTTAGTCCAACTCAAATCAAGTTTTGAACTACCGTTAAGCACGATCTATTTGGTCTACCGACTAGCGTCTATCTGTTCGGGTCAAACATAACATATGTTATCATTCCAAGTCTAACCCTAAGTCTTGTTGCCCCAGTTCTGCAGCTTTGTTCAAGCAATATGCTAAAGTCGGTCATACTGGTCCTTCATTTGGCACAGGGTTGTCTATCTAATTACTAGGTCTGCTCATAAGATCATAGGTACAAGCTCAAGCACACGATTTATCGTACAAATTTGTCGCACGATGCTCGCCCAAAATCCTAGGGTCAAACTATTGTTTATTTTTATGGGGTATTCTACCCAAGCTCGTTTTACTCAGATTTCTAAACATCGAGCACATACTTTCGTACTCTCAATAACATGTTCGTTTGCACAGGGGTACGAGTCCGTTTAGTAAAATCCACGATATATCCATTCCAAGTCTAAACTACCAAGCCAAGATTCAATTCTAAATATTTTATTTATAACTCTAAGTCATCCAACCAGATTTATGTATTCATTCACAAAACCACCAAGCGTGATTTGTTCCAGGTTCTAGGATAACTTATCAATCAAATACTTTCGATTCACTTGCATTCCCAAACTCGCCTTATCGTGTCGAATCACAAGTCAAGGCGATCAATTAGTTGTCACGCTCCGGTCTTTCGCAAGTTCGATTATCCTCGTTGGACGTGAGATCACCATGCCAACGCTTTCGCTGGATAATCGTCCTAATCCGGGCGTGATGCATGTACGTGCATAGAGTTACGCTCGCACAAGACAAGAACGTCGAGCAATATGGTAATCTTCGAAACGATCAAGACTTCCTTATTATTTTACTTTGCTCCATTCAAGTTATATATAAAAATCCATCAAGTTATGTCCGTTCATGCAGTGATTATAATTCGTCTAGCAAAATCATCCAACTTTAATATTATCGTTCGGTAAATCCATAGTCTTACTTCTAGCATTCCTCAAGCAACTAAGTTCAAAGTCTATCATTTTTGATACATTTTATTCATCGAGTTCATTTGGAATAATCACCGAACATGTTCTCGTGAGTTCAATCATCCCCACCATATGTAAAATTACCACGTCGGCGCTCCCGCAGGATAATCGTTCTCGTTGCGACTGATTTCGATGGTTATCGTTTTGAACTAGATTTCAAGATCATTCTTCCAAACTCCGAGTCAAATCTGTTATCGCTTATCTCTTTCATCGAAACACAATATTCATTTTTGGGCTAACTTCTATTCGAGCGATATTGTATTCAAATTTTAATCTATTTATTTCAATCCAAAATTGCTCGCACAATCCTCCAAGTTTCCAATAAGTTTTCTTAACCAAGATATCGATTTCCATTTTTGTGAATCCATATTCGATATAAGCCTTATCACTTGTTCAAAATATTCTTTCCAATCGTTCAATCTAACTATTGTACGAGACCTATGGATCTGTTTGAACATTTCTAAATGATCCATACACCACTCGAAATCGAGTCACCCAATTAAATTCTCAATCGATGTTCGCATCAATGGTTAGCATATTCACCAATTTTTTTCTTAGAATTCCTGCACAATACTTAGTTTTGCCTGATAAATCTTAGTTTCTTATATATCCCGTTGATAGTCATCCAAGTAAACAATATTTGATTTGTATCTGCCAACACGAAATACCTTTCGAGCTATTTTCCAAAATCTAAGCACGATTCTCTGTATTTGCCTAAGCGATAAATCTGATAATGTTTATATCGGTTGTCATTCTAAGTCTGACTTATCTCTTATCTGAACGATATTCCAATCTCGTTTACAACTAGATCGCACCAAAGAGTCTTGGCACGTGATACTCAATACAACTTAGCCGAAAAGCCGTGTGCATAACTAACCGCTCGGGCGACATTCTATTCCACGCACTAACTAGTTGGGAAATTGCATATAGGCATTCGAGTTCATACATATCTTGCAAATTCTAGAACGAGTCTATTCAAACCAAGCCTGACACAGGTCAGCACAAAGGCCTTCGCATCATAATTTTGTACAAGCAATCACATTATTCACATGCACTTTTGAAAGTATTTAGACTTATTGTTTGGAATATTCTGATGGGACATTGAGAGAGAGCGTATGCACATAACCCATAAACGAGCTTTCAAAACTGAAAAAATTGAAACGAAGTCCAAAGGCATAAAGTCATGCTCTGATACCAACATGTCATGCCCCGATCCCCCGCAGGCTAATCGACCGTCCCTGCTAGGCTTGAATCACCAAGCCAGCGCTCCCGCGGGATGATCGCTTGACCCATCTGGGCGTGATGTCGCACGAGCGTAAGCCACACCCGTGCAAGGCCGTGGTCCATGCAGGCGGTAAGAGGTCTAAGTTATAGTGCCTCACAGATTATCCGAGTGCAGCAGAATAATAAACGCACAGGCAATTGGTAACAAGTTCACAGAGTTGTGAATAGCGAAAGCATTGAATAACATAATTATAGAAGTAAAGCAAACTCTTTATTGATATTGAACAAGTATTACAAATGGCGCTAGGCCAAGATTATAAGTCTCTCAAGCCACTCTCTCTCTGAAACAGTAAAAGCCTACCAAGTGGTTACATTTGTGGAATGATACATAGGTGATGTTTCAACATTATGTTTTGTATATGTGCTTCAGTTTCGGACGCAATGCTCCAAGGCTTTAGAGTGGACTCCACGCCTTAGCATGCACGAAGGAGGCATCCGCACAAACGAGATTCTCCCATACCCTACAAGCAATCTAGTGGGTTATTAGTACATAAATGAAGTGGTGGGGAGGCTACTCGCTCGCTTGACAAATCCAAACACGTTATTTAGGTTCCGTGCACCATCTATTTAGTCATCTTTCTAGTCTTGCCTTGGGATCAGTTTTATGGCAATGATGAATAGCCTAACTCGTGTGGCAATGCGCTGTGCGATATAAAAGAACACGGCGAGACTTACCAACTTACCATTTGTCCTTCCCTGTCTAAGGCAAACCAAGTTAATTCAAGCACGGGCAGACATATATGAATTTTGGGGCAATAGCAAATGCTAACACAAGTATTGTGAGCGAGATTATATTTCAGATGCACGATTACACGGATTATCAGGTGTGTTGCAGAAGATATTGAGTTATTCCATAAATACAAGTGTGTTATACTCATGTTCATTCAGGTGTTCAGATATTCTCGATGTGTCATGCCCCAGTCCCAAAATATGTAGGACTAGAAATACGTAAGCATGCCAGTCGTATGTATATGGCGACTCCAATATATAGAAACCATAATACATACGTACGCTGTATTATGAACAATAATTCATAAGTGGTATATAATTGTCACAAGTCACAGGACATAAATAAATCTCATCCACAAAAATCATAAAGAAATAAATGATCAAATATGTCAATGAACCAAATATGAACTAGTCGAGAAGAACTAATAGTTGGATGGAGACAAATCCACTACCAAACTAGAATATAAAAGTAAACATAATAAGTACACCATCTAATGATCAGAGAGGCTCGAAGAGAAGACCTCCTCAAAAAAGAACAAAGTAGCAAGTCTCGATCCGTGCTCCTGCGAATAGTCATGATCGTCTACACCTGGAAAGGGACTAGGTCCTCAGAGGGACGTAACAAGATACATCGAAGCATGCCAATAAGGTACTGAAAATAAACATCCAAAGGGTCGTTTAACCGCCAATATGAATGCACTTTGAGAATAACTTTCCAACACGTGAGCTATCTGGCTAAAATGGGATTGGCATGATTCTCTCGAAGAATCAGGGGCCTAAAAAGCTTGACGTCTTTTGAACGTCAGAGGCCGCCTGTAGATAATATAGGGGTCATCAGACCATGCATCTCCGACCGAGCGTGCGGGTTACACAAGAAAAGTGCAAAGTTGTCCAAATGCCTTACTTGTTGTTCTTTCCACCCCATGCTCTATTCATGTCATATCCATGACATGATAACATCTCTAATAACTGTCAAGGCTTCTAATTATGCAAATTCTATCAGCATTATCCCTATCTGTCACACATCCCATATGTACCGATGGCCAGCCGAATACGCAAGTTTGTGTCCTACATGAGACTCATACTCGTATAACAACTGTGTCACGGCCAATGAAACATACGAATGCCTCATGATAATAGGGTGGTCTCGTAAAACTAGGTCAACATGCATAATATATAATAAAGACAAGGTACGATGCCACCGTCGTTGCACCCAAGTTATTCTTAGATGTGCAGTTTATATAGCAGTTAAAATATATGAACTAAATAATAGAAATAAAATACATGTACCATATGGAATGTAAATCACAGTACAATGGTAAGGTATACTTGCCTGGCAAGAAAGCTGCGTAATGTAAAGGTCTAGGTGTCAAGTGCAGAGGATCAGAAACTATGGCCTCCGAATGAACGTCTCTAGATGGTGAAATAAATATCACCAACGTCTCCAAAATTAGCGAGATAGCTAGAAAATACTATCATTTCGTCCAATTTGGACACAGGGACAAAACAATAATTTCGGATCAAAGTGGAGTCCACATGTGGGCCACTTTGTACTGAAATACGTGCCAGAGGTAAAGGTCTCTAAATAGAACAAATTATAGGCCAAACAAATTTTAAACGATGATACAAACTCAATAGTATATGCAATTTTGGATTCTGGTAAGCCAATCACAAATTTGCCCTTCAAGTCAAACCGTGGGACCCGCGAATAGGCGGCTCGGTCAACTATCTCAGAATCACGTAAAACTTGGGTCACAAGATTGGCATGATACCATGAATCCAATGGTGCAAGTTTCATCGTATTTCGACGATCGTACACAAAGTGGGGTGGTAGTTTGCAAAAGTCACGATACGGGAATTTTTTTACGGATACGGGTTGATTCCGACGCACACACACTTCCGAATCAACTTTCGCAAAAGTCCACACATCAGGATATACTATACGCGTCTTTTAGTATAATTGGTACACGATGAGACAGTCCCATTTGGCTGGTCGTACTTCGTATCACAAAATTTTAGTTTTAAAATGCCAAATTTTTGCTCGTTTTGGAGGCCGAATAATTTAACAAATAAAACAAATTAATAAAAACTAAAAGAACAGTTAAATTATCGGTTATATTCAAAAGAAAATATTTTAATTAGATTTTGAAAATATTAAACAGGTTGGTGGCAAATTGGACGTGAACATGGAGGTTTGGATCGATTTTCTGGACTGTTCTTGGTCAGTTTTTCGGCCGTTTTTAGATCGATTTTTCGACCAATCCAGGACACGAAAACTCGTTCCGCTTGGAGAAAATCCTAGAGGGTTAGGTTGTGAACGTATACGGATAAACCGTTCGAGAAAAGAATGAGATATGAGAGAGATATAATACCATGAAGTAGGGGCTCGGGGCTGCGACTGTGCGTTCGGGCGGTCCGCGGCTGCTGCGGGGGTGCTCGTCGGCGTCGAGGATCGACGCTGAGGTCGGGGTAAAGGAGGAGAGAAGAGATTAGGGTTAGGGTTTTGGGTATAGGTTTGATAGTTATATATATATATATATATATATATATATATATATATATATATATATATATATATATAATTTTAAAAAAATATTTGTATCAAAAAATAACTTCTAGGAGATTTATAATATTTTAAAACGAGATAAATTATAGTAAAAATAACTTTAGAGAAATAAATTTAAATAAGTATCTTTTTATAATTAAATAATCAAGAAATTCATTTTCTAAGAGAATACTCTAAAAATTTATCATTTAAACGAAGAGAAAATAAAATACTAAAAAAATACAAAATAAAGTTAGGGGGTTTCGGTCATGGGTAGGATTAGGATTCTGAAAGAATGAGGTAATGACAACTAATATGCAAATCTACAAAAAGAAAAAATGCCTAACTTGGCACGGAGAATTATGGATTACTAATTGTAGAAAAGTTGGAATTGAAAAATAACCACAATTAAATTATATATATAAATTATCTAAATATTTAACACAAGAATATATGGTTGTTACACTAATGTCATACTAATTCCAAAGGATCGAATTTTTGTGCCACAAAAAGATCCTAAAGGTAGTGTCTCCTGTGTAGGCTACTTCCTATGAAGGGAGATACAGATTTTGGGGCCATCCTATATTATTAATGTCCAAACCACGGTGAAGTATCCTAATATAATTATTAGGTTTTAATTAATTTAAAAAAATAATCTAAACAAATACAAGAAATACAAAATACACAAAGATACCTATTTTTGGGTGAGGGGGTTTACACGATGCGATACAATGACTCGCACGCGGATAGCCGCTAAGCATGGATGACTTATCTATATGAACATGAGGTCACTAGCATAGCTATAAATAACGACGCATAGTCTTGGACGGAGATGAGGTGTAACAAAAGAGTCATTGGGCGTTAGCCATCATCCCGACCAAACATGGTGAGACTACCGTAGATCATTGAGTCAGACGGGTTATCTATAAGTAGGATGCACTACCAAGGGCCTGACAGCTGTATATTGCGTCACCCCAAACCGAATAGCATCCTATCGATTTGGTCACGCAATACCTTATTCCTCCTAGGATGGTACGATACCAGTGCCCCGATGATCGTCCGAGGAATCTATGTTATCACCTCGTGCACGAGTTATCCGTGACCATGCAAGTCTTGGGTCTTCCAAATTCACATCTTGATAAGACAATCCATGATTTTTGTTCTGAACAAGCATTGCTCCATGAGCTATGATTCTTGATTGTGCTAGACATAATTCTTGTTCAGATGTAAACTTGACAGGATTCTCGTTCAGATCTCAACTTGATGCATTCTCCTGGTTCGGGGATTGCCTTAGCGACCTAATGGTCACGGATACTTGCAGGTTCACATTGCACAGAAGGACTATTTGATAGTCTTCTGGCTAACAAGATGCATGCACGATACGCGATAGTGTTACATAATTATGGCATAAGTTTCATTGTGGCAAGCATTGGATCGAGGCAATATTATAAGTTAACATATAAGCAGGCAAGCATGCATTTTTATGAAAACATAAGCATTTACGTTAGCTCAGGCCTAAGGGTAAACCGAGGAGTAAAATCGTAAAGGGAACATACTGAGCGACATAATGTAGGGTCGTGCAGTATAGCAAGTGAACAGTGCACTACAAAGTATACATATATCATTCTACTCGAGGCATAGCGGATCTAGTTGCACAAGGCAAATGTAGCATGCAAGGGTGTCACGACCCGCACCCGGTTTAGGGGCACGAGTGCGTGGGTACGTCCAGCCTACGCCGCAGCATCGGCGGTAGAACGCTGTCTAGGTCAAGTACTATCTAAACAAATCTCACGCTAGTATCCAACTCCATAAGGAGACTCGGATAACACAAAAAATTTTACAACATACTCAATCACAACTACAGCACGATAGGAATTTGAAGAAATAAAGAATACAACACAAGTCTAATGACGAAATAATCATACCTGCAATCTGTAACATCCAATCCCCAAGTGTATCAGAAACCAGTCTACTAAGGTCACAGTCTGGAAAAATATTTTCCAGTCAGGAAGGAGCAAAGTACATCTCTAAATAGCAGTTCTATATTAATGACATAAACTATGTAGCAGTTCTAGATGGAAATATACCAGATGCATGAATAGGTACGAGAAATGTACAATGAAAGAAATACTGGAAATACTGTAAGTAAATGCAGGAAAAGAAATAATATGTCAATGAGCAAGAAACCTATGACTAAGTGTGTGAGTACTAGCTTTAACATGTGATCGGCTTGGGAACTTGATCAGGCTGGTTACATGTGATTAGCTATAATTCATGGAAGGTCAGGCTAACCGTTGGTTAGCTATGATGCATGGAGATGGTCAGGCTAATCATACGTAACAGCTATGAAGCATGGAGATGGTCAGGCCGCACCCGATGTGAGATGTGGGGTGAGCTATGATGCATGGAAAGTTGGGTATGATCACATATCTATACTAAAATACTCCCCAAACCCCCGACTGGTATAGTAGATCAAATCATGGTACGCTATGGCACGGGATTCCCTAGGGAGGTAGCAAATCTTCCCGGAAATCAGTGTCTGTACATGCACAAGATATCAAGGAAACAAGTCTTGTACAAGCTACACCATGAATAAGGAATAACATCTCATGACGAGATTCGTCTACACCAATCCGTGTAACCAGCGTGTCAAGAACATGGATATTTACACTAGATACAGGGAACATAGGAGATATCATAAATTAAAAACTAATCAGAGAATGTACTCGCCTGTGGTCCTGAGCAAGGTGTGGGGATCGATGTCCAAAATGGAGTCGCAAAGACCTAATTGTG
The DNA here is from genome assembly GCA_036927795.1 of Iris macrosiphon. Classification (NCBI taxonomy): domain Eukaryota; kingdom Viridiplantae; phylum Streptophyta; class Magnoliopsida; order Asparagales; family Iridaceae; genus Iris; species Iris macrosiphon. Next base: position 54,279,530 of record JAYESA010000020.1, on the reverse strand, counting down.
GAATATAAATGTCAGATACTAAATTAAAGGAATACATGTTTAACTAATTAAATATGAGGCCTCTAGGTCATGTCTAAGTCCATACTAGGTTAACTAGGGCCACACTAGGTCTATACCTTGTTACTCTAGGCTTCCCATGTTATTACCAACAACATTTACATACTAGGCTATTAGTATAACTATAACTCCTACATAGATTCTAAGGCATCACTTAACTATGAAGCTCTTACTTAACTAGCACTCAAATTTGAACCTCAACTCATACTGATACTCTTAGACTCAACAGGTAGGTCTGAATTTGTTCACTGATACTCTACATAGCCAAAAACCCTATTTACTGATGCACACAGACATGCCCCACTGAACTGTGATGCAGGGAACCCACAAGTAATATTTTCAGCAGCTACACACTGCTACACTCTCACACAACTTCACAGTAGTGAAATCCCCAAATACTGATACTCTAAACTGATACAAACTGACACAGGTATCTGCCTCTCATACACATAATGCTACACAAGGCTCACTGAGAACACACAGGACACTGACACATACAATATCGACACATAGGCAATACTGACTAACTGATACATACACACAGTTCAAATACTGAACATAATGTCTTACACACATACTGATATAATCTGATACACTAATCCTAATACTGATACAAAAACCCAAATGCCAGACACACTGAATTCCTACACAACTGCACCTCACATCTACTCACACACAAGTACACAGGCATGGGCATAAGCTGGTACTGGGATACATTGACACTATCTCACTCTCACAGATTTCTGGGTACTGGTACACACACTGCTAATGCACCTAGGTATCTAACTGACACACAACACAGCCACACAGTTATACTGAGACTGCTCCCTGAACTCAGTCACTCACACAAATACAGTTTGCTGACACAGGGACTCACACACAATGCACTGATACACATATATATATGTATATATATAACTAACACTATACACTAACAACTAACATATCTATATAACTTAACTATTAATGATTAAACATCTGAACAGTCATCTTACTCTCCTCTATAACTTAACACCCTACCCTAAACTTGTTGACTGTACATGAATTGATCAACTAACCAACAGAATTGCACTAAAATATACTAACTGACATCTTAAGTTACTAACTGATACTCATATATCACCTCCCTTACACCAAAACCCACACATACACTTCACCCCTCTACTCACTGCCACTAGACTGAAATAAAACCTTCCCTCCATACTGACACTGAATTTAAACTAGCTACTGATACTAAACTACACCCAAATACAGAACACCAACCAACTGCATCACAACCTGCCTATAAACACATACACATACGCTCAGGTTCTTAATTCCTACTATGCACTCACCCCTCACTGATGCGCAGCCACACTCTCAGACACTCTGACACACAGAAATCTGATACCCCATATGACACTCAAACACAACCCAACCTACACTATACCTGCACTTAACTTCCTTACTGAAAGCATATGCACACATAATGGGATACTGAGACACACACACTGGTGTTTACTCAGGCACTCACTGAGAATACACATACCAGATGCATCACCTACACATACTGATCCAAGCCATCATCAGCCCTTCAAAACCCCAACCCGATACTTACCTGCTCTCAATACTGGTACTCGGATATATCTAACTGAACTGAAACCCAACACAGTCCCAAAGACCCGACTGTGCACACTGGTTTCTGACTGATACACTACAAATTGCTCACACTAGAACACTAGCACATGGGCTAAATACACACACAGGTACAAATTTACTGATGCACAGATTTCTCTCAAACCCGACTGTGCACAGGAAACCCCTAACTCACAGCCTATCTATACACCTATGAAATTATATCTGGGTATATAGATTTGTATACCCAAACATGCAGAAATTAGAATACCTAGATAAGTAAATCCCTAAGAACCATATCACCAAACACTTGGTGTTCAAAAAAATGGTTTTACATAAGAACATCATGAATCCTCAGATCAGAACCCCTAAATCGAGATCTAACCTACATGTAGGAGATAAAATCAGTATACATACAAATACCTAGGGTTAGGTTTCACGAAAAATTGGAGAAAAACCTATGTGGGTCACCAAAACACTAGTTCCTCTTAGGTTTTCACGTAGAATCCCTAAAATTCGAGATCTACACAGCAAAGGGGTTCCTAGAGGCAATATCAACAGGAAAAACAGAGATTAAATGAATAAAAATAGGGTTTTACCTATAGGGAGATGGTTTCCCTATGAAAGTTCTTCTTCCCCAAGGTTTCTTGACCCAAGTTCCTTGCTTCCCTTGCTTTGGAGGAGGAAGATGAAAACCTAGGGTTTTAGTTCCGAATTTGGGGTGAGGGAGGTGGCTTTCTTGATGGAGGCTAGGGTTTCTTCTTTCTACATGAAGGAAGAGTGGCTCCCTTTTATATCAAACTAGGTTAGGGTTTCTAATGCATAGGTTTAGTTAAACCCCCAGGTTTCTAATTAACTAAGGTTTAGCCAGTCTAGGGTTTGAGGTCCAAACCTAAAGTTTGAATTCTAGGGTTTCTCTAGAACTGGGTTTTCAAATTAGGGTTTAATCATTAGGGTTTGTCCTAATGAGTTCTAGGGTTTGACCTAAAACCAAATATTATTAACAACATATAATTACTTTATAAAACTCAGCAGATTAATTAAATACATAATTATTCAGAATAGTGAAATTACACAAATGCCCTTATTTGGAAATGTGGTAGTGACAAAGGGTCCATTTATAAGCAAAATTTGATTTCCATGTTCTAACACAAGCAATACAAGTTAGGATTATTCCTTTAGATATGTGCTATGTATTCTTTATTAGTATGTAGGGGGTGATTCCCCTAGCGACTAGTATGTATTGTCTATATTTTAAGTGTGCTGGCTAAGCAAAGACAAGTTCATCGTAGCTACCCACCATAGCAATGATTCGTCTCGGTCCAGCGATACTCCGAGCGAGCCTCTGAAAGCCTAAGCCGGAACTCCTGAAGGACTAAGTCAGGATTCCTTTTGCCTCAAACGAGTATTCTTGTTGAGCAAAGTGGGTCGGGTCGTAGCACTTTTGCCGTTTGAATTCGTAGTCCGCTTGAGCGGAACGGGTCATTACACACTCGACCCTCTACGAGTGAGTCCACGCCAAAACAGAGGCCCCATAAATTATTATTAATGACGATCCTGACTTAGAATGTATGTGGAGCAAACTCGCTAGGCAGGTGGAGATCGATAAAAGAACATGTTTGTAAGTACCAATGCACTATTGGGATCATTTAGAATCTAATATTAGATCTGAAAAGCTGTTAGAAGCACGCACACCTCCGAATTAGAAGTCAGTACATAATTTGATGATGGGGTCTATGGCTAGAATATGGGTACTATAGGAGAGCAATACGTAGCAGGAAAATATTTGCTTCGAATTAAACAATTTTTAGTTATGGAATTTACTAATCATGGTGGCTTAAATATACTGATCGGAGCAGTTGTACGGCCACAATGATAGGAGGCTTCAGCTTAAACTATGGAGAGATATCGTTGGCGTGAGCCAAGACATGGGTCGACAAAAACCTCCCCTCCTCATGGATGATTTCAACTCTGTGCTTTATAGCCACGAAAGGGGGGGGAGTCGTCTAGTTCTAGAATCAATGCTAGAAGAATTTCAGAATTGCCTACTTCGATTGGGTATGGTATGCTTAAAAAAACAGGTATATTGTGGACGTGGAACAATCAATCAATGAACAAGCGCATCTCCTATCAACTTGACCATGTACTCGGGAATGATAAATGGTTTAGCTTTTACCCCGAAGCATGTGTTGAGGGACTACCCGCATCAACCAACGACCATTCACCATTACTTATCCGACTGGCTCCTAAAACTAGACGAAAAGAATTGCCATTCAAGTATAATAATACTTGGTGTTTAAGTCTAGGTTATGAAGAGGCAGTCCTTACTGGCTGTGAACATTCAGTGGTAGGATCATATCAATATAAATTATGTCATATGCTAAAGGACATTAAGAGAAGTCTGAAAGCATGTAATCATAAAAGGCCCAGAACCACTCTATCGGCCAAAGAGGAGAAGCTCTCGGATATTCAACAGCTAGTTCAAACACAACCTGACAACCAAAATCTGCTTGAATTTGAGAAGGTGCTCCGGGAGGAAGTGAACCAACTTTAACACTATGAATATATTCAAATTAGACAACGCGCTAAGTGTGATTGGATTAAAGAAGATGAATGTAATTCAAAATTCTTTTACAGCGTAATCAAAGCTCGCCAGCACCAGAATCACATAGCCAAGCTAATTAACATAGAGGGAGAAGATATCTTAGAGGCTTAGGATATTGCAAAAGAAGCGGTGACCTTCTACCAGACTCTATTCAATTCGCAGGACTATATGGAGGAATTCCCCCACCTAGTTTGCAAAAAACTAGTGATGACGGCAGGTAATGAATCGCTTAGACAACCTATTACTTTAATCGAAATAGAGAATGTCATTAAAAGTGCCAAGCCAAACAAAGCTCCCAGACAGATAGTTTTTCTACCAAGTTTTTTCACAAGTACTGGGATTTGATTAAACATCCGGTATACGAGGCGATGAATGAATTCTTCTGGAGCGGCAAACTTCTGAAGGAACTTAATCATACGTTCCTTACTTTGATACCCAAAAAAGAGGGGGCCTCATCGCTATCAGATTTTCGGCCAATAGCATGCTATAATTTTGTATACAAAATTATTACTCATATTATGTGCAAGCGTATGCATGATTTGATGCCAGGTTTAATATCACCAAATCAGTCAACATTTATTCGGGGTAGATCCAATTCTAAAAATTATTTACTAGCCCATGAATTGGTCATAGATTTTAATAAACCGGGAGGAGATAAAGCTTGCATAAAACTTGATCTTCGGAAGGCTTATGATATAGTCAATAGAAAGTTCCTCTGTCATCTAATGCAGAAAATAGGATTCGATAATTGGTGGGTGGCACGGATTAAAGAATGTATTACTACACTGATGTTCTCAGTCATCATTAAAGGTCAACCTCATGGATTTATCTCCAGCAATCATAGGTTGCGGCAAGGAGAACCACTATCTCCTTATTTATTCACTATCATTATAGAACACTACATGTGCTTAATGGACCTCACAGTGCACAAAAGGAAGATTATACCTGTCATGCCCCAGTCCTAAAATACGTAGGACTAGAAATACGTAACATGCCAGCAACACATTCGACCAGACTCTGGTCTGATTTGAATACGTATAAGCTGTACTAGAAGGGTCACTATCTATATAATCAAGTAAATATAAATACCTATGCCTCAATCTATAATGAACAGAATATACAAGAATGAGCTACATGTGCTAAAGTCGGCCGCTAGTAACCCATAAGCTCGAACAAACTCGAGAAAGGAATATGAGTCTATAAAACTAGGCTATATCAACAGATGAATAAACAATATAAATAATAACCAATATTTCGAAAGAAATGATATAAGTACCTGGCACCAATTCCTGTATGACAAAGCAACACACATCAACACTCCAGACATGCTCCACAACGGTCTATGCTGCAAAATTGGCAAAGGACCAGGTCCTCAGAGGGACGTAACAAGGTACAAGAAACAGTATGCCAAAATAAATACAGTATATAAAGTGAATCAATAGGATAAACTAGGTAACCAGCTATATGATATGCAAATGAGAGCATCACTAGTACTCAGGCTGAGACTACTACAAGCTCTGTGTCGGGGAGCCGATAGCAGTAATATCACTAGTAGAGTGCCTAGCTCTGATGTAGAGTCTAAGGTCTCACAATAATAAATATATATATAAATCAGCCTATATCCTGTGTGTCTCTCTCCACCCAATGTAATCACATATCTCATGTCCACTATGTCTCATGTCCATGTCAAGCAAGATCATGACCTCTAACTGATATAGTGAGTCATAGTGATAGCTAAGCATATGTAATATCTATGTCATGAATCCTGTAGCCTATACAGAATCACCATGAATATCTCAGAAAGATTCTGTCTCATGAACAGTGACAAGTGTCCTATGGTATGACGTACTCGATATTGCAAGCACGAAGATATGTAGGGTCGCGATATCAATCTCTAGGTGACGTTACATAACTCCGCGTACGGCGTTGGCACCCGAATATTATTCGGACACTAAGCAACGTCACACGGTCCTAGGTCAAACAGATATATCAAGAATATATATATATATATATATATATATATATATATATATATATATATATATATATATATATATGTGTGTGTGTGTGTGTGTGTGTGTGTGTGTGTGTATAAAGAACTCAAGCAATTACTATAACATGAATTACTGCAAGTTGGCAAGGTACACTTGCCTGGGATTTGGTTTCCAATTGTTGCTCCAGTATCCGCGGGATCTACAGGTACTCCTCCAGTTGCAGAAATAATCATTACCATCACTCTCAGAAGATATCAAATAGATATAATTGCATGTCCATAAGTCCAATTTGGACACAAGGGCAAAAGTGACAGTTTTTGGTCAAAGCGGGGTCCACATATGGCCCGCTTCACACCAAAAATTGTATCAGAGACAAGGTTCTCCAAATTTGTCAAACTTAGTGTCTACAAGTCCAGAACGATGATATGAACCCAGTGGAATATCTAGAACTGGATTCCGATGAGCCTATCACAAAATCGCCCGTCAAGTGGAGCCGTAGGGCCCACGATACGGGATTTTGTCACCGTTCTCAGAATCAAACCAAACTTGGATCACAGGACCAGCGTATTGCTATGATTCTGATGGAACAAGTTTTGTTTTGAAACGACGAACACACACGAAGTTACAACGAGTTTTAGAATAGGGCCGGTAGGGGTATTGTCGACGGATACACGTTGATTCCGGTGTGCACGCATATCCAAATCAACTTCTGTGAAATCCCACATGTCCGTATTAACGGTATGCACCTTTCGGTGAAGTTCATACACAACCAAGTCACCTCATTTAGTGGGACACACCCAGTTCCAGGAAAAAATGGGTTCTAAATAACTAATCTTTTGGTCATTTTCACCCTCGAATAAATTACAATCTACAACACCAAAAATTAAACTAATTACAGGATTTAAAACTTGGTTATACGGTCTAAATTACTGTTCAAGTGGATTTTAGAAATAGTTAACAGGTTGCTCGTAAAACGGTCGTGAACTTGCAAGTTTGGAATAATTTTTGAATCTTCAGAAATGGGGGGAGTTTTCTTGTTTTTGCATCGCGCTTTGCGACCGACACAGGACGCGATACCCCAAACGAGTTATACTGGTTTCAAGAGGGTCACGCGGTCTTCGTATATGATTCAATAGAACAGAAAATGGTTCAACGTACAGGGAGATACGCAAGCTAGAAGAGGGGTACCTCGCGGTAGTTCACTGTCGCGATAAGAGGCACGGCGGCGGCTGTTGCAGATGCTGTGGCGGTGCTAGAGGTTGCTTGGGTGGTCGTGGTGGGTTGGCGCCGGCGGTGGGAGAAGTCGTTGCAGTCGCCGGGATGGCCGAGGCGGCGGAGGCGGTGGCCGGGGAGCTCGGGTGGAGGTGGCTATGGTTGAGACGGTGGTTGGTGATGGCGGCTCAGGTCGAGGATCACTGCGGAGGAAGCGGCGGAGGTAGGGGCTCGGGCGACGGTGGCCGGGGTCGGCTGAGATGGTAATGGCGGTGGTGGTGGTTTGATGGAGGCGGTAATGGCAGTGAGGGAGTCGACGATGGGGGTTTTATATAGGGGAGGAAAGGGGAGAGGCGGTAGAGCGGGGAGGCCGGAGCGGGGGGGTCGTGGGGGTGGCCGCGGAGTCGGCGGCTGGGACGTGGTCGGTCGTGCCGGCGGAGGGGGCGGGGGATCGTAGGAGAGAGGGGAGTGGGGTTTAGGGTCGGGTCGGGTTCGGGTCGGGTCGGGTAGGACCCGACCCATTAGGTTAGGGTTTGGGTCAGCAGGGTTTAGCCCGGTTCGGTTCGGTTCAATAAGGTCCGGTTCAGTCCGGTGTAATCCGGTTTGAGTTTGGTTCAATTAAAACATTGATTTTTAGCTATTTAAAAATAGTTTTTGAGCCCAATAAATTCTAAGAAAATTATACAACATCCAATAATTAATAATACACCAAAAATTATAATTTTTTATAATATTTTAATAATTAATTTAAACCATAAAAATATTAATCCATGAAGGACATTTTTAAAAATTAATTAAAAATTATCAAAAAAATTCAGAAAATTTATTTTTTTAAATTTTTTAAAAAAAGGTGTTATAATACCTCTATATAAAAAGATCGACCCGGCTGTCTCGCATTTGATATATGCGGATGATTTGTTGGTGTTTATACAAACTTTTGAATCGAGCCTTCGAAACCTGACCAGGGTTCTTGCCAATTTTGGCCGCCTATCCGGATTTGCGTTGAATAAAGATAAAAGTCGTATTTATTTTAATCATCTTTGTAATGTCCGAGGGAGGCTACAACAGATTATTCAGATTAAAGAAGGGGAGTTGCCGGTCAAATACTTGGGATTACCACTTACAAAATCATATGTGAAAGCTATGGATTGCAGTATCGTGGTGGAAGTTGTCTAAGGCCGGTTGGAGGGTGGCAAGAGAAAATGCTCTCCTTTGATGATCGGATAAAATTGGTAAGGTTGGTGATATTACGGCTGTCACTAATTATTGAATGCAAGCTATCATGCTCCCGGTCTCAACAATAAAAAAGATTGACCGACTTTATGCCAACTTTGTATGGTAGGGAGGTATCCACTCTATTTGTTTGGAAGGATATGTGTCGACCGAAGGATAAAGGAGGGGTAAGTTTACGTAGCCTGGAAACACTGAAGGAAGAACTGACCATAAAACTAGCTTGGCAGTTCCTGGACGGGAATTCTTTGTGGGCGCAATGGATGAAGAATAGATATATGGCGAAAACCAACTTATGGATGCTAGTTATTGATAATAATTACTCAGTTAACTTTAAAGCCATACTCAAAAGGCAAAATAAGATGAAGAATTGCATCACCAGGAGTATTGCTAATAGGGAAAACACCGACCTTTGGCAAGATCCATGGATCCATCACCAATCGGCTATAGATTTGCTGGGCTGGAATGCATATGAACAGATAGGACGACGCAAGAGAGTGGCAGTACTACTGGCGGACGAAGATTGGACTCCAATGCGAAGTTGAGTTGGGCGATTACTCTCCAAACACATCCAAGACATGAAGATAAATAAGTTAGAGACGGTAGACATATGGAGCTTGGATATGGGAGGAATAATGGTTTCTCACTTTTGTAAGTGTACGACAAAATTCGGTTGAAGCAGAAAAAGGCTTCATAAACGGAATTCATTTAGATAAAAGAAGTTACGCGCAAGTTCCAACTTCACATGTATAAGGCGATGAATAGAAGACTACTCACAGTAGATCGACTTCACAAATTTGGAGTAAATATAGACTCCAACTGGTATGTCCTATGTGCAGGTCATGAGAAAACAACCGATCATCTATTTTTTAATTGTGAGTGGAGTCTGTACTTCTGGCAGATACAACAAAGGAAACTGGGCATCCCGATTATGCAGAATATGAAGCTACAAGAGATGATTCAATCGATATTTGATATGCGGCAGAGGGAGGAATTGGTTCAGACAGGCCAGACCACTACTAGCTTGTATAGTGTGGCATATTTGGAGGGAACAAAATCGTCGAATTTTTGACAAGACAACAAGTTCGCAATTTAGCATTGTTGCAAGCTTGGAGGAGGATGTTCTACTACATGGCAAAGAGAAAATATAACCCAAGTGAACAAATAGTGGATACAAAAATCAATGTATCTGTAATGCAATGGTGTTTTGGCCATGATCATCAAAATTTTTTTTACCTTTTTCCAAATATATATATATATATATATATATATATATATATATATATATATATATATAATCAAAATCTCATGAGGCACAACTGCACTCCTTAAGTTCAAGTGACTACACCACTGCTTAAAACTATATATATATATATATATATATATATATATATATATATATATATATATATATATATATATATATATTAGTCCATTAACATGTAGCTAAAGATCATATGGTAACACAATCCTATTGAAATAGTCTAAAAATATATAAATTAAAGTATTGTATTCATTAATTACTGAATGTTTTTGCTAGTAAATTACATTATTCTTCTTATTATTATTATTATTATTAGAGTTCATTTTTGTTCACCAACCAAAACTAGTTGGGATGTTCACCCTTTTAGTCAAGATTTCATTCAACTTAAAAATTATTTTAGGAGTGGTTTGGTGAACATTTACGCTAATTTTTACACTTTTGGAGTGGTTTAGTGAACATTCATGCTACTTTTTACTACTAGTTTGACTAGTATATATGCACGTGCATTGCACATATTTTATTCTACTTGGAAAGAGCAAATGCTAGTATTAAAGATTATTATATTAATTTATATTATTATTAGGAAGACTAAAAGTTGTAATTATTATAATATTTATCCAGACTACTTAGGAAGACTAAAAGACAACCATCTTAATTATTCTAAATCTATTATTATATTATTAATGTATAATTTAGGAAAATCAAAAGACAGCTTCCGTAATTATATACACGTCCTTATTAACTTTGATGAACAATCTTAATTAGTAAATATATGAAAGGATATATTTGGAAAAAAAGTTTCACGGCGAAGCTGAACTTTTTCTATTACTAATATATATGCACGTGTGTTGCACGTATTTCATATTACTTGTGAAGAGCAAACAATATTTTTTTTAATTATTTACTACTTGGGAAGAGCAAAGGTATTTATTTTTTATTTCTTGGAAAGAACAAACAACAGCCTCATTTAATTTTTTTTTTACATGTAATTACCTATCTACCCATGTTAAATTTAAAAAACAATTTGACGTAGTAAACATAGATAAGGGTAGTTTTGGAATAAAAAATTCCATGGTGAAGCCAACTTTTTATATTATATAGTAGTATAGATTACTAGTATAGATGCTTGTACGTTGCACGTATTTTACTCATTTTTAATTAACTTTTGGTATTTGGGAAAAGCAAAAGGTACTATAAGAGCAAAATATATTTTTAAAATTTTTTATACGGAATTACCTAGCTGTCCTCATTAAATTTGATGAGCAAGTTTAATTAGTAAAGTTAGATAAGGGTATATTTGGAAGAAAAGATTCACGGTGAAGCCAATTTTCTCGTTATATAGTAGGATAGATATAGATATATGGTAAAGTGGAAGGACGAATATCCCACTAGTTTTGGTAGGTAAACAAAAACGGACTCCATATTATTAACTGCATGAACGTTAATTAGGAGGGAACATACTTGAGAAATGTAGTAATTAATAATAAACTACAACCATGATTGTCCATTTAATAGTTTACTAGTATATATGCAAATGTGTTGCACATATTTTATAATACTTGGGAAGAGCAAACAATAGTTTTTAAATTTTTTACTACTTGAATAAAGCAAAATCTCTTAATTTTTTACTACTTGGAAAGAGTAAACAATAATACTCTCATTTTTTTTCTATACGTAATTAACTAACTATCCATGTTAAATTTAATGAACAACTTTAATTTGTAAACATAAATTAGAATATTTTCAAAATAAAAACTTCCACGATCAAGCCTAACTTTTGATTATATAGTAGTATAGATCTATCTTCATCCATCCAAGTTAATTTTTAAAACTAAGAGCATCTCCAACCCTATTGTCTTGTTGTGATTTTTAGGTGACATAAGGCAATGACTTTCATAGGTGGCAAGATTATATTCACAAAAGACAATGAGGTAGAAAAGTCTTCTCCAATGCAAAAGTATTGAGAAGACAACAAAAAGTATTTTTTTCCAACTTCCAAGATTTTTCTTCTTCTTCTTCTTCTTTATAAATATTTTTATTCATAATTGATGATGTGGAGGTAAAGTCATTGCCAAAAGCATTGTCTAACTTTACTATATTTTTGCCATATCATGCCATGTCACCTTCATAATTGATTTGACATTTGGAGAGATTATTTAAATAAAAACTTGTCATTCCTACATGGCAATAACTTTTTTCCTAACTCATAATAGGATTGGAGATTCTCTAACTGAGAACTTTCCTATCTTCCTCTGGCGACACACCACACCACTCTCCTCCTCCTCCTCCTCCCTCTTTCTTTCTTCCACCTTATTCCACTTTCGGATCCCAAGATTCGAACCATGATGGGCTCGAAAATTAAATTCCCATTTGACCGGCACTCAGCTAAGGAATAGTCAAAACCCTAACCCTCTTCGACCCACTCTCTGCTGTCCAATCCCTATCCGACTGAGGATGCTTGCTTGAATATAGAAGGCATAATGTATGGAACGATATAATCCTTTGTGAGTAGGAGTGATCATGAGTGTTGTAAGTCAAGTTGTCATATTCAATTGGCTATTAAGAGCCTTTGTATTCCATTACAATTATTAATAAAGAAATTTTTTTTTTTGTATGTTCTTTGTGATTTTTATTGTGACTCTATTATTTTCACTATAATATCGTTGTTTTCTAGATATACTATTGAATGTCTATCTTATTTCCTTGTACAAGTATAATATATAAACTTGTACAACATCACACCCAATAGCTTCCTTTGGGTTCTGCAGATAAGGGGCATGACATAAATAACTATTGAATTAGGGTTGGCAGTAAATCGTTAAAATGTTCTTACATTCTGATGCATAGGGAAATTTTGATCAAATTGATACATAGGCTCTTGGTTTGTCCTCATACTTGTGTATATAGGAAAGTTTTGATCAAATTAAAATATGGGGTATGTATTCCTATAGAGAGTGTCCTAAATTATGGTGAATGTTGTAAGATCACAGAAATGGCGTCAATGCGGAGAGCCGATTGAAATGACGCAAGTGCGATGACCCATCCCACCTTTCTTAGTGAAAAGACTCGCTTAAGGCAAAAGAATTCAGACTTGGCCCTTCAGAAGATCAGACTTAGACTGTCAAAGGTGCGCTCGAAGTATCGCTCAGCCGAGGCGAATCGTCGCTAAGGTGGGTGGCTACGATGAACCTGTCTTTGCTTAGCCTGCACACATAAACATGGACGATACATGCTAGATCGCTAGACGATAACCCCTTGCATGCTAATAAAAAGAAAGCAATACACCTAGCTAAGGGAGTAATCCCATCTTATACTGCTTTCATAGAATATGGAAATGATACTTGTATAATATTGGTTCCTCGTATGACCCTTAGATCCGTGCTAGCGTAAAGGTTTATGTTCTAAAGTAGACTATATCGCACATTTCCTTATGCTTATGTTTCATACAAATGCAATGGTTGCCTTCTTTATATGCTATCCAATACTAACTCATCTCGTTTCCATGCTCGTCATGTAAGTTCATGTCACGACCAAGTAACATGATCCATGTCTTGTATTCATTTAGTTTAGCCGAAGGACTATCGAATAGTCATTCGATGCAAGTATGAACCTAAAAGTATTCGGGACCATTAGATCTCCAAGGCAGTTCATGAACGAGGGGACTGCATCATGTCATGTTAAGCAATACTCATCATGTACTGAATCTGATGGCTCAGGGAGTCGATAAGTTATAAACAAGATCATGAGTTTAAGTTGTACCTGATAAGATCCTGAATTGAACCTATACCTGACAAGATATTTGGAAGATTAGAGACTTGCATGGTCATGGACAACTTGGTGCACAAGGAAGATTTTTGAATCTCGTTCCGCGGACGATTGTCGGGACACCGGGGCGATCCGACATGTCGGAACCTTCTGTCTATAGTCGTCTACTTCTGGCGGGATAGGTGCAATGCCCTTGTTCTTTCTTGCACAGTATCTCTACCCCGAGACTACACTGTCCACTATAGCATCATGCCAGTGACCTCCTATAGATTAAGTTATATTGCTTAGCAGCAATCTGCATGCGAGTTATTGCATCAATAAAAGTAAATATGAACCTGTGAACATTCTAGTATAACACATCTGAATAACCTAAGTCACTCATGCACCTGAATCAAAAATACGCTCGTGACACTTGTGTTTGCTATATGATTTCCCTTGATTTTATTATATCTATTAATGCTTGGTTAACTTAGTTTATATCTTTGGATATGGAAGGATGAATGGTAAGTTGGTAAGTCCCGCTGTATTACTCTTATTATTGCACGACACACTACCACACGAGTTAGGCTTTGTATCATATGCCATAAAATTGATCCTAAGAAAAGACTAGAAAGAAAACATAATAGATGGTGCACAGAACTAATTGAACGTGTTTGGATTCCTTGAGAGGACGAGAAGCCTCCCCATCGGTGTATTTAATGTACTGATAACCCACCAGATTGCTGACAGGGTGCCGGAGAATCTCGTTCGGCACATAAACCCCTTCTTGTGAGCTAAGACGTGGAGCTAACTCTGGAGTCTTTGAGCGTTACGTCCAGAGCTGAAGCATATATACATGAAATAATGTTAGAACATCGCCTATGTATCATGCCATATTGTAAGCCATTTGCACTCTTTTATTGTTTTGAGAGAGAATGCTTGAGCAACTTATAATCTTAGCCTAACGTCGCTTGTAATAGTATTTCTATATCAATAAAGAGCTTATTTTTATATCATACTTGTATTTATTCTATGTTTTTGCCATATCGACTTTGCGAACTAGTTATCGAACGGCCGTATACTTGTGTTGGTTAAATTTCTACTACATTGGAGACTATCTGTACGACTATGTGGCTTAACTATTGCATCGTATGTTCAGTACCATGGCCTTGCACGTGTGCAGCTTCTGCTCGCGTGACATTACATTCTGATGGGAAAGATCGTCCTGCGAAAGCGCTGGCGCCATAATTTGAGCCCAGCGGGGATGGCCAAACCTGCGGATGATCGGGGTGTGATAGTACTAAGGGAATATACTGAAATAGAAAAGGAGTTTGCGGTGGCGGTGCTGTAGAAGCATGAAAAATTTCTACCATGTACCAACGGTAATCAAAGGCCATGCGCCGCAATGATCAAACCCCCTGCACCATAATGATCCAGTGTTATGTGCCGACTGTTTCATAACTAGTATTTTTATGAGCCAGCAGTACCATGCGCCACTAAGTAACTAGTGTTCCCATGCGTCAGCAGTGTCATGTGCTACTAAGTAGCTAGTGTCCGTATGGGCCAACCGTGTCATGCGCCACTACTCTCTCAAGCATCCCTATGAGCCAAGCGAAAGGACACTTCACAGATGCGTCATTGTAGTTCCTGCTGTTATCTCCTCCATGCTTCTGTTCAAAGTATTTTAAACTTAAAAAACTTACAAAGTTTTAAAACTTTGAAGAAGATCTTGTAGAAGCATAAAAATTATGCAGGCCGCATATAGCTCATGTCCCTTCAAAATGAAAGCAGGTCGCAGATGAGCCACATAGAGCTCATGCGACCCAAACAACCAAGGAGTTGGAAGCCGCATAAGAAGAATCTATGCGGCCTGAACAACTACGAAGTAAGGGGCCGCATGAGATCCTCTGACACGATGTTCAATGCATGTCAAAAGTTCTGACACACTATTCATTACCTATAGCGCATTGAGAATCGTGAGAGAGGCGATGACTCATAAAAAGATGAACAGTTACATCAGTGTATTAATAACTTTTTCAGATATGCCATGCTACGTGTTCCCTTATATGCGAATATAGTCCTATGTGGCCTCATCATTATGCGGCCAAAGTGTCCATTCGACCAAGGCTATACGAAAGATCACATGTGGCCAAAATGCCAAGTGGCCGAAGTGTCAATAAGACTAAGGAAAAATGAGAGTACGTATACGGCCATGACTCTATGCATCCATAACACCATGCGGCTCTCAGCTTGCAACATCTTTCTGTTACAACCGAAAGGATATTCACACAGTTAGTGCTGATTATGTATCCAGCTGACCAAGTCATGCACGCAATGGAGTTGAAAACAACCATGAGATCTTATCAATAACACATCCCAACCGAGGCCACATGGCAACATGCCCGTGGTATACGGCTACGGTTGTAACCATATTCTGTTGAAGGAGCCCTATGCGGCCACCAAACAGAGGCATATGCGGCACCTATATCCCATCATCATGATGGATATAAATAGGAGAAACTTGGACATTCCCAAGGTCCTCTTTTCAGAAACCATATCCTCCTCGGGCGAGCTACGTATATGCACATAAGCTCAAGAAAGAGAAAAAAGAAAAGAGCATGCTTATTCCCTCGTCGAACCATCAACGGAGTAAAGAAGTTGCTGCAATACTCGATCTCCATCGTCACATTTTTTAGATCAAAAATATTGTACTTAGATTTTTTTGTCTAGGATTTTCTTGTACATTTTGTTTATTGTTAAACAAAAGTTTCCTAAACTTACACCAATGGTAAACAAGATGGCGACTCTGCTAGGGACATCCTTCTCCTCTGATGAGAAGGTTGTGATGCAGTCTGATTCGTCGAAGCTGGGTTTGACCCAGAAGATGTTGGTTGTACACTTCGACCAGCAATCCTTTGAGAAAATGCTCTCAAAGGGCGGCACTTCGCCGAGGCTGGTAAAGCCTAAAAAGACCCGCAGGACATGGGTTATAAAGGCCATTGTGCCTCACCCGACTGCGGAGCATGCGCTCCCCGTCTCTCTTCCTGTTGCTGAAGACGCATATCACGCATCTACCCAGGCTGCCCCTGGTTATACGGCAACCTTTGCTGAGAAGAAAGGTACTCATAATCAAAACTTTGGCAGAGAAAAATACTACAAAGCTAGAAGTTCAGGTGTTGATGCACATTCTATGGGCCACAACAAAAGCTACATAAGAAGGACTATATGGCACTAGTCAAAAGACGCAGGCAGATGGCCGCATGCTGCCAGGACAGCAACAGAAGCTCGGTCTTCGACCGAATCTCAAGTAGCGTTGACTCCATACGCCATGCTGAGAATGGAGAAAATTCAAACTTGGACTCTTCATACTATGCACTGGTGCGTGCTAGAACGAGAAAGTCTAGGGCAGTACGAGCTCACCAAGCTCAAGCGACTTCTCACCGGCAGGCCGTCAGTAGGCACCGTTAATTGTTATATGTGCCCCTGACGGGAAGCTGTACAAAACTGACCCATGTGTCCATCCCGCAGTGACAAACGGACATGGTAAGTCTCGAAAGTCTTCTAATAATGACCCGAGAAAAGTTCTTGTACAAACCCCAGACCAGTGAGCAAAGGCAATGCCCACAAACCCATGTGCTTGGTATATCCATACTCATAACGAGGGTGTAAAGATGATGCACCCCTCGGTCGACTTGCGCAACGTGATCAATCACAAGCGTAAAACGAGGGAAATAACTACGACATGGGAGGTATCCTCTCTAGGGTATCACTGTGCCAACGTCGTCATCCACTGTTGTTGTGCCAAGGTAGCAGCACCTGTAGATAGGCAGTCGGCATTCCAACGACTGTGACTAAGAGCACCCATCTGACAGTATTTCAAAAAATATGTTCAAATACCAAAGGAGGAGGAGTTGCCCTTCGCCTCATGTTGTTCCACTCTCATCCAGCGTATTGAGGAACCGGAGGAAAATAGCGGTGCCTACAGAAGGTGTATTCTTGGGCACCCGCTTAAGGACAAAATTATCATCAACTGGGGGTAATATTTCCCCAAGACCTAAGATGACTCCGCAGACTGGGGGTAGTCACCCTTATTAAAGTGAAGCATATTCCGATGCTAGGGGTAGTTCTCCCTCGAGTCTGAGGAAGATGCAACAATATCTACCTTTCCTGATGATAGTACGACTCCAAAAGTATAAGCAAAAAGCAAATGGTCTACCACCCTATCCACCTTCCCCTATCTCATGACAGTGTACATATAAGGGGAGGACAACGATGGCACTAGAAATTGCAAACATCTTGATGCTCTTGAGGTAATGATGTACCCCATGAGTACCATAATGCAGACTTTGGCCCAGGCGATACTGGAGACAAAGGCGAAGATGGTCCTGCCACCCTTTGTCACGCCCCGATCTCCCGCAGGCTAATCGGCCGTTCCCGCTAGGCGGAAATCACCCTCGCCAGTGCTCCCGCGGAACGATCGCTTGACCCATCCGGGCGTGATGCCGTACGAGCGTGAACCGCGCCCGTGCAAGGCCGTGATTCATTGGCTGGCGGTAAGAGTTCTAAGCCACAGAGTCGCACAGATTGTCCGAGTGCAGCGGAGTCATGAACGCATAGGCGATCGATAACAGGTTCTCTGAGTTGACAAATATAGCGGAAGCATTGAAACACAAGTTGAAGTAAAGCAGGCTCTTTTATTGATATGAACATGTGTTACAGGCGGCGTATAGCCGAGATTACAAGTCGCTCAAGCCTCTCTCTTTGAAACATAAAATCGTGCCATGTGGCTACAATTGTGGAATGATTGTAGGGACGATGTTCAGGCGATGTTCACAACTTATGTCTTGTATATGTGCTTCAGTTCCGGACGCACCGTTGCTTCGGAGTGATGTCCACGCCTTAGCACGCACGTTGGAGGCGTCCGCACCGAACGAGGTTCTCCCGCACCCTGCATACAAACTGGTGGATTATCAGTACATTGAATGCACTGGTGGGGAAGCTACTCGCCCGCTCGACAAATCCAAACACGTAATACAGGTTCCGTGCACAACTATTAAGTTGTCTTTCTAGTTGTCTTAGGATCAGTTTCATGCAAACATTGAATAGCCTAACGTGTCGGGCAGTGCGCCGTGCGATGTTTGAGGAAACACGGCGATACTTACCAACTTACCATCTCCTTCCCTGTCCAAGGCAAACATTGAGGCAAACATGTTAATTCACGCACGGGCATGTATAAGCATTCAGGAGGCAAGCATATGCAAACACGAGGGTCATTTTAACAGGATCGTTCAGGTATTATTTGTCCTTGATGCGATGCAGTGACTCGCACGCGGATAGCCGCTAAGCGAGGATGACTTATCTATATGAACACGGTCGCTGGCAAAGCCATTTATGGACGTAGCCGAGGACAAGGATAGCTTGCTACGAGAGTACACGATGCGCTGCAAGCTACCCAGTCCCGAACACGACGACTACACACGAGCTCCATCCAGACCAGATCGGCCCCAGTGCCCCGGCGACCGTCCGTGGAACTAGTCCGTGACATGCATAATTGGGGTCTTCCAATTATCACGAGATACACGAGAACACAAGAACACGCGTGCACTAGAACAAGAGAACACGAGAACACGAGTGCACGGGAACACGAGTACACGAGTACACGGGATACTTGAATCATGATTCTGTACAGTGAATAACTTGCTTTGATGCATTCCCCTGGTTCGGGGCTGCCAGGTGACCTAACGGTCCAGGATACTTGTAGGGTCAAACATGCACGGAACGACTACTTAGTAGTCTCCCGGAGTTGGATGAAAACAAGGCAATATTCAAGCAGACAAGCATGCGTTTCTAAGGAACATAAGCAGGCACGTTGCTCGGACCCGAAGGTAAGCCGAGAGTTGAAACCGTTAAGGGACTTAGCATGCGAGGGTCTGAATCTAAGCAGTATTTCATTTCCATATTCTAGCAAGCAATACAAGTTGGGATTATTCCCTTAGCTAGGTGCGTTGGATTCTTATTAGCATGTAGGGGGTGATTCACCTAGCGACTAGCATAAATATTCCAGATTTTATGTGTGCTGGCTAAGCAAAGACAAGTTCACCGTAGCCACCCACCTTAGCGATGATTCACCTCGGTAGAGCGATACGTCAAGCGAGCCTCTGAAAGTCCAAGCCGAATTCCTGTAGGGACAAGTCTGGATATCCTTTGCTTCTTGTTTGAGGCAAAGCGGGTCGGGACAGTTGCACTATTGCCGTTTGAGACGGCAGTCCGCTTGAGCGGAACGGGGTGTTACATCCTACCCAACTCAGAAAAAGTCTCGTCCTCGAGACTTACTGAGGACAAGCAGTAATCTAGGGTTGAGGCAAATCCTAGACAAGTCGTTGTACTTGTTCATTTGGATATTCACTTGCACAAGCGTCGAAATCAGCATATCGCTTAGACTGGATCGTGCGCACTTTTGAAGTGCACTTCTAGCGTGAACACGTCAACCAGCTTAGTGATAGCGAAGTCTCAGCACTCGAGTTTCACCTTTTCCTAAGTCTTGGATGGTGCACTAATTCAAAGCGTCCCTCGAATAGATGCATTCAACCAAACTTAGAGTTAGTAAAAATCGGACAAGCTACTAGCGATACTCTCAAAAGGTTCGCACAGGTTGGCTCAAAGGCCACTCGCAGCATACAACCAGGCAAGCAATCATATCATTCAAAACGCATTTTGAAAGTATTTAGACTTATTGTTGGAACATCCCATCGAGGCATTGAGAGAGAGCGTGCACATAACCCACGAACGAGCTTTTGAAACAGAGATATCGAATTGAAGTCCAAAGACGTAGAAGCCAGGCTCTGATACCAACATGTCACGCCCCGATCTCCCGTAGGCTAATCGGCCATTCCCGCTAGGCGGGAATCACCCTCGCCAGCGCTCCCGCGGAACGATCGCTTGACCCATCCGGGTGTGATGCCGCACGAGCGTGAACCGCGCCCGTGCAAGGCCGTGATTCATTGGCTGGCGGTAAGAGTTCTAAGCCACAGAGTTGCACAGATTGTCCGAGTGCAGCGGAGTCATGAACGCATAGGCGATCGGTAACAGGTTCTCTGAGTTGACAAATATAACGGAAGCATTGAAACACAAGTTGAAGTAAAGCAGGCTCTTTTATTGATATGAACATGTGTTACAGGCGGCGTATAGCCGAGATTACAAGTCGCTCAAGCCTCTCTCTCTGAAACATAAAATCGTGCCAAGTGGCTACAATTGTGGAATGATTGTAGGGACGATGTTCAGGCGATGTTCACAACTTATGTCTTGTATATGTGCTTCAGTTCCGGAGGCACCGTTGCTTCGGAGTGATGTCCACGCCTTAGCACGCACGTTGGAGGCGTCCGCACCGAACGAGGTTCTCCCGTACCCTGCATACAAACTGGTGGATTATCAGTACATTGAATGCACTGGTGGGGAAGCTACTCGCCCGCTCGACAAATCCAAACACGTAATACAGGTTCCGTACACAACTATTAAGTTGTCTTTCTAGTTGCCTTAGGATCAGTTTCATGCAAACATTGAATAGCCTAACGTGTCGGGCAGTGCGCCGTGCGATGTTTGAGGAAACACGGCGATACTTACCAACTTACCATCTCCTTCCCTGTCCAAGGCAAACATTGAGGCAAACATGTTAATTCACGCACGGGCATGTATAAGCATTCAGGAGGCAAGCATATGCAAACACGAGGGTCATTTTAACAGGATCGTTCAGGTGTTATTTGTCCTTGATGCGATGCAGTGACTCGCACGCGGATAGCCGCTAAGCGAGGATGACTTATCTATATGAACACGGTCGCTGGCAAAGCCATTTATGGACGTAGCTGAGGACAAGGATAGCTTTCTACGAGAGTACACGATGCGCTGCAAGCTACCCAGTCCCGAACATGACGACTACACACGAGCTCCATCCGGACCGGATCGGCCCCAGTGCCCCGGCGACCGTCCGTGGAACTAGTCCGCGACATGCATAATTGGGGTCTTCCAATTATCACGAGATACACGAGAACACGAGAACACGCGTGCACTAGAACAAGAGAACACGAGAACAAGAGTGCACGGGAACACGAGTACACGAGTACACGGGATACTTGAATCATGATTCTGTACAGTGAATAACTTGCTTTGATGCATTCCCCTGGTTCGGGGCTGCCAGGTGACCTAACGGTCCAGGATACTTGTAGGGTCAAACATGCACGGAACTACTACTTAGTAGTCTCCCGGAGTTGGATGAAAATAAGGCAACATTCAAGCAGACAAGCATGCGTTTCTAAGGAACATAAGCAGGCACGTTGCTCGGACCCGAAGGTAAGCCGAGAGTTGAAACCGTTAAGGGACTTAGCATGCGAGGGTCTGAATCTAAGCAGTATTTCATTTCCATATTCTAGCAAGCAATACAAGTTGGGATTATTCCCTTAGCTAGGTGCGTTGGATTCTTATTAGCATGCAGGGGGTGATTCACCTAGCGACTAGCATAAATATTCCATATTTTATGTGTGCTGGCTAAACAAAGACAAGCTCACCATAGCCACCCACCTTAGCGATAATTCGCCTCGGTAGAGCGATACGTCAAGCGAGACTCTGAAAGTCCAAGCCGGATTCCTGTAGGGACAAGTCTGGATATCCTTTGCTTCTTGTTTGAGGCAAAGCGGGTCGGGACAGTTGCACTATTGCCGTTTGAGACGGCAGTCCGCTTGAGCGGAACGGGGTGTTACACCCTTAGGGCCCGTAATAACTCTGCAAGATGGGAGTAGCAATCTTTCGGTAATCCACACAAACCCGTCATTCCATGAGGACAGTGATTACCAAAAAATAGGCAATGACGAGTCTGGGGGTAGTCGCCCTCGACAAGTCAGAGCAGCATCCAAAGCTGGGGGTAGCATTCCCCCCGAGTCCGAAGATGATAAAAAACTAACGGTCTTCCCTGAGGACTGTGTGACTTAGGAATCAGAAGCCCCAAAGCCAAAAGATACTTTCTCCTTCGATGATGACGATGTCATTAAAATCTTCAACGTACTATTGAAAGGCAACAAACTCCGGCTACCAAACATCAGATACCCAGAGGAAGCAGACAAGGTCGATGACCCCAAGTACTGCTACTACCACCATTACGTCCATCATTCAACCAAAGACTGCTCTATGTTGAAAAGGCATATCCAGCAACTGATCGATGTCAAGGAGCTCACCCTTTACTTCGAGGATAAGACGATCATTACGAACATAGTGTCCCTCCAGTTTGGTGACTTCCTGGTGATGGAGGCCCAGGATGGTGTTGTCCCGATCCCGAGGGCAACAATGGAGGTTGCAAATCTCCCACCAGCTCGCGACCAAACAATTGGGTTGGTACCTTTCAGCACACCATGGGGCGAGATCATGTGGGTTTACCCTGACATTGCTCAAAACTTGACACATCTAGTAGCACCTTCAACGACCAGGTCAAAAGAAAAGAAATGCAGGACGTGCCGCTTGATCTTCTCCACATAAAACATAAATTATAGAATTCGGATACCCACCGCAGATTAACAAGTATCCTTCTACACAAAGGCCAAGCCTCGTATAACTTATCAACAACGGCGAGACAGTGCTTTTAGACGAAATAAATCCCTAGCAACATGTAGTGTCCCTTTGCATATTATGCATATACGCGCAGCAGGCGGTAGTCCTCGACATAATAAGAAATTGTGTGCATGTAGTAGTAATCCTACGTGCATAATTCAGCCAACTCCTTCATGTATATGCGACATTGTTCCTTTACACCTGACTCTCCATTTGTCACAAGCTAAAGCATTGGTAGTATCCAGTGTAATAAATGATGAGCGACCATAGTTTCATTATTACAACCAACAGTCACGCCGTCTTATGCAGGAGATGGACTATGATCTCCAGAAAGCAAAATGTCTGAATTTTGGTAAAGGACGGCTTATTCCTTTATAATTTGATAGCTATTAAAACATCACTCACAATGGGCTGGGATACGAAGGTTCTAGCACGCATCGTCGCTCTAACAAGACTATAGTACGTAAAGCTTGAACTTCAGACACTGTCAACAAATAAGAGTAGATCTGAACTCTTAATCAAGGGAAGTGTATTCTCGAACCCACCAAGGATAGTGTTTCCTTAATTTGATGCTTTATCAAGGATAATATCTCCTCGATTAATCAGTGCATGCATGCTTACAAAGCTTAACCAAGACTTGTCAATGATGTCGATCAAGGGCAAGTTCTTCAATAAGTACCACGTCTAAGCTAGTAATTCCTAGCAAATTAATTCAAAATATACAATGTTTATATTTTATTATCCCCAGTAAGTGCAAATGCATAAGAGTATGTGTGTCCCTCCATAATTCCTTGCCAAATCTATTATCTGTGTTCAAGAGATCCTAAATATGCAGCAGATAATGGATCTACAAAAAATTCTCCAATGGAGCATGTAAAACCCCCTTCCCAGAAAATCGTATAAGCCCTTTATTTATTAATTATTAATTAAATTGTAGTAATTAGGTCCAAATAGGAGAAATAGATTTTTAATAATTTTTATGTTAGGTGTTCGGGCACTTAGATGAGTTATGGGACCTTCAGGAATTTTTAGGAATTTATTCCATGTAGGGGACCCTTGAGCAGTTGCTGGCCTAACGATGTGCAATACCCCATTATATAAATTTTTTTATGTGTGAAAAATATATATATATATATATAAACAAATATATATGTATATATATTTTAATTAAAGAAAGAAAGAAAGAGAAAGAATTAAATAAGTTAATAGAATATAATAATAATAATAACAATAATAACAATAACCAATCAATGATATATTCCCACTCCTTAGAATATGCAATCCCTTACAGCAGCAGCGTGGAACTCATAGCAAAATTGCTAAACTTAAAGTGACCGGCCTTTATTAATGGTAACTCGAACCCCTTCGGCGCAGACCCCAACCCGCCTCCAACTCTCTCTCTCTCTCCTAATTATATATATTATATATATATATAGTTAGCTCCCCAAAACCCTAATCTAAAAACTCCAGACTTCCCCTTCCCATCTAGAGCCGTCACCGCAGCCAGAGAAGCCTCCCCAAGCCATCCAACCACCCCGTCGACGCCGACATCGCGGACTGCAGATTCCCACTCGAGGCACCTTCACTCCGGCGCGTTTTCCCGTTGACTCGCTCGACCAAACGCAGATCCGTTTTCATAGGTATGATCTTCCCTTAACCCTCTCCAATATCTGTTTTATAGTCAACCTCGGAAAACGTCTGGCCCTAGGTGAAAAACAGCGCCCAAGTCAGCGCGAGCAGACAAAATTCTGCAATCGCAGAAACTTGCGATGACCACCTATATTGTCGAGTTCGTATCTCCCACCACAGAGATCCGAATTCGACGATTCTTTTTGATACCTGTAGATTACATGACCTAATTTATTTTCTGTATTATAACTTTGTGCTATTAGTTGCTGTGGACCAAATTGTAGTCGTCACAAAACTGCGCGCACCCACTTTTTCCGATTTTCTAAAAGTGGGAGATCCGCGACCCGCCAAACGGGACCGCCCCGCCGTGTGCCAAGTGTACCGAATGGTGCACGCAGCATAACGGGATACGTGAAAATTCGTGGGGACTGATTTGGACGCGTGTGCGCGCCGGAATCAGGCCGTATCCGCGAACAGATTCCGTGTCGCCACTTTTGTGGAACTCGCGAGTATTTGGTGCACGCTTGTCAGATTGCGACAAAACTTACGCCACTGGACTCGTGGTAACACGCTGGTCCTGTGACCCAATTTTTATGCATTTCTGAGACGGTTGACCAGATCGCCAATTGGCGGGCCCCACAATTGACTTTTTGGACCAAATTAGGTTCGGCTCATCGGAATCCAAATTTGGACATACCGTTGGGATCGTATTGACATTTAGAATTGTTTGACCCATAGTTTGTCCCATTTAGAGACTGTTACCCTCGGCACGCTTTTCGGTGCAAAGTGGGCCCACATGTGGGACCCGCTTGGGCCCGAAAATGACCTTTTTGCCCCTGTGTCCAAATTGGACGAAAGGACAGGCGTTCCTAGCGGTTTGATATCTTCTGAGACTGTTGGTGATATTTATTACAGCTTTCGGAGTAGTACCCACCGGATCCACCGATACCAGGACTACAGTTGATATTCAAACATCAGGCAAGTGTACCTTGCCAAACTCTGCAGCTTAGTTATTTATTTTCCTTGCTATATATATATTACTGTGCATGCTCAACCTAGGACCGTGTGACGTACTTAGCGTCCGATTATCAATCGGGTGCCGACACTGTACGCAGTGTTGGGTAATGTCATCTAGATATGGACATACGTGACACTTTATCTTCTCGTACTTGTCATACCAAGTACACTTGACCCAGGACACTGGACACTGATCATGAGACAGGATCTTCCCGAGATATTCGTGGTGATCCTGTATAGGATGCAGGACATATAGAGATACTATAATCTAGATACATTATGACTTGTGCATTAGTTATGACCCCGCGGACATGGACGTGAGACGTTATGTTCATGATTTGTGTGGTTACATTGGGTGGGGAGAGACACACAGACTACAGGCTGATCATATATATACACCCCTATTATTGTGAGGCACAAGACTCTATAGCCGAGCTTGGCCCATTACTCATTACTACTGCTGCTACCGGCTCCTCTACACAGAGCTTGTAGTATGCTTCAGCCTGAGCTCTAGTTCTGCTCTCATCTTGCATATCACTTAGCTGGTTATTTTAGTATTCCCTTATTGTCCATCTATTGCTGGAGATACCCACAGGCTACAGGTTGATTATGTTATGCCGGCTACTCAGTCTCCCGCTGAGCTAGACCACCTCTTGACACCCCTGCTACCGGCTCCCCTTCACAGAGCTTGTAGTAGTTCCAACCTGAGTACTGTTGATATTCTCTCTTGCATTTTATACAGATGTTACATACTTACCCTGCTTATCTCATTATTTGCTGCACTGTTTATATTCTGGCTTGTATTATTTTCTGTACCTTGCTATGTCCCCTGAGGACCTGGATATGGATTTTGTCCCCAGATTTTGCAGAACAGGTTTACCCCGAGGTTTACGGGACCGCAGCAGGAGGAGCCGATCCAGGAGCTGTACCACCATCTGAGGGCGAGGTCTTAGCTGAAGACTTCTCTTGAGCATCCATGTTCATGCTCAGTTTTATTTATTATTTCAGTCTTTCTTTTCTGGTCTGTAGAACCATTGTACTAGATATTTATCGGGTTGTTCCCCGAAGTACTTTGTGAGACTTGCTGATGATTTACATTCCTTATTTATTATGTGGATCATATTTTATATCTTGTGTGGATGAGATTAGTTGTGCCATGATTGTCGTAGACTTGTTTTACAGCTTAAGTATGCCCTGATGGATCCATTATATTGAGTTGGTCTATCGGTGCGTACTGCTGGCCATTGACACGCATCCAGTCCCACGGTATTTTGGGACTGGGGTGTGACATGGTTTTTGTGGTGGCCCATGCAGGTCTACGACTAAATTGTTCGGTTTCAACTTAGGGACCGGACCAGCCTGCCCTAAGGATAGTATAAACTATAGGATCTCATCCATCATTTAACCACTTGTTGAACTCTATATCGAACTCGAAATTTGTTACTTGAACTGCATCCTGTATTGATTCCTCTGAGCGTTCTCATAGTTTATCTTTTGATTGCAGAGCAATGGATTCCGGGAACAGAGATGATTTTCCTTTGGAGACACCACACGACGCTGTGGTTACTTATGGAGATGAAGTGACACCAGGGGATGGTGGACGAGCATCGCAGGGTGATCAAACCGGACAGCCTAATCCAAGGTTCCGGAGAGATGACATTCCACCACCACCACAGTTCACTCCCCAGATGCCAGTATTCCCGCCAGGACAAGCCATGGACGGGCAACAAATGTTCCAGATGATGTATGCTATGATGCAAGCACAGCAGCAGATTCAGCAAGAGGCCCATCGGCAGGAGGCCGAGTATCTGAGGACCAGTCTGGTATCCGCATTGGAGCAAGCTAATCCAGCAGCGAGGCGAACATCGACGGGATCTATCACCGACTTCCGTCATCTCAAGCCTCGCACATTTTCTGGTAAAGAAGGGCCAACGGAAGTTCATGAGTGGCTCACAAACATTCAGCATCAGCTGGAAGCCGCTGAACTTCCAAGAGAGAAGTGGATGACTGCAGTCAGAATACAGTTAACTGATAATGCGCATCACTGGTGGCTAGCAGAGGAAAGGAGACTTGGACAGGACAGAGTCACATGGGAAGAGTTCTCTAGACTCTTCCAAGAGATGTACATCCCGGCAGTTGCACGATCAGAGCTCAGGGACAAGTTCAACCGCCTCATCCAGGGCAGCATGACAGTGGAAGAATACAATTCTGAATTTATTCGCCTGAGTCGCTTCGCTCCAACATTGATTTCGACGGAGGAAGAGAAAGCGGAAAAGTTCTTTGACGGATTGAAGTTTGAGCTTCAGAGATTGATTGGCTCAGTGGCACCTACAAATTATACTGATGTTCTAGCAGCGGCGCGACGCATGGAGCGCGTCACTAGAAGGGAATCGAATCTGAAGAGGCCAAACACCTCCGCACCAACCAGGGCAGCACATGGAGATTCTGTAAAACGATTCCAGAGGAGTACGCCAGATAGAGCAGCTCACAGGGCCATATCCCTTCCTACTTGTCATCACTGCGGCAAGATAGGTCACATTGAGAGAGAATGCAGACGCAAGTTGGGACTCTGCCTAGCTTGCGGTTCCAACCAGCATCAGACTAGAGAGTGCACCGAGCGCAGAGAGGGAGCACCCAGATTAGCTTTGCCTGCACCACGACCAGCGCATCCAGCCGTAGGAGCACAGCAGGCAGGAGTTGGTGGAGTCAGACCACCAGCCCCAGGAGGGAATCAGCAGAGACCACCCCTAGCACCGCAGGCAGCTTTATTTCAGCAGGCCCAGCAGCAGCGAGGCCAAGCACAGGGGCGAGGACAGGCATTCACTTTAGCTATTGAGGAGGAGGCTACAGCAGGCGAGGTCATCGCAGGTACTATTTTAGTAGCTTCATTACCTGCAGTAGCATTATTTGATTCTGGAGCATCGCATTCATTTATAGCAGCTAGCTTTGTAGCCACCCATAGAGTAGCTACCGCACCCCTCCCGAAGATGAAGAGGATTCTTACGGGAGGCGGTATTATTCCGGTTAGTGACGTCTGTAGATCATGTTCTATAGTAGTTTGTGGAAGAGAAATGCGAGCGCAGTTTCTGATATTTTCTATGCCGGATTATGATGTCGTACTCGGTATGGACTGGTTAAGTCAGTACCATGCGACTCTCGATTGCCGACTTGGGCGGGTTATATTTAGACCGCCAGGACATCCAGAATTTGAGTTTCTCCGAGGAGCAGTAGAGCAAGGAGTTCAGCCTACTCTTAGGGTACTATCTGTAGAAGGGGAGACAGGTTACCCGAGAGTCATATCAGAATTTGTGGATGTAATTCCTGATGATCTTCCAGGTTTACCGCCTGATCGGGAAATAGAATTCACAATAGACTTAACTCCAGGAGCAGAGCCAATCACTTCATCAGTTTATCGGCTAGCACCTAAGGAGTTAGTGGAGTTGAAAGAACAGGTTGATGATCTCTTGGAGAAGGGTTTCATTCGGCCCAGTGTTTTACCTTGAGGAGCACCCATTTTATTTGTGCCAAAGAAGGATGGAACAGTACGGTTGTGCATTGATTATAGGGCACTAAATGCTGTGACCATCAAGAACAGGTATCCCTTACCACGCATTAATGATCTATTCGATCAATTGAGTGGTGCAAGGGTATTCTCGAAGATTGACCTTAGATCCGGCTATCATCAGATCAAGGTGAGGAAGGAAGACATCCCGAAGACAGCTTTCAGGACGAAGTATGGGCATTATGAGTTCTTGGTGATGCCGTTTGGTTTAACCAACGCACCAGCAGTGTTTATGAGCTTAATAAATAGGGTCTTTCATCAGTTCTTGGATAAATTCGTAGTGGTGTTCATTGACGACATTCTCATATATTCCAAGAGCCCTGAAGAGCACGAGGAACATCTTAGAATCGTGTTAGAGACCTTGAGACAGGAGAAGTTATATGCCAAGCTCAGTAAGTGTGAGTTTTGTATGGACAAAGTGCCTTTCTTGGGACACATCATATCAGGAGAAGGACTTTCAGTGGATCCAGAGAAGGTTGCAGCAATAGAGACTTGGCCTACACCCACATCAGTTGCAGAGGTGAGAAGTTTTCTCGGACTTGCGGGATATTACCGAAAGTTTGTAGAGAATTTCTCGAGGATTGCAGAACCGATGACGAAGCTGACATGGAAGGACCAGGAGTTTATATGGACAGAAGACTGCCAGAAGGCTTTTGAAGAACTGAAGAGAAGATTAACAACAGCACCTGTCTTGACTCTTCCTTCAGGGTCAGGAGGTTTTGTTGTTTACAGTGATGCATCAGGCAGTGGACTAGGATGTGTTTTGATGCAACATGGCAAAGTCATTGCTTATGCGTCGAGACAGTTGAAGGTCCACGAGAAGAACTACCCGACACATGATCTGGAGCTAGCAGCAGTTATATTTGCATTGAAGATATGGAGACACTATCTTTATGGAGAGAGGGTAGAAATCTTTACTGATCACAAGAGTCTGAAGTACGTATATACTCAGAAGGAGCTCAACATGAGACAGAGACGCTGGCTGGAACTGATGGTAGATTTTGACATCGATCTGCAGTATCATCTGGGAAAGGCGAATGTTGTTGCAGACGCACTCAGCAGGAAGCCTATGGCTTATTTCTTGACGATGCAGCCCGAGTTATTAAGAGATTTACAGGAGCTACAGATAGAGGTCGTCTTACCGGGACAGAATGGATTGATGGCTAATCTTGAGATTCAGTCATCACTCGTAGAGAAGATTAAAGAGGCATTGCCCACCGATGCTAGATTCCGAAGACTCAAAGAAAGGACAGAAGCCGGCATGCAGACAGGACTTCGCATCCACGAAGACGGGACATTGAGGTTTGAAAACCGCTTGTATGTTCCAAATGGAGAATTGAGACAGGAGTTAATGACCGAAGCACATAGCTCTATGTACTCTGTTCACCCAGGAGGAACCAAGATGTACCGAGACTTGAGACAGTATTACTGGTGGCATGGAATGAAGAGGGAGATCGCGAGATTTATGGCCAAATGCTTAGTATGTCAACAAGTGAAGGCGGAGCACCAGAGGACAGCAGGATTATTGCAACCACTTCCGATTCCAGAGTGGAAGTGGGAGCACATCACTATGGACTTCGTCACGGGTTTTCCCAAGAGTCCAAGTGGGAGAGATGCAGTGTGGGTAATAGTGGACCGACTCACCAAGTCAGCCCATTTTATACCTTTTAGAGTGGGTCAGTCTACAGAAGCTTTAGCTGATTTATATATGAGGCAGATCGTGAGATTGCACGGCATACCAGTCAGCATTGTATCGGACAGAGATTCGCGCTTCACATCGCACTTTTGGAGGAGCATGCAAGAGAGTCTTGGTACTCGTCTGAAGTTCAGTACATCTTACCACCCGCAGACAGATGGGCAGTCAGAGCGTACTATTCAGACCATGAAGGATATGTTGAGGGCTTGCATGTTAGATTTTGGAGGATCATGGGAGGACCACCTACATCTTGTAGAGTTTTCTTACAACAATAGCTATCAAGCGAGTATTCAAATGGCTCCGTTTGAAGCATTGTATGGGAGAAAATGTAGGTCTCCTGTGTGTTGGAGTGACGTGGGAGAACGTCAGATTCTGGGGCCTGAGTTGGTGGTCAACACCGTAGAGACAGTCAAGAAGATTCAGGGACACTTGCGAGCAGCGCAAGACAGGCAGAAGCAGTGGGCAGACCTTTATCGTCGACCCTTGGAGTTCAAAGAGGGCGATCACGTCTTCTTGAGGATATCACCGACCAGAGGCACCATCCGATTCGGAGGGCGCGGCAAGTTGAGTCCAAGGTATATTGGACCATTTGACGTGCTCGAGAGAGTTGGAGAGGTGGCATATCGACTTGCGCTACCACCTTCACTGGAGGGAGTACATGACGTATTCCATGTGTCGCAGCTCAGGCGATATGTGGCAGACAGTAGTCATATTCTCGACCATTCAGAGATCACCATTGGGCCGAGCTTGTCATACCAAGAGCAACCCGTGGGAATCCTTGATCGTCGAGAGAAGGTATTGAGGAACCAGTCTATTCCCTTGGTTCGCGTAGCATGGAGGCATGGCGCGCCAGGAGAATCAACTTGGGAGCGTGAGGACGACATGCGCAAGCGTTTCCCGAACCTATTCGCAGATCAAGGTATGAATTTGCATTGTTAATTTATATCTTATACCATCCTTGCATTCTATCGTGGCTTAATTTTAATTTCGAGGACGGAATTTTTATAAGTTGGGTAGAATGTAAAACCCCCTTCCCAGAAAATCGTATAAGCCCTTTATTTATTAATTATTAATTAAATTATAGTAATTAGGTCCAAATAGGAGAAATAGATTTTTAATAATTTTTATGTTAGGTGTTCGGGCACTTAGATGAGTTATGGGACCTTCAGAAATTTTTAAGAATTTATTCCATGTAGGGGACCCTTGAGCAGTTGCTGGCCTAACGATGTGCAATACCCCATTATATAAATTTTTTTATGTGTGAAAAATATATATATATATATATATATATATATATATAAACAAATATATATGTATATATATTTTAATTAAAGAAAGAAAGAAAGAGAAAGAATTAAATAAGTTAATAGAATATAATAATAATAATAACAATAATAACAATAACCAATCAATGATATATTCCCACTCCTTAGAATATGCAATCCCTTACAGCAGCAGCGTGGAACTCATAGCAAAATTGCTAAACTTAAAGTGACCGGCCTTTATTAATGGTAACTCGAACCCCTTCGGCGCAGACCCCAACCCGCCTCCAACTCTCTCTCTCTCTCCTAATTATATATATTATATATATATATAGTTAGCTCCCCAAAACCCTAATCTAAAAACTCCAGACTTCCCCTTCCCATCTAGAGCCGTCACCGCAGCCAGAGAAGCCTCCCCAAGCCATCCAACCACCCCGTCGACGCCGACATCGCGGACTGCAGATTCCCACTCGAGGCACCTTCGCTCCGGCGTGTTTTCCCGTTGACTCGCTCGACCAAACGCAGATCCGTTTTCATAGGTATGATCTTCCCTTAACCCTCTCCAATATCTGTTTTATAGTCAACCTCGGAAAACGTCTGCCCCTAGGTGAAAAACAGCGCCCAAGTCAGCGCGAGCAGACAAAATTCTGCAATCGCAGAAACTTGCGATGACCACCTATATTGTCGAGTTCGTATCTCCCACCACAGAGATCCGAATTCGACGATTCTTTTTGATACCTGTAGATTACATGACCTAGTTTATTTTCTGTATTATAACTTTGTGCTATTAGTTGCTGTGGACCAAATTGTAGTCGTCACAAAACTGCGCGCACCCACTTTTTTCGGTTTTCTAAAAGTGGGAGATCGGAGCGCGACCCGCCAAACGGGACCGTCCTGCCGTGTGCCAAGTGTACCGAATGGTGCACGCAGCATAACGGGACACATAAAAATTCGTGGGGACTGATTTGGACGCGTGTGCGCGCCGGAATCAGGCCGTATCCGCGAACAGATTCCGTGTCGCCACTTTTGTGGAACTCGCGAGTATTTGGTGCACGCTTGTCAGATTGCGACGAAACTTGCGCCACTGGACTTGTGGTAACACGCTGGTCCTGTGACCCAATTTTCACGCATTTCTGAGACGGTTGACCAGATCGCCAATTGGCGGGCCCCACAGTTGACTTTTTGGACCAAATTAGGTTCGGCTCATCGGAATCCAAATTTGGATATACCGTTGGGATCGTATTGACATTTAGAATTGTTTGACCCATAGTTTGTCCCATTTAGAGACTGTTACCCTCGGCACGCTTTTCGGTGCAAAGTGGGCCCACATGTGGGACCCGCTTGGGCCCAAAAATGACCTTTTTGCCCCTGTGTCCAAATTGGACGAAAGGACAGGCGTTCCTAGCGGTTTGATACCTTCTGAGACTGTTGGTGATATTTATTACAGCTTTCGGAGTAGTATCCACCGGATCCACCGATACCAGGACTACAGTTGATATTCAAACATCAGGCAAGTGTACCTTGCCAAACTCTGCAGCTTAGTTATTTATTTTCCTTGCTATATATATATATTACTGTGCATGCTCAACCTAGGACCGTGTGACGTACTTAGCGTCCGATTATCAGTCGGGTGCCGACACTGTACGCAGTGTTGGGTAATGTCATCTAGATATGGACATACGTGACACTTTATCTTCTCGTACTTGTCATACCAAGTACACTTGACCCAGGACACTGGATACTGATCATGAGACAGGATCTTCCCGAGATATTCGTGGTGATCCTGTATAGGATGCAGGACATATAGAGATACTATAATCTAGATACATTATGACTTGTGCATTAGTTATGACCCCGCGGACATGGACGTGAGATGTTATGTTCATGATTTGTGTGGTTACATTGGGTGGGGAGAGACACACAGACTACAGGCTGATCATATATATACACCCCTATTATTGTGAGGCACAAGACTCTATAGTCGAGCTTGGCCCATTACTCATTACTACTGCTGCTACCGGCTCCCCTACACAGAGCTTGTAGTATGCTTCAGCCTGAGCTCTAGTTCTGCTCTCATCTTGCATATCACTTAGCTGGTTATTTTAGTATTCCCTTATTGTCCATCTATTACTGGAGATACCCACAGGCTACAGGTTGATTATGTTATGCCGGCTACTCAGTCTCCCGCGGAGCTAGACCACCTCTTGACACCCCTGCTACCGGCTCCCCTTCACAGAGCTTGTAGTAGTTCCAACCTGAGTACTGTTGATATTCTCTCTTGCATTTTATACAGATGTTACATACTTACCCTGCTTATCTCATTATTTGCTGCACTGTTTATATTCTGGCTTGTATTATTTTCTGTACCTTGCTATGTCCCCTGAGGACCTGGATATGGATTTTGTCCCCAGATTTTGCAGAACAGGTTTACCCCGAGGTTTACGGGACCGCAGCAGGAGGAGCCGATCCAGGAGCTGTACCACCATCTGAGGGCGAGGTCTTAGCTGAAGACTTCTCTTGAGCATCCATGTTCATGCTCAGTTTTATTTATTATTTCAGTCTTTCTTTTCTGGTCTGTAGAACCATTGTACTAGATATTTATCGGGTTGTTCCCCGAAGTACTTTGTGAGACTTGCTGATGATTTACATTCCTTATTTATTATGTGGATCATATTTTATATCTTGTGTGGATGAGATTAGTTGTGCCATGATTGTCGTAGACTTGTTTTACAGCTTAAGTATGCCCTGATGGATCCATTATATTGAGTTGGTCTATCGGTGCGTACTGCTGGCCATTGACACGCGTCCAGTCCCACGGTATTTTGGGACTGGGGTGTGACAGAGCAGTTCTCAGGTCAAGCGAAACATTCTCGTTGAGACTACCCAAACTTGATTCCCTACCACCAAGCCGCACTCGACATAATCTCCACTTTCGAGGGGTTCTTTCTAGAGTATGTCCCTCAACTGCAAAATATCGAGGTTGACACCCTGGCCGACCTCGCAGCCTCTTTAGCTGTTCCAGTCAATACTCATGAACTGATCACTGTAGTCGGCCAAGAACTAGTCTGCCCAAAGAATAACCTATGTATGTGTCTGAGCTTTTTAGGAGAGACAGACACCAGCACCCAGGATTGGAGACTCCCATATATAGACTATGAATTCTACGGGATCCTTCCAGATGACCCAAATGAGGCCACTTCTACCATGAGACATTTTCTACAGTTCTACTACAATACGACTACCAAAATATTATATCATCGTTCCTACGACGGTCTTCTGCTATAATGCCTATCGAATATAGAAGTGAAGCAGGCTCTCCGCGAGGCTCACGACGAGATTTGCGGTGCCCATCAGCCCGGATCCAAGCTACAGAACCATCTCCGGAGAATGGGTTACTATTGTCCGACAATGGTAGATGATGCTGTTAACTATGTGAGAAAGTGCCAACGTGCCAAATCCATACAAATTTTATCCACCAGCCCTCAGAATTTTTACAACCAACAGTAACATCTTGGACGTTTAAAGCGGGGGGAATGGACACTATTGGGCCAATTAGTCCACCTTCTTCTAAAGGACATCGGTTCATCTTGGTTATCACCGACTACTTCTCCAAGTGGACGGAAGTTGTTCCACTCGCTGAAGTAAAGACCTCAAATATGATCAGCTTTGTCAAGCATCACGTCATATACTGCTCCAGCCTACCACGGAGGATCATCCACGATAATGGTCCACAGTTTGCAAGTCATTATTTTAACAGATTTTGTGACAAAAACTGAATCCAGAACGTAGTCTTGACTGCCTATAATCCAGCAGCAAATGGTCTGGCGGAAGCATTCAACAAAATCGTTATAAAGCTACTCAAGAAATTTGCGTCATCTAATAAGCGCGACTGGAATGAGGAGCTGGGTGAATGTATCTGGGCCTATTATTGCACAACAGTCCGGACACCTACTGGCAGTATGCCATTCTTCTTGGTTTACGGAAGCGAAGCGGTCCTCCCACTCGAGATCCAAATTTTCTCACTCTGAGAACCAGTTAACCATTGACAACAACCATCGCCGGCAGCTACAAGAATTGGAATCACTCGACGAGAAACATCTCTTAGCTCAACAACGCATTAAGCTGTACCAAGCGTGCCTCTCAAGAGACTTCAACAAATGGGTCAAGGAGAGAACTTACCAAGTGGGTGATCTCGTCTTGACAGTAAAAAGGCCAATGGTTTGACCCATAAGACGACTGCTAAATTCTAACATAAATGGGAGGGACCGTTCATCGTGGAATCCGTATTTTCCAACGGTGCTTACCGGCTCACAAAATCCAATGACGACTTGCTCATGATGCCTATCAATGACAAGTTCCTCAAAAAATACTATGTCTAAGCTAGACTTATACTATCTTTATTATTAGCTGGACAACCAAGATGTACAGTGTACCTTCCTCGTTGTTCATCTCCAACAAGTGTATAAGCACAATATGCACTTCTTCCTCACGAATCATTGTAAAAGCCATTATTTGTATTCCAGGAGTCTGGAATACCCAACAGATAATAGATCCTCAAAAGCTCTCCAGTGGAGCAATTCTCAGGTTTATCCACACTTTTGGGTAGACCACTCATAATCAGTTCTCTTGGGCATTAGTTCATGTCCATATCACCTATGAACTACTGTCCTAACAGTTCTCCCCAACTGGATTTGCTATGTCCATATTACCTTTGAACAAACCACTCTGTATGACTGTCGATTGTCACGTCCATAATATCTCTAATATCGGTCGTCATCTAACTTATCACCCTTACTTAACTCTAAGTACGACAGCGGTATTAAGGCCATAAAACCTATCATGTTCATATCACCTCTTTTAGGGTTCTATTTCGAACTTATTACTTGTACTCATGTGCGAAAGAAGTAATGAGGCCACAAAACCTATCACGTCCATATCACCTCTGATAGAATTTTTTTTTTTGAACTTATTATTTGTACTCCAGTGTGCAAGAAGTAATATGTCAACCAAAGATCCTCCAGTGGGATATTCTCAATAAGAGCAAACAGTTAATGTCCATATTACCTCTGAACTATGAGCTGCCCATATTCTCCATCCAAAGAAAACAATTATGTCCATATTACCTTTGGCTCATTTCCTTTTTTGTCTACAAAAATACCACCATGATCGTACCTAGCAAATCTGCTTGACTATCGGTTATATACCACAGTATCCCTACCATCACAAATAATGTCTCCATAAAACCTCCTTAATGGAACTACTTTTACCTATTACGTTTATACTACCCCTGATAGGACTTAGCGTTATACCCATTATGATGTTGTACTACATCCATATTACCTCTGGTATAAATACTCATAGCCAAGATATCCACAGCAATAAGAAGAGTTCTAAACAGGAAGTCCCAAGTGGGATGACTAGCCCCGCCACTTTCACACATCCTGGCCGCATACAGAGAGAAGATACAATGGGCTAGGTTGGAAGTTCGTGGACAATCCTCCGGGTAATATGCTTATTCGTCATGAACAACGACAATTATGATAACCTTTCATGCTCCACCGGGACTCGAGCAATATGAGAAAGCCCCTTCATAAAATGCACTCATTCCGACAGCTCAGAGCATGAACAAAGAGACCAAGTCCACTACAACGAATAGTTAGTTGCGCCAAGTTAAGTAGCCACATCTGATGCGCTAACACAACTCGATGCGCCAAGTGAACAAATTACCAAACGGAAGGATACTTCACAAATATGCCATTGTAGTTCCTGATGTTATCTCCCTGTTCAAATTATTCTGAACTTAAAAAACTTAAAAAGTTTAAAGTTCAGAAACTTTGAAGGGGGTAATGTAGAAGCATAAAAAATTACTACCATGCGCCAGCAGTAATCAAAGGCTATGCACAGTTGTGATCAAGCCCCCTGCACCATAATAACCTAGTGCCATGCGCCGACCGCTTCATAACTAGTGTTTCCATGTGCCAATAATGCCATGCGCTACTAAGTAACTAGTGTTCCCATGTGCCACTAAGTAACTAGTGTCCGTATGCGCCAGCAGTGCCATGCGTCACTACTCCCTCAAGCATCCCCATGCGCCAAGCGGAAGGACACTTTATAGATGCGCCATTGCAGTTCCTGTTGTTATCTTCTTCATACTTCTGTTCAAAGTATTCTGAACTTAAAAACTTATAAAGTTTAGAAACTTTGAAGGAGATCTTATAGAAGCATAAAAATCATACAGGCCGCATAGAGCTCATGTCCCTTCAAAATAAAAGCAGGCCACAGAGGAGCCACATAGAGCCTATGCGGCCCGAACAACCAAGGAGTTAGAAGCCGCATAAGAAGAATCCATGCGGCATGAACAACCATGAAGTAAGGGGCCGTATGAGATCTCCTGACATGGAATTTAATGCTTGTCAAAAGTTCTGGCACACCACTTATCACCCAGAGTGCTTCGAAAATCGTGAGAGAGATAATGGCTCATAAAAAGATAAAAAGTCACATCAGTGCATTAAAAACTTCGTCAGATGTGCCATGCCACGTGTTCCCTCATATGCAACTACGGCCCTATGCGGTCACGTCATCATGCGACCTAAGTGTCCATTCGACCAAGGCCATATGAGAAATCACATGCGACCACAACGTCAGGCGGCTGAAGTGTCCATAAGACCAAGGCCAAAGGAGAGCACGTATGCGGCTATGACTCTATACGTCTTCGACACCATGTGGCTCTCAGCTTACAAGATCTTTTCGTTATAACCAAAATAATCTTCACACGGTTAGTGTTAATTACGTGTCTAGTTGACCAAGTCACGCACGCAACGGAGTTAAAAATAACCTCGAGACCTTATCAATAATATATCACAACCGATGCCACATGGCAACATACCCGTAGTATGCAGCTATGGTTGCAATTATATTCTATTGAAATAGCCATATGCAGCCACCAAACATAGGCATATGCGGCACCTATAGACCATCATTATGATGGCTATAAATAGGAGAAACTTGGACTTTTTCAGGGTCATCTTTTCAGAGACATACCCCCCCCCACCCCGGGCGAGATACGTACATGCACACAAGCTCAAGAGAGAAAAAGAAGAAGAGAGCATCCTTATTTTCTCGTCGAACCTTCAACCGAGTAAAGGAGTCGCTGCAGTACTTGATCTCCATCTATATTACCCTGATCAAAAATATTGTACTTAGATTTTCTGTCCAGAAATTCCTTGTATTTTTTATTTGTTGTTAAACAAAATTTTTTCAAACTTACACCGATAGCAAACATGTGCAGGTAGTAGAGGTGGTGCCATGGCTGGTACATCTCATGGAGGTTCACCCCTCCTATAGCTCTCCTCAGTTCCTCTAACAACCTATCAATCTTACTGTCAAGGTCGAGAACTATACATTCTAATGCCAGCATTTGCTCCTCTTCAGCGAGAACTTGATGGCCCTCCGGTGAGCCTTGTTGTGAGCTCCAACTACTCGAACTCCTCTTTCGACTGCTCCCCAATGCTGGATCGAAAGGCTTTGATACAAAATTAAAAAATCCTCTTCCAAATTGACCTAAAACTGAGGGAGATCTAACTGTGCTTAATATTTTAATGGTAAAAATTGAAGATTGAACACTCAACTGGAAAATAAAATCTAGGGTTTTATTGATGAAATAATAGATATTGAA
Organism: Iris macrosiphon; assembly: GCA_036927795.1. NCBI lineage: Eukaryota > Viridiplantae > Streptophyta > Magnoliopsida > Asparagales > Iridaceae > Iris > Iris macrosiphon. The sequence goes on along the minus strand of JAYESA010000020.1, from coordinate 54,239,378 downwards.
GAAGAAGAAGAAGATATTACAATATTATATGACTAAAATATCGCACACACACCTCCTCTCTTTCTTCTATTTATAACCAGAGTATTAGTCATCTGCTTTAACTACCTACGCTGAGCTTGATAACTACCTAGGCTGTGTCATGCCCCAGTCCCAAAATACGTAGGACTAGGATACGTAAGCATGCCAGCTGTATGTATATGATAACTCAAATATATGGATACCATAATACACACATATACTATAATATAAATAAAACTCACATGTGGTATCTATATTATCACAAGTCACAAAATACTAATCTCATCCACACAATAAGTCACAGAAAGGAAATAACTATACTAGAATAAAGAGTCTGAATAATCCAACAATGATAGTCGGGTGGAGACAAATTCACTACCAATGACTATATCAAAACTAAAATGAGAGTGAAGAGTAGAATCTTTAATATAAAATAAGGTGATGATATAAGAGTGTCAGCTAAGAGATCCATCGCTAGGGATAATCAATGATGCTCAGTGGGTAGGGTCTCCTCGGCAGAAAGTAATGTGTCAGGTCCGGGTCCTTACTCCTGCAGATACTCCTGGTCGTCTATACCTGACAAGGGACCAGGTCCTTAGAGGGACATAACAAGATATATAGAAGCAAGCCAATTGAATACAGTGAACATGCATAATATTTGAAAATATATAAGTACGCTGTACAAGACAATCTATATGAATGCAAATGAGGACAACTTTTCGACATATGGGCAGGGTAAGTTACTCTATCTAATCTCACAACTCACACATACGTCAGGAACATCATCAGCCAATATATTGCGGGGGTAGCGACCATTGTGATACCATCAATCGATATACCGCTGGGGTAGCGACCATCGGACACGACTACCATAGTGCGTGCTAGTTACTACGGTTTACCAGAGTGGTTATAGCCCATACGCTTACTAATTGCCCTCCCATGATACTAGGTGTCAAGTGTGTGTCAACATATCTAATATATAGTAATGACTGAACGAAACTACACATGCAATGAATATACAGAAATATAAATAGCATGCAAAGTACTATAAATAATTTGGCAAGATATACTTGCCTAGCAAGAAGCTACGTAGTCCAAATATTCTGCTCCGGAAGTCGCACAGAATAATCCAATAGATCTTCGGGGTTAGCGTGCATAGGCACGGGAATCAGGGGTGACTACTGCAGGTTGTCTGGCAAGGGTGACAGGTCCATAATAAACATGATGACAAGGGTGATGACGATAAGATGATTAGATTATAATAATAATAATAGTTATGGTTAAGGTGGTAATTAGGTCAATAATGATGGTTATGTTGATGATGGGGATTATAATGGTGATGATGATTACAATGGTGATGATGATGGAATGATAATGGAAATTATGATAATGGTGGTGATGTAGATGATGATGGGGATTATGGTGATGATGTGGATGGTGACTGGGACGATGGTGATGATGTGGATGGTGACTGGGACGATGGTGATGATGTGGATGGTGACTGGGATTATGGTAATAATGTGGATGGTGATTAGATAATAATGTTGTTAATGGTGATGATAATGATAATGGCAATGGCAATGGTGATTATAATGGGATAATGATGGTGGTTTATTAGATGATGATGAAGGTGGTGATAATGAGATGATGATGGTGAGTATGATGATCATGATGATAAGGATGTTACTGTTCTGGCCAGAAGGAAGGTACGGCCAAAGAGGAGTCAAGCAGGGAGAAAGGAGGAGGGGTTCGTGGTCGTGACAGGGTTGAGGGAAGTTGGGGCTCCGTCGAGGGGATGACAGTAAAGAGAGGAGGCTCGGGTGCTGCTCCGGCCAGGCTCAGGCGAGGCAGAGGAGATGGCCGCGGGTCGGGGTCGACTGCTCATCGTCGGCTCCGACGGAACAGGATGGAGAAGAGAAGGGGGAGAAGGAGGCGATGTAGAGGGAGGTCGGCTCGGTGGAGTCAGGTCGGGGTGCTGGGTGTGATACGATCGGTGAAGACGTCGGGTTCTGGTCCGGCGAGGACGTCGGCTCATGGTGTTGTGTGGAGTGGTTTCAGGCGGAGTCGACGAGTTTGGAGGGTGCAGCGGGTTCTGACGGGGTCTCCGATGGTCGAAGGCCAGCGGGTCAGTGGAGTGCTGCTCGACGTGGAGGCGGGTTGGCAGCGGGTGAGTTTGGTTCAGCGGAGATGGCGAGTACAGAGGCTCTCGACTTCAGCAGCGGGTCGTCGATGGTGTGCAGGCGGGTGCTACGGGTGGAGGAGAACGGCGGGTTGGCTGGGTTCACGGCGGTCCAGGCAGAGCGCTCCGGCGGAAGGAAGAAGATGAACAGGGAGAGGGACATGGGGATGTCGACTAGGTAATATTAAGTTTAGGTGAATGAATAAAAGAAAAGGGAAAGGTGTATTTATATGTGTATATAAAAAGTAGGGTTGGTTTGACCTAGAGAATTTGGCCGGTCAAACCCTCTTGGCTTCACATGGAGAGGTTTGTAGGGCTGTGATTTGTATTATTTAAAATACAAGGCTAGGTTTAAATGAGGGGGCTATGTTGTGCGTTGCACATTCCAAAAATTCATGAAAATAATTCATATGAAGGGAAAATTAGATTTCTTCATGTATTGTCCAATGGTGTGGACACCTTAATGCATTTTTGCATAAAAGCGCCCACAATTAGAAAATTGCACAAAGATGAAAATTGAATTAATTTAATTAAAATTAATGCGCAAGGTGTTCTGGAATTAATTAGAAGTACATGGGGCTAAAATTAGGTAGAACACAAGTGTTATGGACGTAGAGGGCTCAGAGTAGAATATTATCATAATTTAGGTTGCACGAAACAGATCAAGATTGTGTCTCCAATTTCGATTGGAACGCACAAGGACACAAAGTTAAATTTATTTAGAATTAAGAAATAATGTCTGTGATGTGTATTGTGCGACTAAAATGTAGCACAATAAAGCATAATTATAAGTTACACCGAGGTCAGAATAGAAGGCGGTCATGTCTAGGACAAAAGTGTGAAGTTTATAGGTAGGCAATGGCTAGTGTAGTGCTCCAATTATCGAAGCAACGGTAAGGTGCGCTAAGTGATATAAATATTATAAAATTAAATTAAATAAAATATTTTATTTCCAATTAGGTTCAAACTAGCCCTAATTTTACTATCTAAGCAAAGAATGTCTAATTTTGGGTGAGGGGGTTTATAATCTACCCAACTTAAAATAATTTTGTCCTCAAAATTAAAACAAGACATGGTTTCCCTCCATCAAATATTACTTGATCACAATCTAAAGAATTTACCTCAAGTTGACGATGCGATTTCTACCCAACTTAGAATTTACCCATCTATCACCTAAGGCTATACATCTAAGAAAATGTTTCTCTAATTATTTAAGCATGTTATTCAATTCTCAGAAGTTTTAACACCAAATATATCACCTATAATATATCCTTAATCAATTATAAAAGAGTGTCACCAATTCATGTGATTAGCCTATGGGGTATATCTAGTGTATCAACTTATACTAAGCACGAGGTTTCGTCTTTCCGAAATAAGGGAAGACGAAAAACAATGATAAAGAGTTCAAGGGGGAGGTAATAGAATGGATGTATGGAGGTCAAGGTATTTAAAGAGTTCAAATGGGAATTGTCAAGGCAGTTATGGATTGAAATCCTATTTGGTAATTTTTTATTCGCATGCTCATATTAGTATAGTTATGTAACTGATACGATACGCTCAGACATGTCTAGAGGGCAAGTACATTCGTCTAAGAAGCTAAGTCAATTTTATCTCAATCCACATAAGTAGTTATGCGAGAGGCGAACCAAGCTCACTATGGTTGATCAGACCATAATACACTGATTCTAAAATGTATTAATGTGTATACCCAATAATACATATATCATGATCAAGCTTGATAAAAGAGTAAGCTTGCAAAACTAGGCTATAATAGCGGCATAAGTCAAGGTAGTACAGAAGATATAAATATGCTGGATTATGATGAAAGAAGGTACATAATAATTTAAGTTCATAAAAGATAAGACTCTACAGTTGTCATACTAGCTCCTTGTCTAAGTTGCTAGACGACCAAATAGGGGTATGGGCCTCTAAGTTCTACAGTCTGAATAAATACCATCTTTTTATGCAAGTCTATAGTTGGTGTTATTCGGTTATACTTTATCAATGGGTTAAGAGGACTATATGATACTATGTTGTGAGGCATTCTACCCAACTTAAAAGAATTAACTAATATTGTACTATCTTAAGGATACAGTAAAAACTCCTGTTAAGGTTTATGAGAAAAGATCTTGGTGCTTATTAAGGTATCCTATTACATTATAAAACTCCATAGGTAATGGTCATCTTAGGTCTTAATCATAGTGATTATAGAACAAGTGTTAATAGTAAGTATGAAAGGGTTAGGTGGCATGAGTTGAAAGAAAAGAAGAACATAATTAGTCGTCGCACAAATAGCGAGCGCTAAGTTTTTAGAGGAACAAGATTTGAATTTAAAAGAAAGACTCTAGATAATATCATAGTTTTCTAAGGGGAAGGTGGTTTGCTAATCTCTGTGTTCAAGGTATGATCTAGAAAAGTATTATTTTATTTCTTTTGGATTCCTAGGGTACTGTCTGCTAATATCAAGACAAGAATCTAAATATATAGTTCTATAATACTATCTCACTATAAAAGTTAGGTTTGGCCCTAATATTCAACCTTGGATTTCTAGTGGTCCCTCAATACTAGGGTCAAATAATATGGTTAAATTTCTAACTAACTCTAGTAGTATCTACACCACTCTTAAGTCATCCCTAATTATATCAAGGGATAATGGCAAACCAATCTATAGATAAGGAATACTATGGTTCACTAGATATTCTAAACTTAGTGATGTGTCAATACTCTAGTTGTATTCTTGGTAGGATTATTACCCTAATTATTATTCTAACAACAAGGGTTCCTATGTTCTTGAGGAAGGCTATACTCAAGGGGCTATTTGGAAAGCACAAGAATCAAGCAGGATACGATTATTCAGATAGAACAGATTGGAAGGAAGATGAGTCCTAGTCAATTATGGATGAGATTCTATATTCTAATCCTAATTATAGGCTTGCTCGGTACAGTAACATAACCAAGACAATATGCTCTCGACCTGCATGTGTTACCCTCACATTTCTAATTAAGGGTAGTTTGGTAATTGACACAGGTATTTTATTTTTAGGAGGATTGTATTTAATATTGTGCATGAGTAATTAATTATTTGTTGTATTGTTTAATGTTTGATTAGACGTAGTATTTATTTTAGACTTGTGTAGTGGACCTAACCTATTTTATTAGATGCATGAACCCAATATTTGGATGAGTTTAGTTTGAGCCCATAAATTACGCCCATGGATTAGGAGGTTGGATTTAATTAGTGAAACCATTAGACTAGAACCTTCCCTCCCTAATTATTTCTTCATGAGAGGCCCCAAGGAATATTTGGGACATTATACTTTGCTTGGAGAGGGGTTTATGACCAGCCATAATTAGGAGAAGAGAGAGAGTGCTCTCATTTTATTTCTTTTCCAAATTTCTAGATCTACTTTTGCCTCTTCCAATTTTCCTCCATTCCCCCATCAATTATCCATAAATTTTTCTCAAATATCTTTCTAAATTTATCATTGAGGCCTATACATCAAGGATCTACAAGCAAGGAGCAAGGAGAAAGGAAGAGGAGGCCAAGATCTACAAGGAGAGGGGCTACTTTGCATTTGGAGACTTTTCATTGGGAATCCATCTCTCAATAGGTATATTTCAGTTTTCCCCTTTCTATTAGACTCTAGATATGATATTTTACCATGAGAAACCAACACACATGCATAGGATTTGGTTTTGGATCAATCGGAGACCTACAATGGAAGTTACGTGCATTTTGGTGCCAATTTTGGAGGAATTTCGAGATTGGCACATGTTGTGTTTGTCAATTAGTCAATTAGACCAAATTAACATATGATTGTTTGTTTATGGCTAGTGCCGTGTCCATAATTGGATATGTATAGGTCGTATCTCGTAAATTTGACAAAACGGATTAATTTTGGGGGGTTTTCCTGACACAGGGCCTTGTGCATATTATATTGTGACACGGACACGTAGACACTCTAATTACTATATGTGTTGCCCATAATTTATGTATTAGACTTACTTGTGTCCTCCGGGATACATTTGGTTGTGAGTTGGGGCCGTGCCGCAAGCGTATTATAGGAAAGTGTGATACGGGTGCGATGTACCCCATGTGTTTGATATTTTGTTTTTCTCTTTATATGTGCATGTGTATTTATATATGTATAAGCTATCTATGTATTTTATAGAGTATATAATGGTATATGTTGATCTATGCAAATGTATGTGCTTGAGTGAGTGAGAGGGACTCGATATTTTTAGTGAAGAGCAGCTCGAGGGGCAGCCAACTACTCGGGAAGCAGTGCACTAAAGGATGCATTGTGCATCAAGGGATTAAGTTCAGTCAACTGAAGGCATCAGGCTCCCACTGTATAGATTACCTAGCACAGCACGAGCAATAAGAGGGAATCGAGCCACAGCAGTGCTAGCAGCAGCACAATCAGCAGAGCACTATGCAGAGTATCTGCACAGTTGCAGTTTCTGATACGCACTGTACAGTGCTCTGCAGTAAGAGAGTTTAGCAAGTAGCAGGCATGTATCACTGCACTGAGGTGATCAGTGTGCTTTATAATACACAGCAGAGGGGAGTCTTCATTGCAATCTCGAGCAAAACTAGTGCATTCGACAGGAAAGCATGCAAGAGTAGTATAATCCAACAGTGATCCATATGTGTGCAGCCTCGTGCACAAGCAGCAAGCAGCAGAGGGAGCTTCTCGAGCAAAGCCAATTGCACTGTGCAGGTAGTATCAGCAGCAAATTCAATGAAGCTTTCATTTACTGCAATAAGATGTATCTACAACAAAGAGGGAGAGCCGGCATTGAGATGCATCGAGCAACTGAGCACCCAATTCAAGAGCAGTACAAACAACACAGTATGCATCAACAGATACCACATTGTATTCAACCACTGCTCGTGCAGCCAACTGCAGGAAGCCTTCACTACTGTGCCTTGAGGCAGTATGGCTCAGCACCTTCATCACCTCGAGGTAGTAGTAGTAGTAGTAGTAGTAGTAGTAGTAGTAGTAGTAGTAGTAGTAGTAGCAGCTTCAACAGCTCGGCAGTGCATCAGATCACTCGACAGTTAAGCAAGAGGGGGCAAAGGCATTCATTCGTACACAACAACTTGTGAGCTGCAGCAGGCAAGGCATCCAGTTCAGCATTGGCAGCAGCTAGCTGCAAGCTTGTGCATTGAAGAGCAGTGAGCAGTTGCATCCTCAATGTAACTGCACAGTGGCAACATGTGCACATCAACTGAAGGCAGCTAGAGGGAGGTGCAGCTTCAACTGAAGGGGATATGTACAGCAAGGCAGTTGTATGCAGCAGATCAATATTTAGCCAAAATTTAATGTGCAGTATACACTGAACTGCGTGCTCGAGTCAGAGACCATCCGGCAGCAATGAGCAAAGAGCGTAGTAACAACTAGGTGCAGTATCCTACTGCATAGCAGGTACAATGCAACTCACTGCAGTTCAGCAAAGGTGGATGCTACAGCAAGGAGATACTCACTGCAGGTAGTGCAGTATCAGTAACTGCGGGGTGAACCACACTGTGCAGTTTTTACTGCAAGTTTTAGTTTCAGTCTCTGTGTTCAAGATACTATAGTATTTGGTTCTGTATAGTTAACAGTTTAGTTTCAAGGAGGAGGGTATTGTAGGATTGTTAGGATTTAAGGTTTGTTTATTGGGTAATGATTTATTTTGTTAGAGTAGTAGAGAGTGGCAGCTTTGCACAGTGCCAGTCCACTGTTTTTCAACATTCGTATTTCCTTGTAGTATCAGTTGTCAATAGTGGTTATAGGTTGTAGGTTGTAGCTAAGCTATTAAGTGCTGGGGTTATAGTTAGATTTCAGTAGTTGTTATCAGTAGGATTATTTTAGCTTCTTGTTTCAGTTTCAGTTCCAGTTTAGTGACTAGTTGGGTTTTCGTTTTAGATTGAGTTATAAGTTATCAGTTAGTTAGTATCAATGAGTTTGGATTTAGGCATTCTGGGTTCAATAGTCTTTTATGTGTAGCTACTATGTTAGCTGTTTAGTTGGGTAGTGACAATTAGCAAATAGTTCAGTTGGTTTGTTTCTAGTATAATTAGTTAGTTAGTGGTTTTATGTATTAATTAGATATAGTAGAGTGTAGTTGCTTAGCTAGTAGTAGTAGTTATATATTGTATTAGACATACTAAGTGTTGGGTTGCTTTGAGATACCAAGGTATTACCAAGGCATTGGACTGATACCAAGGTATTGAGTTTGGATATCGAGATAAGTGCGATACGCATTGGTGCAAGGCCGAGGTATCCTATTTAAATTATTTTGTTATGGTATTATAATATTTGACTTGAATATATAACTAAAAAACTATTTTTATATTAGGAAAACTTGCGTATCTTTTGATACGAATTTTTGAGAGACTTCTTGTATCGTAGCTTAGTTAGTATAGACTAGTTTTATAATGTATTGACTTAGTGACTTAGCATTAGACGCTTGCAACCTAGATTTCATCAGTTTGACTTAGAAATGGCCTTGTGACCTATATGTTGACTAGTTTAACTTAAATTTATTCCAACACCCTATATTAATGTGATATTCCATATATAGGTGATATTCCATATATAGGTTTGTGTGACACCAGTTGGGACACAGTTTAACATTAATTACTTAGAGGACAGGCGAGTACATTCTCTGATAGTTTCTATTAATTGCTAATTACTATAATGCAAGAATTTAGAAATATTTTACATTACTCTTGACACATTGGTACACGGACTAGTATACACTTGGATCAGTCATGGGATGTTACATATATATTGTTCATTGTTTCTCGTGTTCTCAATGTTTAACTTAAACAATGCTTAGTGTTCAACATTTATGTTTAACTTAGATAATATTTCGTGTTCAATGTTCAATGTTCAATATTTTGTGTTCAAGGTTTATTATTTACATGGCCTTGAGTATCTTGTATCACAATGTGTCATGGTTGGATCCATTGTACTAGTTGGGGAAAAGGGGAAATGTTAGCTAGGTATGTGATCAAATCCTAGATAATGTTTTATGTTAACTTAGACAAAGTTTATCCAACATTAAAGTAGACAATGTTCACCCAAGCCGATCATATATCTATCTAGTATTTCAATCACTTAGCATAGTTACAGCTTTTCACTACATTGTTCATTATTTACCTGTTCTTCCACCATAGTTGATATTGTTCATTGTTTCTTATCTTGTATTATATTCTCTATTTCTTTTTATAGTCATTATCAATTAATTGAAACTGCTATTGGGTTGTACTTTGCTACATTCCTGACTGAAAAATATTTTTCAGATGAATGGTTAGAAAGGATGTGTCCCACTCACTATGGACTGACAGATGGAGTATCACCCGAGGATAGTGCTAGAGACTGAGGCCTTTTTGATTTCTATACCTTGTATTAGTTATTTCTATTTTAGACATTGGGTTGTATTATTATTTGAGATCTGGAGTTGTATTTAGTTTGGAGATGGTTATGTGAAGTAATGAGACTTGTATTTCTTATTCTTTCTATTCTATATTGTGCGTTCATCTTTCTTCAGTTTTATATGTGATTGAGTATTATTTGGTATTGAGATGGCATGGTAGTACTTTATACACTTTGTATAAGATTTAGATAGTATAGTAGACCAATACAGCATTCTACTTCCGATTCTGCGGCGTAGGCTGGACGTACCCACGTACTCTTGCCCCTATACCGGGTGTGGGTCGTGACACATTTTTAGTGGTGGTCCATGCAGGTAAGGCTTCGCAATAGTGTGATATCGTGGTAGTGCAACGACTTAGTTGTACTACTGCGAGCCTGCGATATGATAGGATATATGATATTAGGATAAGAGGGATACTCAATCACAACTAGAAAATGATTCCAACATAATTTTATCTTGTCATCTTCATTCTGAATATCGTTTTCCTTGAAATTTTTTGTCCTTCCTTGATGATATCGTATCTTGCTCAATATTGATTTCTTATTTTGAATCTGTCTTCAGAATGCCGCAGAATACGCGTTCCCAGCGCTCAGGTACAATGTCAGCACGATCAGTCACTCCATCACCCTTGAGGACAGCACCCTCAGACGAAGGTCCAGTACCTACATTCAGGAGGTTATCTTCACCAGTCCAGGTGGACGTATCTGCAGCAGCTTTCGGAGGTGCTCTACCTCCAGTACCGAGGATAGGGCAGACAATTTTCGAGGATCTTCCACCTCCGCCACCTATAGTGGATCAGACACAAATATTTGCGCTCTTCCAGCAGATGATGGAGGCACAGCAGCGACAGTCCGAGGTCCTGTGTCACGCCCCAGTCCCAAAATCTAGGGAACTAGGCCACGTGGCATTGGCCAACTGACACGTCACTAAGGGTTTTATCCAATTTAATGGACCCAAAGGAACGTTCTGCGCTGTCCTAAAATACTACAAGTTTAATACAGGTAAATCTAATCTCATCCACAAATATATCAATGAATATGGGAATAAGTGCTGAATGTATATAATGCTAAGCCTGAATGTCATAGTACAAAACCAGATAATGTCTTGTGGAAATAATCCACTACAAAAGATACATGAAAATAAGATAGACTAGAGTATCGTCTATCAATGTAGGTAACTCCAGCTCCAGGTGATCTAAAAGTTCAGGCAGACTCTGTGGGCAGCTCTTCTAGCTCTTCCTCGGTAGCATATCTGGTCTCCTGTCCAGGCCCATATACCGTGGGATAGAAGGCCTCATCTAAATCTGGAAGGGAACCAGGTCCTCAGTGGGACATAACAAGATACATAAAAACATGCCAGGTATGAAATACTGAATAAATAAATACATGGTGTGCTAACCATCTAAGTGAATGCAATGTAAAGACCTTGTAGTATGCATAAAAAAGTGTAGGCTTGACATATGCTGACTTAATTCACCAATCGTGATGACTGGCTAGTATATGTGTCATATGCCTCCAGACACATGGGTAGCTCTGCAATCGTCCATCTCCGAGGAGCATGGAACGAAGGTATAATATACAAGGAGGGGGGTGTCCCATACGTCTACTAGTTATCTTTTCCGCCCAATGTAACTAATGCCAAGTCGTAATTTTTCCTGAGTTTTCCTGATTTCGTGCTAAGCCGTGATGCACGTCACATGCACCGATAGCTAATCGAGTACGTAGCTCGTATCCCAATATGTATTGCAACCTTGTTGCGTATTCCCGTGTCAGGGTCTAGGAGGATATTAGGATACCCTCACAGTTGTTGGAAAGTCTGTTAGAGTCTAAGTTAGTTACACTACGTGTCAACGTACTTGTTGACGGTACCCGAGGCAATCTCAGATATACAGAGTCATATGAAGTTCAGAAGAAATAGCATGTAACAACATTTATAACTAAATAGTAAACTTGGCAAGGTATACTTGCCTACTTCCTGAGTGTGTCGAAAACCTGTTCTCGCAGTCAAGTCTGAGGGGTCCTGTGACAGGGGGTCACTGACTGCGTCGTAGGGGTATTCTGTTTAAAATGTACAGGGTTCGTAAATATCATTTAAATAAATAGGTACATAATATACTAGTATATATATACTTATGTAAATATATATAGAAGGCATAATATATATATAGTCATATATATATATATATATATATATATATAGATATAGTATGTATATACATAACATAAATATATATAGCATATGATAATAAGTACATAACTAAAATATATGTATATATATATATATATTTAAATATATATATATATATATATATATATATATATATATATATATATATATATATATATATATATATATATATAGGGTATATATATATATAGAGTATATATACATAATATATGAATAGTAAGAAAATAAGGCATATATATATATAAGTGTACATATATAGCTTAAATAATAATAGTATGTACATAATATATGTATACATATATATATATATACTAAGAATATAAATACATATATATATATATATATTAATATATAAATATATAATCTGAGTATATGCATATAAATATAGTATATTTATATATAAATAATATATATATATACAATACATATAAATATATATATATATATATATATATATATATATATATATATATATATATATATATATATATATATATATATATATATATATATATATATATATATATATATATATATATATATATATATATATATATATTCATATATATATATGTAAATAAAAAAAAATTCATATATATAATAACATATAATAGTATATATATATTATATATATATATATATATATATATATATATATATATATATATATATATATATATATATATATATATATATATATATATATATACATACATATAATTACAATATAATTATATGATATATATAATTATATATGTATAATATAATATACATAATATATATATATATATATATATATATATATATATATATATATATATATATATATATATATATATATATATATATATATATATATATATATATATATATAGATAGATAGATAGATAGATATATATATATATATATATATATATATATATATATATATATACAAAAAGAAAAACAAAAATACATGCATATATATATATATATATATATATATATATATATATATATATATATATATATATATATATATATATATATATATATATATATATATATATATATATATATATATATATATATATACATATTTATAGATATTATATATATATATATATATATATACAATATATACATATAATATAATAAAGGTACATATATATTTATATAAATATATATTATATACTGATATAATATATAATAATTATATAATATATAATTATAGAATACTATATATATAAACATATATATATATATATATATATATATATATATATATATATATATATATATATATATATATATATATATAAAAATAGAAAAAAAAATATACATATATTAATACAATAATATATATTATACTGCAGATATATACTGTATTTAAGTATATAGTAATATAATATATAATATAAATATATAAATATATAATACATTATATATAAATACATATATATAAATATACATAGATATATATATATATATATATATATATACATGTATAAATATACATATTTATATTAAATATAATAATATAGTATATATGTATATACTGTATACAGAAATTATACTATAATATATAATTAAATATATATAATAATATATATATTAATATATATATATATATATATATATATATATATACATATATACATACATATTATTATTTATACGTATTTACGCATTAAAGGGGGGGTACTATACATGTCAGACAGGGGGGACCCACGGCTCGTCGCCGGCGGGAGGACGGCGGTGGAGGAGTCGGCGGCTGGCCGGAAGGACGGTCACAGCAGCAGTGGCTGGTAGCAGTGGCAGCAGCAGCGGCAGCTTGCAGCGGTTGCAGCGCCGCAGGCGGTGGCGGAGGCGGCGGTGCAGGGTGGGGGTTCGACGGAGGGGGCGTAGGCGAAGAGTCCGGTGGTGGTGGCGGAGGTCAGGGGTGGCCGGAGGGGGAAATGGAGGCGGTCGGGGTGGCTGGTTGCAGTGGTCGGGGGAGATCGGTGGTGGTGCTGCGGGGGTGATGGCGGGGGCTGTGGTGGTCATGGGGGGACGGGACGGTAGTGGTTCAACGGAGGGGGTCAGGGCGGAGTGGTTGGGGGTGGTAGCGGTGGTCCACGACGGCCGGGGTGGCGGTGAGGAGCGGTCGGGTTGAGGGAGGTGCTGTGGGTGTTAGTGGGGTGTTGGTTGCTGTGGAGGCCCTAGGCGGCGCCGGCGGTGGCCTAGGAGGGTGGCGGTTGGATGGAAGGGAGCTGGGGGAGGGGCGAAGCCGGAGGCAGGGGTTCGACATCGGTGGTGGCCGGAGGGAGGTGGTGTGGGGTTTGGAAGAGGGGAGGGGGTCGGGTTTTATACGGTTTGGGCTAATGGCATTAGTGTAAATAGTTTAAAAACTAGGGGTATTTTAGGTATTTAATTTAATAAATATCTTAGGATATTTATCCTAATATTTTGGGTGGGACCCATTGCCACATGTACGGTGTAGGTTCATCGGCCAATAGGAGGTTGACACCTCATACTGGAAATTTGCAGAAAAACTCCTGTAATTTTATAAATTGCATAAAAGTCCTATAATTGGGAAATTGTGCAATTACGCAATTTGTCTGATAAAAACACCTGATTCCTAAAAAAGCTAAAATGCACAGAATTGAGGGAGAATGCTGTGGGAGGGCCCTGGGGGGGGGGTAGGGGTGAGCCTCGGCAGGGGCTGGGCCTAGTTTTTAGGTGATAAGGGTCATCGTATTAATTAATTAATAATTAATGTGCACGGTGTTCTCTAATTATTTAGAGGTAGGTAGGGCCAAAATTTTAATGCGGTGTCAATATACTAAATGTAGTATACTCAGTGTAGAATATTAACGTATTTTTGTTTGGGCAAAACAGGTGCCAGTTGGGCCTCTAATTGCTATTGGAACAGGGAAGGGTACATGCATAGAAATTAAATAGAAAATAAATACGGACGTTTGTAACGATATTTGTGTGATTAAAACGATGCTCATGCCAGCATGTCTGGGAGTTGCACAAAGTGCAGGATAGTAGACTGGCATGTCTAGTAGGGGTATGTGAACTTTGTTTGGGGTTGACAGTCTTTGTAATGCTCTAATTATTTGTGTGATGGACATGTGTACAAATCAATAGGATATGTAAGCAAAATAAATTAAAATATTGAAATAAATCCTAAATTGCTAAAAATGATTTTAAAATACTGAAATCTGGTCGAGGAAGTTTACAATCTACCCTCCTTAGAATATTTCGTCCTCGAAATAAAAATAGACATATAATAAAAACTAAAGATTGATTTGAAATATTAGGACATACCCTGGTCTAAAAATAGATGGGGAAAACGTTGTCGAATATCCTCTTTTCGTTCCCAGGTTGACTCGCCTGGTGCATGATGTCTCCATGCAATACGAACTAGAGGGATAGTCTGGCCTCGCAACACCTTCTCGCTTTGATCTAAGATCTCTATGGGCTCCTCCTAGTATGATAAACTCGGGCCGACGGTGATTTCTGAATGGTCCAGCACATGACTTGGGTCTGGAATGTACCTCCTCAGCTGAGATACGTGGAAGACGTCATGTACTCCTTCCAAGGTTTGAGGTAAGGCTAGCTTGTAAGCAACTTCTCCGATGCGTTCCAACACATCGATGGGTCCGATGTACCTCGGACTCAGTTCCCCTCTTCCTCCAAATCTGATAGTTCCTCGGGTAGGTGAGATCTTCAAAAATACGTGCTCTCCCACTTGGAACTCTAGAGGTCGTCGATGTACGTTGGCCCAGTGTTTCTGTCTGTCCTGCGCTGCTCGCAGGTGCCTTTGGATCTTCTTTACTTTCTCCACCGTACGAACGACCAATTCTGGTCCTAGGATCTGTCTCTCGCCTACATCGCTCCAGCATACTGGGGAACGACATTTCCTGTCATACAATGCTTCAAAGGGAGCCATTTGGATGCTCGCTTGATAGCTGTTGTTGTAGAAAAATTCTACCAGATGTAGATGATCTTCCCATGATCCACTAAAATCAAGCATGCAGGCTCTTAGCATATCTTCTAGGGTCTGGATGGTACGCTCTGACTGGCCATCTGTCTGCGGATGATACGAGGTACTGAACTTTAGGCGGGTACCAAGACTTTCTTGTATACTTCGCCAAAAGTAAGATGTAAACCTCGTATCCCTGTCAGATACTATGCTAACTGGTACTCCATGCAGACGTACGATATCTTTCATGTACATGTCCGCCAAGACTTTTGTAGATTGTCCGACTCTCAAAGGTAAGAAATGAGCAGCCTTGGTGAGTCTATCTACGATCACCCATACAGCATTATGACCACTGGGACTTCTTGGGAAGCCTGTAACGAAGTCCATCGTAATATGTTCATATTTCCACTCGGGTATTGGGAGGGGTTGAAGTAGACCGGCAGATCTCTGATGTTCAGCCTTGACTTGCTGACACACCAGACATTTTGCCATAAAGCGTGCTATCTCTCTCTTCATTCCATGCCACCAGCAATATTGTCGCAGATCTCTGTACATCTTTGTGCCACCTGGATGTATAGAGTATGTTGAGCTATGAGCTTCTGACATCAGCTCCTCACGAAGTTCTAGATTTGGAACATAAAGACGTTCACCACATCTTAAAGTCCCATCTTCGTGTATGCGATATCCTATCTGGATTCCAGCCTCTGTTCTTTGTCGTAGTCTCTAGAATCTTGCATCTGTTGGCAGAGCAGCCTTGATTCTCTCGACCAATGTTGATTGCAACTGGTAGTTTGACAATTGGCCGTTAATTCCTGGCATAATGAACTTTATACCCAACTGTTCTAGATCTCTCAATAGTTATGGTTGGGTGATCATAAAGAATGCCGTGGGTCTTCTGCTTAGAGCATCAGCTACCACATTAGCCTTCCCGGGATGGTACTGCAGGTCAATCTCAAAATCTGTCATCACTTCGAGCCATCGTCTTTGTCTTAGGTTCAAGTCCTTCTGGGTGTAGACATACTTCAGGCTCTTGTGATCGGTGAATATCTTCACTCGTTCGCCGTATAGATAATGTCTCCATAGCTTCAGGGCGAAGATGACTGCGGCAAGCTCCAAGTCGTGCGTGGGATAGTTCTTCTCATGAGTCCTCAGTTGCCTTGAGGCATAAGCTACAACCTTTCCATGTTGCATTAAGACACAACCTAATCCTTTTCCGGATGCATTGCTATATATTACGAAATCTCTGGATCCAGATGGTATAGTCAAGATGGGGGCTGTAGTCAGACGTTTCTTCAACTCCTCGAAAGCTATCTGACATTCCTCAGACCATATGAACTCCTGCTCCTTGCGGGTAAGACGGATATTCGGCTCCGCGATTCTAGCAAATTTTCTACGAACCTTCGGTAATATCCGGCAAGTCCTAGAAAGCTTCTCACCTCTGAGACGTTGGTAGGGGTTGGCCATGTCTCTACAGATGAGATCTTTGCTGGGTTCACCGAGATGCCTTCTCCTGTGATCACGTGTCCAAGAAAAGTGACATGATCAAGGAAGAACTCGCACTTGCTCAGCTTAGCATAAAGGCTTTCACGTCTCAGCATCTCTAGCACTAGTCTCAAGTGCTCTTCATGCTCCTCGTGGCTCTTTGAATACACCAAGATGTCGTCGATAAAGACTACCATGAACTGGTCCAGATATTGGTGGAAGACTCTGTTCATCAGGTTCATGAATACGACAGGTGCATTAGTCAGTCCAAAAGGCATCACCAGAAACTCGTAATGACCATAACGAGTCCTGAATGCTGTCTTTGGAATGTCTTCTCTCCGTACTTTCACCTGATGATAGCCCGATCTCAAGTCTATCTTTAAAAACACCACAGCTCCTGTCAGTTGATCGAACAGGTCGTCAATCCGCGACAAGGGGTACTTATTTTTGATTGTTAAAGCATTAAGGGCTCTGTAATCAATACACATCCGGTATGTTCCGTCCTTCTTTGGTACAAACAACACTGGTGCTCCCCAGGGTGATACACTAGGACGAACAAATCCCTTGATCTGCAATTCTTTAAGCTGCAGCTTTAGCTCGTCAAGCTCCTTCTTTGCCAACTGGTACATATTTGAGGATACTGGTGCAGCTCCGGGTATCAATTCAATAGCGAACTCCACTTCTCTGTCAGGCGGTAGGCCTGGCAATTCCTCCGGGAATACGTCTTCGAACTCTGCTATGATTGTCGGGGGTGCTGTCTCCATCGCCATGTAAGCTCTAGGAGTCTGGCCTACTCCTTGCTCGATGGTGCCTCGTAAATATTCGAACTCCAGGTGACCTGGGGGTCTAAAAATGACGCTTCTCTTCCCGCAGTCTAGTATGGCATTGTACTGGATTAACCAGTCCATGCCTAAGATAACGTCAAAGTTTGGCATTGTGAGTACCAAAAATCATGCTCTCAGCTCTCTACTACAAATGACTACCGAGCATGTTTCAATAATGCTGGTAACCGGCACTATGCCTCCTCTGGTAAGTATCTTCCAGCACTTAGGCAGTGGAGAAGTGGCTAGTTTGTGCATGGCTAAGAAACTACTAGATATGAAAGACAGTGTAGCGCCAGAATCAAATAATACGGTTGCAGGTAATGATGCAACTAAAATGGTACCTGTGATGGTTTCACCTTCTGGCTCTTCTGCAACTGCAGCTAAAGCAAAGGCCTGTCCATGCCTTTGTCCTCCGTTTTGCTGCCTGGCTTGTTTGAACTGGTTCTCTTGTGTAGCCAGGGGTGCTCCCCTCTGATATCCTCCAGATGTTGAGGGATGTTGACCTCCAGTTGAGGTTTGCATCTTCTGGGCTGGTGCTCCATCTTTGCGTTGTGGGCAGTCTCTAGCCATATGCTGGCTAGCTCCACATACCAGGCATAGCCCGTTCTTCTTTCTGCAGTCTCGGACATAATGCCCCTTCTTGCCACAATAGTGACAAGTTGGGAGCTCCTTCTTCTGATATGGTCCCGTCGTCTGCTGCGTCTGATTTCCCGGATGGCGGATTGGTCCTCCGTTTTCGGGCTGGTTCCTGGCCGGTGTAGTTGGATTAGAGCGCCTTGCTCCTCGGCCAATAGCTTCTTGTACTCTTGCTTCCGAAAGAACCTCCTCATAGGAGATCCTTGCCTGCGTCGTAGTATACCTTTGGAGCTCGCAGGTGAGGCCGTGGTGGAACCTCATGGCCTTTTCTAGCTCGTTTGGTATCAGGATGGCACCGAACCGACTTAGTCGACTGAACTCTGCATCATAGGCGTCGACGGTCATGTTCCCTTGTTCTAGGTGCAGGAACTGGGACTACAGGGCATTTCGGACTGTGGCAGGGAAGTACTTTGCATTGAAGTACTCCAGGAATTGTTCCCAAGTCTGGTTTTTGTCGACGCTATGCTCTATAGAATCCCACCAGTGATGGGCGTTGCCTAAGAGTTGGGCCCTCACGGCGGTCATCCATAAGTCGAGGAAAAGTTGTGAACCTTCCAGCAGCATTTCTGTGTTGGAGATCCAGTCTGAGATCTCCTCTGGGGTTTCACTGCCTTTAAAGGTTCTCGGGTCCATCTGGCGGAAGCCTCGAACAGTGCCCGCTGGTTGGACAGGTGCTGGTGTTGGGGCAGTTGTTCTTTCCAGAGCCGCCATCAGGCTCTGTCTCAGGGTCTCCGTCTGTTGCAACTGTGCCTGCAACATGGCTTGGAGAAACTGGAACATTTGAGGTTGTCCCTCAAGCTGTGGCATCAGGGCAGGAAGGGCTGGAGGTGGAGGCACAGGTGTCTCCGCCTGCGGGGTCGGTGCTTGGGAAGTTTGCCCTTCTTGTTGGGCTGGTGTGGTTCCCTGGGCAGGATTCTGGTGAATGTAGGGGGTTGCCAGATAAACCAGTATCCTTCTCGGGGAGTGGTCTGGGGGGTTGGGGTCCTTTGGACGTCTGGCGAGGGGTCTGTTGCTCGGTCAGCCCCATCAATCGATTGTCCACTGGGTATGTCCATATTTCTGAAGAAGATAGAATAATTAGAAAAGTACGAAGGAAATAATGATATAAATCAAGCAGGATGCAAAAATTTAAGAATGAAGTCATAGTGGATGAGACCTAGTGTTCCTATCCTAGTGCAGGCTTGCTGGGCATGTTATCATACCACTAGCAATAAACTAGACCTGCATGGGCCACCACTAAAACCATGTCAAGCCCCAGTCCCAAAATGTATGGAACTAGGCCACGTGACATTGGCCAGCTGATACGTCACTAAAGGTTTTATCCAATTTAATGGACCCAAAGGAACGTGCTACGCTGTCCTAAAATACTATAAGTTTAATACAGGTAAATCTAATCTCATCCACAAATATATCAATGAACATGGGAATAAGTGCTGAATGTATATAATGCTAAGCCTGAATGTCATAGTACAAAACCAGATAATGTCTTGTGGAAATAATCCACTATAAAAGATACATGAAAATAAGATAGACTAGAGTATCGTCTATCAATGTAGGTAACTCCAGCTCCAGGTGATCTAAAAGTTCAGGCAGACTCTGTGGGCAGCTCTTCTAGCTCTTCCTCGGTAGCATATCTGGTCTCCTGTCCAGGCCCATATACCGTGGGGTAGAAGGCCTCATCTAAATCTGGAAGGGAACCAGGTCCTCAGTGGGACATAACAAGATACATAAAAACATGCCAGGTATGAAATACTGAATAAATAAATACATGGTGTGCTAACCATCTAAGTGAATGCAATGTAAAGACCTTGTAGTACGCATAAAAAAGTGTAGGCTTGACATATGCTGACTTAATTCACCAATCGTGATGACTGGCTAGTATATGTGTCATATGCCTCCAGACACATGGGTAGCTCTGCAATCGTCCATCTCCGAGGAGCATGGAACGAAGGTATAATATACAAGGAGGGGGGTGTCCCATACGTCTACTAGTTATCTTTCCCGCCCAATGTAACTAATGCCAAGTCATAATTTTTCCTAAGTTTTCCTGATTTCGTGCTAAGCCGTGATGCACGTCACACGCACTGATAGCTAATCGAGTACGTAGCTCGCATCCCAATATGTATTGCAACCTTGTTGCGTATTCCCGTGTCAGGGTCTAAGAGGATATTAGGATACCCTCACAGTTGTTGGAAAGTCTGTTAGAGTCTAAGTTAGTTACACTACGTGTCAACGTACTTGTTGACGGTACCCGAGGCAATCTCAGATATACAGAGTCATATGAAGTTCAGAAGAAATAGCATGTAACAACATTTATAACTAAATAGTAAACTTGGCAAGGTATACTTGCCTACTTCCTGAGTGTGTCGAAAACCTGTTCTCGCAGTCAAGTCTGAGGGGTCCTGTGACAGGGGGTCACTGACTGCATCGTAGGGGTATTCTGTTTAAGATGTACAGGGTTCGTAAATGTCACGACCCGCACCCGATGTAGGGATGCAAGTCGGAAACAACGCCCAGCCTACGCCGCAGAATCGGCGGTAGAACGCTGTCTTGGTCTACTATACTATCTAAAATCTCACAATAATATGAAGTCTGCCAATAAAATCTCAACACAAAACTCAATCACATTCTAAAGCACGAGAAGATATCAAGGAAGTCTAATATAACTATCCATTCAATATATATAAACAATAATAGAAACAATATCCAATCTCATACTCTATGCCGGAAACAAATTCGGTACCAAAATGCTAAAGAGACTAACTATGAAAACTAGTGATCCGGATAAACCTTCCGGCAATCACTCCAGAACTAGTGGATCCAAGTTTGCACCATCTATAAGTCAAAGTCCATAGTATGTCGGACACCAATCTCTCGGATCCTCTGAAAAATGTTTTCCAGTCAAGAATGGAGCAAAGTACATACCTCTAAAAGCAGTTCCAATAACATAATCGAGCATATAAACAGATATAGAAATAAAATACAAGATCACTAAACATATGAATGATGAACAAGATATATACAGGTAATGTACGAGAATATATAGATCAACAATATGAATATCACAATATGATAAAGTAAACTGCAATCTAAACTATCTAATGTGCCTTAGAATACGAGTTCATTATGTGATCGGGTTGGGTGAACATGATCAGGTAAGACGGATTACAAGTGAAGTATGTAATCAGAATGTACACGATTTGTAACAATGGCTTTAATCACATAATCAACTCCTACTCTCCCACCCTCAACTAATACCGATGGATCCAATCACGGCACGCTACGAACACGAAAATATAATCACTGTCACGAGCAGTGGGTGTACACGAATATCATAACCACCGAACACGAGCGGTGGGTGTACACGAATAAGCACACTGAACACGAGCAGTGTGTGAACACGAAGTAACATCAATACCCAGTATACACGATGAGATACAATATACATGAGTACCCGCTGAACACGGTAGGGGATAACATCTCATGACGGGATCCATATAGTACCAGTCCGTGAAATCACTGTGTCGGGATCAATGTATACAATTCTAGAACATGCATATATACAATACTATGAATTGACGTCTCGAAGATGTAGCGGAGAGGATCGAAGCCAACAAATAGACAGTGTAGCAGCTATCAGAAAAATATACTCGCCTGTGGTCCAGAGCAATGAATGTCAAACTGTCCGAACTGGTGTCACACAGACCTATATATGGAATATTGCATTAATACAAGGTTCTGGAAAGAAAAGAAGTTAAACTAGTCAACTTCTAGGTCAACAAGTCAATTCTAAGTCAAAAGTCAAACTAGGTCAACTCTAAGTCAACTATAGTCAAACTATGGTCAACTACCCATTTCTAGGTTGCATGAGTCTAACTCAAAGAGATTGGGCTCACACACTATGAATCTAGGCCATACAAGCTACATCTTAGGATACTAAGATATCGTATCTCAGGATACGCAAACAATAGGTAAATATCATATATCTATAATAAAGCAATATTATATATATAAATTATAATTACAAATGCTAAAAGATTATCATGGTTTTGAACCAACTTGGTATCGTAATAGTAAACCTCTATCTTGATACCCAAACCCAATACCTTGAATAACTTTAATACCTTGGCATTTACCTTGGTATCTCAAGGTAATGCCACTCTAGTATATATATATATTAACTATCCAACTATAACTATAAACTACCATGTATTTAGTATTTATACCATACTATATACCTTATTTTAGTCACCTTAATACCAACCCATAACTAGTTTACAACTATCATATTACTATGTCTATACCTACTACTCATACCTTGGTATATCTTGATACTTACCTTGGTATCTCAAGGTAATTGCCAAAACTTTATATATGTACTAACTACCCAACAATAATTACATATATCAATCCAATATAACTCTAGTATGTACTAATAGAATAAATACTAACTACCAACTACACACTAACTATTAATACATATATACGTACATACATACCTAAAAATATATAATATATAAAAGATACTCATAACCATTGATAACTAAAATATACTAACTTACTCAATAATATTATGTGCTACAACTAAATATATACATATATAGTATAATACAAATAGCAATTAGGAACATATTTATATATATATATATATATATATATATATATATATATATATATATATATATATATATATATATATATATATATATTAATTACCATATATATATTTAAATACATATATATAACCCACCATATATATTTATATAATATATATTTAAATACATATATATAACCCACAATATATATATTTATACAATATATATTTAAATACATATAATCCACAATATATATATTTATACAATATATATTTAAATACATATATATAACCCATAATATATATTTATACAATATATATTTAAATACATATATATAACCCACAATATATATTTATACAATATATATATAAAACTATATATATAACTATACATACACTTATACATAGTAAATTGTATAAAATACCACATAGTAACATACACACACATACATATTAATATGTATATATAACTATACATATATTTATACGTATATATATACACTATATAAATACATAACAATATATAATATAACTATATATATAACCACATATAAATATATCTACTATATTATATATACATATACTACCACTTATAAATATATATCTACATGTAGAAAAATAGCTACATAATAAATATACACATATAGTATATGCATAGGTACATAGATCTAAGACACAACATTACATAAATATATATACACAATATTATATATATATATATATACATATATATAATTATACTTCTCTATGAAAAAAGAACACAAAAGAATTAGATCTACAATTAAATTGCACATGCATGGACCATATCACCCCGTATCCCACTAGATTTAGGATACGCATGTGACACGAGTCCACCACACATCCAAACATACCCCGAAGGACACGAACAAGTCATATATATTATTTATGAACAATACGAAGAGTCAAATATAGACCTACGTGTCAGTGTCAAAATATGACATGCTCAAAGTTTCGTGTCGGAGGGAAAATCTCCAAATTAACACGTATCACCAAATTAATGGGATACGACCTACACGTACCCAATTGTGGATACGACACTAGCCCCAAACACACAAGCATATGTCAAATTGATCTATAGGACCAAATGACACACACAACAAATGTCAATTTCAGAATTTCCCAAAAATTGACACAAAAAGTACCATAACTTTCTCAATAGGCCTCCTATGAACACAAAACCAAAACCTATGGGTAGTCTATGCATATGGGTTAATTTTTTATGGTTAAATTTCAGATTTAGAACCTAAATTAAGAGGAAAAACTGAATTATAACCTATTGGAAGATAGATGCCCAATGAAATCTCCAAAATTGGTGAAATTGGCCTCCAACTTGTAGATCCTTGCTCCTCTTTGTAGATCCATGCTTCCTCCTTGTAGATCATTGCTCTAATAGCCTCCAATGGTGATTTGGACAAATAATTGGGTGCAAATTTGGTAGGGATTTGATTGAGAGAATTTTCTAGATCTAGATTTGGAATGAAAAATGAAGAGAGAGAAAGTTTTTATCCCCTTTATATATGCCTCACTTGCCCCCCTCCCTCAAGCTACTATGTAAAGTCTAAAATATCCCTTGGGGCCTCTCATGAAGAAATTAATTAAGGAGGAAAGCTTCTAGTCTAATGGGTTTAACATAATTAATCATCCTCCTAATAATTGGGCTTCTAATTATTGGGCTCAATTCTAACTAGAATTAAATGTTGGTCCATGAGTCTAAACTAAACTAGTTGGTCTACTAACACAAGTCCAAAAATAAATCTAACATGCTAATAATAAATAAATAATACAATAAATAAAATTTAATATGCACAATATTTAATTAATTACCAAATGACTAAAATATCCTTTCCTAGAAAATATGGTAGTGACAGTAAATATCATTTAAATAAATGGGTACATAATATACTAGTATATATATACTTATGTAAATATATATAGAAGGCATAATATATATATATATATATATATATATATATATATATATATATATATATATATATATATATATATATATATATATATATATATATATATATATATAGTATGTATATACATAACATAAATATATGTAGCATATGATAATAAGTACATAACTAAAATATATGTATATATATATATTTATATATATATATATATATATATATATATATATATATATATATATATATATATATATATATATATATATATATATATATATATATAGGGTATATATATAGAAAGTATATATACATAATATATGAATAGTAAGAAAATAAGGCATATATATATAAGTGTACATATATACATATATAGCTTAAATAATAATAGTATGTACATAATATATGTATACATATATATATATATATATATATATATATATATATACTAAGAATAAAAATACATATATATATATATATATATATATTAATATATAAATATATAATCTGAGTATATGCATATAAATATAGTATATTTATATATAAATAATATATATATATACAATACATATAAAAAATATATATATATATTCATATATATATATAAATAAAAGAAAATGCATATATATAATAACATATAATAACATATAATAGTATATTATATATATATATATATATATATATATATATATATATATATATATATATATATATATATATATATATATATATATATATATATATATATATATACAAAAAGAAAAACAAAAATACATATATATATACATATTTATAGATATTATATATATATACAATATATACATATAATATAATAATGGTACATATATATTTATATAAATATATATTATATACTGATATAATATATAATAATTATATAATATATAATTATAGAATACTATATATATAAACATATATATACATACATATATATATATATATATATATATATATATATATATATATATATATATATATATATATATATATATATATATATATATATATATAAACAGAAAAATAAAAATATACATATATTAATACAATAATATATATTATACTGTAGATATATACTATATTTAAGTATATAATAATATAATATATAATATAAATATATATATATATAATACATTATATATAAATACATATATATAAATATAAATATATATATATATATATATATATATATATATATATATATATATATATGTATAAATATACATATTTATATTAAATATAATAATATAGTATATATGTATATACTGTATACAGTAATTATACTATAATATATAATTAAATATATATAATAATATATATATTAATATATATATTAATATATATAAATATATATATATATACATATATATACATATATACATACATATTATTATTTATACGTATTTACGTATTAAGGGGGGGATACTGTACCTGTCAGACAGGGGGGACCCACGGCTCGTCGTCGGCGGGAGGACGGCGGCGGAGCAGTCGGCGGCTGGCTGGAGGGACGGTCACAGCAGCAGTGGCTGCTAGCAGTGACAGCAGCAGCGGCAGCTTGTAGCGGTTGCAGCGTCAGCTTGTAGCGGTTGCAGCGCCGCAGGCGGGGGAGGAGGCGGCGGTGCAGGGTGGGGGTTCGACGGAGGGGGCGTAGGCGAAGAGTCCGGTGGTGGTGGAGGAGGTCAAGGGTGGCCGGAGGGGGAGATGGAGGCGGTCGGGGTGGCTGGTTGCAGTGGTCAGGGGAGATCGGTGGTGGTGCTGCAGGGGTGATGGCGGGGGCTGTGGTGGTCGTGGGGGGACGGGACGGTGGTGGTTCGACGAAGGTGGTCAGGGCGGAGCGGTTGGGGGTGATGGCGGTGGTCCACGACGGCCGGGGTGGCGGTGAGGAGCGGTCGGGTTGAGGGAGGTGTTGTGGGTGTTGGTGGGGTGTTGGTTGCTGTGGAGGCCCTAGGCGGCGCCGGCGGCGGCCAGGGAGGGTGGCGGTTGGCTGGAAGGGAGCTGGGGGAGGGGCGAAGCCGGAGGCAGGGGTTCAACGTCGGTGGTGGCCGGAGGGAGGTGGTGTGGGGTTTGGAAGAGGGGAGGGGGTCGGGTTTTATAGGGTTAGGGCTAATGGCATTAGTGTAAATAGTTTAAAAACTAGGGGTATTTTAGGTATTTAATTTAATAAATATCTTAGGATATTTATCATGATATTTTGGGTGGGACCCATTGCCACATGTACGGTGTAGGTTCACCGGCCAATAGGAGGTTGACACCTCACACTGGAAATTTGCAAAAAAACTCCTGTAATTTCATAAATTGCATAAAAGTCCTATAATTGGAAAATTGTGCAATTACGCAATTTGTCTGATAAAAACACCTGATTCCTAAAAATGCTAAAATGCACAGAACTGAGGGGGAATGCTGTGGGAGGGCCCTGGGGGGGTAGGGGTGAGCCTGGGCAGGGGCTGGGCCTGGTTTTTAGGTGATACGGGTCATCGTATTAATTAATTAATAATTAATGCGCACGGTGTTCTCTAATTATTTAGAGGCATGTAGGGCCATAATTTTAATGCGGTATCAATATACTAAATGTAGTATACTCAGTGTAGAATATTAACGTATTTTTGTTTGGGCAAAACAGGTGCCAGTTGGGCCTCTAATTTCTATTGGAACAGGGAAGGGTACAGGCATAGAAATTAAATAGAAAATAAATACGGACGTTTGTAACGATATTTGTGTGATTAAAACGATGCTCATGCCAGCATGTCTGGGAGTTGCACAAAGTGCAGGATAGTAGACTGGCATATCTAGTAGGGGTATGTGAACTTTGTTTGGGGTTGACAGTCTGTGTAATGCTCTAATTATTTGTGTGATGGACAGGAGAACAAATCAATAGGATATGTAAACAAAATAAATTAAAATATTGAAATAAATCCTAAATTGCTAAAAATGATTTTAAAATGCTGAAATCTGGTCGAGGGAGTTTACATCCTGCGACAAAGCGTGGAGAATGCTCACCAGATCACGCTCACAGCAGTTGAGAGAGCTACCGCCCAGCCACTAACGGCACCAGCTCAGTTTATTTCGCATCAGCCGAGGCCGGGTACTATCTTAGACTTCAAGAGGATGGGCCCGAAGGATTTCAGGGGCACAGAAGGGATTATCTATGCAGACGAGTGGATCGAGGACATCGAGCGGAACCTGCGGCTGGCGCAGATTCCAGAGATGTTATATATAGAGGCAGCGGGTTGTATGATATTCGACATTACTTTGACATAGTTCAGGACAGACCCAAGGATATTAGCACCGGGAATTACTTGAAAAGTTTTCAAGGAGCTGTTCAAAAAGAAGTTCTTCCCGGATATGGCTCAGAGTACTTTGGAGAGTCAATTTTAGAACCTCGTCCAAGGGGACTCGACGGTGGACGAGTATGCGGCAGAATATTGCCGATTGGGACGATTTATTGAGGGACAGAATCCTCGAGCCAGAGCTAGGAAGTTCAGGAAGGGACTGAACAATGAGATTAAGTCTCACACTAATAGAGACCGTACCGCTATGTTTGAGAAAATTTTGAGACATGCGCAGCGGGCGAAAGATGATTTGGAGCTTGGCTCCAAGAGGCCGAGAGACACCGGAGGAGCGAGTAGTGGTATGGGCCCAGCAAAGTGCACCCATTTTCAACAGCTGAGGTTATATCAGCATCATCAGTACCTTGTGCCAGTTAGGGTACCAGCTCAACAGATGCAAGAGTTTCAGAAACTAGTGTATCAGGCACTGCAACAGCCTCAAAGGCAGATTCAGCAGACTTTTCCTTGTGCCTATTATGGAAGGCATGGACATGATTGGGAGAACTGTCGGAATAGACTCAGACTATGTTTGTATTGTGGTTCCCCTGACCATCAGGTGAAGGAGTGTTCCAACAACCCGTATGGACCAGATCGCGGTCAGAGAGGTAGAGCTAGGCTACCTGTGGTACCGCAGACTAATCAGCACCAACATGGAGAGCCACCCCAGCAGGGCCGAGCATTTGCAATGCCAGTCAGAGAGGATGCCACTTCAGGTGATCAGTTAGCTAGTTTTGTCCTATTTATTTCCTTTCTATCTGTTGTTTGTGTGGTTAGTTATTGCCTTATAGACTGCTTGCGTATTATTGTGTAGTTAGTATACCCTGTCGGAGACTGTAAAAACTATTATGGACAGAGACCATAGTTAGTGATGTGTGTTTTAGTTTAGACTGGGTTGACCTACAGGAGGTTACGATCATATTTAATTTTGAGGACAAAATTTTTCTAAGATGGGTAGGATTGTCACCCTCACATTTCCAATTAAGGGTAGTTTGGTAATTAACACAGGTATTTTATTTTTAGGAGAATTGTATTTAATATTGTGCATGAGTAATTAATTATTTGTTGTATTGTTTAGTGTTTGATTAGACGTAGTATTTATTTTAGACTTGTGCAGTGGACCTAACCTATTTTATTAGATGCATGAACCCAATATTTGGATGAGTTTAGTTTGAGCCCATAAATTAGGCCCATGGATTAAGAGGTTGGATTTAATTAGTGAAACCATTAGACGAGAACCTTTCCTCCCTAATTATTTCTTCATTGGAGGCCCCAAGAGATATTTGGGATATTATACTTTGCTTGGAGAGAGGTTTATGACCAGCCATAATTAGGAGAAAAGAGAGTGCTCTCATTTCATTTCTTTCCAAAATTTCTAGATCTACTTTTCCCTCTTCCAATTTCCCTCCATTCTCCCATCAATTCTTCTCAAATCTCTTTCTAAATTTATCATTGAGGCCTCTACATCAAGGATCTACAAGCAAGAAGCAAGGAGCAAGGAAGAGGAGGCCAAGATCTACAAGGAGAGGAGCTACTTTGCATTTAGAGATTTTTTATTAGAAATCCATCTCCCAATAGGTATATTTCAGTTTTTCCCTTCTATTAGACTCTAGATCTGATATTTTACCATAAGAAACCAACCCACATGCATAGGCTACCCATAGGATTTGGTTTTGGGTCAATCGGAGACCTACGGTGGAAGTTACGTATATTTTGGTACCAATTTTGGGGGAATTCCGAGATTGGCACATGTTGTATTTGTCAATTGGTCAATTAGACCAAATTGACATATGATTATTTGTTTATGACTAGTGTCGTGTCCACTATTGGATACGTGTAGGCCGTATCTCGTTAATTTGACGAAACGGGTTAATTTTGGGGGATTTTCCCTGACACGGGACCTTGTGCATATCACATTGTGACACGGACACGTAGATACTCTAATTACTATACGTGTTGCCCATAATTTATGTATTGGACTTTCTCGTGTCCTCCGGGATACGTTTGGTTGTGAGTTAGGGCCGTATCGCAAGCGTATCATAGAAAAGTGTGATACGGGTGTGATGCACCCTATGTGTTTGATGTTTTATTTTTCTCTTTATACGTGCATGTGTATTTATATATGTATAAGCTATCTATATATTTTATAGAGTATATAATGATATATGTTAAGTTATGTATATGTGTGTGCTTGAGTGAGTGAGAGGGAATCGACATTTTTAGTCAAGAGCAGCTCGAGGGGCAGCCAACTACTCGGGGAGCAGTGCACTGAAGGATGCATTGTGCATCAAGGGATTAAGTTTAGTCAGCTGAAGGCATCAGTCTCCCACTGTACAGATTACCTAGCACAGCACGAGCAACAAGAGGGAATCGAGCCACAGCAGTGCTAGCAGTAGCACAATCAGTAGAGCACTGTGCAGAGTATCTGCACAGTTGTAGTTTCTGATACGCACTGTACAGTGCTCTGCAGTAAGAGAGTTTAGCAAGTAGCAGGCATGTATCACTGCACTGAGGTGATCAGTGTGCTTTACAGTACACAACAGAGGGGAGTCTTCATTGCAGTCTCGAGCAAAAATAGTGCATTCGACAAGGAAGCATACAAGAGTAGTACAATCCAACAGTGATCCATATGTGTGCAGCCTCGTGCACAAACAGCAAGCAGCAGAGGGAGCTTCTCGAGCAAAGCCAATTGCACTGTGCAGGTAGTATCAGCAGCAAATTCAATGAAGCTTTTATTTACTGCAGTAAGATGTGTCCACAGCAAAGAGGGAGAGCCCACACTGAGATGCATCGAGCAATTGAGCATCAAATTCAAGAACAGTACAAACAGCACATTATGCATCAACAGATACCACATTGTATTCAACCACTGCTCGTGCAGCCAACTGCAGGAAGCCTTCACTGCTGTGCCTTGAGGCAGTATGGCTCAGCACCTTCATCACCTCGAGGTAGTAGTAGTAGTAGTAGTAGTAGTAGTAGTAGCAGCTTCAACAGCTCGGGCAGTGCATCAGAGTAGTAGTAGTAGCAGCTTCAACAGCTCGGGCAGTGCATCAGAGCACTCGACAGTTCAGCAAGAGGGGGCAAAGGCATTCATTCATACACAACAACTTGTGAGCTGCAGCAGGCAAGGCATCCAGTTCAGCATTGGCAGCAGCTAGCTGCAAGCTTGTGCAGCAGCTCGTGCATTGAAGAGCAGTGAGCAGTTGCATCCTCAATGCAACTGCACAGTGGCAACATATGCACATCAACTGAAGGCAGCTAGAGGGAGGTGCAACTTCAACTGAAGGGGATGTACAACAAGGCAGTTGTATGCAGCAAATCAACATTTAGCCAATATTCAATGTGTAGCATACACTGAACTGCGTGCTCGAGTCAGAGACCATCCTGCAGTAATGAGCAAACAGCGTAGTAACAGCTAGGTACAGTATCCTACTGCACAGCAGGTGTAGTGCAACTCACTGCAGTTCAGCAAAGGTGGATGCTACAGCAAGGAGCTACTCACTGCAGGTAGTGCAGTATCAGTAATTGCGGGGTAAACCACACTGTGCAGTTTTTACTGCAAGTTTTAGTTTCAGTCTCTGTGTTCAAGATACTATAGTATTTGGTTCTGTATAGTTAATAGTTTAGTTTTAAGGAGGAGGGTATTGTAGGATTGTTAGGATTTAAGGTTTGTTTATTGGGTAATGTTTTGTTTTGTTAGAGTAGTAGAGAGTGGCAGCTTTGCACAGTGCCAGTCCACTGTTTTTCAATATTCGTATTTCCTTGTAGTATCAGTTGTCAATAGTGGTTGTGGGTTTTGAGTTGTAGCTAAGCTATTAAGTGCTGGGGTTATAGTTAGATTTCAATAGTTGTTATCAGTAGGATTATTTTAGCTTCTTGTTTCAGTTCCAGTTTAGTGACTAGTTGGGTTTTTATTTTAGATTGAGTTATAAGTTATCAGTTAGTTGGTATCAATGAGTTTGGATTTAGGCATTCTGGGTTCAATAGTCTTTTATGTGTAGCTACTATGTTAGCTGTTTAGTTGAGTAGTGACAATTAGCAAATAGTTCAGTTGGTTTGTTTCTAGTATAATTAGTTAGTTAGTGGTTTTATGTATTAATTAGATATAGTAGAGTGTAGTTTCTTAGCTAGTAGTAGTAGTTATATATTGTATTAGTCATACTAAGTGTTGGGTTGCTTTGAGATACCAAGGTATTACCAAGGCATTGGACCGATACCAAGGTATTGAGTTTGGGTATCGAGATAGGTGCGATACGCATTGGTGCAAGGCCGAGGTATCCTATTTAAATTGTTTTATTATGGTATTATAATATTTTACTTGAATATATAACTAAAAACCTATTTTTATATTAGAAAAACTTGTGTATCTTAGGATACAGCTTTTTGAGAGACTTCTTGTATCGTAGCTTAGTTAGTATAGACTAGTTTCATAGTGTATTGACTTAGTGACTTAGCATTAGACGCTTGCAACCTAGATTTCATCAGTTTGACTTAGAAATGGCCTTGTGACCTATATATTGACTAGTTTAACTTAAATTCATTCCAATACCCTGTATTAATATGATATTCCATATATAGGTTTGTGTGACACTAGTTGGGACACAGTTTGACATTCATTGCTTGGACGACAGGCGAGTACATTCTCTGATAGTTTCCATTAATTGCTAATTACTATAATGCAAGAATTTAGAAATGTTTTACATGACTCTTGACACATTGGTACACGGACTAGTATACACTTGGATCAGTCATGGGATATTACATATATATTGTTCATTGTTTCTTGTGTTCTCAATGTTTAACTTAGACAATGCTTCGTGTTTAATATTCATGTTTAACTTAGACAATATTTTGTGTTCAATGTTCAATGTTCAATATTTCATGTTCAAGATTTATTGTTTACATGGCCTTGAATATCTTGTATCACAACGTGTCATTGTTGGATCCATTGTACTAGTTGGGGGAAAGGGGAAATGTTAGCTAGGTATGTGATCAAATCTTAGACAATGTTTCATGTTAACTTAGACAATGTTTATCCAACGTTAAAGTAGACAATGTTCACCCAAGCCGATCACATATCTATCTAGTATTTCAATCACTTAGCATAGTTACAGTTCTTCACCACCTTGTTCATTGTTTACCTGTTCTTCTACCATAGTTGATATTGTTCATTGTTTCTCGTCTTGTACTATATTTTCTATTTCTGTTTATAGTCATTATCAATTAATTGGAACTGCTATTGGGTTATACTTCGCTCCATTCCTTATTGGAAAATATTTTTTAGATAAATGGTTAAAAAGGATGTGTCCCACTCACTATGGACTGACAGATGGAGTATCATCCGAGGATAGTGCCAGAGACTGAGGTCTTTTTAATTTATATACCTTGTATTTGTTATTTCTATTTTAGACATTGGGTTGTATTATTGTTTGAGATCTGGAGTTGTATTTAATTTGGAGATGGTTATGTGATGTAATGAGACTTGTATTTCTTATTCTTTCTATTCTATATCGTGCGTTCATCTTCCTTCAGTTTTATATGTGATTGAGTATTATTTGGTATTGAGATGGCATGGCAGTACTTTATACACTTTGTGTGAGATTTAGATAGTATAGTAGACCAAGACAACGTTCTACCGTCGATTCTGCGGCGTAGGCTGGACGTACCCACGTACTCGTGCCCCTATACCGGGTACGGGTCATGACAGCATGGGCCACCACAAAAATATGTCATGTCCCAGTCCCAAAATATGTAGGACTAGGACACGTAAGCATGCCAGCCGTATATATATGAAAACTCTAATATATGGATACCAGAATACACACGTACACTGTAATATGAATAAAACTCATATGTGGTATCTATATTATCACAAGTCACAGAAATACTAATCTCATCCACACAACAAGTTACAGAAAGGAAATAACTATACTAGAATAAAGAGTCTGAATAATCTAACAATGATAGTCGGGTGGAGACAAATCCACTACCAATGACTATATCAAAACTAAAATAAGAGTGAAGAGTAGAATCTCCAATATAAAATAAGGTGATGATATAAGAGTGTCAGCTAAGAGATCCATTGCTAGGAATAATCAATGATGCTCAGTGGGTAGGGTCTCCTCGGCAGAAAGTAATACGTCATGTCCGGATCCGTACTCTTGCAGATACTCCTGGTCGTATATACCTGGCAAGGGACCAGGTCCTCAGAGGGACATAACAAGATACATAGAAGCAAGCCAATTAAATATAGTGAACATGCATAATATTTAAAAATATATAAGTACGTTGTACAAGATAATCTATATGAATGCAAATGAGGATAACTTTTCAACGTATGGGCAGGGTAGGCTACTCTATCTAATCTCACAACTCACACACACGTCAGGAACATCATCAGCCGACATACAGCGGGAGTAGCGACCATTGTGATACCATCAATCGATATACCGCGAGAGTAGCGATCATCGGACATGACTACCATAGTACGTGCTAGTTACTACGATTTACCAGAGTGGTTATAGCCCATACGCCTACTGATTGTCCTCCCATGATACTAGGTGTCAAGTTTGTGTCAACATATCTAATATATAGTAATGACTGAACGAAACTACAAATGCAATGAATATACAGAAATATAAATAGCATGCAAAGTACTGTAAACAATTTGGCAAGGTATACTTGCCTGGCAAGAAGCTACGTAGTCCAAATATTCTGCTCCGGAAGTCACGTAGAACAATCCAATAGATCTTCGGGGTCAGCGTGCACAGGCACGAAAATCGAGGGTGACTGCTGCAGGTTGTCTGACAAGGGTGACGGGTCCATGATGAACACGATGACGAGGGTGATGACGATGAGATGATTAGGTTATAATGATGATGATAGTTATGGTTAAGGTGGTGATTAGGTCAATGATAATGGTTATGTTGATGATGGGGATTATAATGGTGATGATGATTACAATGGTGATGATGATGGAATGATAATAGAAATTATGATAATGGTGGTGATGTGGATGATGATGGGGATGGTGGTGATGATATGGATAGTGACTGGGATGATGGTGATGATGTGGATGGTGACTGGGACAATGGTGATGATGTGGATGGTGACTGGGATTATGGTGATGATGTGGATGGTGATTAGATGATGATGTTGTTAATGGTGATGATGGTGATAATGGCAATGGTGATTATAATGGGGTGATGATGGTGGTTTATTAGATGATGATGAAGGTGGTGATAATGAGATGATGATGGTGAGTATGATGATGAGGACGTTTCTATTCCGGCCAGGGGGAAGGTCCGGCCAAGGAGGAGTCGAGCAGGGAGGAAGGAGGAGGGGTTCG
The DNA here is from genome assembly GCA_036927795.1 of Iris macrosiphon. Taxonomy (NCBI): domain Eukaryota; kingdom Viridiplantae; phylum Streptophyta; class Magnoliopsida; order Asparagales; family Iridaceae; genus Iris; species Iris macrosiphon. The sequence goes on along the minus strand of JAYESA010000020.1, from coordinate 54,203,452 downwards.
TGGTCGTGACAGGGCTGAGGGAAGTCGGGGCTCCGGCGAGGGGATGACAGTGAAGAGATGAGGCTCGGGTGCTGCTCCGACCAGGCTCAGGCGAGGCGGAGGAGATGGCCGCGAGTTGGGGTCGACTGCTTGTCGTCGGCTCCGACGGAACAGGATGGAGAAGAGAAGGGGGAGAAGGAGGCGATGTAGAGGGAGACTGGAGTCGGGCCGGGGTGCTGGGTGTGATGTAGTCGGTGAAGACGTCGGGTTCTGGTCCAACGAAGACGGCGGCTCGTGGTGTTGTGTGGAGTGGTTTCAGGCGGAGTCGACGAGTCTGGAGGGTGCAGCTGGTTCTGATGGGGTCTCCGGCGGTCGGAGGCCGGCGGGTCAGCGGGGTGCTGCTCGACGTGGAGGTGGGTTGGCAGCGGGTGAGTCTGGTTCAGCGGAGATGGCGAGTGCAACGGCGCTCGGCTTCAGCAGCGGGTTGTCGACTGTGTGCAGGCGGGTGCTGCGGGTGGAGGAGAACGGCGGGTTGGCTGGGTTCACGGCGGTCCAGGCGGAGGGTTCCGACGGAAGGAAGGAGATGAACAGGGAGAGGGACATGGGGATGTCGACTAGGTAATATTAAGTTTAGGTGAATGAATAAAAGAAAATGGAAAGGTGTATTTATATATGTATGTAAAAAGTAGGGTTGGTTTGACCTAGAGAATTGGGCCGGTCAAACCCTCTTGGGATGGGCTTGGCTTCACATGGAGAGGTTTGGAGGACTGTGATTTGCATTATTTAAAATGCAAGGCTAGGTTTAAATGAGGGGCTATGTTGCGCGTTGCACATTCCGAAAATTCATGGGAAAAATTCATATGAAGGAAAAAATGGGTTTCTTCATATGAAGGAAAAAATGGGTTTCTTCATGCACGAAACGGATCAAGATTGTGTCTCCAATTTTGATTGGAACGCACAAGGACACAAAGTTGAATTTATTTAGAATTAAGAAATAACATCCGCGACGTTTATTATGCGACTAAAATATAGCACAAGAGAGCATAATTATAAGTTACACCGAGGTCAGAATAGAAGGCGGTCATGTCTAGGGCAAGAGTATAAAGTTTGTAGGTAGACAATGGCTAGTGTAGTGCTCCAATTATCGAAGCAACGGTAAGGTGCACTAAGTGATATAAATATTGCAAAATTAAATAAAATAAAACGTTCTATTTCCAATTGGGTTCAAACTAGCCCTAATTTTACTATCTAAGCAAAGAAGGTCTAATTTTGGGTGAGAGAATTTACAGGCTGAGCTGGCACAAGTGACTTGGTGTCCAAGTTACAGCTGACTGAATAACTAGTGACCAAATTACAACTGATTATGATGTCTGGGCCTTCAAATCGTACTATTGATACTGAATAGCATCGAGAACAACATGAGTACATATTCTGCTGGAAAGAATTGAGAATTGTGTAAAGCTGCGCATTAGTACTGGAATGCTGCTATATTAACTGTCTACCAGCAAACCAACTCCATACTGCTCAGATACCGATGCACTGAATCATTGAGCTCTAGCTAGACTATATACTGAGAATGCTACTCAGGTGCTTGGAAGATTTGTACATAACTGGAAATGCTGCAGAATTGGGAATGCTGTAGAGCTGAGAATGCTTTGAAACTACTGCAAGTTTGTAGAATAGGTTATATGCTGTAAGGTGTTGCAAATGCTACTATTATGCTATTTAGCTACATTTCTACTCTATCCAGGTAATATTCTGATACTCAACATAGTTCTGATACTGAATTAGCACTATACTGAGCTCAGCTTTATACTGAGTCATTGAGCTTGAGCTGTACAAATCAATTATGCCCTCGTCACATATTTAGGTGTATGCGATATTATATAATATAAGAAAAAGTATCACATAACTCCCATTATATATATATTTTTGAATATTTTCACGAATTTAGGACATTTTTGTGAGGCTTCTTTGCATCTGATCATGTCATCCTACCCAGAATGTCATGTCATTAAGTCCAGAAATTCAAATTTAAAATCTAAAAGTATTAGTCAATCCAAATTACAATTAAAAGTATTTAAAATTTAAAAATATAAGTCTTAACTTTTAAATTTTTTGAATTTACTTAATATTTTCAGTAAATCTAAACTTGGAATTTTATATAAATATATATTCTAAGATAGTTTTCTGAAACTTTAATTTTACCCAAATCTAAAATAAAATATTAATCTGAAGTAATTTTCTAAATTATACTTATTTCATATCTAATATCTTGAACTTTATGTATAATTAAGCAAGACATACATGCCATTAAATTTATTAAAACTCTGTTAGAGAGTATTTTCAAATTTACAATTTAAATTTTACATAAATGTGTATAATATAATAAAATATATATTATATGAATATTTGTTAAGATAGTAACTAATATTAATATGGATTGGGCTAACATGTACCCACTAGGCACACATTAAGGGACTAATACATGCATGATTTTAACAATATCATTACTCTATCACATTAATAAAAATATTTTTTAACATCTAATGTGATGTATTATTTGTATTGTTATTTTTTATTTATTTAATATGATCAAACATTTTTATCATTAAAAGCATATATTTATTAGTCTATTAACATGTGCCTAACCATCAAATGATAACACAATCCTATTAAAATAGTCTAAAAAGATATAACTTAAAGAAATGTATTCATTAATTAGTGATTTTTTATAGTAAATTATATTATTAGAGTTCATTTTTGTTTATCCACTAAAACTAATGAGAATGTTCATTCTTCTCCTAAATGGTTGTCACATGTCATTTTTATTCAAACTAAAATTATTTTGAGAGGGGTCCGGTGAACATTTACACTAGTTTTAACCACTAATTTGATATGTGACAAAGTGGAAGGGAGAATATTCTCGGATGAACAAAAATGGACTCTACATTATTAACTGTAAGAAAATCTCTACTAGTGTAAGGTTGCTTAGAAACTGTTCAAAATTGAGTAATTTAAGCCGTTTATAAATATTTTATTAATTATTTTATCAAAATTAACTAATTATTTAACTACATAATATGATTTACTTATATCTAAATAATTCTAATTTAACTGGTTGAGAGGTATTTTTTTTATTGTCTGAGTTTAATTTCTAACAAAAAATAGTATTTATATTTAATTTTTTTCCCCAACAATTTACAATACATGTATGTGCATGTTACTAGTTACTACAACTATTATTTTTCATTTATTAGTTTATCTGGCTAATTCTAAAGGCACTCCAAAAACTACTTAGGTTAGTTCAAATTTTAGTTTTAGTTATTTACATGTTTGTCATCGAAAAATTGTTTCATACTAGTCCAATTTTTTTTCAGGACTGTCAAAAAATTTGATACTCCTTCTAATATGAAGAACTGTCAAAATATTTGACAGTCTTAATTTTTTAGGACTGTCAAACTGTCAAACTGTCAAAATTTTGACAGTTCTCGAGTACGATAGATTAGGATCCGTCTCCTCCTCCTCCTCCTTCCGCCGTTTCCTCTGTCTCGTACTTCGGGGCGATTGGAATTGAGGTTAGAATTAGAATTTGGGATGGAAAAAAGGAGAGGATTGTACCATATAAAGTAATGAACAGTCCTAAATAATTTTGAGAGTATCTGTAGAATTAGCTTTATCTCTATCTTCATCTTTTCAAGTTGATTTTTAAAACCAACCGAGAACTTTACCATCTTCCTCCGGCGCACACCACACCGCTCTCCTCCTCCTCCCTCTATCTTTCTTCCGCCTCCCTCCACTTCCGGATCCCAAGATCCGAACCATGATGGGCTCGGAAATCCACTTCCCATTCGACCGGCACCCGGCCAAGGAACAGCTCGAAACCCTAACCCTCTCCGACCCGCTCTCCGCCGTCCGATCCCCATCCGACGGCACCGATCCCCTCCTCAACCCCCCCGACCCCCCTTCTTACGCCGACGTCGTCTATAACGGAACGATCACCACCGCCACCACTTCCTCCTCCACTTCCCCAACTTCCTCCCCCACTTCCTCCTCCATTTCCCCCTACTTGTGGATCTCCATCTCCGATCCCCGGAAGGAGCAGGAGCCCTCCGCCTCCCTCGTCCCCGGAGCGAACACCTTTGTCACCTACCTGATCACAACCGAGACTCGGGACCTCGGCCGCTTCGCCGTCCGCCGGCGCTTCAGGGACGTCGTCTCCCTTGCGGACCGGCTCGCCGAGTCCTACCGCGGCTACTTCATCCCTCCCCGCCCCGACAAGTTGCTGGTCGAGAGCCAGGTCATGCAGAAGCAGGAGTTCATCGACCAGCGGCGCTCCGCTCTGGAGAAGTACCTCCTCCGGCTCGCGACGCACCCGGCTATCGGACGCAGCGATGAGCTGGCGGCGTTCCTCAAGGTGCAGGGGCGGCTGCTGCCGCTCGCGAGGAGCGGGGATGTGGTGGCGGCGGTGGGGCCGGAGGAGGAGGGGCAGCCGGCGAAGGGGGGCCGGAACCTGTTGAGGATGTTCAGGGAGCTGAGGCAGTCAGTGGCGAACGACTGGGGAGGGGGGAGGCCGCCGGCGGTGGATGAGGACCGGGAGTTCTTGGAGCGGAAGGAGAAGATGCAGGATCTGGAGCAGCAGCTCTCTACCGCTTCGCAGCAGGTTGGAATTTTGTGATGTTCACAATGATTTGTTCTTTTTTACGGTTCATTAGTTGTTGATTTTAAGTTGGATGCTTAATATATGGATTATAGTCGATTAATTTAGCTGTTCACAGTAAAGGATAAGTAATTAATTCATTCACGGAATGTCGGAGATGCTTTGATCCGGGTTGAGATAAATCACTCAAAACCCAAACATTTGCATTAAAATGCTAAATGTGTATTTAAGAAATTCCGAACTCATGCCAGTCAAAATTACTCCTAGTATCAGGTATGATGGAAATTGTAGACCTTAAAGACAATATCAAAAATTTGCAGTATAATATAAAGAAATTATTAATGATCTCTTAGACAAAGGTGTGAGGGGTAGACATTTACATAGGCATCTACTCATTATGTGAAATATATATAGAAGAATACAACATTCGATTTAGATCGCCGTTAATTGATTGCATTCAACTTCAGGAGTGAACTCTAATTTGAGTGCCATGTCAAACCAAATCTTTGAAATCTTCCTATTTCCTACCAACACGCGATATGGAAGAAGTTGTAATTTGTATGAAAAAATTGAAAGAAAACAAGATGGTAGAGGGGACATATACTAGAGGTAGCAAAAATAGAAAGGAAACAAGTATAATAAAGTTCATATTTTGTCTAGATTGTAAATAATTTTTTTTAAAGTCATTTCTATCTATCCTAAGTAATTTTTTTTTATTGTTTCTATAATTACATTCACAGAGAAATAAGAATGAATACGGAAAGTATTTATAAAGATTTTGCATTCATGGATAAGGAAGAATGGATATGAATAAATATTATGCCTTGTTATAAGAGGTCTATAAAGGTTTCTTTTATCTTTACTTTCTATCCGTTCAAACTAATATTTTATTCTTCTAAAGTTCCTATTTGTATAGAAGAGAACGAAGGGATATACAAATAGAAGAGAAAGAAGGGATATACAAAAACAATTATGCTAGGGAAACCAATTATTTTTTGCAGGGGCCGACCCACTCTTCTGTGTCGTTACTTATTAAACATTTACACGGATTCTACGTCCTCCTCTACGGACTATATGGTTCCACCATTGTGTAGGAAGTTGATTTATTGGAAATGAGACTCGTAATAAACATAAGGTTCAAATTTATGAATGCCTAACATGCACACCTTCGGGCTAAGAGTGGGAGTAATGGGAGATTTGAATCTTGCATTCACTTACATATGGAATTTTAGCTTGTCAACATGGAAATTTGTAGTTTGGACTTTGATGCTTATGTTGCTGGTCTTTGTCGGTCTTCTTTGTGATCAGTAATGAGGAGATGGAGGAATTACAGTCTAGCTTGATTTATTGTGAAGTGAATTGGGTTTTAGGACACAGATAATTAATTTGTGGGATAAATATAGTTCAGGGAAGCGAGAAACATAGTGGAAGCCACCAATAAGGTTATGAAACTGATGCAAGAGCACATTTGTTTCAAATGTCAGTGTGTGTTTTACTGAGCAAAATTAAATAAATTAAATGTGTTTTTTAATATTTCTGACCAGCTTTATGTATGAGTGGTGTTGCTAGTTGTAACTTTAGGGTAAGAGTTGGCTGTTCTGAGGATTGGGTTCAGACCTTTTAGTATTATCAACAATTGGTGTATTTTAGTAGCATCAGATGGATTGCAACCATTGATCTTGGTCTACAAAGCTTCAAAGCAAGATATTAGGCCTAGGAAGCACGGGCGCTCCAAAAACTGTAAGGTAGGAATTCTAAACCGGCATGTCACTGCCTTCTGTAGTGAAAAGAAATACCACCAAAGGTCATGACATGCAAAATACACAATAGTGATTCGATCTCCATCTCTCCCACCGTGGGATTCATCGTAACAACTATCAATTAGTTTTTTTTACTTAATTAAGCTGGTTAAGCAAAGTTTGTGAATTTGTTCACATAGGCACCGTGATTGGGGGCATTTGTTGTTTCCCAAGGTAGTTCATTGCACATGCATGTCACCACACATGCATGTTAGTGCTCAACTGCAGAAAACTAGTAAGTTAGCAAATTCATGCGGACACGTATGGACACAACCGAACACTCTAAAATACATTAGGACACCAAATAGATGTATCCATGTCGGTCGTTGTGTCCTTACTATGTCGTATCATATCCATCACCACAAGAAAATGCATATTCATCGACATAAGCAATATGCAGCACAAAGATAGGTTTGTGTTGACAAACCTTTTATGCGACATATCTCGCTGTCGCACACGTCCCTGTAGCCTTGTCTGAAAAAGTATTTGGCGACACGAAGTCACCATGTCGCAGAATCTTATCCACTTTTGGTGACATTATAATTTTTATTTAAAATAGCTTTTGGCGACATGTGTCTTATGTGTCTCAGAAAGAAGGTACATTGGCAACATGACAAATAAAAAACAATTACTTCTTTGTTTATTATTATTATTATATATGATGTAACTTTTTGCGACACAGTGGTGTAGCTAAACATGAAAACCTTATTGCTACACAATTTTATGCCGCAAAAGTTAATTTATACTTTCTTGCTACAAAAAAATGTTTTTCTTGATGATTTTTCACCGTAAAAAAAGGGTTACGAATTTTTTATTTATAATTATATATTATATGATTTTCTTGCCTTTGCATGTTAGCAAACAAATACATATATACTATTAACATAAACCAAGAATATTGTAAACATCGAAGAAATATATTACACAAATAATCTTTATATTGACAACCATCAACATTAAATTCGACTGGTCAAAATAATATTCACGAGTAAAATTTTAAATTCCAACTAAATTTTTATGCTAGAAGAAACCACAAACTCAGGAGGCAAAAATTCCAACTACTGCTATATTTGTTAGTCCAAGTGCCAGATGGTGCTTCTCATCACTAGCCCTCCCCTAATTTGTGCTTAGGAGCTGCTTCGAAGATGAAACTGCTAAAAGCTCCAGAATCTACCTAAAGTAGTGGATTGGTAAGCTACCAGGAAAGCCTCTTGAATATTTGCCAACCACTCTTTGTAATGCTCTCTTGATCGTTCCTTGGGACACTGGGATCGAATCCCTAATCTGTAGCCAATTCAAAATCCATAATAAGTCTCGATAGTATTAATACATTTCAAGAAACAATCCGCAAAATAATTTAAGAATTCCAAAACATTAAGTTCTAGACATGCTCTTTTGAGTAACTAATTGATCTTCGTACTGCAATATACAAATTAGCCCATCAGTTTCCAAATTCATAAATTGAAATAATGGAGGCTTTAAATTAGGCGACACTATAAACAAAAGTAAAGACAAAAATACTTGATAAAATTATAGAAAATTAAAGGAATATACTTAATAAAATTACTATGAGGTTAGCTTACAATATTTTGTTCTCAAGTCAGAGCCTGGAGGAGGAGATTGACATTGTCATTATTTTCCCTATCACGTGCAAGGCGTGTCAGAGAACACATAGCGAAGGATCGTGGGGATTTTGTCCTCTATTCGCTGCTTCATGCTGTTTAGTAATTATATATTTTGGTATTAGTAGTTATAATTATATATTTTTTGTTATATAAATGGAATAAAATAATAAAATCCTCCAAAACTCGTGGATTTGGATGTTTATAAAGACACCCAAAATTACATTACATCGATTTTGGGAGGGTTTTGAACCGACCAAACCCAGTGCCTCAAAAAAATTACCAAGCAGGATTTTTTAAAATACTTCATAAACGGTTGGTTCAAAAACACTTCAAAATAGATGAAAACACCGTTACAAGAGAGTAATATAATATGATTTAGGCACCAAGTTGATTGACTAACCAATTCTTAGAACTAACTATCTTAATTATCTTGCATCTTTAATATGAGCTCACTGTTTCAGCCTTTCCATGACAAAATCGGGACTTGTTCAAATACTATTTCCTACTTTAAGATCCCTTAACCGAAAGGAAAATGCATGAATCTTAAGCTACATCTCAACTCTCAAGAAGACTCCAAATGCTTCTACTTGTGCTTCTATATCATCTGAAGAGAGTCAAAAGCCTCTCTATATGCCTCTGTCCATATATCGGTGTGTAAGCATATCAAAACCATGATTACAACCCATGATTACCTGGAACTTGGAATGGGAACAGGAATCTGAACACGGTACACTAGTTAAACTCCAACACTGCATATCAAACAGGAATGCATAGATGGAAAATGGATTTAAATCGTTTGTTTGGGAACGCAACTCGATGCATAGGTAGCGGATTCTGGTAAAGTTGATCAAAACACAGCACTCATGATCCATAATGCAATTCTCATCAAATCCAAATTACGGTCCTTTAGGAGTTCAACTGGATGGTATGAATGCTTGCCTAATCATATTGCCACTTGCTTTGACAGAAGTAATAACAGTACTTGTCATTTCGTATTATGATGTATTCAGAATCTCAGATACTCCATACTAAATTTGTGCAAATACTTTGGCACATTTAGTTATAACTTTGTCATTGAAAAATACTCAGAATCCACTAACACATGGGAATATGTTGTAACCATGTATAGACAAAATAAAGCTTTTATTAACCTTGAAATATGTTGGCGGCTTGCTTCAAAGCCTTCAAATTGGGAATTTTCATGTAACCTAGCATGTATGATGAAACCAAGTTAATTGAAACCATTCAAGCATAATATCAATACATCGGAGATAATCCTATATTCATGTTTCATCGCGTTTCAAAATTTTAGTAGTGACGTTGAACGTGGAAACACACTTTGAATGGGGCTCTGAAAGGTTAAAGAAGTTGTTGGCCTGAATAGTTTGTTTAGAAATTTACTATGTTCAAGTAGAGCCAAAAATGTACAATCCATTAGCAAAATGCTCATAATAATGGTACTTAATTTCTAGGCTAAATTACAACTTGATACCCTAAACTATCCAAATTGTTCAACTTGATACCCTCAACTTTGATAGGTACCAACTTGATACTATAAAAAAAAAACGGAATTACCCCTGCCTCTCTCACCCCCCTCCGGAGGCTACCTCTACCCCGCCCCCACCCGGCTGCTCCGCCCCCGACTGCACACCCCCCCACACCCCACCCTCTCTCTCTTCGCGCGCTAGCGCTGCCACCTCTGCACGCGGAGAGAGGGGGGGGGGTGCATCCGGGGGTGGGGGCAGCCGCGGGGGGTTGTGGGCGGGGTGGGGGGGGGGTTGGGGTGGGATAAGGAGGTGCAATTTTGTCCTTTTTTTATTTTTAGGTATCAAGTTGAAAATATTAGTTGAGGGAGGGTATTAAGTTAGTGCCTATCAAAGTTGAAGGTATCAAGTTGAAAAACTCGAATAGTCGAGGGTATCAAGTTGCAATTTAGCCTAATTTCTATAGAATTTGAGAGGTAGAAGAAACAATTATATGAAATTTGTTAGGTAGAATCATATATCTCCTGCCCTGCTGAGTTTTCTCAAGAGAAGAAATTGTCGGCCATGTTATTTAAAATACCGTCTGTTAAGAATTCCTGCAGTATTCTATTTTACACTTATTCTTCTAGTGCTTCCTTTACAATGTAGTGTCCTTTTTTTTCCCTTCTCTGATGCAGGCAGAAGCACTTGTTAAATCTCAACAGGATATCGGGCAAACAATGGGTGAATTAGGATTGGCATTCTTTAAACTTGGAAAATTTGAAACCGAGGAGGCTCTATATAATTCTCAGAGGACCCGAGCTACTGATTTCAAACGTTTAGCTACTGCTGCTGTTAGAGCAAGTAGATTCTATCGGGAATTAAATGCCCAATCAGCCAAACATTTGGTAATAATGTAAAAGTTAACATAGCAATTTCAACATGCTTTCAATTGTCGTATATCTTCATCCCTGAATCATGCTCTCATCCCTGAATCATGTTCATATCTCTTGCAGGATACATTGCATGAATATCTGGGGCTGATGCTAGCTGTTCATAGTGCATTCTCAGATCGTTCCAGTGCTCTATTGACTGTGCAAACACTCATGTCAGATTTGTCTTCCTTGCATATGAGGGCCGAAAGACTTGAAGTTGCAGCGCCGAAGATATATATTGTTGATAGGGTCAGATGTCGCAAAATAGAGGAGTTGAAAGAAACCATAAGAGCAACAGAAGATGCTAAACTTTGTGCAATTAGAGAGTATGAGCGCATAAAGGTAATTTCTGCTGGTTTCACATTGGCCTTCAAAGCCAGGTGACATTTGTGATTTTACTAGTGCTCGTCTTTTTTGTTTTGGTTGCCAAATTATATGATTATAAGAACTTGAAACATGATGTAATAAATACGTAGATTAACGTCATTGAGGGTTTGAGGACTCGATTAGAACTTGCTTGACACCTTGACCCCAATACTGGGATGTCTTTTTATTTCCATTTAAATTATTTAAAAAATTATATATAAATATGTGAAGAAAATATAAATGGCTTCCTGCACTTAATGTGGACCTTATATTACGTGGCATCTTTCATTTTTACTACACACATGCATTTAATTTCGAACCATGCGTCCAAGTCAGGCAATATACTCTCTTTCAGTTGGCATTTGCATTTATTCATGCGATAAACAAAACCCTTGCACACTCACTACCTTATTCCTCCACCTCTTTCCACACCAACTGTGACCCGCAAATCAGTATGTCACAGTTTTCTTGAAGCAACATTGACCCACCAACTTCTTCTTTTCATACAACTTCCACGTACTACAGTCATATTTACACTATCCATCCCCATTCATTTTGACCCTCTTACCTCCATGTGGCACACTAAAATCTCACGTTTGAAGGATAATTTTGATTGCAGTTACGTTTCATCCCATTTTCTCAAACGCCCATTTGAGCCCCAAAAATGAATGGTACGTTTGAAAACGCCCATCCGGAATGGAAGGCATTTGGCTCACTCCTAGTTTTTGGCACCAAATGGAGTCCTTGATGCCTTGAATCTTTGACCTAACTCTTATTTCATGTCATGGACACAACAATCCCACACATGAGGGTGTCACCTAGCGCGACGGTAAGGCTTGTTTGCATCCTGGAGGATGCACATTTGAGTCACAGAAACAACCTCTTCATATATATACGGGGGTCATATATATACGGGGGTCAGGTTGGGACCTTGTGTAAGCTGGAGCGTCGTGGCACTAGGACGCTTGTTTAACAATCCCACACCTACCTACACCTACAAACACCATTTATGCTAAAGAGAAGCTTTTATGGAATCTTACCTTTGTTGTATATGTCCAAAGATGATTTGATGACGTCGAGTAGGGAATCTTTGTGCTAATCCTTCATAACTATAAAAACTGTCCTTCATAACTACCTATTCATGCTTATGATTATCCTTCATAAGAGTTTTTTGGACAGTTTAATGGGATTGAGTATAGGAGTCTTAGAAACTATATGTGCTTATCCTTCATAAGGACTTTTGTTGAGAGTTTACGTTGGTCATACATCCCATCTCCTTACTGAATATTGCATTATTTTTGTTCTGACAGGTTATTCATGTCAATATCTGAAATTCTTTTAGCAATAGTAGTGTTGGCACTTTCCATAACTGGAATATAGAAGACCTTATAATTTTAGGTTTGATTCTTTCTAGTAATGGCTGGTAACATCTTTAGACCTGGACAGGCATATAAAGATTTGCAGTAGGTGGTGTTTATTATAATTTTCTGTGTTATCTCATTATCATCATTATCTTCTTTCCACTAGTAATCTTCATGGCAGATGTTCAACTTTTGTTCTAAAGAATCTAAACAAGTGACTTTTTTTTACTTGCCAAAGAAATATTACTTTTTAGTTATTAATGGTAATATTAGCTACAGATGAAGGAGATATAACATTGTATAATAGTAAGGTAGGCCCTCCGTCGTAAGCAAGGTTGTAAAAGGTGCTAAGCGGGCGGGCGGGCGGGCGGCCTCCTAGGTGGGCATGGTTAAAAAAAAGGGATATTTTAGCAATTGCCCACATTCTAAATGTTAAAACTAGCATATTCCTCCACTATTTTTTTTAACTAGCAAATGCTTCCATTCGTTGTACGGAACAGTAAATTTTTTAGCAAATGTCCCCACTATTTTAACCAAAATCTCTACTGTTTTACACAAGTGGAGGCATTTACTAGTTTAAAAAAAATAGTGGAGATATAATGAGGACATTTGTTAGACACCCCCCCTCCCCCCTGCGTAAAACCCCACAAAAAAAATCCTCCAAAAAATCTACCGAAAACTGCAGAAAAAAAAAATCAAAAAACCCCCAAAATATACAGTCGGAGGTGGGGTGCTCTAGGTGGGCGCCTAGGCAGACATCGGGCGGATACCAGGCACCTAGGCGGCCGCCTAGGCCAATTTTTAGAGCAACGGTCGTAAGAGGAAAAAAGAAGAAGGTATAAGTGGTCGTAAGAGGAAAAAGAAGAAGGTATTTCAGAAATAGCCGATAAAGATATCTACTTTAAATTACTCTTTTCGAAATCATAATACAACTGAATGGTGGAATATGTAATGCTGATTTCAAATATGTGAACCACAATGCAGGAGAATAATAGGAACGAACTTGAGAGATTGGACACAGAAAGACGTGTTGATTTTCTGGGAATGCTGAAAGGATTTATAATAAATCAGGTATTGACCCTGTCACCTTTTCAAGTTGTTATATCTCCTGTTTAAAAACCACTTCTGCTCATTGAGATTTGCTCAGATTTTCATTCAATCACTCAATAACTTTGGCGTTTCGCACATATTCTGTGCTTAGTTGTCTCATTAATCTTGAAAATAATAATAATGAATATCAGATCCTATAACGGTTACATCTGGAGTTTTAGCTAACTTTCATGCCAGATTCCAAGCAAAATGAAATGAAGTTGAAATTTTGTGATGAATATTCATTCAGGAAAAATAATTTTGTCCAATGTCAAAAAGATGCTGGCAGAATGAGATATTTCTCTAGTGTCCTCTTCTGAACTTAGTATTCTGGCTCAACAAGTCAACAATCAAACTATTTCCAGTAAATATGAAGGTTTTTTTGGTTAATTGAATAGGCCTGTTGGCTGGACCGAACCGGCTCCGACTGGGCTCTGGGTCGGGTTGGGTTTGGGGTTTTGGTCTCCAGCCCAGCCTGGCCTGCTGCTTAAGACCGGGCTGCCCTAGCCCTACCCAGACCCAGTCAAAACCGGTCAAACCGGGGTCCAGGTCGGCCCGCCCGACCCAGTTAACACCTCTAACTATCCTATGATTTTAAACCATCTCAAATGATTTTCTCTCACCAAATTTTCAACAGAAGCCGTCCTAGACATTCCACCGATGCACTCATTTCTTTTTTGTCAATCGTCAACCTTGTTAGCACTTATCCATCTAAGTCTCATTTCATTTTCTAGACAATTTTATTAATTGTCCCAGTATTCCGATCCATAAAGCAGGGCTAATCTTATAATGGTATTATTGGTGTTTCTTTCAATTTCAAAGGTATTCCGCGGATGTAAGGTGCTCCAGAAGTTCTTTGACCATGTTGCTTTGATATTATGAACAACATCCTCCTATGACTAAAAATATTGATGAAGAGCTGATCCTAAGTAATGAAAACAACTCTTTTATATTTTAGTAAGCCATCAACTGGAACCACGTCCTCTTTCTTGTGTTTTTTCTGAAGCTACATTTCATGTACACCAGTTTAATTCTGAATACTTCAAAATTTGAAAGCTTCTCTAGTATCATCAATACACAATTACACACTGTTAACAAAGAACACACGAGGAAGCCACATCTTGTTGTATCTAGAAACTTTATCCATAAGTAATACAAAAAAGAGGCAAGGACTTGATCCTTTGGTGCAAGTCTATGGTTTTGAAAAAATCATATGTTTGAATTTGTTAACAGGTGGCCACATACCAGGTTACCAACTTTTAATAGAACTAATATGGCCATCTTTTGGTGGTTGAGTTTTGAAAAACACATTCAATATTCTGGATACTTTAAGGTGTTTATATTATGGTTAACAATGTGGATCATCCATAGGATATGTGCACCTGTAATAAGGGTGAACTACTATCTCCGGTGTGCCAGATAATCCTTTTCCATGTTTATTCGTGCATGTGCCCTTGTGTTATCAAATTGCATCTTTAGCTGGAACATAGCTTATGTGGGGCATTCATTATCATCCAAGACTTTTCCCACTAGAATGGGGTCAGCTATGGAGCATAACAAGGCTCCATAAAAGATTTGACAGCTTACGACTGTACGTTGACCTGACGTCTACCCTTTATTAGGGACGGATATATTACAAAATTTGGAGTTCCAGAGTTAGATTCAGGAAAAGGTTCTTGACACCCTACTCCCTGTGGCTGCTACTATCCCCATTATGAAATATGAATTGACCTCCATTACTATCTTTGAACTATTCTCTTGATAAGGCTTTGCTAATGCCAATCCACGACCTTAGGTTATTGTCACCTTACAACACCGTTATTAGTGCCAACAATACTGATTTCCTACTGTACCCCCTTGACATCTCAAGGAAAATTTTGTTGTTGGCTATCATTGATCCGTCCTCAAAGTTTATAGCTTCCTCCTTTCCCTGTCAAATTTAGTCCTATAATTAAGACAATGGTCTAGTTGGTAACTATTGTATGGATTTAATGGCTAGAAGTCGGGGCTACATCCCCAAAGTAAAAGTCGTATAGTGTGGTTTCTAGGTGACCGTAGGAAATTGATCATCCAAAGAACAAACAAGCAAGAAAAGTAAAGAAAGAAGGAGGAAAATTACACACAATTATGAACATAATTAGAAGAAATACAGAAAGAAAGAATGGAGGGACAAACTGTTGGAAGGAGTGCACTTGATAAATAGCTCGCATATAAAGGGGGAGGAGAATATAGAAGGAATAGATGTGAAACAGTTTTTTTTTCCCTAAAATTTTATGGGTCTTGAATATTTGTTGTCCTCTCTAATATTCTCTTCTGTTTGCTTTGGCAAGTTCCCAATTCCACAAGTCCACAGGCCAAAGAGTACAGTTTATCTTGGGCCGTACACATATACTATACTATTATATATTGTGCACAGCAAAAGTATATTACTTCTCTCTCTCTCTCTCTCTCTCTCTAGCTTCAGCATGACAACTCAATTTCGATGTTAAAATACCTTTTGCAGAACAACTCGTTTAGAGACTTTCTTAATTTGATATATTTGTATTTATATTGTAGGCTAGCTTATATCAGTGACTTAACCGTATTTAGCTTACATTAAAATCCTTTTTGCTGGTTACTTGGTTAGGTAAAGGACATAGTTCTTTTACATGATACCCTCGAGTTTTATCAGATTTATAGTTCTATTTTAAAGCCGTAATATTAGAAATGTTATAGCAACAAGTGTCACCGGTTTTGGAAGCCTAAGGTACCAGTTGATGTGTGTGAGATCCACATATTGGCCGGAAGAAATGCAACCTAGTGGTTTAAGGTCTTTGGTATGGGAAGCGGAGGAGAGGAGTGGTCCTGGGATCAAATATCAGGGCGGACAAAACCAAGACTGGCCCTTATTTTCTAAAGAAACATATTTTACATCATACTGAAGTTATGTAGAAATTTATTTATTGGCTTTCCTCCTCACACTATTCAGAGATCAAGACAAATTCCTACAATCTGCAAGATCCTCCCTAGACTGTGTTAACACTTTTGAAACTTTGGACAAAACTTACCAGGTTGTAGTTGTATAACCGCATGACATATATGATACATATGTCCATGTTATCCAATGATTACTATATGTTTCTATGTACTCGCTCTGGTGAGTAGGTTCATAGATTTGGTCCTAAATTTGGTGAATGTCCATATTGATGGGACAAGTCACTCGGGGGGGGGGGGGGGTGTTGAATAGAGTGTATGTGATAATGATCCAATTTAAAATAATCAATTTAAGATAAATGCGGAATAATACGAAAATGGTTAAGGCCAAGTTAACAACTTGAAATATGCAGCAATATATAAGTGAACAGTAAAATATGCAGCAGTAATATCTCAAGTGCAAAGTGAATAAAGTTTAGAAAGCAAACGCAGAACACCGAGATTTTATATCATGGTTTCTCTCGTGGAGGACTAGTCCAGGCCCGAGAACCCTTGCTCGGAGTTAATCCACTATTTGTGAAATATGGTACACCATAAGTTTTGATCCGAAGGCTTGCAACTTCATACAACACGAGTTTTGATCCGAAGGTCTCGCTTATTTCTGACAGACGCTTTGATGCGAAGAGCACGCTGACTTCACTTTGGAAAATAGTAACTGAATTTCCAAGCTAGTACAACCCGAACACACTTCTAACCGAAGACGCACTTTGCACTAGAAGGATGTGGGAGAGTTGTCTTGATGATAGGAAAGTGAAAGCTTGAAAGAATAAGAAGGTTAGAGTTGATTTGGAATGGTGAAAATTACTCTCTATTTATAGGATATTTCTGAATTGAGTTCGGCCAGAGTTCGGATGCTGAACGTTCATATATTTGAACGTTAGGAGCCTAGTCTTTAGGAGAGGGCTGTTGACTAGGGTTTTGGTTTTACCCTAACCGAGTTCGGGTAGAGTTCGGGTAGAACTTGGTCCGAGTTCGGGTGGTCTGTATCCAACATGTTTGGTTCAGAATTTGGGTTAGTTTGGGTTGGCTAGGTTTTGGTTTAGGAAGTTGTTTAGGTCTGAATTATGGTATGTTTATTTGAGTGGACTTGAGTGCCATCTAGTTGTCATGTGTTTACATAAGTCCTAGACTCAAATAAAATGTAAAATACAAAATAAAATAAAAAGACAAAACGACTGCTGACGACAGTAGCAGGTATCTTCCGGTAGATGTAGCATAGCTGTATTTTGTCGTAATCCACTTGTATGTAGCCTGGTTAAGTCGATTATCAAAATCAGGTTGACTGTAACCACACTGTGCCAACAATCTCCCCCATTATGATAATTGACAAACCATACAAATACAAGTCTTGATAATTGACAAACCATACAAAGACAGTAGCAGGTAACTCCGAAACGTTGCGATGATGCGAAAGAAGCTGAATGAAGCTTTATGAATGTTTTATGAATGCTCCTTGATCTTCTTCAGAGTATCGGAGTATCGTTGGTCTTGTACTTTCCTTTGTACTTTTTGTATTGTTCGTTTCCCATTGTGTATTTTATTTGTATATTTTCTTCCCCTTTGTCATTTATCGGAATAGAGTAGCTCCCCCGAAATTGATGACAAGAAATAAAACAATAGAGAGAAACAATATGATATACATATTTGAAAAGGAGAAAAATTTAATAAAGTAAATGTGATATCAATTTGCTATAATGTAAAAAAGTTTAAGCGTTTGTAACTGATACCAATCAACTTAATCATTTAAAATGCATAGGAATTTATTTGTGTTAACATATTGGTCCAAAGGAGACGTAGCCGAGAGCGAACTAAGTCTTAATAGAATTTTCATATGTCGGCAATTTATCTATCAAATTTTACTAAGTTAAACAACAAGGTATCACAATAAGAAATTGAAATCCATAGATAAAAAAACTTTTAGTTTTTAGTACAAATAACTAAAACTAAAGTTGCAAATCACTAAAACTCATGATGCTGAAAATAGAAATCTACTAGAAAAAAAATGCATACACAGTCCTAAGAAAATAAAACTGAGACATCATCTAAGAAAAATATCAGAACTCCAGAGGCATGTCAGCAGACTAATGGTCGTTCCCGGTCGTAGCGTCATCAGCTGATCGATTTTGATCATAATAGGCCGCAACAGGATCCAGGTACCTTTGAATGAAAGGATCATGAAGTCAATATCTAGTACGAGAGGGACCACGAACTGGTGGAAATGGTCAGGCTGGGTGCTGAGACAAAGAGTACTGAATGTCTGCTAGGGTGTTGGCTGTAGCACTGACGACCATGGTGAAACGGTAATCTTGATCGCGAAAACGCATGTTCAACAACGTATCCTTCTCATGGAAACGTGTGCTGAGATATTGTCTTGCAATTGAAAACGTTTCCGAATCAAGTTCTGGATGGAGTCCAATGTAGCAGGTGGAGCAGGTTCAGGAGCATCAGGTGCAGGTGCATGAGGTGCAATCAGGTTGATCAGGTAAGTCACCTTCAGCAGGAGGTGCGGGAGCACCAACAAGTGGTAGAGGTAGAGGTAGAGGTGCACTCCTACGGGCTGTGTGGAGATAGGTTGGCTCAGCCAGAAATGACAGTCATCCATAGGGATATCGAAGTGAGTAAAGATGATGGGCAAGTGCATCGCATACATCAAGTTGCGTTTCTTCTTGCGACATTGAATGATGGCCTCAATCATGATTTTGGGCATACTGAAAGGAACACCAAAGTGCAAATGGTACATTGTAGTCATCTCCAACGATGTAATTTCATCAGTTGAAGTCTTTTTGGATAAAATGACTGAAAAGACCGAGCGATATAATTCATAGAACCAATTGTTCAAATGTTTAGGGCGGAGATGTCCGTGTGGACGAGGATTGGGATTGCACAAAGCGTCCATAAACGAATCGTAAGTCATGCCGTCTTGAAATTGAAATTTGGTGATTTCGACTAAGGCATTGCCTTCATTTGGAATACTAAGTATTTCGCTCAAGTCGTCATCATTAAATTCAATATCAATGCCGCTTGACTCGTGTCCGAATAGTTCCGTGTGCAGAAGTCAAATTGTAATAAAACATACGAATGGCATTAAGATATGTGCGGTGTTAGGTAGTGACAGTTTCTTCCAAGCTAAGAGCCTGAAAGTGAGGATAATAAATTGGAAACACATTGAAATTAATTGGGTTTTCTATGCAGTCGTTCCGTTCTCGGAAATCGTCGAACCACTGAACATATGCATCAAGAGATGTAAACAGAAAACCATTGAAATCACCCTCATTGGGCATGGATGGACTAAAAATAGAAGGATAAATCTCTTCTTGATTGGATGATGATGCATCTCCATCCTTTTTTTTTTCTTTCCAAATAACTTAGGAGCCATTGAAAAATTTTAGAAGAAAAAGTGGGAGTTATACCTCAAACAAGATGGAGAAGAAGGAAGAGGACCTTGAGGAGAACTCAAATAAGAATTTTGGAAAAAGGAGACCACTTGGAGAAGGAGATCCACACACCTAGGATTTTGGAGAAAGGAGGCAAGAGGGATGATCTCGGGTGGAAGATGAAGTGGAATAGGATTTTAGATATGAGTTTTGGGTTTAAAAAGAGGGCTCAGATCGCTACTATTCTGGAAATGCAGGATGACTGAGTTCTGACCCTGGGTTTCCAGAACTGGCCTTAGCCTGTTTTGTTTTTTCTTTTGTTCAAAAATAATTATATATAGTTTGCAACAATATTGCTAAGCATGCTAGAGACAGTGTCCAGAACTACAACATGTATGAAAATTTGACTGCAGGAACTATGTATAGATTCTATATTGTATTGTGGAGATAATTGCGTATAATTCTTTCTAAATCATGATCTATAAAGTTTTAATCATCTTGATTTAGCTGTAGGAGTCGGATCCCAGCTAGCGGTGGTCCGAAGACACTTAAGTACTGTGTCACTTAGGCTATTTTGCGCCTTTTTGACAGGACCCTTTCGGCTTATAACCAAAATAATCTTATCTTTATAGATCTTAGATTTGAAAAGAATTTAAGAGCAACTTGTGTTCTCACACATAATTCAACAATTAAACATGTGTAATAGTATATGACGTGTACCTGAAATGTTCAGGTAGTGCATAGCTCTTTTATAGTAGCTAAATAAAAGTATAAACTTATTTAGCAAGACAAAAATTGTTTTAGCATGTTACCGAATAGTTCTAGTATCCATGTTGGTGCAATTGCTTTGTAGATTGACCTGTTGTAGCAGTGCAATCACCAACATACTCCTATGGTGCTAAATTCTGATGCACATCATTCTACCTGCATTAGTAGGCTGACACTTTGGTATCCAAGATTTGGATCCACATTTATTAGCTTTAGGAACCCATTTGAGAATATTCATATCTACTTGCTTTGTAACAATACATTTACTGGATCTGTGTCATTTCAAACAACAATAATGACATGTATCGTGTATATTTGTGTTTAAGACAAGGTGTATATGTGCGAAGTGTGATATGGACATTTTTTCGAGGTTGTTTATAAATAAAAGCATGATTGTGAATATTTTTTTTTGAAGTGCTTTTGTGTATGTGACTTTTTGTTGAGTCATGTCTCATGTGACTTGTTGACACATGTGACTTCTACTTGATTAACAGGTTCAATAGTCTATTTTTTCAATCTAATTTCTATTCTCTTATTAGCAGTAAATAACTCATCATATTTAGAAGTAATGACATCAAGTCTAAGTGAAGCTGTAGAATACTTTTTCTTTCTGGCTCTAATTCCTTCTTAACTTTAACATTTTCATGTGTACTAATTTTAACACAATCAAGTACTTCTTGCAAGCTAAGTTTCAGTGTGGACATATCATCAAAAGAGAGTTTCTCTGGCTTCATTTAGTAAATAAATTAGCATTTCATTCTCAAACTGATAAGACTGAATATCTTTTCTAGCTTATTTGTACTTATTTCTGAACTTTTTGCAATCTTCAAATAATTCATTAAAAGCATCAGAGAGTTCATCATAAGAAAACTCTTCAAATAATGAATTTTCTTTTATCTCGCTTACCATTAGACATAAGTCTGTTGCATGTTGGGGTTCTTCGTAATCACATGCTTAATTTTTTTCTCAGCTTTCATGAGTTGCTTCAAACAGTTTCCAGATCTTATGTGATGTATTACACATGGAAATGCGATTGAACTCACTTTTGTCTAGAGCACAGTATATACCATGCATTCCTGTTGCATTAAGACTAAATGCTTTCTTTTCTGCTTCTGTGTACTCATCATCTGGTTTATTAATCTTTTCGTTGCCTTTTGTAACACAAAACCACAAGTCAAAACTTAGTACTTTTAGATAAATACTCATATATGTGCCTTCCAATATGTGTAGTCAGTGCCATCGTACAAAGGTGGACAATTTATAGACTTGCCTTCACCAAAAATTGGATTGCTAGTTGCTATGGATCTACTCAAGGATATTAATCCTGATCAAGAATACTTAGCTCTAATACCAATTGATGGGGCAACTATAGTCACTCTAGAACTATAGTCACTCTAGAAGGGGGTCAATAGAGTGTGTAATAATGATCCAATTTAAAATAACCAATTTAAGATAAATGCGGAATAATACGGAAATGGTTAAGGCGTTAAAAACTTGAAATATGTAGCAATATATAAGTGAATAGTAAAATATGCAGCAGTAATATCTCAAGTGTAAAGTGAATAAAGTTTAGAAAGCAAACGCAGAACACCGAGATTTTATCCTGGTTTCCCTCATGGAGGATTAGTTCAGGTCCGAGAACTCTTGCTCGAAGTTAATCCACTATTTGTAAAATATGGTATACCACAAGCTTTGATCTGAAGGCTTGCAACTTCTTACAATACGAGTTTTGATCCGAAGGTCTCGCTGATTTCTGACAGACACGCTTTGATGCGAAGAGCACGCTGACTTCTAACTTTGGAAATTAGTAACTAAATTTTCAAGCTAGTACAACTCGAACACACTTCTAACCGAAGACGCACTTGACACTAGAAGGCTGTGGGAGAGTTGTCTTGGTGATGGGAAAGTGAAAGCTTAGTTGGAAAGTTTAAAGCTTGAAAGAATAAGAAGGTTAGAGTTGATTTGGAATGGTGAAAATCACTCTCTATTTATAGGATATTTCTGAACCGAGTTCGGCCAGAGTTCGGATGCTGAACGTTCATAAATTTGAACGTTAGGAGCCTAGTCTTTAGGAGAGGGATGCTGACTAGGGTTTCGGTTTTATCCTAACTGAGTTCGGACGGAGTTCGGGTAGAATTCGGTCCGAGTTAGGGTGGCATGTATCTTAGCATGTTTGGTTCAGAATTTGGGTTAGTTTGGGTTGGCTAGATTTTGATTTAGGAAGCTGTTTAGGTCTGAATTATGGTAGGTTTATTTGAGTGGACTTGAGTACCATCTAGTTCCATGTGCGACTCGATTTACATAAGTTCTAGACTCAATTAAAGTGTAAAATACAGAATAAAATAGACAAAACGGCTGCAGACGACTGTAGCAGGTTGTCACGCCCCAAAACCAGAATACTGGAGAACGAGACTGACAATGTCAGCTACGTATACTTAGAGCACACCGGTACGGTGAAGCTGTAAGACATGAGGGGTCACTACTACAAACCAACAGTCAAGCCTAGGTCCAACAACCCTAGTATCTCAATCACAAGAACAACAAGAATAATAACAAGATGTAAGATCAGCTGATATATAATAGTAAAGCATCACAAACTATAATATACAGATGATCATGAAGCTAGTGAATACAAAATGAATAAACTAGCCAGAATCTAAGTCATACATGATCAACCCTAGGATATGTCAATCATGCTATTGCTCATAGGCTAACGGATCAAACCAAAACACGAGCTAAACACGTGCTCGGTGGCTAAACTCCAAAAAGTAGAATGTACATCAGAGTGGGGAAGTAAGAGAACCCACTTAAGTGGTCTGGTGCTCCTGGTGGTCATCATCCTCAAGAAGGTACGAAAGATCCTTCGATGCTGCTACTGGATCTGACCATGCAAAACCAGTGGGGTCAGATCCCAAATAGCAAGTACCACAAAAGAAGCCAATATATGAACTTAAACCAACAACACAAGCAATACAAATACTGAAATTAAAGACTGAATGTAAATGATCTTAGGATAATAAAAAAAATATTGTAAACCTGCAATGAGACATATCCTGAACTGATAAGCAAATAAAATAGCAAGTGCGAAAAATAAAGGTGTGATCATGTAAAGCCTAGACTAACCATCATCCATCAATCACGATAAATCGTATAAGTACGGCTTGATACTTTAACTAACTAGGGTTATCACAATCCTAATTACTAAAAATTATAATGCAACGCGATACTAGAGTTTCTTCTGATCGCATGCCCCTGCAGTCCGTCCGGGATATCCATATACACAAACCAACACCGAATGCTCCTCAAGATACTCCATAATATAAACCACTGGATAGTCCACAAGATAACTGTATGAATAACCATGACTGCATGCAATCTAGGAAAATTCCTACCAATGTACTAAGTGAATCTCTAGTTATTAATCCCTACCTTTTTCTTGTATGAATTCGGGTGTGGTATTCCGCTGAATACATCCTAGACATGATGCAACAAAACAAGTTCTAATAGTAATATAAATAAGTTTAATATACATTGTACAAACGGACTCATGTAAGCCACGACAACAACCAAGCCATGTGAAACCAAGTGAATCCAGGTAAAGCCAAGTGAAGTCAGGTAAAACCATGTGAAGCCATGTCCATCCAGATGAAGCCAAGTGAAACAAAGTCAAGCCATGTCCGATTAAGCCATGTAAAGTCATGCCAAGTCAAGTTCAGTCAATCATGTCATCACGTGTAGCCGGGCAAAGCCGGGTGAAACCGAGTAAAGCCAAGTCAAGTCAAGTCATCTGAAGCCATATAAGTTCATGTCGAGTCAGGTCAAGTCATCGCATGTCCAAGCAAAAGTCAGAAGAATCAAAATAAAATTACGAAAAACCAAAAATTCCTAAAGAAAAAACACGATCGGTATGCCGTCGGTACAGTCCAGTACACCGTCGGTATACCGGTCCAGAGATAAAAAAAACACAGTTCTGGATTCCAACAAATCGGTACACCGTCGGTATGCCGTTCCAAGTAGGCAAGAAAGGTTCTGGAAAACAAAGTTCCACAAATCGGTTTACTGTCGGTATACTGTAGTATATCGTCGGTATGCCGGCCAAGACAAATATCCTGAAGTCGGTTAACAATGTCGGCAATGATCGGTATACCGTCGGTACACTGTAGTATACGTTGGTATGCCGATAAGGTTCACAGTAAATATCTAGAAATCTAAGTCGGTCGAAATCGGTATACCATCGGTATACTGTAGTATACCGTCGATATGCCGGTTTCCAAGGATAAACATGGTTAAGGTTAAGTCTGATTTCCGGGACCCACATCAAACCTCGAAAATTATCAGAACCAAGTCTAACAAGAAGTCAAGTCTAGGGTAAGTCTCATATCACAATATGGACTAAATCTCACATTCACAACTCCGGTACCGTTTTCGTTACCGAGTTACCAAAAAGGGACGGAACAAGATTCTACCAGAAATTAAAACCGAAACGGTCACTAGACTAGAAATCACGATATGAACAACTATAATAAAGCATGTCTAGCTAAAAAGTAACAACCAAAGCTCCAGGAAAGTAAAATGACAGAAAGTAAAAGAAGTTCACGAAATCAGTAAGGTGTACTTGCCTAAAGCGAGCTCCCAGCCTAAACCTTCTAGTCCACCACCACGAAAGGGTTCAGAAATCACACTCCAGGTCTCAAGACCAAGCTCAAGCTCGAGAGAGATGGTGAAGAGGAGAGAGAAAGAGAAAAGAAATAAAACTCAAGTACTATTTATAAAAAAGTTCTCGAAAATATCTCGAAAAGTAAAATATCTGCCGGACAGTATACCGCTTGTATACTGTAGTATACCATCGGTATACCGGTCAAGTAGTAAAGTTTCAATTTTTGAGAATTTTCGAGCTTTCTCGAGATCCAATAAAATGCAATAAATAGCACAAATACGTATCCGCATAAAATACGAATACTGTGAGACGTGTATCACACAGATATCTTCCGATAGATGTAACATAGCTCTATTTTGTCGTAATTCACTTGTATGTAGTTTGGTTAAGTCGATTATCAGAATCGGGTTGACCAAACTGTGCCAACACATTTGGATGGCAGCTTATTGGAGTGATGATAAATCTTTCGGCAACATATCTGAAAGGAAATGATGATCCTCTATGCCCTCAAAGGTTGGGGTTCTGGACCATAAAAATTATTTAATTCACGAGAAGCTAACAATTATCATTTTTGCCTCATCTTGTGTATGTTTGGTTGAGTCAGCACTATCAATGTGATACCAGTCTATTGGTTTCTTTTCTTTTGTCTGTTGCATGTACATTGCCATACCTGGAACAATTTTCTTCCGATCTTTTTCCACCTGGTTCTTCATGGTAATTAACAAAGATTACTGCTTTTGTTGAACAGATTGGATATGCAGACAAGGCTGCAAGCGTGTGGGCACAGGTGGTGGAAGAAACAAGCAGATATGCAAAGGAAAGAGATTAAAATGTAGACCAAGTTTAAATTTGAGGTTTTTAATTCTTTTCTTTTTCTCCACACACATGCTATGTACACTAAACCTAGGAATCAGCCAATCCCAGAGCAAATTCTTCCATTTGTATGACAATTCATCTCCCAGTTTTCAAGTGAGTCTGGTTATGACTTCTTAAATATTTATTACCAAATTGTTGAATATTGCCAAATTGTTTACTAGCTTTTCAATGGTCGAGTGCACACCATATTTCTCGTCTTGCATGACTGACTGTGGAAGAAAATTGTTGAAGGTGTATAATAGTTAGGCTAATGCCTTGTGATAAGATTCGGTCACCATGGTATATGCATATAGGCTTGACATTCGTAAATTGCCCAAGGGCTGGCTGTTCCTGTCTGGTAGAGAATATGTTAACCATAGGACTATGGCGATGAACTCAGACCAAATAATATTTGTGATCGAGTTATTCAGTATATTCTATGAACATTGCCAAATAATATCTGCTCTTTGGGGGTGGGGCTAAATATTTTTTGCACTATGGATTAGAAGATGCAGATGAAATACAGCCGAATATCAGTAGATTGTAGAGAAGGAAACAAATTTATTTTCTAAACTTGTATTGTTTAGACGCGTGCAATCCCGCACCATCTTCCCATGAAAATAAGCAAATATGACGAGGAATAATCATCAGTTATCCCAGAAACAATCTAGTAAGACATTATATATAGAAGGAAGAAAGAGAAATGACCTACATTGTCTATCAAAACTCCGAGACTGTAGATGTTTCTCTTGGTGCTGGTCTTCTTGAGCTTGGAGAGCTGCAGTTAGGGGTGCAAACGAGCCAAGCTGAGCCAAGCTTTCATAAGCTTGAGCTTGGCTTGATTAGAATTAATCGAGCTCGAGCTTGATAATTTTTTTATTTTAGAGCTTGAGCTTGGCTCGAGCTCGTTTATATTAAGCTTGAGTTTGGCTTGGTTTGAGCTCGAGCTTGGCTTGATAAGCAAGCTTGATTCAAGCTTGATAAACAAGCTTGATAAGCTCAAACTCAAGCTCGTTAAGCTTGATTTTGAACTTGTTCAGCTTTATTTCAAGCTCATTAAGCTTGATTTCGAGCTTAACGAACTTGATTTCAAGCTAGTTAGGCTTGAATTCAAGTACCTATAATATTAACAATTTATTTATAAAAATTCAATTTAAAAAGTTACTTAATATCAATTATTAAGGACATATAATTATATACAATGCACACAACCATATTGTTATACAAACATGCAAAATTAGAATTCAACAAAGAAAAATTTTAAATTTAAATAAGAAAATAAAATTTTAAACTACCAGCAACGAGCTCCTAAACGAGCTTCTAAACGAGCCAGCTTACGAGTCAGCTCGCAAGCTTCTAAACGAACCAGCTCGCAAGCTCAAACGAGCCGAGTACTTCTAAGCTTGAGCTTGGCTCGTTTATTAAACGAGCTCGAAAATGAAGCTTGAGTTTGGCTTGTTTACTAAACGAACCGAGCTCAAACGAGCTTTTATCAAGCCGAGCTTCGAGCAGCTTGCGAACGACTTGGCTCGTTTGCAGCCCTAGCTGCGGTGCCTCGGTAAGGATGCCGGCGGTGGCACTCATGTTAGAGTTGGTGGCTGCTGTCATTAGTGTTGGTTTTCAGCTTCGATTCGAGGTATGTGGAAGGACAGCCTGGACGTCGTGAAGTATTGACGGAAGTTACGACGAAGACAGCGGAAGATCCGTGGCTAAAGCGGGACTCGAAATAGCCAAAACAACAACAACGCTATATCGATTTTTAGGTGATTCGTCACAAGACCTTTTCAGTAGGTCTGGAGATACACTGCGGTATACTGGCTATATATCGTCTGTTGTAAATTAGTTTAGATGTGGACTCATTGTCAACATATTTATGACCGTGTGATCTAATCTGGACGATCAGGATTATTGCTGGACTAATTTAGGAATTTCTTAAACCATAAATTAGGTTTCTTAATCCATATAGTTTAGAAAAATCTCATGGGAGAGATTCAAGGAATAAGTCCACAAAAATATAAAAGAAACTCTGTACTTTCCTCTTATTGCTCACCTTTCTAGATAGACTGAAGGGAAGATATGTTCAAAGAGTTGTCTACTTCGTTTAGGGAGATCATATGGTTAGATGAGTGATTTCAATTGTAAGCTTCTTCTTCTTCTTCTTCTTCATCTTCTTCTTGAGATCGGTGATGGGTTGAACTTGTGTGCAAAGGGTTCAACGTATTTGTAATCGATCTTGTATTAGTAGAATATATAGATTGTGATTTGTCCAGGTGACACAGTCATCGAACATATACCGTGTTTGATCTGTCTTGATGCTTGCATGAGTCGGAGGTTCGTTATCTTCGGGTGGGTTTGTGTCGTTTTTGCAACATTTTTTGGCCAACAATTGGTATCATAACTCTCAGGTTCTTGAGAGGAAATGTGCAACCATATCTCCAGAGTAGATAAATAGACGTATGGTTACCCTCACAAGGAGAACTAGACGATCTAGAAACCTATGGTGGAGGATCTAATCTAGTACAAAGATTTGCATGGTCCGTTGCAGGACGATGATGCCAAGCGATCAGACAAATCTGTTGATGAATGGAAACAATTGGATCGAAAGACCGTTGGATTCAGCTGCCAATGGCTAAATGATTCGATATTTCATCATGTATTCATGAAGAGTCGACAAAAGCATTATAGGAGAAGCTGCATTCGCTGTACAAACAAAAGACGACTGACAACAATGTGTTTCTTATTTGCCAACTCGTTAACAATCTAGTACACGAAGGATGTCGACAAAAGCATTATGGGAGAAGTTGCATCAGACTAATCTAGTACACGAAGGATGTCGTGCCTGATGGAGTTGTCACGATGGAGGCAATCAAAGGTAGTTTTTGAACGAGAAGATTCGGTGTAAGTAGATAGAATCATCGCAGGAGTCTGCGCTGGTTGATTTCTATGGGTCAAGGAGGCTAAGGTCACAGTCGAGAACAAGAGAAAGTTTTCGAGATCTTGCGAGGGTGGATCACAAGGTGGGCTGCTATCACTGTGACGAAATGGGTCATTTTAAAAGGTACCGCATGAAGCTCAAAGATGAGAAGGCTAAAGGCAAGGATGGTCATGTAGATTTTATGGCTATGAGAGATCTCATCATCGTTTCAACCGACACAGAGGAACCTTGTTGCACGTGTCAAGGTGGCGATTGGGTCTTGGACCGAGGGCATTATATCACGCCATTCCATAGAGATATTTACGTCATACTGAAGCAGTAGGTTTAGACGTGTAAAGATGGCGACAAAGAGTTGACTTCAGTTGTGGACATCAATGACGTGCACTTGACAACAGAGTTTGACGAGAAGCTCGTTATCAATAGGGTTTTTCATGCACCGAGTTTGCGATATAACTTTGTGTTGGTAGAAAAGCTGGTAGATGATGGCTGTCGCAGTATGTTTGGGGATAAAGATTGGAAGCTTACGTAGGATTCTCGACTGCTGGCATAAGAAAATTTATGTTGTGGTATGACATGCTCAACTCGCTGAGGTCTACATGTAGGCCACAAGTTCCGGATGGAGGTTCGAGGGATATTTGATAAGAGTTTGTGGATCATCGAAAACTTGCCAAGTGGAGTCTTCGAGATGATTTGAGGGTTAAAGAGGAATCGGTTCATCGAAAAAAGTGACGAATGAAGGTGCGTCAAAGATTGAGGGTCAGTCTGTCGGTCCCATGACACCTGGTCGGTCTTCTGGTAGGAGTTATTTCATGGACCCGATTTTGGTGACAGTTGGTTTGCTAAAGCTTAACGGAGCAAAATTGGTTTCAGCAGTTCGAAGCCAATGAGGAGATAAAGGAGTGCAACAAACTCAAGTTGAGACAGGTACATCTCTATTTGTACAGTTCAGGCATTATCGACGATGTGCATAGTATATGCTGTTCTTCTTACATATGTAGGTGTACAAGGGAGCTTCAGTGTCGGCACGAAGGTGGGCAGGTTCAGGAGCTTGAATCTCGAGGGAATCGCATCGTCCGCTTGGTTAGGCCAGCCAAGGATGAGTAAGCTTGACGGAAAGGGAGAACGTTTCGGTTGAAGACAAAAGTCGGAGACGGACAATTAAGACTTACGGTAATGCTGACGGTCGAGGACTTCGGTTTTGACCGAGTTATTGATGTCGGTGATATCTCATTTGTTAAGGTGATGGTACACATGACAACTAGCGTCGAAGTGGTGGGATCGAAGAGCTGGAGACGAAGGAAGATGCAAATCAGACCGGGGATTCGAGATCAATAACGAGGGGGAGACGGAACTCTGTCGCAGGTCGATAGACATATATTCTAGTTGAAGAGCCATGGGATCAACACTTCTCATCGGAATAGAGGGAGGAAGTTTATTGGGTTCAGTCTCGATTTGAGGTATGTGGAAGGATAGTCTGGACATCGTGAAGCCTCGATGGGAGTTGCGACGAAGTGACGGAGGATTAGTGGCTGAATCGGGGTTTGAAATAGAGAGCCAAAATTGTAGCGACGGTATACCGATTTTTAAATGATTCATCACAGAACCTTTTCAGTAGGTCTGGCGGTACGCTTTGTTATATCATCTGTTGAAAATTGGTTCAGATATAGGCCCAATGTCATTATATTTATGACCGCATGATATAATATGAACAACCAGGATTATTGTTGGGCTAATTTTATGAATTTTCTAAACCCTAAATTAGATTTCTTAACCTAAATGAAGTTTGGAGAGGAGATACCGAGAAAATATGGAGAAGAGAGAATATGAGAAAATAGATTACAAGGACTTGAAACCCTAGGTTGCATCTCATGTGTATTTATATTGATATACATGATGATAAATACACCCATTATTATTATTGTACCCTCATAAGATAAATAACAATAATAACTATAACACTCTCCCTCAAGCTGGAGTGTATAGATCAGACAAGCCAACTTGCTATATAAATCAGAAAATGGACCATGCATAAGTAGTGTAGTGCCCCGCTCCGCGTTGGCATTATGTAACGAGATATCTGCTTGCTGGCTCGAGAAGAAGCCTTCACGAAGTGCTCCTTGTTGAAACAGAAGACGATTGATCTTGGTGAGTGGGCAGAACTTCATTCTCTGATTCTTTCATGCCTAATAAAGAATCTGGTTTTATGTTTGTTGCTAAGAAGATTAATGTTCATAAGAAGAATGATAGAATATGTTGTGTATGCTTGTCAATGATAGAACTCCTGCCATGCTAAGTTAAGAAAAGAATATTGCATGCTAAGCTATATTGTCACTGCTATTAAACGAACTGCTTGCCATGTTAATAAACAAGAGTAAGAGAACACGGTATGTCCTATATTGCATGTTAATAAGTAGAGTAGAAAGATTGCTTGAATATGTACCTATATCGAATTGCTAAGGTAAGAATAGAACTACATGCTTAGATAAAGAGATGGAAGAACTGTTGCCATGTCTGTTTAAATAGAGATTGTTTACATGCTTTCCTTATCGCTGCAAAGATAGAACTGTATGAAATATTTGTATTGTAACAAAGAGATTGTGGCTTATCCGCACAGAGATAAGAGACTAATAGTGCACCCTGAGGCTTGTAGTCCTCGCGATGAAGGGGGTGTGGCTATTAGAAGAGAAACGAGTTATTGAATATATCGATCGATTGAAAAGAAGAGAATAGATAGCAAGTCTGCTTGTTCATGAGCATGTGCATCCTAGAGTTTTTATCTAATAGAAGCTTCATGCATTGCATTGGTCTCAGACAACTTGTGCACAAGGATAATCTCACGACAGGTTCCTGTGGCACTGGGAACCGTTCGCCCTAGGGGGGATCATAGGAACGATGTTTATGTCTATTAGTTAGCTGGATCGCGAATCAAAGCAGCTAATATGAGCGTATACTAGTGCAGTGCTGGATCGTGATAACACCGCTACTAATCATGAGAAAGTAGACTCATGGGCCATCATGTAGTTAGGTCGCATGCTAGGATTCAACCTTTTTGCATACCTAACCGTTTGATGCAGAAACGAACATGGATTAGTATCTATATGTTTATGCAAATTGTTGCTAACTTGTGTGTTTATGCAGGGATAACCGTTCGGCTGTGTGTAATAGTCAAGTGATAATCATTTTATTATCTCCTATATATGTTGTTCTTTAGAATAGTCCTTATTACATGAATTATTGCCTTTCTGTTCCTTAGAAATGTTGGTATGCTTAAGTAAATAAATATGGCTCACGAAACACGTTGCGCACATCAAGATAGAGTAGATTCAGTATCGTGCATGAATTGTCTTTATTGTATGCTGAATTGAATATGGAATGTGACTTTCAAAGATATTTTCAAAAAGACGTAACCCGACTCTTGAATCCTGTACTGAATGAAATGAACCTAGGTAAAAGTATCAAGATCACTAATAATATAATATTTTATTACATGATTACTTAGTGTTGGTTTTAGATAGTGTTGCTTTTGTTCCTCACCAGTGCTTTTTCCTAAAGTGCTGACCCTCACCAGTCTTTTCGCAGGTGCGGGATTGTCCAAAGCGATAACACATCATCATCCTTAGGAGCCAGAGATCAGGAGTCGATGCCTTGAGATATTTCGAGATATTTTTGTACAAATGGATGTAATGTATGAAACAATATCATTGTATTCTGTATAGCTCAAGAGACATGTAAGCCAATTGGCAATGTATTGAAAGCCTTGTAATCATTTCATATATATCAATAAAGAGATTGTTTTCTTATACCATTGTGTTCGTTTACTTTTCTGCAATATTGTGCCGCTGCTTCTAACTCTGAATAACTCATCTTGTGATTGTTCAAGCCTTGGCCTTGTGCAAGCGCAACTTAGGCTTACACGGCATCATGCCTAGTGGTGACTTTCGGTCCTCCGGGATCGGGGCGTGACATAGTGATATTAGAGCAACTCGATCCTCTGGCCATTCCATTGCTTCGCTTCAACTCAGAGATGTCTCCTTGATCGAAATTCCTTGTCACTTGATATCGTTTTCGCAATGAGCGTTCCATACAATAAGTCCATATTCTCAAAGATGCCAGCAAAAGTTTTCTTCATTGTTTTATTGACTGAGAGAGATGATTTCTGATTGCAAGAGTTTTATCGATTGATGATGACGAAGGATGAGGACTATCATTGCTCTGGATATAGTAAGTTTCTCCTTAAGTTTTGAGGAAGAAACCTTTTCTCGGTGGATAATTATGTAGTACCCCACTCTGCGTTGGCACTTTGTAACAAAAGATCGATTTGTTGGCTCGAGAAGAAGCCTTCACGAAGAGCTCCTTGTTGAAACAAAAGACGATTGATCTTGGTGAGTGGACATAACTTCATTCTCTGATTCTTTCATGCTTAATAAAGAATATGGTTTTATAATTGTTTGTTGCTAAGAGGGTTAATGTTTAAAAGAAGAAGAATAGAATCTGTTTTGTATGCTTGTCAATAATAGAACCCCTACCATGCTAAGTCAAGAAAAAAATATTACATGCTAAGCTACACTGTCACTACTATTAAATAAACTGCTTGCCATGTTAATAAACAATAGTAAGAGAATACAGTATGTCCTTTATTGCATGGTTAATAAGTAGAGTAGAAAGATTGCTTGAACATGTACCCGTATTGAATTGCTAAGGTAAGAGTAGAACTACATGCTTAGTTAAAGAGATAAACGAATTGTTGCCATATCTGTTTAAATAGAGATTGTTACATGCTTTCTTTATCGCTGCAAAGATAAAACTGTATGAAGTACTTGTACTGTAACAAAGAGATGTCATCTTGTCCGCACAGAGATAAGAGACCAATAGTGCACCCTAATGCTTGTAGTCCTCGCGATTAGGGGGGTGTGGCTATTAGAAGATAAAAGAGTTATTGAACCTATCGACCGATTGAAAAGAAGAGAATAGATAGAAAGTCTGCTTGTTCATTAGCATGTGCATCCTAGATTTTTTATCTGATAGAAGTTTCTGCATTGGTCTCAGACAACTTGTTCACAAGGATAATCCCACGACCGGTTCCTGGGGCACTGGGAACCGTTCACCCTAGGGGGATCATAGGAACACCCTGAGATAAAGAAGTCATCGCGATCAGGCGGGTGTTTATGTCTATTAGTTAGATGGATCGCACGTCAAAGCAGCTAGTATGGGCGTATACTAGTGCAGTGCTGGACCGTGATAACACTACTACTAGTCATGAGGAAGTAGACTCATGGGCCATCATGTAGTTAGGTCGCATGCTAGGATTCAGCCTTTGTATAACTAACCTTTTGATGCAGAGATGAAGAGGGAATAATACCTATATGTTTATGCAAATTATTGCTAGCTTGTGTGTTTGTGCAGTGATAACCGTTCGACTGTGGGTAAGAGTCACTGAATAGTTGATAATCGTTTGATTATGTCTCTTATACATGCTCTTCCTTAGAATAGTCCTTATTATATGAATTATTGTCTTTCTGTTCCTTAGAAATGTTGGTTTGCTTAAGTAAATGAATATGGCTCACGGAACACGTTGTGCACATCAAGATAAAGTAGATTCAATATCGTGCATGAACTGTCTCTATTGTATGCTTAATTGAATTGAATATAGAATGTGGCTTCAAAGATGTTTTCAAAAAGACATAACCAGACTCTTGTATCCTATACTACATGAAATGAACCTAGGTAAAAGTAGCAAGATCACTAATAATGCAATATTTTATTACATGATTACTTAGTGTTGGTTTCAGATATTGTTGCTTTTGTTCCCCACCAGTGCTTTCCCCAAAGTGCTACCTCCCACTAGTCTGTTCGTAGGTGTTGGATTGTCCGAAGCGATAATAGATCCTCATCCTCAGGAGCCGGAGATTAGGAGTCGATGCCTTGAGATGCATTGAGATGTTTAGAGATGCTTTTGTATAAAAGGATATAATGTATAGAATAATGTCATTGTATTCTGTATAGCTCAAGAGAGATGTAAGGCAATTGACAGTGTATTGAAAACCTTGTAATCACTTCAGATATCAATAAAGAGATTGTTTTCTTATACCATTATGTTCGTTTACTTTTCTGCAGTCTAACTCTAAATAGCTTATTTTGCGATTGTTCAAGCCATGGCCTTGTGCAAGCACAACTTAGCCTTGCATGACATCAGCCCAATTGTGACTTTCGGTCCTCCGGGATCGGGACGTGACAAGTAGTGGGAATATCACCTAACTGATCCTCAGACCTAACATAAGGAATACTATATGTTTCTTCATAACAAATCATGAACAAAATGATAATCCACCTCGATATGCTTAGTGTGCTCATAAAACACTATATTATATGATAATAATTTTCGATTGTTGTCATAATACATCTCTATAGGAATATGAACCATAATCCCTATTTCATAAAGAAAAGACTGTACCACATTATCTCAGAAGTTTTATGAGACATCACACAGTACTCGACCTCTACACTAGAACGAGCCATAATATTCTGCTTCTTACTACGTCACGTTAGAAGAATGTCACCCACAAATATACAATAGCAGAAGTAAACCTTCCATCACTTTAACCACCTGCCCAATCAGCATCATTGAACCCCATCATCATATGCAACTGGGAAGATTTATACAATAAACCCTTTCCGGGTGCACCATTCAAGTATCGTAGAATACGAAAGATAGCCACCCATTGTGGTTGCTGAGGGGCATGCATAAAATGACTAACTACTCAAACTGGATAGGTAATGTCTGGTCGTGTAACAATAATACATATAAGTTTTTAACCAGCCGTTTATAATATCTGTCATCTTCAAATAACTCTCCTCTGTCAGCATTAAGCTTGTCATAATAATCCATAGGAGTCTCAACTGGCGACACTCCAACATCCCAGTCCCCGATAGTAAGTCTAGAACATACTTGTGATGCGACATATACACACCCTCTTTAGATCCAACGACATCGATTCCAAGAAAATATCGAAGACCCAAATCCCTAGTATGAAAGTTACAACTAAGTTCGGTCTTCAAGTCTACAATTCCAGCATGATCTCATATATAATGATATCATCAATTTAAACAATCATCACGATCATACTTCTTATTGAGAAGAATGACAAAATACTAAATGATCTGATGTGGTACACTGAAATCCATACTGAATTGAACTTGTCCAACCAAGCTCGAGGTGACTGTTTCAGCCCATATAATGCTTCTTCAATCGATATATGAGTTTTTCACTTCCAGACACAACATATCCTAGGTGTTGAACCATATAGATCTCCTCTTGTAAGTCACCATGTAAGAAATTATCTTTTATGTCCAACTGACACATAGGCCAGTGGCAATTAACTGCCACAGATATAAAAATTCAAACTAAATTCAGCCGAGCCACTGAAGAGAAAGTATCACGCCCCAATCCCTAAGGACCATAAAGCACCGTTGGACGTGATGTTATATAAGCCTAAGTTGTGTTTGTACAAGACACAGACTTGCACAATAACAAAATAGACTGAACCAGCGGAACAATATTACAGAAAATCAAATGAAGACAATGATACAAGAGGCATAGTCTCTTTATTAATATCCTTTAACGATTACAAGGCTTTCAATAGCCATCTGAATAAATGCCATCTTGGCTACTTCTGTTGAATTATAAAGAAATACAATGATATCATTACATACATTACATCCCTTTATACAAAAATATCTCAATGCATCTTCTTATGATTTCTGGCTCCCGATATAGAGGATCGTCTATCGCTTCGGACACATCCAGTAGGACGTCTAGCACCTGCGGACAAACTTGTGGGGGATCAGCGTATTGGGGAATGCACTGGTGAGGAACAAAATAAACACTCTAAAAGCAGCCACTACAAGAAAAATGACGTTTCTTGATGGTTTATTTCTTGACGTATGTCTAAAACCATCAAGAAAAGCCATTATCTTGACGGTTTTAGACATACGTCAAGAAAATATCCCCTTTTGTGTTATGTAACAAAGTTTTACCATACTACTTGACGGTTTTAAAGGAACCGTCAAGAAAACCAATTGTATTTATTGACGGTTTGTTGATAATCGTTAAGTAATGTATGTGCAGAAAATTTATCGCGCACATTTCATCTGCCATTTTAGTAATTTTTTAAAATTGTTTTTACTGTATCATCTATGTTGACGGTTGCGTGAAACCACATAAACTGCTCATATAAGTGAACTCCCCGATCCCTATAACAAAGTCCCTCTGAGAGTTCTTTCATCTCCCTCATCCTCCTCTCTCTCCACCAACTCCCCCCTATTCGACTCCTCTCCTCCTCCTTCCATGGCCTCCAGTTGCCATCATCCACTCCGCCTCCGGTCTTTGGACGACGGAAGACCCCGCTGGTGGTCGGGTCTCATCGTCTCCACCAGTCCACGATGGAGACGAATGATTCACGTGCGCCGACCTTGTCATCGCCATTGGATCCATCATCCTTCGCATCTGCCGCATCCTTGACGGCGGTGACGATCCCGAAGATTAGGGCTTCCTCCTGTTCTATCTAGGGTTTTTGAATTTTGTTGAGAAATCATATGACATAGGAAGAGAAGTAGAAGATCCTTAAAAAAAATTAGAACTCGGAGGAGTAGGTCCCATTTTGTTACTATCATGTAAAAATGGAAATTGGAGTTGATTAAAGGGAAAAGTTCCAACTTTTAGGATCCTACTTGTATGCGTCCGAATGATGCCTACAAGGAACATTGGTCAAATCGATCAGGAAATGATGAAGGCTCCGAGCAAGGTCGAATCGATCAGGAAATGGGTCATGGAGCACGAGCTCCGAGCTGTTTTGTAATTTCTGGAGATTTCTCCTTTTATTTTTTTTTGTTAAGGTTTCGATTGATTTTGTTGGGTTATTTTTTGTTGAAGGTTGTCTGTCGGGTCGGAAATGAGTGCATTCCAGGAAAGAGTCGACACCAGGGATTTCGGACACAGCTCCTCCGGGATCAGGGCATCCAATCACAGGGTTGAGCAGACTTGGGGGTTCATTTGCCTACAACTTCTTACAGCTGAAGATGAAGATTAGTATCAAGATCATCCACGCCATGTTTGATTGTGATCGATCCCTCAAAATTTGAATATTTTTAAAATCTAAGTTTTATCGATCGTAGTGAATTTCTCCTTTATATACTTGATGGGGGTCAAATTTATTGATTTTAGTATGAAATTACTTTAGGAGTGATCTATATTTGTATAAAAGTTGCTGTAATCGACTCCCTTCGGGAATAAATTTTGCGAGAAAAACGTAAATATAATCAAGTTCTGGTTGGCTAGGCTTTTTGATGTGGTATGGTGTAGGTCTTGATCACAGTAGTCGATGGACGTAATTTAGTTATGTGCAATGGTATTATTTTATTTCTTTTGTTACTTGAGGCTTACAAGCCGGTGGCTTAGGAGATCTGAGCTTATAAAAGCCCTAAAAGGTGTTTAAGAAAGGCTTTTGATAAGGGCACTGCACATATTACTTGGGACTAGTCCAGGATTGGGGCTAGCCCAGGATTGAGCAAAGTTTACTCACACTAGCCCATTATTTTACTTGAGGCTAGCCCACTTTCCCAAACCCTTCCCGCCCCACCGGAGCCCTCCCCCCTCCCGCCGGCGGAGCTCTCCAACTCTCCGAGACTTCGTCCTCCTTGTCGATGGCTCCCAAAGTCGACAATGTAGAGAATCAAACACGATTTTAGGGCATAAAATGTCGAGAATCGTCGACAACGTCGAACAGTATCGGACGGGACTGTAGATTTTCCTACAGTCCTATATAAATTTAGGACTGTAGGAAAATCGACAGTCCTATGTATATTAAGGACTGTAGAATTTTCTACAGTCCTAAATTTATATAGGACTGTAGGCATTTCAACAGTCCTAAAAATTTAAGGACTGTCCTAAAAATGTATGTTAAATTTTTAGGACTGTCAAAATTTTGACAGTCCTAC
Source organism: Iris macrosiphon (assembly GCA_036927795.1). Lineage (NCBI taxonomy): Eukaryota > Viridiplantae > Streptophyta > Magnoliopsida > Asparagales > Iridaceae > Iris > Iris macrosiphon. The sequence goes on along the minus strand of JAYESA010000020.1, from coordinate 54,164,620 downwards.
CAATTGAAAGTACTGTCAAAATTTTGACAGTCCTAAAAATTCAACATATATTTTTAGGACTGTCAAACTTTTGACAGTCCTACCAATTGTAAGGACTGTCAAAATTTTGACAGTCCTAAAAATATATGTTAAATTTTTAGGACTGTCAAAATTTTGACAGTCCTACAAATTGGTAGGACTGTCAAAATTTTGACAGTCCTAAAATTTTTTTTTCTGTTAATTTATTTTTGTTAATTGTTGGGGAGGCCAATTTCAAAATATCCTTGAAATTTCTATCCTTAAAATTTATTAAAGTATTCTGTTATTTAAAATAGTAAATTTATTAATGGTACATTAAAAATTTTGTAAAAAAAAAAAAAAAATTACAAAAAGTAAAATTTGGAGGTCGAAACATCATTTTTTTGCGATTCTAAAAATTTGGGAAGTCCGTCAAACGGTGAAACCGTTTATCCCGAAGTACTTTTCCATACGGTCATTTTGGCTCAAATTGGAGCTTGTTTCGATCTCCCAGTCAAAAGTTATGATACTTTAAAGTTTTATATTTTATATTTTTGCCCGTAATATGTACGTCTTACTTCGGATGAAAATTCTCTCTACACGAATTGTGTTACTCTCGTCGAAAACATACAAATAGACCTATTGTGTGACGAAAAACGATTTGAAAACAAATAGTTATAGCCGTTTGAAGTCTGATCGACGGTAGACGTAATATTCGTACGGTAGATTTTTTTTTTTTTTTGTTCAATGATAACATATTTTATTTTGGATGTTAAACTAAATAAAAAAAAATCAAAATCCAAAACTAACTAAATAGAAATAAACTTAAAAAAAATTCTGACAATTAAAATGAGGACTGTCAAAATTTTGACAGTCCTCATTGTTTGTGGGACTGTCAAAATCCTGACAGTCCTAGTTTTATATAAAATTTTCAGTGGGTTAAAATTAGGACTGTCAAAATTTTGACAGTCCACATAGCTTGTGGGACTGTCAAAATTATGACAGTCCTAACAATTTGTAGGACTGTCAAAATTATGACAGTCCTAACAATTTGTAGGACTGTCAAAATTTTGACAGTCCTTCCAAGTGGTAGGACTGCCAAAATTTTGACAGTCCTGATTATAACAGTGGGCTAGCCCCGAGTAACTTTCATGATGGCAAACTTGTAATTTTTTCTTATTTTTCAATGGGCTAGCCCCGAGTAAAATGTGCAGTGCCCTTATAATTTGCCTTAAGAAAACTCTACTTGGAAAAGTTTTAACCGACTAAGATTCAGCTGATCTAACATGATTTTTTTTGGAAGGTCACCTAGATTCTAACAGTTCACTTGATGTGGCTTTCTTTTCACGTAGCTCCATAGCCCCTTCAGCTTGACTAAGACTTTGAGCGAAATAGGATTGATAGTGAAAAAACCATTAATAAACTTACACTTGTATCAACACTTCATGTTTCTTACAAGAGTGAGTTTCAATGTATCAAGTGAACCCAAAAAGATCTTAAAATTTTGAACCCCCTAAGATTACAAGTACAAGCATTGCAAAACCTTTGTGAGTATAAAATAAAAAATTAGCAAATTTGTCTGAAAAAAATTAGCAAATTAGTCATGGTTGAGAAATATTAAACTTCTAATAGAACCATCTGAGATAACTATTTCATAGAATTGGGTTCTTCTTGGCATATAAACCCCTCGATTATTTTTATCTATTTGTGTAGTTACTATATGTATCTAGTCTCGAATTAGTACCTTCAGCATATTTGTCAGAAAAAAAAGTATATTTTGGTACGTATATGCTTGCACTAATACTTCTACATGTCTAGTTCCTATCAAACTTACTCTCCCCTTTATTTATATTTTGGTACATATATGCTTGATATAATTTCCTTAATTATTTGATGCTTCATGCAAAAGTTGATTAGGTATCAACTTTCTCAAGGATAAAGGGTTACTCTTAAGGTGTAATCTTGTCAAGTCTGTATAATGTCATTTCAACAACTTACTCTTTTGTTAATCATTCACGCAGCAAACTTTGTAAGTAGCTCGTCTTTGATATAGAAAAGTGCCACATGTCCTTGTTTTCTATATAGTATTCTTATGTCATCTTTTCTCTCATTATTTGCATAACATTTTTTAGATACTAGTTATTACTAGTTTTAAGGAACAACAACAAAAAATTATTCAAAAATTTAAATATTACAAATAACACTGAACTTTTCATGGCACTTGGTGAAACTTAGCTCCTACGAGCTTTCTACGTACCTTTATCTGCAGCCTGCCTAAAACTTTGGTCTTGTTGCTCTGACGTGCGATGTTTTTTTTTCTTTTCTTTTTTCATCTTCAGAGAATCTTCTTTCCAAGAACATAAGATGTTGTTGGACATCCAAGTGAAGACAGTCCTAGGAAATTTGAACCATAAAGTTCAATTGGTGAGACCACTGAAACCTCTCTTTTGTTTCTTATCATGCATTTGAAAGGAAATACAATTTCCATGATGACTATATATTATATTATAGTAAATCCAATCAATATGATGTTGCTAGTGTAGCTAATTAACACATTTTAGCTTTTTTTTGTCTTATTATTGCAATCTTATTGAGCAATATGAGTGATATGCTCAAAAGTTGATTTCTTGGATTCATGTTTCAATTTTCAAGAATGTTCTTTATCTTACAGTGATATGTTTACATTGTTTGTAGATGAGCATCATCATTATACAATAGATGGCCTCAAGTTCATATTGTTACGCACTAAGAAGAATTAGGATGGTTAAGCGAAGAAGTTTGACTATCTGAAATATGTTTAAGATATTGTAAAAAAGCATATATTTTGGTTATTTTGATATGTCGTTGGATGTTTGTGGTGTACGAACAATGTGGTGTATGAACACATTTTTTGTTAATATAAAATTATGTATTATAGTTCTTTGATGTTTGCGATATTCTGTAATATATTGATATTATGTGTGTTTAGTAACTACTAAATGGAAACATATATAATATATTATGTCACGACCCGCACCCAGAATTTGGGCATGAGTCGTGAGTACGTCCAGCCTAAGCCGCATCATCGGCGGTAGAACGCTGTCTAGGTCTCAATAATATACTAAACATAACTCACAACCTGTCAATGATATCAACTCCATAAGGAGTACAATGAAATAAACCTCTCTCAATATCTCATAATGTATACTCAATCCACAATAACTATAAGAATATAAATGGTACGATAAAGATAAGAAATAATGACATAAGTCAAACACAACGTCTCAAATGGAGATAAACTACAGTCTAGCTGTCCAACATAATAAGTCTCCACAAGTCTCAAATTAAACTCCACATAAGTTTCAATATAACTAAAATAAACCTCAAAATAAGTCTCAATGCATAAAATAAATGATGTCTAAACAGCTGCAGGTAGCGTCTCCTCTAATGGAATAGACTCCTCTAGGATCTCTAGTGTGTAGTCTGCTTCTATACCTGGTCCATAATGTGTAGGACAAAAATCCTCAAGATCCTCTGGCAAAAATATCCAGTTATAATTGGAGCGAAGTACAAGCACTAACAGCAGTTCCACATATATTGACAAAAACTATAATACAGTGTAAAGAAATACAAGATGGAAATAAGTACTGGAAATAAGAAATACTGGAGATAATGAAATACTGGAGCATATGTCATCATCAAAGGTACAACTAGCAATGAACATAAATACAAGTGCATGCTAGAACAATGAACTAGAATATAAGTGAATGCTAGAGCAATAACTAGAACATAGAGAAATGCTAGATCAATAAACTAGAGATACATGTATAGACTATCTAGCTAAGTGTGTGAAACATCAGCATATCATGCGATCGGCTTGGGACTGATCAGGCTTGTTACATATGATTAGCTATGATTCATGTAAGGTCAGGCTAACTACCCGGATAGCTATGATGCGAGCAATAGTCAGGCTAATCACATGTGACAAGCTATGAGGCATGTAATGGTCAGGTTGCACCGACGTGAGGTGTTGGTGAGCTATGATGCATGTAGAGTTGGGTATAATCACATAATTTACTAATATCTCCCCGTCCCCAGCTTGCACGATGGATTCCAAATTACGACTCCTCGTGATCGGTCTCGATGATGCCAACTCGTGTATACATAGTGTCAGAATCATGTACGCTATACAACTAGAATCATAGAGATAATTAACATAATAAAAACTGTCAGAGAATGTACTCGCCTGGGGTCCTCTGCTGCCAATACCAATATCTTATTTCTGAGGTCTTGTCTGAATAATCCAACAGTCCTATAAACATCATTTAATAATAATACAGCATCAGTCATTACACTAACACACAATCATAAATACACTGAACTCAGAAACTACGCTAGGGGTGACACTGGTCAACTAGCAGGGCCAAATGTGCGTCTAACTGCACGGGTGTCACGTCTGCAATTGCTGTGCAATCTGGCAGTCAATCACTAACACAGGTCTCGCTAGTATGTTAGTGTACATAAGGCAGTTAACTCACAATTCTCAGGGTCACATGGTCAATGTAACTACGGGATATCCGTAATTAATAATAGGGCATACTGTATATATATACAATATAAATATATAGTCCTAACTAGCATTTAGTATTTAATTTCATACTATATATATATATATAAATCAACCAATATTATATGCATATCAATTGGAATATAATATACATACGCGTACTTATACGCATACGAGTTGGGTTTATTGTATGGCGTCTAGTAATCAACATCTAATGTACTCATCAAGTCACGACACGCTAAATCCTAACATCATTCATGTACAAATACATAACCAAAATCACAAGAGAAACACTTCGCACCTTGGCCTCGGCGTGCACGTGCACGAGGGAGTGTTCGACGTCGAGTCGTGAGGGGAGACGGGTTCAGCGGGCTGTCGAGTTTGGTGAAGACGATGGCGTGCAGGCGACGTTCGGTCGTCGAGGAGCTGTGCTGTCGAGGGGAGGCTGACAGGCGGTCGGCGCTGCCGGGTTAAGGCGGTCGGCGAGGTCGACAGGGATGAAGGTTCAACGGGCTCGGGCGGATGGCAGTCGGGTTCAGGTGAGGTCTGGGCTGTCGATTTGGTGGATGGGTGGTCTGCTGGACTGGGCTCCGGTCGGCGGGGGATGGATGGTCGTGCCTTCAGTCTAGCGCGGGAGAAGAACGACGGGATGTTCAGGTGGGTGCAGGCGGCTGACAGGCAGTCGGGAGGTTCGTTCAGCGGGTCGGGGTCGGCTTTAGGCGGTTAGCAGCGGTTCAGGCGGCGGGAGGATGTGATGAGGATGGCTGAACTTGGCGGCTCCGGTCGACGGATTCAGGGAAGAAAGAGATGGTGAACAGGAAATGGGAGGGGGTCGGCTGGATTAGATTTAGGTTAGGGATGAAAAGAAAAAGTAAATAAGGTTATATATATATATATATATATATATATATATATATATATATATATATATATATATAATTTGTGTGTGTGTGTGTGTGTGTGTGTGTGTAAAGGAGGGTTTGAGGTTGACCTAGAAGGGTGGGCTTGGTCAACATCCTCCTTGGAAAAAAGGGCTTGGCTTCTTATGTAGAATTTCAAAGGCTAAGATTGCATTATTTCAAAATAGAGGGCTAAGGTTTAATGAGGGTTGATGTTGAGTGTTACACACTCCAAAATAATTATGGAGAAAATTCACATAAAAAAAAGGGTTTCTTCATGTGTTGGTCCAATGGGGTGTGGCACCTTAATGCACTTTTACATAAAAGTGGCCATCAATTAGGAAATTACACAAGGTGGGTTTTTTGGATTAATTTAATTAAAATTAATATAATTGGTGTTCTAAACTTAATTAGAAGTACAAGGGGCTAAAATTAGGTGGGACACAAGTGTCATAGATGTGAAAGACTCAGAGTAGAATATTATCATAATTTGGGTTACACAAAAAATAGTCGAGATTGTGTCTCCAATTTTGATTGGAGCGCACAACGATGCAAACTTGGATTTATACAAAATTAAGTATAATCATTTGCGACGAATGTTGTGCGACTAAAATGAATCACAAGAAGGCATAGTTATGAGTCACACAAAGATCAAAATAAAAGACTGGTACGTCTAGGACAAGGGTATAAAATTTGTTGGAAGACAATGGCTTATGAAGCGCTCTAATTTATCGAAGCAACGATAAGGTACAACAATCAAATAAAATCATAGCAATTAAATATAAATAAATATCATGCAATATTAACACATTAAATTAAATAAATAAAAAGACAAAAATATCCCTATTCTGGAATGTGGTAGTGACAAGTATACCCTCCTTAAAAAAAATTTGTCCTCAAAATTTAAATAAACTAGCACAAGAACAAACAATCAAACAAGGAATTATACCTCAAGTCTCGAAGAGATACGGATACTGCTCGCGCTTTTCATCCTCTCTCTCCCAGGTTGACTCGTTTGGAGAGTGATCTCCCTGTAACATGAACCAAAGGAATAGTCTGGTTCCGCAATACCTTCTCCCTACTATCCAAGATCTCTACGGGCTGTTCGAGATAGCTGAGGGTCGGTCCAACCTCGATCTCCGAGTGATCTAGTACGTGACTAGGATCTGCCATGTACCGTCTCAGCTACGACACGTGGAACACATCATGCACTCCATCTATAGCAGGCGGCAAGTCCAGTCTATAGGCCACTGCACCGACCCTTGCAAGGATACCGAAAGTTCTGATGTAACGTGGACTAAGCTTTTCGCCTCTACCAAAATAAATCGTGTCTCGTGTCGGAGAAATTCGTAGGAACACAAAATCGCCAACCTAGAATAAACAATCTTAACACGCAATCTAAAATAAAATAATCACAAACCAAAATAACAAACCTATACCTGAAACTCTAGGGATCTACGGTGGCTATCGGCCCAATGCCGCTGGCTGTCCTACGCCACTCGTAGTCTGTCTCTGATGAGTTTCATCCACGACCATTTCTGGTCCTAATAGAGCTCTCTCTCCAACATCATCTCAAGATAACAGTGTACGACACCTTCGTCCATATAAAGCTTCGAATGGTGATATCTCAATTCTGGCCTAGTAACTGCTGTTGTAAGCAAACTCTACTAGGTGTAGATCCTCCCAAGAACCTCCGAGATCCAAAACGTAAATGCGTAGCATATCTTCAAGAGTCTTAATAGTCCTTTCAGACTGCCCGTCTGTCTGTGGGTGATACGCGGTACTGAACTTGAGTTGAGTGCCCAAGCTATCCTGCAGACTCCTCCAGAAGTGGAAAGTGAAATGACTATCCCGATCTGAGATGATACTCATAGAAACTCCATGTAATCTGATAATCTGCCGCACGTACATCTCTGCTAGCCTCTCTGTCGATGTACCCACCTTGAATGGTAAGAAGTGGGCTGATTTGGTCAACCTATCTACGATGACCCAAATCGTGTCTTTTCCTCCTAGAGAACATGGAAGCCCTGAAACAAAGTCCATAGTCACGTGCTCCTACTTCCATTTTGGAATAGGTAAAGGTTGAAGCAATCCACCTGGCCTCTATCGATCTGCTTTTACTTGATGGCACACTAAACATCGGGATACAAAGCGTGCTACCTCGCGCTTCATACCATACCACCATACGTGCTCTCTCAGATCTCGATACATCTTGTTGGCACCGGGATACATCGAGTACTGAGAGCGATGTGGCTCTGCTCTGCTTTGCTGCTCCTCTGGCGACCTTAAACTCCGACTCTCCCGGTGGTCGAAATATTACTCTACCTCCGTGATAATCTATAGTAGCATGGTGCCTACTCAACCAGTCCATTCCGAGTACAATATCGTATCCCGGAAGTGGCATGACGAGTAAACTCACGCTCAACTCTTGGCCTCCCAATGATACTTTCCGATCCTTGCAATAATCACGGATTAGGATAATGCCTCCTCCAGTCGTGATCTTGCAAGTCCTATATAATAGTTCTATTTCTAAATGATGCTTAAGAGCATAAGATACAGATACGAAACTATGGGAAGTGCCAGAATCAAATAATGCAAGTGCTGGAATAGAATCGAGAGAAACTGAACCTGAAATCATGTTTACAGCTGGCTCGGCCTCCTCAATCGTCATGGCATATGTGCGTCCCTGTGGTGCTCCTCTCTACTGCTATTGGTGCTGAGCAAACCTCTGCTACTGTGGTGGAAGTGGAGGTCCCCTCTGCTGGACTCCTGGTACAGTAGGTACTCTGGCTGGTCCTCTCTGAGCGGCTGTTCTACCCTGTCGGGTCAGAATAGATGGGCAGTCCCTAAGATGATGTGCTGATGATCTACAGGACAAGCATGTACCCAATATCTTCCTGCATATGTCTCTAGTATGTCACATCTTCCAGCAATACGCACACTAGGCAACGGGCTGATTCTGTCTCTGTGGCTGCTGCTGCTGGATGTGTCCTCGAACTGGTGTCTGGTATTGCTGATGCTGCTGTTGGTACGACCTCTGTTGTTGTTGAAAGTCTGGGCGCTTGGCCGGTCCTGTGTTACCACCTGTTCCTCCAGAAGTGTCGCGTCCTCTCTTGGGCCTGAGGTCCAAGTCATCTTCAGCAAACTGGGCATCTATCAGAATACCCTTAAATGTAGCAGTGCGTCGTCTCTAAGTACGAGACTTGATCTCTGTATTCAACCCCTTCCTGAATTTTCGTGCTTTGTCACCTGGATCTCGAATCATCGATTGCGTGAATTGACTCAATCGGCAAAACTCTGCGGCGTATTTGTCAACTGACATGCTTTCTTAGACCAAGTCATGGAACTGACTTTCCAATGCTCCCAAAGCTACGTCAGGAAAGAACTTCTCCTTGAAGAGCTCCTTGAAGTCCTCCCAAGTAAGTCCTTCGTCAGTGAGTCTTGGCTCTGTATGATACCATGTCAGCGCGATATCAAACATCTGACTGCCAGCGGTCTCGATCTGAAGAATCTCCGAAATCTGCGCCAAATGCAAGTTCCTCTCTATGTCCTCTAGCCAGTCTTCAACATAGAGTATTCCTTCAGTGCCTTTGAACTCTCGAGGTATCATCCTCTTGAAGTCCATTATAGTACCTGGCCTCTGGTACTGCTGGCCAGGATGCTGCTGTTGTCATGCTACTCTCTCCACAGCCTGGAGAGCCACCAGATGAGCATTCTCCATGCTCTCTCTCATCAGCTCTATCTGTGCCTGGTGCGCCTCTGCTTACACCCTTTGATCCTCAGCTTGAATACGCTGAGCTTCTGCTGTCACTCTCTAGGCTTCTAACATGCCTTGGATCAGTGTGAACATTTATGCCCCGTCAGTGGGCACACCTCCGGGAATCAGAGTCGGTGGTGGTGGAAGGTTGTCCTTCACAGCTGAGGCAATCCTCTGAACAAGTGGAGGAGGAATCCCAACAGCTGTAGGTACTCCCACATGAACAGAAGATGTAGGAGGAACTCCAGATGTCTGTTCGTCAGGTCGAGAGGTGGCATACCTCTCTGAAACCGCTGCTCCCAATCTCAAGGACCTAGTCTTCGGCGGCATCCTGAAGACAGATCGAAAAGAATCAATTAAGGTAATATATACGATATCATCAAGGAAGGACAGTAAAATTCCAAAGGAAGTAATCACTCAGAATAGCATTGTAAGATCAGAATTTCCTTGTTATGATTGAGCATACTCTCATCATAAATCCTATTTCCTATATCCTATCGCAGGCTCGTAGTAGTACAACTAAGTTGTCGCACTACCACGACATTGCACAACTAGCGAATCTCGACCTGCATAGGCCACCACTAAAAATGTGTCACGATCCGCACCCGAAATTTGGGCATGAGTCGTGGGTACGTCCAGCCTACACCGCAGTATCAGCGGTAGAACGCTGTCTAGGTCTCAATAATATACTAAACATTACTCATAACCTGTCAATGATATCAACTCCATAAGGAGTACAATGAAATAAACATCTCTCAACATCTCATAATGTATACTCAATCACAATAACTATAAGAATATAAATGGCACGATAAAGATAAGAAATAATGACATAAGTCAAACACAATGTCTCAAATGAAGATAAACTATAGTCTAGCTGTCCAACATAATAAGTCTCCACAAGTCTCAAATTAAACTCCACATAAGTTTTAACATAACTAAAATAAACCTCAAAATAAGTCTCAATGCATAAAATAAATGATGTCTAAACAGCTGCAGGTAACGTCTCCTCTAATGGAATAGAATCCTCTAGGATCTCTGGTGTGTAGTCTGCTTCTATACCTGGTCCATAATGTGTAGGACAGAAATCCTCAAGATTCTCTGGAAAAAATATCCAGTCAGGATTGGAGCGAAGTACAAGCACTAACAACAGTTCCACATATATTGACAAAAACTATAATACAGTATAAATAAATACAAGATGGATATAAGTACTGAAAATAAGAAATACTGGAGATAATGAAATACTGGAAATAGAAATACTGGAGCATATGTCATCATCAATGGTACAACTAGCAATGAACAGAAATACAAGTGTATGCTAGAACAATGAACTAGAATATAAGTGAATGCTAGAGCAATAACTAGAACATAGAGAAATGCTAGATTAATAAACTAGAGATACATGTATAGACTATCTAGCTAAGTGTGTGAAACATCAGCCTATCATATTATCGACTTGGGACTGATTAGGCTTGTTACATATGATTAGCTATGATTCATGTAAGGTCAGGCTAACCATCTGGATAGAAATAATGTGAGCAATAGTCAGGCTAATCACATGTAACAGGCTATGAGGCATGTAATGGTCAGGCTGTACCGACGTGAGGTGTGGGTGAGCTATGATGCATGTAGAGTTGGGTATGATCACATAATCAACTAATATCTCTCCGTCCCCAGCTAGCACGATGGATTCCAAATCACGACTCCTCGTGATCGGTCTCGATGATGCCAACTCGTGTATACATAGTGTCAGAATCATGTACGCTATACAACTAGAATCATAGAGATAATCAATATAATAAAAACTGTCAGAGAATGTACTCGCCTGGGGTCCTCTGCTGGCAATACCAATGTCCTATTTTTGAGGTCTTGTCTGAATAATCCAACAGTCCTATAGACATCATTTAATAATAATACATCAACCATTACACTAACACACAATCATAAATTTACTGAAATCAGAGACTACGCTAGGGGTGATACTGGTCAACTAGCAGGGTCAAATATGCGTCTAACTGCATGGATGTCACGTCTGCAATTGCTGTACAATCAGGCAGTCAATCTCTAACACAGGTCTCGCTAGTATGTCAGTGTACATAAGGCAGTCAACTCACAATTCTCAGGGTCACATGGTCAATGTAACTACGGGATATCCGTAATTAACACTATATATATATATATATATATATATATATATATATATATAGTCCTAACTAGCATTTAGCATTTAATTTCATATAGTATATATATATCAACCAAATTATATGCATATCAATTGGAATATATGCACATACGCGTACGTATACGCATACGAGTTGGGTTTATTGCATAGCGTCTAGTAATCAACATCTAATGTACTCATCAAGACACGACATGCTAAATCCTAACATCATTCACGTACAAATACACAACCAAAATCACAAGAGAAATACTTCGCACCTTGGCCTCGGCGTGCACGTGCACGAGGGAGTGTTCGACCTCGAGTCGTGAGGGGAGACGGGTTCAGCGGGCTGTCGAGTTCGGTGAAGACGATGGTGTACAGGCGACGTTCGGTCGTCGAGGAGCTGTGCTGTCGAGGAGAGGCTGACAGGCGATCGGTGCTGCTGGCTTCAGGCGGTCTGCGAGGTCGACAGGGATGAAGGTTCAACGGGCTCGGGCGGATGGCAGTCGGGTTCAGGTGAGGTCTGGGTTGTTGATTCGGTGGATGGGTGGTCGGCTGGACTAGGATTCGGCCGGCGGGGGATGGATGGCCGCGGTGTTCAGTCGAGTGCGGGAGGAGAACGACGGGATGTTCAGGTGGGTGCAGGCCACTGACAAGCAGTCGGGGGGTTCGTTCAGTGGGTTGGGGTCGGCTTCAGGCGGTTAGTAGCGGCTTCAGGCGGCAAGAGGATGTGATGAGGGTGGCCAGACTTGGCGGCTCCGGTCGACGGATTCAGGGAAGAAAGAGATGGTGAACAGAAAAGGGGAGGGGGTCGGCTGGATTAGATTTAGGTTAGGGATGAAAAGAAAAAGTAAATAAGGTTATATATATATATATATATATATATATATATATATATATATATATATGTGTGTGTGTGTGTGTGTGTGTGTGTGTGTGTGTGTGTGTGTGTGTGTGTAAAGGTGGGTTTGAGGTTGACATCCTCCTTGGAAAAAAGGGCTTGGTCAACATCCTCCTTGGAAAAAAGGGCTTGGCTTCTTATGTAGAATTTCAAAGGCTAGGATTGCATTGTTTCAAAATGGAGGGTTAAGGTTTAATGAGGGTTGATGTTGAGTGTTACACACTCCAAAATAATTATAGAGAAAATTCACATGAAAGAAAATGGGGTTTCTTCATGTGTTGGTCCAATGGGGTGTGGCACCTTAATGCACTTTTGCATAAAAGTGTCCAACAATTTGGAAATTACACAAGGTAGATTTTTGGATTAATTTAATTAAAATTAATATAATTGGTGTTCTAAAATTAATTAGAAGTACAAGGGGCAAAAATTAGGTGGGACACAAGTGTCATGGATGTGAAAGACTCAGAGTAGAATATTATCATAATTTGGATTGCACAAAAATGGGTCAAAATTGTGTCTCCAATTTCGATTGGAACGCACAACGATGCAAAGTTGGATTTATAGGAAATTAAATACAATCGTTTGCGATGAATATTTTGCGACTAAAATGAAGCACAAGAAGGCATAGTTATGAGTCACACAAAGATCAAAATAAAAGACTGGCACGTCTAGGACAAGGGTGTGAAATTTGTTGGAAGGCAATGGCTAGTGAAGCGTTCCAATTATCGAAGCAACGATAAGGTACAACAATCAAATAAAATCACAGTAATTAAATATAAATAAATATCATGCAATATTAACACATTAAAATAAATAAATAAAATGACAAAAATATCCCTATTCTGGAATATGGTAGTGACATATTATTATAAACAGGTTCTCTTGACGGTTGTAAACGTCAACAAAATATTATTTCTTGACGGTTTTTGAATATTAATAAAAGATTTCTTGATGGTTTTTAAACACCAAGAAAAGTTTTTAATGACGGTTTTTAAACATCAAGAAAAGTTTTTCTTGACAGTTTTTTTCGTCAAGAATGGACTTTCTTGACTGTCATTATCCGTCATCTAGGCCACAGTCAAGACAAATTTTCGTTTACTTTGACGGTTTTCGGTTAAGTATTCTTGACGTGTTAAAATTGTCAAGAAAGGCTTATTTCTTGACGGTTTAAAACCGTCAATAAAACAAAAACAGAAACCATTAAGAAAAGTAGTAACTTTTCTTGACTGTGGCCGATATGACGGATCCAAAACCGTCAAGAAAAGCCATTTTTTTGTGGTGAGCCACTAAATAATCATGTGATAAAATATTACATTTTATTAGTAATATTGCTATCATTTACTACCTTTATTTCATGCAGTGTACATATTCCAGAATCATATTTCATCTTTTAAAAACATAATCGGAACCATATTTCTTAGTTCATGTATTCAAGTAATAGAGATAGTTCATGCACTATATCGACTTGTTTCTACTTTGATATGTGCATCATATTTCATGAGCCATATTCATTTCTATTAGGGACCTTAGCATCATTTATAAGCAATTTTCTTCTTATGAGAAGGACATAAACATTACATGTAACATAATTCTTCTTAATAACAGTTTATGATAGAAAAATATAATTGATAGGGACACATTACTTATTCAGTGATTCTTATCCATAACCGACGATTCGTTCATGCGATAGAGAAAGAGTTAGAATAGTTAATAAATGCATATATTTTCCTGTTCGTTTCTGCATCAAACTGTTAGACTTGCAATAATGCTATCTTAGCATGAGACTAACTATATTATGGTCCTTGGTCTTCCTATGAATTAGTAGTTGGGACATAAAGCCCATCTCACTAATGGACATGACTATTAGCAACTGTGACTCACGGTTAAGCTCTGCACTAATATACGCTCATACTAACAACTGTGGCTCATGGTTCAGCTCTTCACTAATAGATACAAACACTCCCTGATCGCGATGAGATATATCTTCATGGTGTTCCCTTTAATCCCCCTAGGCCGAGCGATCCCGGCTCTTCAAAATCGGTTGTGGGATTTCTCTTGTGCACAAGTTGTCCAGACCAATACATGAATGAAACTTCTATAAGATAAAACTCTATAATGTAACAACGATGAAAGAATAAACATTTATGTCTATACGCTTCTTTGCATTCAATTGATAAAGCCAATAGCTCTTTTCTATTCTCTTTCTATATACGGTCATGTCGTATTAAATGTGTGATCATGTAAACCCTAGACTAATCATCATCCATCAATCACGACAAATTATATAAGTATGGCTTGATACTTTAACTAACTAGGGTTATCACAATCCTTAATTAACAACATTTATAGTGTAACGCGATGCTAGAGTTCCTTCTGATCGCATTCTCCTGCAGTCTGTCCGGGATACCCACTGGTGCACGTTGAGACCAAGAAAATAACACAATGAAGCCATGCAAATCCACTCGATGAAGCCATGTAAATCTACTTCTTTGTTGTGGGTAACCGGGACTGCATGCAATCTAAGAAAATCCCTAGCTATGAACTATGTGAGTCTCTAGTTATTTAATCCTTAGATTTTTCTTATATGAATCTGGATGTGAAATTTTGCAGAATCCATCCTAGATATGATGCAGATAAATCAAGTTCTAAAAGTAATATAGTCCAGTTTTAATATACATTGTACAAACGGACTCACGCAAACCACGACAATAACCAAACCACGTGAAACCAAGTGAAGCCAGGTAAAGCCAAGTGAAGCCAGGTCAATCCACGTGAAACCAAGTGAAACCAAGCCAAGCCGTGTCCGATAAAGCCATGTAAAGTCATGCGAAGTCAAGTCCAGTCAATCATGCCACGTGTAGCCCGGTAAAGTCGGGTGAAACCAAGTAAGGCCAAGTCAAGTCCAGTCAATCATGTCACGTGTAGCCGGGCAAAGCCGGGTAAAACCAAGTAAAGCCAAGTCAAGTCCAGCCCTCTAAAGCCATGTAAGTTCATGTCTTGATAGGTCAAGTCAATCACGTGTCCAAACAAAAGCCAGATAAAACAAACGAAAACTCGAGAAACCAAGAATTTTTAAAGAAAGAGCATGATCGGTATACCGTTGGTACAATCCAGTACACCGACGGTATACCGGTCAAGAGATAGCAAAAATACAACAAGTTTTGGATTCCTACAAATCGGTATACCATCGGTATACTGGAGTATACCGTCGGTATGCCGTTCCAAGTAGGTAAGAAAGTTGCTGAAAAATAAAGTTCCACAAATCGGTATGCCGTCGGTACAGCCCAGTGTACCGTCGGTATGCCGACCAAGACAAATATCCTAAAGTGTTGGCAAGATCGGTAAACCGTCGGTATACTGTAGTACACCGTCGGTATGCCGATAAGTTTCACGAAAATATATAGAAGTCAAAATCGGTATGTATACTGTAGTGTACCGTCGGTATGTCGGTTCCCGAAAGAAAATAGGCCAAAGTTAAAATTGATTTTCGGGACCCAAATCAAATCTTGAAAATCACCAAAACCAAGTCTAGCAAGAAGTCAAGTCTAGGGGATAAGTCACATATCACAATATGAACTAAAACTCACGGTCACAACTCCGGTAGCGTCGTCGTTACCGAGTTACCAAAAGGGACGGGACATGATTATATCAAAATTCAAAAATGAGACGGTCAAAAGACTAGAAATCACGAGAAGAACAATAATAATAAAGCAAGTCTAAGATACAAGCAAAACCAAAGATCCAGGAAAGAAAATGATAGAAAGTAAAAGAAGTTGACGAAATTAGCAAGGTGTACTTGTCTAAGACGAGCTTCCAGCCTAAGTCTTCTAGTCCACCTCCTCGAAGGGGTTCAAAAATCATACTCCAGGTCTCAAGACCAAGCTCCAAGCTCGAAAGAGAAAGAAAAAGATAAGAGAAGAAAGGGAGAAAAGAGAAAGAAAGAAAAATAAGTACTTTATATAGGAATCTCAAAAAGTGAAATAAATATCTTCAGGATCGGTATACCATCGGTATACTGGAGTATACCCTCGGTATACTGGAATATACCATCCGTATACTGGAGTATACCATCGATATACCGATAAGGTAGTAAAATTTTATTTTTTTGAAAATTTTGGACTGTCTGGAGAACCAAATAAAAATAATAAATAATACATAAATACGTATCCGTATAAAATACGAATACTGTAAGACGAACCTCACAATAAGAAAAAGAATTCAGGCCTCCCTTGTTAGATTTAATCCTGTTGAGGAGGTTGAAGCGGTTGCTATTTGGATTTCAACAAATCCCTAGTCTTTAGAAATTTTGTTTGTTCTATGCGGTTAATTTGTTTTGATTTCTTAGTTAGGAAATGGTTAGAGGGTGCTATCTTTATGCATTCTGTTAGAGTTGTAAATGGCTATTTAAAGGCCAAGTTTAGGTTGAACATAACAATACAAATTATTCATTCCAAGAATCAAATACTCCTCTCATCTTTCATTTGGTATCAGAGCCAGGTTAACCAACGACGACCAAAGCCCCACGACGTCGACATCTATGAAGGAGACGTCATTCACCTTCAAGTACCCCATGCTGACACGGACCAACTACGCGGATTGGGCTCTCTTAATGAGAGTCAACATACAGGCGCAAGTCCTGTGGGAGGCGATCGAACCCGGGAAAGTCGACTACCGCGACGACAGGATGGCCCTGTCCGTCATACTCTGTGCCGTGCCGCCAGAGATGCTGCGGACACTGGCAGTAAAAGACACTGCCAAGGAAGCATGGGACGCTGTGAAGATGATGCGAATGGGGGTCGAGCGCGTGCGCGAGGCCAAGGCACAGAAATTGTGCGCTGACTTCGATTCAATGAAGTTCAAGGACGGCGAGTCCGTCGAGGACTTCGAGATGCGGCTCATGGGACTCGTCCACGACCTGCAACTACTCGGCGACGAAATAGACGACGAGAAGGTAGTTAAAAAAATTCCTTCGAGTCGTTCCATCCAAGTACACGCAAGTCGCCATCGCCATCGCCATTGAGACTTTAGTGGATCTCAAGACGCTGTCAATTGAAGAGCTTACTGGTCGTCTTCTAGCCGTCGAGGAACGGGACGATCTTGGCAGCAACTCCGGCGACACAAGTAGCCGCCTTCTCCTCTCCGAAGAGGAGTGGCTCGCTCGTACGAAGCAGAGGAAGGAAGGCGATGCCTACTCCGACGGTGGCAAAAGTTATGGTCGTGGGTGCAGCAAGCCAAGAGGTCGTGGCCGCGGCAACACGAACTACGGCAACGACAACGCGTCCGGTGGCACGCATGACAAGAAGGGTAAGTGCCACAATTGTGGCATCTACGGCCACTGGGCGAAGGACTGCCGTAAGCCAAAGCGCGATGAGCGTGCTAATTTGACGCAAGTCAACGACGATGAGCTCGCTCTGCTGATGGCGCAGGAGTACACGCTCGCCGAGACCACCGTGGGCATGACCAACAACGTTGTACTCGACGAGGTGCACGCTCAGGTGCATCTGGGATGAACACCACGGTGAAGCATGGTACCTCGACACCGGTGCCAGCAACCATATGACTGGCTGCAAGGAGGTCTTCGCCGAGCTGGACACTGGAGTCACGGGCTCCATTAAGTTTGGGGACGGATCCGTCGTCGACATCCGAGGGCGTGGCACGGTGATGTTTACGTGCCAGAACGACGAGCACCGCGCCCTCACCGGCGTCTATTTCATCCCAAAGCTACGAAGCAATATCATCAGCCTTGGGCAGCTCGATGAGAACGACTGCCAAGTCTTGATCGAAGGCAGCGTGCTCTCGATTCGAGATCGTCAGCAATACCTCCTCGCCAAGGTAAAACGTTATCGAAACCGACTGTACATTATGTCTCTTGATATTGTACAACCAGTGTGTTTAGCAGCACAACTCAATGACGATGCATGGCGGTGGCATGCACGGTTTGGCCACCTCAACTTTGAAGCACTCATGAAGTTAGCTCGCCGCAACATGGTGCACGGGCTACCACAGATCGAATACGTCAAACAAATTTGCGATAGTTGTCTTGTCGAAAAGCAGCGCCGCACGCCATTTCCGTAGGAGACCAAGTACCGTGCTGACAACCTGTTAGATCTCGTTCACGGTGATATCTGCGGGCCGATCACACCGGTGACACCTGGTGGTAAGCGCTACTTCTTGCTCCTCGTCGACGATTTCAGCCGCTACATGTGGTTGACGCTACTTAGTTCGAAGGATGAAGCGCCGACAGCCATTAAACACTTTCAAGACCATGTCGAGATGGAGACAGGGAGCAAACTGTGCATGCTTCGTACTGATCGTGGGGGAGAGTTCACATCTGTAGAATTTGGTGAGTATTGCGCGGGCCTCGGCATCAAACGACAACTCACAGCACCGTACTCACCACAGCAAAACGGCATCGTCGGGCGCCGGAACCAGACGGTCGTCGCGATGGAGCGTAGTCTTCTGAAGGCAAAGGATATGCCCGGGAAGTTCTGGGGCGAGGCGGTCACGACGGCTGTCTACATCCTTAATCGCTCGTTGACACGGAGCGTCGACGGCAAGACGCCGTACGAGGCATGGCACGGACACAAACTAAGCGTGCACTTCCTTCGCACCTTCGGCTGTGTCGCACACGTCAAGGTGGTCAAGACGAACTTACAGAAGCTAGAAGATCGCAGCAAGCACATGGTCTTCATCGGCTATGAGCCCGGCACCAAGGCGTACCGGGTATACGACCCCGCCGGCAAGCGCGTGCACGTCACACGTGACGTTGTCTTCGATGAGGAAGCCAAGTGGGACTGGGGCGTGCAAGACAACATAGGTGAGACATTTACTGTTGAGTATACTATACCACATGTTGAACACGTAGGCACGCCGGTGCACGGGGGTGACGATCCATCAACACCAGTGGCACCTAGTCCAGGGCCGTTGACGCCGGCATCCGGGGCAGAAACATCCGACTCGGTGGTACAACGTGGAGTGGAATTTGTCATGCCACCCACCAACGCCTCGGCCATGCTCGACATCGATGACGACGGGCTATGCAGGTACAGGACCTTGGCGAGCTTGCTTGACACGACCACCGTCCGCGAGCTCGATGTCGACGAGCTGCTCCTCATGGTTTACGAGGAACCTGCCACTTTCTTTGAAGTCGAGAAACACCGATGTTGGCGCCAAGCGATGCTTGAGGAGATGAGCTCCATTGAGGAGAACCGTACATGGCACCTCGTAGACCTCCCACCCGACTACCGTCCTATCGGTTTGAGGTGGGTCTATAAGCTCAAGAAGGACGAGCACGGCGCCGTCCTCAAGCACAAGGCGCGGCTTGTGGCAAAAGGCTATGTGCAAAGGCAAGGAGTGGACTTCGAGGAAGTGTTCACGCCGGTTGCTCGCCTCGAGTCCGTCCGTTTGTTGATCGCACTCGCCGCGCATGAAGGGTGGGCGGTGCACCACATGGACGTGAAGACGGCATTCCTCAACGGCGACCTCAAGGAGGAGGTGTACGTCGCCCAACCTCCCGGCTTTGTTATCGAAGGACAGGAGCACAAAGTGCTGAAACTTGACAAGGCACTGTACGGGCTGCGGCAAGCACCGAGGGCTTGGAACACCAAGCTTGACAGTTGCCTACTGTCACTTGGTTTCCACCGGAGTGCACAGGAGCACGCTGTGTATACACGCGGCAAAGGTCCAACTCGCCTACTTGTGGGTGTGTACGTCGACGATCTCATCATCACCGGAACAGACTCACAAGATATTGCCAAGTTCAAGGAGGAGATGAAGGCCTTGTTCAAAATGAGTGACTTGGGATTGCTCACTTTCTACCTCGGCATCAAGGTGCAGCAGTCCAATGGCTTCATCACCCTCAGTCAGGAGGCGTATGCGCTCAGAATCTTGGAGAAGAGTGGCATGGTGGATTGCAACCCGTGCCACGTCCCTATGGAACCGAGGTTCAAGCTAAGCAAGGTAAGATCAGCCCCTCCGATTGATGCCACATCCTACAGGAGCATCGTCGGGAGCCTCCGGTACTTGGTGCACACGCGCCCAGACATCTCGTACGCGGTGGGCTACGTGAGTCGGTTCATGGAGAACCCGACAACCGAACACCTTGCTGCCGTCAAGCGCATCCTTCGCTACGTCGCCGGCACATGTCACTTTGGTTGTCTCTACGCAAAGAAGGTGGTGGAACCACGGCTGATCGGCTACAGCGACAGTGACATGGCAGGTGACATCGACACCCGCAAGAGCACCACTGGCGTGTTATTTTTACTCGGTCGTAGTCTCATTAGCTGGCAATCTCAGAAGCAGAAGGTCATGACATTGTCATCGTGCGAGTCCGAGTACATTGCCGCGACAACGGCGGCATGCCAAGGCATTTGGCTTGCAAAACTCCTTGGTGACTTGAAGAAGGAGACCGGCAGCGTCATGCTCAAGGTAGACAACAAGTCCGCCATTTCCCTCAGCAAGAATCCCGTCTTCCATGACCGAAGCAAACATATTGATACAAGGTATCATTTCATTCGGGAGTGTGTCGAGAGAGGGAAGGTTGAGGTCGAGTACATCAACACTGAAGAGCAGCTTGCAGACATTCTTACCAAGGCGCTCGAGCGAGTCAGGTTCATTGAGATGAGACAGAAGCTTGGCGTCATAGAGGTGAATCTCATACAACAGGCTTAGGGGGTAAATTGTTAGATTTAATCCTGTTGAGAAGGTTGAAGCGGCTGCTATTTGGATTTCAACAAATCCCTAGTCTTTAGGAATTTTGTTTGTTCTATGCGGTTAATTTGTTTTGATTTGTTAGTTAGAAAATGGTTAGAGGGTGCTATCTTTATGCATTCTGTTAGAGTTGTAAATGACTATTTAAAGGCCAAGTTGAGGTTGAACATAACAATACAAATTATTCATTCCAAGAATCAAATACTCCTCTCATCTTTCATCCCTTAGGATCAATATGTTCATGTGATTGAAAATTTCAGTGACGTTTAGGAAAATTATAGCTCTGTGGCTTACTCTCCCACTCCGTTTCACCAACCAATTGCTTTTCTTGCACTCTTGCAGTAAACCAAAATCTCTCTTCCAGTCCATGTTATCTACCTAGTGTAAATAGGTCTAGAAAATAGGCAAGAAGGTACTGAAAAATGAATAAATGCTTGGAATCTCAGAGTGGACAAGGAATAACATTTTTTTCAAGGACCTTTAAGCATTTTATCTTGATCTTATCTGTCTTAGGGAATAAACTATGACCAGAGGATCGTTCTAGATACAAACAATCTAGACATAAAATCTTTCATGTCTAAGCTTAAAAAAATCAAAACTAAAGAAACTGATATTATGGGCATGAATTATTTAATCAACCTTAATTAGGATCTCTGTGAGTATCTATTTGAGGTTATGAGACCTTAGTTGAAGTTCAACAAAGAAAAGGATCTGAATATCAGATGTTGAAGAAGGGATGAACACCGACGGAAAGTTAAGTCAGGAAAAACTCTATTTTTCCTCCTCTAGTCATGACTCTTTTGCCTACAGAAAAATAATAATGGTGAGATGTCAAAGACAACATGCCAAACTATATCCGTCAGTTTTTTATTTTTCTTGCACGTCTCAACTAACAACCTAATTAGAATCCTCATGTTTCGAACACTTTCAAGATCCGTTAAGTCGAAGAGCACCCGAGCAAATGAGTTGCAAATTAAATAATTTTAACCTTTTATCTTAAAAAGTCCACAAGCCTATCGTACCCTTCTTAAAGCTTTATATACATGATAGAAGAAGCAGTCACCTCTAGCTACAATTACAAACATCTCCTGCACGTATAAACAATTGACTCAAGTATAATTCTAATTATTGTATAGGAGTTAGATTCCAATCAGAGTTTGGATGACTTTCAACTTCTTATCCGAAAAGGATTTCAACCATATCATCCGCAACCCCCACTAGAATATTTAAACAAATCAGAGTGGTATTACAGTCATTCCTAACAAGGCTTCTAGTTGTATTTCTGATGCATGGAGATGGATCACCAGCCTCCCTCCAATTACACAGTGGTGCACAGATTCCATGTCACTTTGCATTGTGACCTCAGAATCAGCACAGGCATCATTAGATCTCTCAAGCCATAGAAATCTCCAAAGCCGAAACCCATACATCACCTTCTCCATATCATCAACAAATTTCAATAATTCCATCCCACTTGGAGCTCCAAGTCCTCCCCCCTAGAAAACAAAGCACACCAGCTTTTAAGTGAAGAAGCTTCACTTCATCTATTCTTTGACATCATTATTGGGGTCCTTAGGTATGGCTCCAACAAGAAATCATCCTTTCGACTTCCCCCAGTCCAAATTGATGAAGATTTAACTTTCCTAGTCTGCAGCTATGAAGCTCCTAGGGATCTCCGAGACAAGTGTGTAAACACACTGACTCTGCAAGTAACCAGCTCCATTTTCAGAGAAGCAATAAAACTACTTCTGACGGTGTCTTCCAAATTGCTTACAAAGTAGCTTCCGACAGCATTGGATTGATGTGGTTGTGAATGTTGATAACATAAGGCCAGTGCAGTATTTCATTTGTTCCACTAAATTTGAAGAGTTGAGTAGCCTTAAGTGATTCTCCTTTCCTTGCGACAGGTGTGACGTGAGCTCACTGATTTTTGAAACTCTAATGAATAAACAAGGATATGGGTCTGAGGAGAAACACTTCCCTTCTCGTGTATATCTACAGCTCACTCCAACCTTGTCAGTTTCAGTAAGCAAATCTTCTGATAATCCTACCCATGAAGTCGGCCTGGAGAAGGGGCTAGAAAGCTCATTTGATCCACCAAGCTCCTTGGGATGGAACGAGTGATAAGATTTATGACCGAGGGCGCCACTATGTGACGGGTAGACCAAAATGAATATTGATCAAAGCTGTTAAATTGATGGGGGTTAACAAATATAGCCAAGGAAATAGAATCTATGTTTAGGTATACATTTGAACTTTTGTAGTAACAATATTGTGAAATTAAAATCCTAGAATAGTTTGTCCTTTCAAGTGTGCTTAATGTGACGTAGTGCATTGAAAGGTGTACAAAATTACTGTGGGCTGATAGGACCATTATCTCCATAGATCATTACAACAACAACAACAACAAAAGCCTTTATTCTAAATTTATGGATTTGATTGTTTGAATCCTCTTCTAATCTTCTTCTATTCGGCTCTATTAGGATTTGTTGGTGTTTTTCACTTTGCTTTGAGAGTTTTAGTCCCACATTGAAAAACTACCAATGTGTATATCTCAATATATAGCTTTCCTTAGTATTGGTATATGCACATGTGGTGGTGGTGGCCTATGTGGGTTGACTTTCCTAGAGAGATTAAGTGTGAACCCCATTATGACAATCTTTATTTTGTCATCACCTTTAGGAAGTTTTTCTTAGGAGCTAAGTCCCAAAGGAGGCTTAGCGACTCGGGCTCAAGGGTGCAAAGTGTCGCTTTGTTGGCGCACTTAACATCGTCGCATGGTGCTCGTGCACTCCTTTTATGGGCGAGTTAAATGCACGGTTGCTTGCTCGGACGCATGTTTCGTGAAGCGCATGCGTCCAGGGGCATTGCGGTCAGGTGCGCATGCGGCCAGGGGCTATGCGGTCAGGGGCGCATGCGGTCAGGAGTCCATGCGCTCAGGGGAGCACATGCGGTCAGGGAAGCACATGCGGCCCGGAGCCCATGTGGTCAGGGGCGCATGCGGCCAGGCGATATGCGGCCAACAAGTTAGCTTGAGCGAGTCAAGTATAGAGGGGACATGGACTGCTGTTGGCGGCTCGGTGTGGCGTAGTCTGCTATGTGCAGTACAGCGCACTGGCTGCTCGTGGCTCTCTGTGCCACTTGGCTGCAACTTTCGGCGCCTGACTGCGCTATCTGCTCTATGGAGTATAGCGGCGCAGGCGGCTTATGCGGCCTAATTTTTTCCTCAGGCCGCATGAAAGCTGAAATCCTCTTTAAATAGATGCTCTCCTCTTTCATTTAGTAGTGGGGAAAAAATTAAAAAAGAGAGAAAAAATCGAGAGCACCAGCAGGACCTGCGACAGTTTTTAGCATCCTTCCAAAGGAATTTTTCATGTGATCTGAAGGTGACCAAGAGCGTTCCAGAAGTTCCCGTGTGAACTTGCTGGATCCTGGGGGCAGATCGTTGTATGGCAAGAATCTTTCCTTGAGCTCTGGTGGTTTTGATCACCCCAGCAATCGTTTCCTTCTTTGTAATTCTGTTCTTGTTCCTGTTCTTCTCGGTGTAGCGTCTACGAACGTAAAAAGAAGAAAGATTTTCTGATTCTTGTTGTATTTATATTTTCTTTGGGTTGTCAGTTTGTAACATGTTTCTTGTTTAGTTCTTCTGTGGGGTTGTATGTCACTGAAGGAGAACTCTTGTGTGAATCTCAATGCACTAACTTCTCTTCTGGAGTTTGTAGAGACGAACTTTTGTGTGAGTCTCTACTTAGTGGTAACCTCTCCTTCTTTGATCTGACTTCAGGATTAACAATCTCAAGGAAAGATCCGAGTTAGAATGGACAACCGCTCAAACATTTTTGATACTAGCTTTCACAAGCTTGAGAAGTTTGATAGCGAACACTATAATATTTGGAAGAGGAAGATCTCCTTGAATCTTCGTCTTGTCAAAGTTACTTATGTACTTGGTTGATCATGAACCTATCATTCCCGAAGATGGAGGAGAGTTTACAGTTGGTGTGGCATAGGACGCGTACTCCAAGTGGAAGGAAGACAACGACCTCTGTAGGTTGTTGATTCTCAATGCTATGGACGGTTCGATGATAGAGTCCTACAACAAAAAGGAGAAGGCAAGAGATGTCTGGGAATCTCTTGAGAAGCACTACAAAACTGACGAGAAAATATCTAAAATCTATCTCGTCGAGAAGTTCTTTACTTTACAATTTGATGACGAGAAGGTGATGTTACCACAAGTTAAGGAACTTCTGAAGATGCTAGAAACTGGAGGAAGAGGGCATGATGCAGGAAGACAAATTTATGGTGGGGGCTATCGTCACTAAACTTCCTCCAGGCTGGATCAGGTTCATAACTGACATGTACCTTAAAAAGATGGAGATCCAGCTCGAAGATCTTCTTTACTGGATTTATATTGAAGATGAAGCCAGGGGAAAACTGAAATTGGACTCCTTGTCCAAGTAGTTGGCTAAGGCCAATATGGTACACGCTAGAGACTCTAAAGGGAAGCAAAAATTTTCCTACAAGAAAAAGAAGAAGGAATTCAACCAGCTGAAGGTAAAGTCAGCTCAGTTCAAGCCAAAGCCGAAGACTGATGTGACATGCTACAACTGTGGCAAGAAGGGTCACTACAAAAGCGACTGCAGGTCGAAGCCTAAATCGAAAGAGCAAGGTGAGCTTAACCTAGTTGCTATGATTGCGTAGGTTGAGTCACATGACATGAACACTGACTGGTGGGTCGATACTGGTGCATCTTGCCACGTGTGCTATAAGAAGAAGCTGTTCGTCAAGTATGAGTCTACCTCTGAGAAAGTTTTGATGACGAATAAGTCTCAAGTTGCAGTACTGGAGATCGGGACGGTAGTGCTGAAGCCGACTTTTGGAAAGTCACTTACACTAAAAAATGTCAAGCACGTACCAATGATCACCAAGAATCTGGTTTCTGGGAGTCTGTTGTGCAGTACGGGCCTGAGGATGGATATAAATGCCGGTCAGATGGTGATGTCCTATAAAGAAACATACTTCGAAAAAGCTTTCTGTACCGAAGGGATGTTTAAACTACAGCTTGTAACTCCTTCTGTTTGTATCAATGTAATCTTTAATTCTGGTTATTCTCTTGAGTTGTGGCATAAAAGATTAGGACATGTGCATTATAAACGCATTAACAAGATGTCTAGTCTAGGCCTTATCTCCAAATATGGGGGTAAGGAGGTGGAGAAATGTGAAGTCTATGCGCAGATGAAGATCGTCAGGAAGCCGTTCAGAAAAGTGAACCGAAGCACAGATCTTCTGGAGTTTGTACACTCAGATATCTGTGACTTCAAGCAATTCTCCACAAAGGCCGAAATAAAGTATTTTATCACTTTCATTAACGATTTCTCGAAGTATGTGTTCGTATATCTTCTCAAGTCGAAAGATAAAGCATTCAAGAATTTTAAGGACTTCAAGGATGAAGCAGAATGTTAAACCGGTCAACAACTCAAAAGTCTCAGAAGTGATCGAGACGAAGAATATCGTTCCTTGGAATTCGCATCATTCTGCAAAGAATATAGAATTATCAACGAAATGACTGCTCCATATTCTTTCCAATCTAATATTGTAGCAGAAATGAAGAACATGACGTTGACAGAGATTATGAACTCCATGTTGCTGACAGTAGGACTTCCAAAGTGCTTCTGGGGAGAAACAATGCTTACGGCTACTTTTATTCTGAATAGAGTATCGTTCGTGACATCTGATATTACTTCTCATGAACTCTGGTTCAAGGTCAGACCCAACTTAAATGTCATTCAAGTGTGGGGGTGTCTGACATATGTGAAGCTTTCAGACCTCAAGATTCATAAGCTGGGAACGAGAACTACGAAGACCATATTTTTGGACTATGCTGATAAGAGTGATGCTCGGAGGTTCCTTGATATCGAATCTAATCATATCATAGAATCTTGCGACGCAGAATATTTTGAAGACAAGTTTGCTAGGCATAATAATGTTGTTCTCGCGGATGTCCCAAAGAATGTTGCTAGCACGGACGAGGCAAGTACCCCTCAGAGAGAAGTAGTCCAAGAAAATGTTGTAGTTGATGAGACAACATTTGAACCAGAACCCGCTGAGCCGAGATCAAAGCGAGTGAGGAGGCTGAAGGACTTCGGAGAAGACACTGCTACCTATCATGTGGAAGCTGATCCTCTTATCTATGATGAGGCAGTGAAGACCATAGATGCTATTTTCTAGGAAGAGGCTATCCATGACGAGTTTGACTCGATAACTTCTAATAATACTTGAAAGTTAGTCGATCTGCCTGAAGGAGCTAAACCCATCGGATGCAAGTGGATCTTTAATAAGAAGATTAAAGCAGACAGAACTGTTAACAAGTTTAAGGCTAGGCTAGTAGTCAAAGGATTTTCTCAGATACAGGGGTTGACTACTCCGATACCTATGCTCTCATAGCACGTATGACTACTATCAGGATGCTGATTGCTCTAGGTGCTATTCACAAAATGGTGATTCATCAGATAGACGTCAAGACAATATTTCTGAATGGTGAACTGACTGAGAAAATTTACATGCAGCAGCCAGAAGGGTTTGTCGTCAAAGGTCTTGAAGATAAAGTATGAAAACTTGTGAAATCTATGTATGGTCTGAAGCAAGCTCCCAAATTATGGAATGAGAAGTTTGACAAAGTTATCAAATCAAATGGTTACATGATCAGCGAAATTGATAAGTATGTTTAAACAAAGTTCGCTGGCGATAGAGGTGTCATCGTTTGTCTCTATGTGGACGATATGCTAATCCTAGGCACGGATGAAGAATGTGTCACTAGAACAAAGATTTTCCTCTTATCTAAATTCAGTATGAAGGACATGGGAGATGCAGATGTCATCCTTGGGATTAAGATAATCCGGACGAAAGTAGGGCTTGCTCTATCACACGCTCACTACGTGGAGAAGATGCTCACATGCTATGGATATCAGGATCTTCTAGGGATCGATACTCCATATAGGTGTGACAAGAAACTGAAGCCTAACCCAGAAAAAAGCATCAGACAGTTAGAGTATTCTAGCGTCATTGGGAGCTTGATGTATGCTATAAATGCCACTAGGCCTGTCATTGCTTTTGATGTGGGGATGCTGAGTAGATTCACGAGTAACCCAGTTATTGAATACTGGAAAAATGTGAAGAGGGTGATGAGATACCTCAAGAAGACTCAGAAGTTTGTACTTTACTACAGCGGAGACCCAGCAGTGGTAGAAGGCTTCAGTGATGCTAGTTGGTGCTCAGAAGAAGAGAAAGAGAGATCCACAGGAGGATATATTTTCTCAATGGGAGGAGCTGCCATATCGTAGAAGTCGAAGAAGAAGACGATGCTTTCACGCTCATCGATGGAGTCTGAGTTCTATGCACTTCCAGTTGCAGCATATGAAGCAGAATGGTTTCTGGAGATCATGTACGATCTTCTAATGGTTGGGTGTAAATTTTGGCTATACCGATATACTGCAACAACCAGGCAGCTTTAGTAGTAGCATCTAATAATTTCTTCCATAGAAAGAAGAGGACTATACAGCTTCGGCACAGAGTACTGAACAATCTTATCAAGACTGGTGTCATTGGAGTGGTGGATGTTCGGAGTCAGTAGAACCTGGCAGATCCATTCACTAAAGACCTCAAGCGCCAGCTAGTCGAAGACATAGCAAGTAAAATGGTCTTGAAGGACCTCTGATATTGTGTCTTTGTAATCCTATCATTAGGTTTTATGCTATTAGTTTAAAGAAAAATTTACTAGGCATCTAGCTTTTGGTTCACAGGAGGACCACTGACTGGAAAAATATCAGGTACAGTGGATAATCCTTAGGACAATGTAGGATATGTACCGAAACCACTGTAGTCTACTATTTTGTTCTATAAGAACAATTCCTGAGTAAGTGTCACGACCCGCACCCGGATATTCGGGCACGAGTACGTGGGTACGTCCAGCCTACGCCGCAGTGTCGGCGGTAGTACGCTGTCTAGATCATTTTCTGGGAAAATCTATCTTATCCACAATAATAAATAGGCAAGAATAATCACAGGAAATAGGAATGCTAAGATTTTAAATGAATAAATGTGATATACAAATCCATAGTTTAATACAGAATCCAGAAGATAAATCGGGGACAAACCCGAGTATTATGCTGAAAGGGAAAAACTAGCTAACTGGCTACTACTCCTCAAAGGTAGTCTCCTGAGTGGGAACCGGCTTCTCAACTGTATCACCTGCTGCCTCATAGGGATCATAATAGGTAGGGGCAAAGTTCTCATCATTGCCTAAAACAACGGATCCAGTCAGGAAAGGAGCAAAGTACACAATGCACAACAATATTTAAACTAAATATTTGTGACAGGTAGAAAAATAACTGACTAAGCATCATATTGAGAATATGCATAAATAAGTAGTGAAATTAACTGAGAAATAATGCTATAAATCAGGACTATAAGTAAAACATGATTAATCACTACAAACCAGGAATATGAGTAAAACAGGAATAAAATGTGACAGAAAATGTAACTGTAACAAGACAACAAGAACTGCAACCCGACAAGAAATTATGTGCGTGAACTTGTGTATTTAGAATACATAGTTGGCATGTAGGGGTTTATAAGGCTAATAAGGCCGTCCTAGGCGGCTATCACACAATGAATAATCGAGTATAAGGCTGATGGTACAGTCGCGTACCAACAGCTAGCACACAATGACAGGGGGAAGGGTAAACCACATGCCTCCTAGTATTCTCCCGCCCGACACGAAAAGCAAGACATGAAATCCAATATTCAAGATATGAAAACCAGATTCTAACACTACGTGTAAACATCCAATGGTACTAGTAGAGCAAGGAATTAATTATCACAATATAAAGAATAAACTTGAAGTGCAGGTACTTGCCGGATGTTTGGATCCAATTACAGTTTTGTGTCTCAGGGAAATTTCCAGAAATGTGTCCAGATGCTGAAATAAACATTACCATCATGCTCAGAAGGTATCAAATAGCTAGAAACGCCTGTCCTTGAGTCCAATTTGGAGACAAGGACAAAACGACAAATTCGGGTCAAAACGGGGTCCGCATGTGGGCCCGCTTTGCACCGAAAAATGTGTCAGGGTCAAAGGTCTCCAAATTCACCAAACTTAGTGTCAACAGGTCAGGAACGATGATACGAACCCAACGGAACTTTCAGAATTGAATTCCGATGAGCCGATCACAAAATCGCCCGTTGAGCGGGGCCTATGGGGCCCACGACACGCGATTTCGTCAACGTTCTCAGAATCGAACCAAACTTGGATCACAGGACCAGCGTATTGCTACGAGTCCAATGGCGCAAGTTTCGTTTCAATCCATCGTGTGTACAGAAAGTTAGGGCTTGATTCAGAAAAGTCGGATACGGGGCGTTGTCCGCGGATACGCGTTGATCCCGGTGTGCACGCACACCCGAATCGACTTCTGCGAAATTCCACACGTCCGTGCACGTATCTGTGAAGACCGCGCACGACCAAGTCGTCCCGTTTGGCGGGGCGTACCCAGTTCCGGGGTAAATCGGGTCGTTGTTTTTCCTGTTTTTGGATCGCGGTGTGCGATCACCACAGGACGCGATGCCCCGAGCGGTTTGTCCGGGCACCGAGAGGGTCATACAGGCTTTCCAACGCAATTTACGGAATCGAAATCCGAGCTACGAGCAAGAAAATACACGCACCTGAACGGGACTGAAAAACCCGGGGTCTCGTCGTGTCCGACTCGACACGGACACTGTGTCCCGTGTAAGACACAGGAATAGAAATTAGGGTTAGGGTTAGGGATCCGGCGGCTCAGGGCGGAGGACGGCCGGGGCAACGTCGCCGGGCTCGGGGGCACGCGGCGGAGGGCGGCGCGGCGTGGCTGGGGACTCGTCGGCGTTGCGCAGCTCACGGAGGAGCGGGGTGGCGGAGCCGCTGCTGTCGGCTGCTGCTCGTGCTCGTCGGCTCGATGGGAGGCCGGAGCCGTGGAGGGAGGAGGAGCCGGTGGGGCGGAGGTGCCGGCGAGGTGACGGCAGAGGCGGTGGTGGAGTCTGGGTCAGCTTGCCGGAGAAGACGGCGGAGGGGGAAATCTGGGGCGGGTTAAATAGGGGGAAGAGGATCGGGGCCGAGCGGGGGAGGCGCCGGGCGAGGCGGAGAGAAGAGGGGGGGGGGGTCGTGGGCGAGGTGGCGGAGGATGCGGCGGGCGGCGCGGCGCCGGACGCGGGCACGGGGGGGGGGAGACGACCGGGTCGAGGGGGAAGAGGGGAAGCCGGGTCGGGTCGGGTCGGGTGCGGGTCTGGCGGATTCGACCCGACCCGCTAGGAGGCTGGGCCGGGTTGGGGCTGGGCCCGGTGGGCCGGGTCCAGTGGGCCGGAAAAAAAAAAATAATAATAATAATAAGTAAATAAATAAATAAATAAATAGTTTTAGGTGTTTTAAAAAATAGGTCCGGGGCCCAATAAATTCCAAGAAAATTACCCTAAGTCCAGTTTTCCATTTTACACCCAAAAATATTATTTCCATAATATTTTAATATTATTTATTAACAATTAAAAATCATTCAATAATTAGAAACCCTGATTTTAATTACAGAAAAATCACAGAAAATTCCAGAAAATTGTGAAAAATTCCAATTTAAAAATTCTTGCAAAATCTGGGGGTTTACAGTAAGGTTGGCTTCAACGCTTTAATGAGTTTTCGGGCAGAGTGAATGTCCATCGTGCGCTGCAGGAAGCACGTATAGTTCAGCACTACAAGGCACATGTATCCCATGCTACAGTAGTGTGACACCACGATAAGGTAAAAAATATAAAGTCTTGGCTACAAGCCATGTCACAGCGGCAGTAGCACCGCAAATAGGCAGGTAGCCTAATGCTAAAAAGATAGAGAGTTATAGCACATAACTACTAAGAGGCCAGTGACCTCATGCTACAGTGGGTGACACCACATGAGGTAGTTAACCTCGGTTGCGAGCCATGTCACAACGGCGTAGCATCGCACGGAAGCGCAAGGCTTCATGCTGGGATGTAGTACAATATTACTAAGAGGCTAGTGACCTCATGCTACTGTGGGTGACACCATATGAGGTAGTTAACCTCGGCTACGAGCCATGTCAAAGCGGCATACCATCGCACGGAAGCACAATGCTTTATGCCGGAATATATTAAACTCTCTTAAATAAGGAACTCACCTAAGTATATGGACAGGGATACATGCCGTCTCTAAACTTGTAGACACCCAAGATACATACACCGAAACCAAGCCAGCACAGGGCCTTTAATGTATGACCGGAGGCACAACTCATGTCATTGTGCGAGTGGAAAGAACAACAGCTATGGTTCATAATTCAAGGCATAGTCCATTCTTGCATCGTACTGTTGTTTGACCCATACGAAAAGATTCAAGTTGTGGGTGACATCTATCATAATGCATGATGGATAGTCACTGTAAGGAATTCTCGACCTTATATTATGATATATGTGGGGGATTGTTGGTATTTTTTACTTTGCTTTGAGAGTTTTAGTCCCACATTGGAAAACCACCGATGTGTATATCTCAATATATAGCTTTGCTTAGTATTGTAATATGCACATGGGGTGGTGGCCCATGTGGGTTAACTTTTCTAGAGGGATTAACTGTAAATCCCATTATGACAATATTTATTTTGTTACCACCTTTGGGAAGTTTTCTTTTGGAGCTAAGCCCGAAAGGGGGCTTAGTGACTCGGACTCGGACTCGGACTCGGACTCGGGCTCGGGCTCTGGCTCAAGGGCGCAAAGTGGCACTTTATTGACGCACTTTGTACTTAGCACGTCCGCATCGTCGTATAGCGCTCGAGCGCTCCTTTTATGCGCAAGTTACATGCACGATTGCTTGCTCGGGCGCATGTTTCGTGGAGCGCATGCGGCCAGGGGCCATGCAATTAGGTGCCCATGCGGTCAGGTGCGCATGCGACCAGGGGACATGCGGTCAGGGGAGCATGCAGCCAGGAGCCCATGCGATCAAGGGTGCATGTGGCCAGCAAGTTAGCTTGAGCGAGTCAAGTGTGGAGGGGACATGGACTGCTGTTGGTGGCTCGGTATGGCGTAGTTTGCTCTGTGCTATACAGCGTGCAGGTGGCAGTCTGCTCTATGCAGTACAATGCACAGGCAGCTCGTGGCTCTCTGTGCCACCCGGCTGCAGCGACTGCAACTTTCGGCGCCTAAGGAGGCTCATGTGGCCTAATTTTTCCCTCAGGCTGCATGGAAGCTGAAATCCTCTTTAAATAGAGGCTCTTTTTTTTTGTTTAGTAGTGGGGGGAAATTGAGAAAGAGATAGAAAAAATCGAGAGCACCAGTAGGACCTGCGACAGTTTTTAGCATCCTTCCAAAAGAATTTTTCGTGTGATCCGAAGATGACCAAGAGCATTCCAGAAGTTCTCGTGTGAACTTGATGGATCCTGGGGGCAGATCGTTGTATAGCACGAATTTTGCCTTGAGCTCTGGTGGTTTTGATCATTCCAACAATAGTTTTATTTTTTGTATTTCTTTTCTTGTTCATGTTCTTCTTGATGTAGCGTCTGCGAACGTAAAGAGAAGAACAATTTTTTGATTCTTGTTGTATTTGCATTTTCTTTGGGTTGTCAGTCTGTAACCTATTCCTTGTTTAGTTTTTTTGTGGGGTTGTGTATCACTGAAGAGGAACTCTTGTGTGAATCTCAGTGCACCAACTTCTCTTCTCGAGTTTGTAAAGACGAACTCTTGTGTGAGTCTCTACTTAGTGGCAGCCTCTTCTTCTTTGATCTGACTTCGGGACTAACAGGATCCACTGTTAATGCTAACAAAATCTATATATTTCTTTAACACTTCATACCACGTTCGCCTAGGCCTACTTATAATCATAGCGGCTCCATTAACTACTATAGTATTACTCCTTATAGGAGCATCTATAGGTCTGGGTTGCACATGTCCAAACCATCTAAGTTAATTTTCTCTCGTCTTATCCTTAATTGATGTCACACTTAACTTCTCACGGATACAATCATTTCTTATCAAATCTTTTAATGTATTACCACTCGTCCATCTCAACAGTCTCATTTCAGCTACACTAATTTTTAAGACAATTTTATTTTTTAGTTGTCTGATACTCTGATCCATAAAGCATGACCGGTCTCATAACAATCTTGTCAAATTTTTCTTTCAACTCCATAGGAATTTTGCAAATTTTTCTCAAAAGAAATAAGAAAGTAAAAGTATGTTGAAATCCCAGTATACAATTATACACCACATAAATAATCGTAGTATTAAAAAACAACTTTATTTTCTTAGTTGTTTATACTAGATAACTACTTAGAAAGTTCCATATGAACAGCTTATAAAACGACCGTGAAAACCAATTGTAACCTATATTGGACGAATACAACGACATAGACATGCCATTGATTTTAGCATATAGTAGTGAATTTTGGACTATTTATCACCTGCTTGTGATTCCAAAATTGGATAACAACATCACAGCCTTTATCCCAAATTTTTTGGGTCGACAATTGAACCATTTCTTCTATTCAGTTATGTTAGGGATTTATGACATTTGTAATGCTCACAAAAATCATATACTTTTTAAAATTTGTAATCCATATTCCTGTAAGCCTATCTCTAGTTCTAGTGGTTCTTTTAAATACTAGCTTATCGCTTCTTCTCACTGGAACATCTAGTGGTCTATGTCGCACATAAGCAATTTTTTTCTCATCTCATCCTTAATTGGTGCCACAAAACACTTCCAACGAATATCACTTATTTCGTATCCTATCTTTAATATATTTTTATTATCACTTATCTTCTTATACTATCTTTTAATGTATTGCTATCGCCACTCATCCATCTAAGAATTCTCATGATTCCTAGATTGTAAAATACGAAAAATAAATAGTATATTTTGCAAGAAACAAAAGAAGCTCGATGCTTCATATAATCCAAAATACATAACTCGAAAACCTAACACCTCCTAATCTAAGTTGCTAACTCTTTGTATTTGTACCCATATATTATACCACTAATTATGTCGTTATATTAGATACAAATGTGTGTGCTTAGGATCCGATACTGCCTAAATGGATCACGTTCGTGCCACATCATTTAGGACACGAATCCGACACGATATAAATATTCCAAAATATACTAGGATACACTGATATCAACCTCATGGACATGAGCCATCACTATTACATGTCTTTGTGGTACACGTTTCCAGACCTACCCTTAACCAGTTCAACTGGTGCACGGAACATGGCCCTCTCATATAGAGGGCCCTTAATGTTTTCCTCTTTAAGACAAAGGGATTTAATAATATAATAAGACGTGTAATATTCCTTAGACATTAATTGACCTCAACTCAGCTGGTAGTGGAGGGCTATAGTTTGCCAATTGTGTTATATGCTTAGGTGGTTGGTCCAAATCCTGTAACTTGGTTATTTATAGTTTTTTTTTTTCTTATTTTTTTGGTTGATTTTTTGTTTAAAAATGATTATTAAAGAAGCAATGTTTTGGTGCTAAAATAAAACGTGTTACTAATTTAACACTTCTGTTTTAGTAGTTGATTATTGATGTGATTCTTTTTATTTGTACATTAGTCATTTTTTGGTAGATGGTTAATAATAAACTTAAAGAAGCCACATTTTAGTACGAGAATAAAATGTTATTAAATATTAACATTTTTCTTTTTTATTCACTGATTATCGATATCATTATTTCTCGTTCTTGTATTTTACTTGTGTTTAGAGTTATGTGTTTACTACAATCATTCGTTCTTTTTATTTTTTTATGCCTGGTTTTGTACGATCTCTTTTATGTAATGTCACTTACATATTAAGAATTTAAGATTATTATTTTTATGGATTATTATCTTTGAATAAATTAGCTTTATTATCTATTGGGAATAATTTTTTGATGAAGTTGATATTCAAACAATAATCAATGAAATGATTTTGCGTCTAAAATGAAAGGAGGACAGTTTTTCGATGATGCTTGTTGTTGTATTTGTTGTTAGTTGTTTTTGCTAGTTTATGCTTAACTATGTTGTGAAAAGTGCGCTTAAGCGGCATTTAAGCGAGATTTGGCATTTGGACGTCTCACTTAACAATTTTTCCTCAAAAAAGAAATCAGTACTTAAGCGTCGCCGCTTAGTAGCGCCTTGCTTAACAATTTTTTTGAATTTTTTGAATATATATTTTTGTCAATCGAGCCGAAGCTTTTGTTATTTACATAATTTGATAGTTGAGAAACTTTAAGTAAGAACTTTAGAAAGTTAGTTTTATGTTTTATGGTATTTTGATGACTATGTAGTATATATGCATTATGTGTCTTGTAGTTTGCATTTTGATTTTAGTATTTATATTGGTACTTTTCTTGATTGATGATTGATATTGTTATTCATGCATATACTACTAGGATTGTATGAAAAATATTAAAATTTATGTGTATATAGAATATTTTACATGTATGAGAAAAAAATTGAGGCGCCAACTAAGCGCCGCTTCAGCGCTATTAAGTGAGACGACGGCCTAGTCGTCCCGCCTCGCCTCACGCTTAATATAACATAGATGCTTAATTTATTTCTTTTGATGGTACATAATTTTTTTAATTATATACTAATTTTGTTTAATATTTTGTTTCTTCTCTTTTAACATTTGCATTCTGTATTCGTATCTATTATATTTTGATTTTACTTTTTTTTTATTTCTTGTTTTTCAGGTTTGCACTCCTAGAATTACTAGAAGGAGTTGGAGGTTTTGAAGACATCGGAGAGCTAACTGAAAAATTTATAAATTTGATTATTTTTTTTCTAATTTTGGACTTAATAGTCGTTTGGTCAATATAACTATCATACATGGCTTATTAATTTTTACCTATATACATGCGTCATTGTTTTTAGAAAATTAAATTAAACTTGCGTACTTAATATATGACATTGGCAATTTTTTAATGTTTACTAAAAATAGGACTTATTCTTAGTTTTTGAACAGGATCCTCTAAATCTGAGGACATGCCATGTATTGTCAGTACCAGTATACACCAGAACCAGTATCAAAAGCATCACCATCTTCGGCTAAGGCTTATCGGCTTGAGCGAAATCGAAGTAACATTGGCATAGGAAATTTTAATGGGAATTTTTTGAAGGAGAAATGAAAGAAAATTGAGAGAGGGAGAGAGACTGACGGCTTGCGGTTTGGCGATGAGATTGGCGATGGTCTTGGTGATGTCGGAGAGGATGGCGGAGGTGTCGATTCCGTAGAGATTGACATTGGTGGAGAGATTAATCTTCTTCTTCTTCTTCTATAACCACTTCCCCCTCTTCTACATCTTGGTGTTGGATGATGTAGTACACATCCAGAGGGTAATAAGAGCATCATTAGTAAGACTCATCCCACATTCTAGATTCTAGATTTAAAATGTAGGAGCTCATTTTGTAGAATAGTAAGTTCTATTACTAATTCCAATTTCTAAATTTTGGGTCACATTCCATCCATAGAAGCTATAGGTTGTGCCTCCCAATTTCTAGATTCTAGATTATAGGAATTTATTTTGTATAATAGTAAGTCCCAATTTGGAGTCCAACTTTCTAGATTCTAGATTTTATATTATTTTTCCCACATCAATTTTTGACCACACAATCTTTGGGACTGGAGCTCACTTTATCATTTCTTTCTCATACAAACCCAACTCATTCTACATTTACCTTTTTTTTAAAAATTTGGGCCCAAATGCTTTAGAGAGTCCCAACTACTAATGATGCTCTAATAATAAATAAATTATGAATTACTTGGGGTGAAGGTCCGGGGGCATTCTACTCTGCCGAAGATGATGAGCTTAACTCCCTTCCTCCTAGGTGGGACTAAGAAATAAGAATCTTGACTAGAGTATTGCCGGTGGACTGTGTAGATAGTGGTCACTTGTGTGGGTAGATGAAGGCCTAGACCGTGCTCCATGGAGTAAAATGTACTTATATGCATACGCCCAGAGTAGTTCAAATATAACCTTTTATTGAGAAAATAATGTATCTTTTCTGGTGAAATTATATAGTCAGGGGAAGGGATGTTGACATTAGCGGATATATATACTCCTCCAGCTCATCATTCTCCTCGGTTACGCCCAACGCAAGCGAAGGCTTTGGTAGTTTTCTGTGTAATTTTACCTCCAAAGGTCCGGAAGCTGCGGTCGCGGTCGGGTCTTCCTTTGGTGGTCGGCTCGACCTGTAAAGGCGGACGATCAGGGGTTCGAAAGGTGTAGATAGAGCAGGATCTTCTTTTAGTGGTCGATTCGTTCTACGAAGGCGAATGACCATTGGTTCTAATTACGTTGAAGGTCCCGGAGATTCAGGTGCCTTCCCGTACGATTTGATGATGAGGGGGGTGACCTCATCGGGAGTGTAAGCCTTGAGGCGGATTCTCAAGGGCTCCTCGGGTGTTGTTGTGGCCTCGACTTCATTGTTGGCCTCGTTGCCACATTTATCTTAGCGGACTTTCTTGTAAAGGATCGAGTCGGAGTAGTAAATCTTGATTCCCTTAAACGGATCAACATCAGCGAACTCTGTCTTGACAAAACCGTGTTTGTCTACATATTTTAGGCACTAGTGGAGGGTGGACGGCACGATCTTGTGTTAATGTATCCATAGACGTCACAATAAGACATTGTAGGATGTATCTACGTCTATGACATAGAAGGTGACTTCTTTTTTTAGGACGTCGATCTGGCATTTCAAGCAAATTTTGCCCAGAGGGTAGCTCCTTCCTTTGTTGAAGCCACTGATGGCGATATTGGTGGCCGCTAGACGATCCATCGGGATCCCCAGGGTCTGAACCAAATTTCTCGGGTTGATGTTGATCGACGATCCTGGGTCAATATGCATCCGGTCCACCTTGACGTCGCCAATAAATCCTGTGTAGTACAGGGGCCGATTATGCCTATTATTTTTTAGCAACATGTCCTGTTGCGAGAAGGTAATATTGGGTATCGCATCTATGGTATTGTTGTAATATGGACAAGCAGCAGGATCTTCGGCTGGTGGCTTGACTTGCGCCAGGTAGATATCAACATTCTGTAATGCCTTACTCAGGGCAGCCCGAGTGTCTTTGGAGAGCCGTAAAAGCTTAAATTGCGACAATTTTATCGGATTGTTGGATAATTGCGCTAAGATATCAAAGTTATAGGGCCTTTTCAGGCCTTATGGTGCATCCCTGTACAGTAGTTTATCGAAGCGTGTTTCCTTCTATTTTGACTTGTTCGTCAGCGGGGCCAGAGAAGGCCCAGGACCAGTGGTGGTAGGCACGACAACCGGGGGTGTATCACCGTGCATCGGCTGGTATATTACTCCTGAACTTGTTCTACCCACTGCCAGCTCTTTAGCCGAGGAAAAAACTGTGTAACAGGATTTATATTTTTTGCCCATGGACTTGGCGGTGGAGGATGTCGTCGGCTGCGTCAAGTCTGGCATGAGGTCGGGATGGACCCACGGACTTTCCTATGTGGTATGGTAAGAGGTATTAGTCCGACCATCTGGACACGAGCTGGTGGAAGGTTGACCACCTCTATAGTTGCCTTTGAGACTGGGACCACTCCTTGGGCTTCCGTCGGTGAGAAGTTGCCAAATTGGAGGGACACCATGTTGGTAGTGATCATCATGTGGTCAAAGTCCAGGGAAAGGGCCTTGGTATCGATCAGGTATTGGATGTACCTCTTCAGGGTATAGCACTCCTACGTCGGGTGGTAGACGTATCGGTGGAAGTGACAATACTTTAGTTGTCCATTTATGCCGCTTTAAGCTGACGTCTGATGTCGGGGAGTCAAATTTTACCTCTCTACATCAGCATGTCAAGAGTAAGTCTCCTTACGTTTTAGAGCCTCTGCCTACATTTGCTCAGGCTTCTTGGTCAAGGTATCGACTATAGCCTGTTTTCCCTTTCCATCGCGGCTGCTATTGCCATTGTTATAGTTGTTATTGTTGTTATTATTATTGGGGTTGGGACATTTCCCCTTTTCCCCAGTGGTAGGGATATGGATTCCCAAGTTTTGGGTGTTCTTCAGCTTCTTCTCAGCGTTGACAGCACTTACAATGAATGTCTTCCAGTATTTAAACTGGGCATCATCCATCCAGAGGATGACTGCCGAAAGTAGGTTCCTCTGGCACATTTCCATTAGCTTTGCTTCGGGATTGCCAGGGGGAAGTCTTAGTAATGTCTGTCAGAATCGTTCGATGTAGTTACGAGCGAGCTCATTTTTTCTCTGGGCGACATCTATCAAGGAAGACATCATGATATCATGTCCTGCCTCATAGAATCTTTTGAAAAAAAGACTCTTGAGATCATCGAATAATGATATGCAATTGTCTGTCAGGCTACAGAACCAGTCGAAGGCTACTCCCGCCAATGCCCCGACAAAGTGCCTGGTAAGGATGGCATCAATGCGGGATTGGTGCCCTGTTGTTGTCTCAAAGTAGCTCATGTACCGACGAGGGGATGACTTTCTATAAAACGTGTCTATGTTGAAGGGCTTATACCTGGGCGGGTATGGTACGTCCCTCTATTCCAGAGGATATGATTGGC
This sequence comes from Iris macrosiphon, assembly GCA_036927795.1. NCBI lineage: Eukaryota > Viridiplantae > Streptophyta > Magnoliopsida > Asparagales > Iridaceae > Iris > Iris macrosiphon. Next base: position 54,124,058 of record JAYESA010000020.1, on the reverse strand, counting down.
ATACACCTAGATCACGGAGTGAGTTCCGATAACCCATGGAGTCTGGTCAAGCTCGGAGTTCTCAAACCTCTTTCATTTCTTCCTTAAACTCGTTTGCAGCTGAAGGGGCTGAGAAATTAGGTTGGCGAGGATTGCCGCCCGTGGGTGGAGCAGTTATGTTTGAATCTGTGTTTTCTCTGGATCTAAGTTAGCTGGCGCAGAAGTACTCCCCGGCTGATAGGACAAGTTTGCCTTGATTTCCAATATTGTTTGGGTCAAGGCTTGCATTGATGCATTCATGGTCTGCATCATGTTCTCGAGAGCCTCCAGGCATTGTCGATCACTGGGGCATCATAGTCATCTCATACCGTGTATATTGTCCCTACGTGGGAAGATATGGACAGGACAGTGCATGTCGCACTCTTCATCTTGGACACTTGCAGTAAGCCATCTTCAAGGAAGACTGGCAGCGTTGTGTCCTCCTCAGATTCGTAGGAGGCTATGTTATCTCTGTAGAGTAGCTACCCCTAAGGATTTCAAAATATGTTCCTTGAGAGTTATCATCTCTCCAGAATGCTGGATTATTGTATACCCCCAGCTTAGAGGGCCACTAGGGGTTCTGAGGAAGAACTACCCACAGCGGCTGACAGCTTCTTCCTCGAGCGAGTGCCCTAGAAAATGCCTTCCATGGGTCCTGCTGCTGGTCCTCCTAGTAGTCTTCTTTTTAACGCAGTGGTCGTGAGTGACGGACTGGAGGCGATGTCCTTCTTTCCTTCTTTGGTAGAAGGGACCTTCTGAGCCGAGTAACATGCGACGAAGGGCAGCTCCTCTCCCTCTGGCGCTTGCACTTGATCTCCGAGTTTTTGTCGGGCAAGTTCCTTCTAGTGTAGCCATTGGAAGGCCGACTGCCTGCTTGTGAGTGCTGCCACTTTGTTGCAGCAGCAATTGATGATAATCTTGGCACAATAATGCCCTATAGAGGATATTTCACCGGCCGAAGTTATTTCTCTCATTTTGTGGTTGTGATTGATCATGTTGCATAAGTCGAGCTATGGTTGTTCTACCTTTACACCTTTTTGTGGGCTCGGGTAGACCGAGCACACGGGTGTGTAGGTGTTGTGTTGGTTCCCGGATACGAGGTTCGTAAAAGAACTTGCCTCAGATCGTTGGTGGAAGACTTTTGAGACCGACCCTGTCTATTTGCCGCTGGGGGTTGGAAGAATGGGGCAGTCTTATATAATTTTCCATCATGGGCCCATGTAATAAGTAGCGATGCCCTCTGACGGTCGGCTGACTGGACAGTTCTCTGAGCTTAGCGAGATTGCATTGTTCTGGACCTCTTTGACTTAGCTGATGTCTGTACGCAGAGTCCAAGTTTTGGTCTTTGCTATTCTTATTGGGCCTTATAGAATCTGGGCCGCATGAGATACGATCGAAGACAGAGACTCGTTTGCTGTCTGGGACACATGGGGACGTCTGCCTGCGACTGTGAGCTAAGGTCGCATGAGGCCGTCTTTCAGTCTTATGCGGCCTCCTTTTTAGTTGCATAGAACCTGCTTCAGTCTTAAAATGTCTGGTATCATATTTTTTTTCTTTATCGGAGTCTGGGCGCTGAGTAGTTTCCACATCAGGTAGGGAGCCCGCATGGACGTGGACGTCTTGGGTGCGCACCTGGCAATCAGCAACAGGGTTAGCAGTTGGAAGTGCCCCCTCCATAGTTGGGCGAGGTACAGAGGCCTTCACTACCTATTTCCTGCAGGTCACCTTGGGCTTGGATACCCTTAGGGAAGGACTGATACTTCCTTTCGAGAGCATGTCCTCGAATGGTTGCTGGTCGAAGCCGAGCTTGGACACATCGGACTGCGTCACTGACTTCTCAACAGAGGAGAAGTTGGTCCCAGCAGAGTCATCATCGTGTTTGCCATTAAATCAAAAGAATAACTAAAAGAACTTGATTTGATTAACAAACTAAGAAAAAGTACAGAGAAGTCCTAGAGACAATCTAAGTACAAATTTGTTTTCTGGGGGTGACGATGGAGGGTTAGGAGTGTAGCAACTCACTTTACTCTATGGATGATCCGATGTAGAAGCTCTTCTCTCTTGCTCGAGTATAGGTTTGCCAATAGCCCGCCCGATCTGTTGTATAGGGGTAGTACTCTATTATTTATAGTTATTTTGTGGCTGCATAGACGTCGAAAGTTGCCACGTGTCTTCCCCTAACAGAAAGGAGGTACAACTGTGCACGAGAATCTGGACTTCAGCTATTAAGTGGATATTGGTTAAGATTTTCTTGTTGCTCAATATCTGGATGGTTCCTCATCCTTTGTAGGCACGACTTGGTCAATTGGACACGTGGCCTGCCACTTGGTTGGAGGGGATCACCTTGTTATAATAGCACGATTTGGTCGTTTAGAAATTTGGGGCATACGAAGCCAAGAATTACAGAGACCGCATAGGGTCTGGAATGCATGGACCAGAGCAGCTTGGGACATATAGAGTCTGGGACACATGGGCCCAGAGACGCATGGGACATATGGTATCTGGGATACATAGGCCAGAACCGCATGGGATGCATGGAGTCTGGGACGTATAGGCCAGAACCACATAGGACGCATAGAGTTTGGGACACTTGGGCCAGAACCGCATGGGACTCATGGAGTCTGGGACGCATAGGCCAGAACCGCATGAGAGTCTTTTGTCGTATTGTACACGTAGTGCTGCACAGTTTCTGAGACTTCTGTCTTTTGGTGAGTTCAAATCTTTCGAGACATTCAAAAAATCCATCTCTGTCAGAATTCTACGTTAGATTTAATCTTGTTGTCAGAGCGTGATGTCAGATCCATCTGCGGCCAAAACTGCCTTCGGTCGTTTGGTCCGTATAGCTCTCACCTAATTGGTCCGTATGGTGATCATGCGGTCCATTTTTTACTAAACTTTTATCTGGCCTGCATGATTGCTTAATGCATGGATCCAAATTTTCCATGCTTCTATAGAAGCACCTTCTGCCACCAAGTCCAAGGAACGGAAGGTCAAGTCCCGTCACATGGTTTCTTCCACCATCGAAGAAGCCTAGGCAGAAGAAACTCGGTCAGGCCTCGCCTACCAACGGGACTACAATGACCCAAAAGATGATATTTTTCCAACCATTATACTTGCACCTGCCACATCTGATCTAGGTCCATCCCAGCCCCCGATAGAAGACAAGTTGAAGCATAAGGAGACTCGCTTCGCCAAGCCATTACGCAAGGAAATAGCTCAAGGGCTCGGCAAGCCCTACAACTTTGATATATTGGCAAAGATTGCCAATACTCTGGCAAAATTGTCACTCTTCGAGCTTCTGCGACTCTCCAAAGACACTCGAAAAGGTCTAAGCGAGGTATTACAGAACGCCGATTCTTATCTGTCCCAGGTCAAGCCACTGGCCGATGACCCTGTTGCATGCCCCCACTGCTACAATGCGATGAAAGCAATACCAAACATTATATTTTCAGAATATGACATATTGCTAAAAAATAACAGGCATGATCGCCCTATTTATTACACTGGTTACATAGGGGCCATCAAGGTGGATCAAATGCACATCGATCCTGGTTCCTCTATTAGCATCATACCGCAGATTCTGTTTCAGATCTTGGGCATCCCAATGCATCTTCTGATAGCAACCAATATTGTCATCAGTGGCTTCAATACAGGAAGAAGCTACCCTCTGGGCAAGGTTCGCTTGAAATGTCAGATCAACAATTTAAAATTATAGGTCACTTGTTACGTCATAGACGTAGACGTATCCTACAACGTCATATTGGAGAATCCATGGATACATCAGTGCATGATCGTACCGTCGACCCTACAACAGTGTTTGAAGTACGTGGACGATCATGGCATTATCAAGACGGAGTTTGCCTACGTTGATCCATTCAAAGGGGTTTAGGCCTATTAATCCGGTTTGATCCTCAACAAGCGAGTCTACCAAAATAAAGGTGGAAATGATGTCGACGATGAGACAGAGAGTGGGACAACATCGGATGATCTTTTGAGAGTCTATCTCAAAGCATGCTCTCCCGACCCAGCCCCTCCCCTGGTAATAAAATATCAAAGGAAGGCATCGGAACCTCTGACCATAAGGATGCGAAGACCCTGTAAACCATAAAAGAAGCACCCGACACCGACTCCTGCCCCTGAACCCCAGGATGTTAAACTCCAGAGGATACCCCCAAAGCCATCATTCACACTGGAACCAAATCCCGAGAAAGATGAGTTGGAGGAATACATAGCTGCTTACGCTGATACTCCCTCGCTCGATGATGTATGGATAAAGTACCTTATTTCATGATTAAAGGGTTGTCTTTGAATTACTCAGATGTCGCATATTTAAGTATAATTTACTCCTTAGAACACGACCTAAGGTTACAACTACATATACAGGTGACTACCACCTATGCAGCGAACCAAGTTCTCCCTACTCGAGACTCCTACTTTATAATGCCAGCAAGGAGGAGGAGGAACAAACCTATCATCTTCGGTAGAGTAGAATGTTCCCAGACCTTCATTCCAGAAGAATATGAGCCTGAGCCCGATACCGGTAAAATATAATTGTATCGGTATAGTGCTCGAGTCCATCACCTTATCCAAAGGATGGCCTATGACATAAAGGCCGCTAAAGGCTTAAACTACGACAAAGGGGGACGAATGCCTCTGCGTCTCCATGCCCCTGTAGGAAAATCTGAGGCATACTACCAGAAAACTAGGCATGGGTTGGGGTATGTCACACCTCCGTCAACTCCCGATGCCTCGAAAGAAGAGGATGAATTATACTCTCACTCTTCAGAATCTTTTGCTTAGGACTCCGATATTAGTATCGGGAAAATGCTCAAACAGACATTGTCTGCCAACATGGTGTCAGTTGACCCTGAGAAAGGCAACGACGATCCACCTGAACTCTTTGAAGTAGAACCATAGGCCAAACGCATAGGCTAACAATGGGAAATACGGTTTGAGTAATTGGAACCTCCCACTGAGGATAAAGTTGTACAAGTTAATCTGGGCGGTGAATCCTATCCCAAACCTATCTTCATTAACAAAAGTATGTCTAGTGAGGATCGTGAATCCCTATTACAACTTGTAAGAGAATATATCAATGTCTTTGCCTGGAGCTATAAAGACACGCCAGGATTGGACCTCCAGATTGCTGTCCACAAACTCAACATCATACCGAAAGCGAATCCCGTAAAGCAAAAGCAACGACGTTTATGTCCAGACATTATGAACACCATCGAGGTTGAAGTTAATAAACTAATAACCAGTGGCTTCATTCGGGAGGAATAGCATTTGGATTGGGTAGCCAACATCATGTCCGTCGTTAAAAAGAATAAAAAGATCTGAATCTGCGTTAATTTTTGCAATCAAAATGCAGCATACCCAAAGGACGAGTTTTCCCTCCCGATCAGATATATAATGATCGACAACACTTGTGGCTTCGAGCACATGTCCTTCATGGACGGATTCTCAGGTTACAATCAAATCAAGATATTTTTCAACGACGAGAAGCACACATCATTCCTAATGCCAATAGGAGTTTACTGCTATATAGCCATGCCCTTTGGTCTGAAGAACACAGGTGCTGCATACCAACGAGCTATGATCATAATTTTTTGTAAATATCTGCATAAGATGGTCGAATGCTATGTCGATGACATCGTCTTCAAGAGTCACTTTCGAAGTGACTATCTCCAGGATCTAAAGATCGTCTTCGACCTGATGCGTGCGCACCTGCTCAAGATGAACCCAACCAAATCTTTCTTGGAAGTCACCAGTGGCAAGTTCTTGGGTTTTGTCATAACATCAAAGGGTACCCATATAGACCCTGATAAGACTAAAGTAATCCTTGAGATGCGTCCACCGAAGAACCTTAGAGAACTTTACGGCCTTCAAAGAAGGCTGGCATACATCCAAAGATTCATATCAAATCTCTCTAGACATTGCCAACCATTCACCCAGCTTATGAAGAAGGGAATTTTCTTTGTCTGGGATAAAGAATGCCAGCATGCATTCGACGAAATCAATGAGTATCTCTCAAACCCCCCAGTATTGGTAGCCCTCGTTGTAGGAAGACCAATCTTGCTATACGTACGTACGATGGATCACTCTTTCAGTGCTCTATTAGCCCAGAAAAGTGATACAGGTCATGAGCAGGCCATCTATTATCTCAGCAAAATGATGGTCGGAGTGGAGCACAGGTACAACCTCGTTGAGAAGGAGTGTCTTGCTTTGGTCTTTGCTATCCAGAAGACTCAACATTACATAGCCGGACAAACAATCTATGTGATCTCGTGAGTTAACCCTCTTAGGATTCTCATGACTAAGCTCGGAGCACTCAACTCTCGCCTAGCCACATGGGAGATACTATTGTCGCCATATGACATGGTATTCATTTCGTAGAAGGCAGTCAAAGGCCAAGCATTGGCCAATTTTCTGACAGCTCACCCAGTGCCTGAAACCTCAAAGCCCTATGACAAGATCCTAGACGAAGTGGTGGACTCAAATATGACCACATGCGAGGCTGTCTAGAGAATATTCTTTGACAGTGCTTCAAGAACATGGACCAAAGGCAATATTGTCACATGGGTTGGGATAGTACTGATTTTCTCCTATGATTTGGTAATCAACTGCGCTTACTCTCTCACAGAACCATGCTCCAACAATGTACAGAGTATAACGCTCTCATTGTTGGACTCCAACTCGCTAAAGAAGTAGGAGTGGAATACCTGGAGACATATGGCGACTCAAAGTTGATCGTCAGTCAAATCCGAGGAGAGTATAATCGCCTACCATCAAGCCGCACTTAGTATAATTTCTACTTTCGAGTGCTTCTTTATAGAGCATGTACCCCGACTACAGAATATCGAAGCTGATGCCCTAGCCGGCCTCGTAGCCTTTTTGGTCGTGCTGATCAATACACATGAACTGATCACTGTGATCGACCAAGAACCAGTATGTAGTGCCCCGTTTCACGGAGGTACTATGTACAAGTGATATCGCTTTGCTTGCTCAAGTAAAATTCTTCTCAGAGAGTTTTTGATCGAACCACAAGACGATTGATCTAAGTGAGTGGACAGAAACTTCATTCTCTGATTCTTGCATGCCTTAATAATGAATCTGAGTTTTTAAAATGCTTGTTTGCTTAAGAAGATAGTTTTATAAGAAGAATGATAGAACCTAACTTTGCATGCTTAATAAGAGAACTCGTATAGCTTGTCATTGAAAAAACCTGCTTGCTTAACTAGAGAACTTGTATGCTTGTCTGAAAAAAGATAGAACCTTGCCATGCTAAGTCAAGAAGTATAAGAAATATTGTATGCTTAGTTACACTGACATAGCTATCAAATGAACCCTTCCCATGCTAAAAAGATAAGTAAAGGAATTGCTTGAACAAGTCCCTTTGTAGTATGCTAAGAAAGAGATAGATATTGCTAAGAAAGAGATAGATATTGCATGCTAGTTAAGAAATCAAAATCGTGCTTACTATTATATATTTTGCTTGTCTGTTTTGCTACATCGAATAGCTATAAGTCTTTGATTCGTATAAGCAGAGACTAATAGTGCGCCCTAAGCTACGGTCCTTGTGATCTAGTGGGGTGTGCTATTAGTTACGTGAAAGATGAAAGACGTGCTTTGCTTGACAAGATATGTTTTGCTCGACCATATATGTTTTGCTTGATCATTTGTTTTACTTGCATTATAGATGCTTCATGTTATTGCATTGGTCTCGGACAACTTGTACACATGGTCTTGTCTCTCGAACGGTACCTGGGGCACTGGGAATCGATCGGTCCAGAAGAGATTTTTGTTCGCCCTGAGGGTACGGCCTACGGGGCCTAGTGGAACGATATATCTATTAGTGTTGTGCGAAACCTATGATGTCACAGCTGCTAGTATTTGTGTGTGTTGGTGAAGAGATAAACCTTGAGTCACAGCTATCGACACATACTCATGCTAGTGAAGAGCTAAACCTTGGATCACCGCTGCTAATTATGGGGCTACCCATGGACCATCATATAGTTAGGGCGCATGTTAGGCTAGCCTTCTTGCATACCTAACTATTTGATGCAGAGACGGACAGGGAAAGAGAACCTTATACATATATGTTTATGTAAATTGTTGCTAACTTATATGTTTGCTGTAGGATAACCGTTCGGTAAGGGGTAAGAAATATAAAGAGTATACATATATAGCTTGCTTGTTCATTTTGTTTGCAATCATAGAGTTTATCTGATAGTGCTTCATGCATTCGCATCGATTGGACAATGGCTATTAGTGCAGAGCTGAACCTTGGTCCCGGCTGCTATTATGTTAGTGAAGAGCAACCATGAGTCACAACTGCTAATAGCATCAGGTAAAAGAGTCATTAGTTAGCTGGTTTACCGCTATTGATCCTGAGTTTCTCGAGGACCGAAATTATATAGCTAGTTCTTCTTGTTTGCTTGAAAGAATGATAGTCTACTTGATACACTTGTTCTAATTTGAGATGAACCGTCCACTAGAGATAACTTTTGTTCCTAAGAGTTAGAATATAGTGCACGATACATGTTGTGCATTGTACGATAGAACACTGTCCCGATTGTATGCTTATTGTTTGAATATGCAAACTGTTTCCAAAGCTATATTTTTGAAAAAAAATAAACTGACTCTAATCCTGAGCTGCATGAAATGAACATAGGTAAAAGTAGCAAGATCACTAGTAATGTAATATTTTGCCACATGCTTACTTAGTATGGGTTTCAGGAGGTGTTGCTTCTGTTTATTGATTTTATACTCACCAGTACTTTCTCCAAAGTGCTGACCCACCAATAGTTTGCTTGTTCTCAGGTGCTGGATCGTCCGAGGAAGCGATAGCCGTGCCTTATCCCCAGGACCCAAAAATCTGGAGTCAATGCCTTGAGTCGTATCGAGATTGCATTGAGCTACTTTTGTATAGAGGAACATAATGTATGGAACAGTGTTATTGTAATCGAGAGAAAGAGAGTTCTTGAGCGATCTGTAACCTCGCCAAGCGTCATTTGTAACACTTTTGAATATCAATAAAGATGTTTATTTCCTTATGCCTTTGTGTTCTTAACTTTTTTACAATATATGTGCCGCTGCTCCTCTCTTGAATAGTGTACTTGCCCTTATTCAAATTTTTGGCCTTGTGGAAGCACAATTTAGGCTTGCATGATATCACATCCAAGTGAGGACGATCGGTTCTGTAGGGACCAAACAAGTATTATCGGCCCCTGCAGGACCGGGGTATAACATAGTCTGCCCGAAGAACAACCTCAGCACATGTCTGAGCTATTCTGTAGAGACAAATATTAGCACCCAAGACTAGAGACTCCCATTCATCTACTACACAGTCTATGGGATCTGATTGAGAAACCAAAGGAGGCTACTTTAATCAGAAGATGGTCCCTCCGGTTTTATTATGATGCGGCTAATAAGATGTTGTATCATCGTTCCTATGATGGGCTTCTGCTACGATGCTTATCAAATGCGTAGGTGAGGCAAGCACTCTATGAAGTTCATGACGGTGTCTGTGGTAGAATGGGTTACTATTGGCTGACAATGGTAGCAGATGCAGTCGACTACGCAAGAAAATGTCGAATGTGTCAAATCCATGCAGACATTATCCACCAACCCTCAGAATTTCTATACCCTATGGTAGCATCTTTGTCGTTCGAAGCATGGAGAATGGACATCATTGGACCAACTAGTCCACCAACATTCGAAGGACATCAGTTTATCTTGGCTATCACCGACTACTTCTCCAAATGGGCGAAGGCTATGCCACTTGTTGAAGTAAAGACATCAAACGTGATCAGCTTCGTTAAGCATCACGTTTTATACCATTTTGGCTTACTACGGAGGATCATCCATGACAATTGTTCACAGTTTGTAAGCCATGCTTTCTACCGATTTTGTGACAAAAACCAAATTTCGAACGTATCCTCGACTGTTTATAATCCAGCAGCAAATGGTCTAGCAGAAGCATTCAACAAAACCATTATTAAGCTCCTCAAAAATTTTGTGTCGTCCAATAAAAGCGACTGGAACAAGAAGCTCGACGAATTTCTTTAGGCCTATCACACAACGGTCCAAACACCAACCGACAGTACGCCATTCTCCTTAGTCTATGGGAGAGAGGCAGTCCTCCCTCTCAAGATCAAAATTTTCTCACTCCGAGTAGCCCTCTCCAACCAGTTAACCGGTGATGACAATTACCGCGACAGCTGCAAGAATTGGAGGCACTCGATGAGAAGCATCTCCAAACTCAACAACGCATTGAGCTCTACCAAGCACGTCTCTCCGGAGCCTTCAAAAAATGTGTCAAGGGAAGGACATTCCGGGTAAGTGACCTCGTCATAACAGTAAGAAGACCGATAACTATGACCTATAAGACGCCCGATAAATTCCAACCTAAGTTGGAGGGCCCTTTAATTATGGAGTCCGTATTCTCCGACGGTGCCTACCGACTAGCGAAATCTAATAGAGACTTGCTCATGATGCCTATCAAAGGCAAGTTCCTTAAAAAGTACTATGTCTGAACTAAACTTGTACTCCCTTTATCCCCAGCAGGACAGCTAAGGTGTACAGTGTTTACACTCCCCGTTGTTCATGCCCAGATTTTTTTTTTTTTTTTACAAATACTGTAAAAGCCATTATTTGTATCAAGAATCCTGAATACACAACAAATAATGGATGCTCAGAAGCTTTCTAGTGGAGTAACCCTCAATTCTACCAATACTCTCAGGTAGACCATTCAAAAGTCAGTTCTTTTTTTGGGCATTAGTTCACGTCCATACCACTTCTGAACTAGTAGCCTAATATTTCCCTAGTAGGATTTTCCATGTCCACATTACCTCTGAGCAAATTTTGCTATTTAACGATCGATTATCACATCCATAATACCTCTGATAACGATCGTCATCTAAACTTATCACCGATATTTGACCCTAAGTACGCCAGCGGTACTAAGTCTGCAAAACCTATCTCGTCCACATAACCTCTGATAGGGCTTGTCCCGAATCTATTACTTGCACCCAAGTTCTCTCCTCCATGATTCTTATTCAAAGTATTTCAAACTCATCAAGTTTAAAATCTTTAAAGGGGGTCTTGTAGAAGCATAAAAAATTTAGATCCATGCGTTCAACAAACATGCGTCCCAAGTTTCACTCAGAAGAAATCATGCCACAGAATGACTATGTGATCTAGAAAAATAGCATACATGCACCCAATATTGGCCACATAAAGACCCGAGTCAAGATGGTGACTGACATAGAATCCTGAAAAAAGGACTTTCTGAATGCCTTAAAAGACGTAATCACACTAAACGACATAACCTCACGTCAGCATAAACTTTACTCATGACGGGTATGCAGTACCACATATACAACATGACAACGGTTCCATGCATTTTATGCATCCCAGACTCCATAAGTTCCATGCATCTCTGGCCTCGCGCTCCAAACTCCATATGTTTCATGCGTCACATGAGTCCCAGACTCCATGCGTCCAATGTGGCAAGGTTCTCTGAGATAAAATCTTGCTGTTATGAATGAAGTAATTCTCTCCAACTAAGTACGGGCTACGTGTCAAGCTGACCAAGTCATGCACACAACATACGAGAACCAACCAGACCTTCAGGAACAGCAAATCGTAACAAATGTCCATATGGCAACTCGGCCTGGACTCGCTCCTACGGTTGGAACTGCATCTTGTTAAGGATGTACACGTGGCAGCTCCCAACATACATGCGCCTATGGTACATATGCGAACATGGTCATATAATACGATGGCCATAAATATCAGGGTGGTATACCCACACACAGGCACAGGGGCAGGCACAAAAAGGCAGACACACAAGCAGGAGAGAAAGCATTTCCCTTCTTCAGTCAGATCGTCAATGGAGTAAAGGAGCAACTACAGTGCTCAATCTCCATCATCCCACTCTCGATAATAAAAAAACTGTACTTAAATTTCTAGTTTAGGATTTCTTTGTATTATTTTTCGTGAATTAAATACCAAAGTTTGTTCAAACCAATTTTAATGGCGAACATGAGAGAAGAGAGAAAAAAAGAGGGCTTAAATAGGCTAGAGTTGGATGCTTGGCAATTGAATCAAGTCATGACCAATCCTAACAACACAAATAAACCATGAACCTCATGTCAAAATAGAAGTGGGTCTCGTCTCCATGTAACATGGCAACCATGCTAGTAAGATATAATACATTCTACTACGTATATCGGGAATAGGGAGTGACAAATAAGCACATATAACAAAATATCAAAAAACAATCAAGAATGCTATTATATCTTGTGAATCATTGCCATAACCAATGATTCAACCCCTTGTTCGCACGAGTACTATCTCGAATGGGCATCAAGAGTCTCTTTTGGTTCAAGCATCCCCCTCTAGAATTACTTTGTTTACTCTCTACCATGACAATCCAAGCAGGATTTGGACACACAAGATTTCCTTTCTTTGAAGAGCTCTCTCAATTATTAGAGATATCTACTAAAGTCGAGTCATCGGGGGATGACTCCAACTGACTTTCTTTGAAACCTTATGAGCTTCCCTTCCTTTGGTGTGCATCCGGTTGAGAGAAGAAAATAATCAAGGCATATTCCTTCAGACTATCAAGTTGATTTTCAATCATGTTTTTCCTTGCACTTTCTGACTTGATCACTATTAGTGCTAGATTAGCCTCTTTATGGGCCATGAACCCCCTCCCCTGCTCTATGTTGTCGTCAGTGGCTTAGGAACCCCTAGTTTCAGGTCCCAATATTTTCTCCAGAATAGACCCCGCACCCAGAGCCCCGACTCCCGAATTGCTGGGCCCAGCTTGATTGCCACCTTCCTCTATGTCCATATGCTTCCATTGACTCATTCTTTATGTCTCTTGCTCGTGCCTCATGCTAGCCGAGCTAGCATTTATATTTGTTTTCTCCCGTGTTTAACCTCCTTTCACATGTTCCTCTAAGTACTGGCTTCTAATATGGACAAAACTTTTGAATCCAGTGCATCTCGGTGGTACCCACTTGTACTTAATTTTTTGGAATTAGGATTTTTCCGTTAGGTAACTCTAATTCAAGTTCCTCTATCATTGCAACCGTGATATTAATTTCCATGAATATTCTCGCATATGAGATCGAGTCTCTCCTTTCTCATGGTGAGAATGTCCATAGAAGAGGATTGCCAATCCTGCTAGCTATCTTCATGATGGCCGGGATACTCCAAAAATTGTGGAGGGAGTCAAGGAAGTCTTATCCAAATCGAGAACACAAATAGCCAATCTTCGACAAAGTTGGATGATGGGTCCCACTGTCGCATAGCAACCAACCTTCTGTCAAAGGTCCATGGACCTTTCCCACTGACCCTATTAAGATCATCGGCAAGATCAAACTTGATGAAATATAAGCCATTTTTACGGAATTTTTTTTCAACATATAGAACAATGATGTTCTTTCAGAATTTCTTCGCCTCCGCCAAGTCCTTCTCTGTGATTTTGATGACCTTCCTTCCATCCACCATCTTGGGCTCAACATATTGCATCAAAAGCTCCTCACTAACCTCCTTAGACTTATAAATATCCGTCCACGAGACCGGAGGTGACTTGGAAATATTCAACGAAAAGGGTGTTCATAGAATATTTTGGAGTAATTGTTAAAAAAATTATTGATAATCATATACTTTAGTTTTCTTACATGTTAGCTGACTCGTTTAGACATTAGTTTCCTTAAATGATTGTATTAAATCAGACTGCAGCTGATCACTATTATGTACTTTTGTTACTCTTCTAGCTCCTTATTTTACATATCTAGTCTCCAGAATATTTTGAGAAAGTATTTGGGACACCTTATTGCTTTATCATATATACTCTATGCTTATTGTTTCTTATTTGAATGATTGAGACATAGAAGTTCTTGACCATAGGAGACTTAATTTTAGCATGCACCCCCTTTTCTTATACAGCCGTGAATGTCGTACGACGTATAGTACTTTATATGGGATAGTTGACCATGTCCGTATCCATATTCTAGTACTGGGGTGTGACAAGACTTTAGTGGTGGCTCATGCAGGTCTGTTCTTCAGAATTGTGGGGTATTATGGTCATAGGAGTCTCAATCAAATATGATCCTTCTTGAAATTCTGAATTTGTCCTCTTCGATACTCAGCTTGAATTTTCCTAGATTTGTTGCTTCCTTGTTCCTTCCCGTCTTGTACTTGATGTTCTGTACTTGATATTCTTGTGCTCTTCTTTAGGGCTTCCCCTTCCCCGATTATGCAGTAACAAGAGAGACAGAGTTGCCAGTAGAACAAGATCATGTGGAATCCTAGCCAAGAATTCTAGTTGAGCCCATGATAAATGGAACAGAGCAGCAGGCTCCAGGTGTTCCCGTACCTTCCGCAGTGCCGGCAATACTGGATATCCCGACCTTGCTAGAAATTATCCGTAGATTATTGGCTCCCTAACAGCACCAGATGGTGGTGCAACAACAAGAACAACAACAATAGCAACATCAGCAACAACAGCTCCAGCAGCAGGAATAGAATGTCCTGTTGACCAAGGGTTGCAGATGACCCTGGAACGAGGTGGGAGAACAGATTCTGCGGCATCTATTATATTTTACAGACTGAACCCCAGATATTTTGATAAAATGGAGGACATAATCATAACAGATGATTGGCTCCAGGATATTGAGACCATTCTGACAGCAACTAAATTTTTGGCCGAGGAACAGGTTAACATGGTTCGCCTACAACTCCAAGATCTGGTAAAGGATTGGTGGGCCACGAATGAGGCATCCTATTTCATGGGAGCATTTTAGGATCCGATTTAGGGCAAAGTACTTTGGAATTATGGCTCAGTGTGAGTTACAACAAAGGTTCATAAATCTCAAGCAAGCAGGAAGGACAGTAGACGACTATGCGGTAGAGTTTTGGTGACTAAGCAGATTTGCTCCAACCATGGTGGCAATAGAGTTGGAGAGAGCAATGAGGTTCCAACAGGGACTTCACTTAGAGATCTTATATATGGTAGAGTTGCACGACTACCAGACCTTCGAGGCAGTTTTGATAGCAGCCAAAAGGGTTGAGCTACTTCCCAGAGGATGGTATCCAGAAGAGTAGATATGAAAAGGCCTCATGGACAGAATAATAAGGGAGGACCAATTTCGCTAGTGTTAGCACCATTCCCTGGCATTCGCATCCATGTCATGACACAGAGGAGGCTAGTGACCTCAAAACTGATTGTACTAACTCGACAATAGTAGCCGAGGCAGCAACAACAGCAACAGTAACAACGATAAAAAGTGCCAACAGGTTGTACATACTGTGGCAAGGGAGGTCATACTCGGGATGTTTGTTGAGCAGCTAAAAGATTATGCTTGAGATGCGGGATCCCTGACCACAAGGTTGCTACGTGCCCATTGATATAGAGGCCATAAGGGCCAGTACAACTGTTTCCTACATTATCAGCTCCGAGGGCAGTACAGTAAGGAGGACCAGCAGTAGCAGTACGGCCTTTAGCTCAGCGTCTGTCACCGATGCAAGCCCAGCTTTATAGGCAGTAACAAGAGAATCAGCAAGGGCCACAGCTACAACAGCAAGAAAGACAGCAACAGGGAGCTTAACAAGGCCAAGGGCAGGCACTCACCTTGTCTTTGTAGGAAACTATGGCATCGGGCGACATAGTAGCAGGTAATATTTTTGTTACAACTTTTCCTGCCATAGATTTAAATAATTCTGGAGTTTCGCACTCATTTATATCTGCACAATATGCGACACATATTGGATTAAAGTTTAAGGCATTGCCAGAGAGAATGAATATACTCACTGACATTAGGATCGTAGAAGTTAGTATGGTGTGCCTAGCATGTCCAGTCGTAGTATATGGATATTTATTACTTGCAAAGTTGATCGAATTTTCTATGGGTAACTTTGATATTATCTTAGGCATGAACTAGTTGAAAGACAGTCATGGAATGATTGACTGCCATGAAGGTAGAGTGTTGTTTAGAATTCTCGGTCTATAAGAGTTTATCCTTAGCAGAATAGCAAGAGACCAGCATAAGGGAGGAGTAGCAATAGTAGTAAAGAAAGAAGATCCGCTACCCAAGATAGTTGAAAAGTTCATGGATGTCTTTCTCAACGATCTTTTCGGATTACCCCCAGTTAGAGTAGTAGAGTTCTGTATAGAGTTGATGCCAGGAGCAGAACCAATATCCCAGAAGGTATACCCAATATCACCATCAAAGCTTGATCAGTTATATTGACACATGAAAGAACTGAAGGCAAAGAAGTTTATTTGGACCAGTAGATCCCCATGTGGGCACCAGCGATATTGGTGAAGAAGAAGGATGGATTGATGCGGTTGTGTATGGATTACAATCGGTTGAATGCATTAACAGTGAAGAACAAGTACCCATTACCAAGGATTGATAATTATTTTTGACCAATTAAGTAGAGCAAGAGTCTTCTCCAAGATATATTTATAATCACGATATCATCATGTGCGAGTCCGGGAGAAGGATATACCGAAGACAATATTTAGGTCACGATATGGGCATTATTAATTCTTAGTTATGCTATTCGGACTGACTAATGCTCTAACTGTATTCATGGACTCGATAAACCATATTTTCATGCCTTACTTAGAGTAATTTGTGGTAGTATTCATCGATGACATCCTGGTGTATTCTCGTACTATGGAGGAGCATGAAGAATATCTCAGGATAGTTCTACAAACTTTGAGGGAACACCAGTTATATGCAAAGCTTAGTAAGTGTGAGTTTTGGCTGGATCGCATATTATTTCTTGGACATATTATTTCTGGAGCAGGAGTGTCAGTTGATCACAAGAAGGTAGATGCAGTAGAGAACTGGCCAGTTTCGAAGATAATAGCAAAAGTACGTAGTTTCTTGGGCTTGGTAGGATACTACAGGAGATTTGTGTCAGATTTTGCAAAAATCTCGGCACTATTGACTCGATTAACGTAAAAGAAAGTTAAATTTGTGTAGTCGACGGAATATCAGATAGCCTTTGAAGAGTTGAAGAAGAATTTAATCTCTGCACCAATCCTTACTCTTCCAGCAGGCTTCAGAGGATTCACAGTGTACTTTGATGCATCTGTCTAATGACTTGGATTTGTTTTGATGCAACAAGGAAGAGTGATAGTGTATGCTTCTCTATAGCTTAGAGATCACGAGAAGAATTATCCAAATCATGATTTGGAGCTAGCAGTAGTAGTGTTTGCACTTAAGCAATAAAAGTACTACTTATATGGCGATCGAGTAAAAATACTCACAGATCATAAGAGTTTAAAGTATGTATTCACATAGAAGGACCTGAATATGAGACAGAGAAGGTGGCTAGAGTTGTTAAAATATTATGACGTGGAACTTCAGTACCATCCAGGCAAGGCTAATGTAGTAATTGATGCACTTAGAAGAAGAGATAGAGAATTTATGTTGACTACTCATAAGTGCATTCTAGAAGACTTACGAGAGATGGGTATCAAAATAGTACTTTTACATAGTATAAGAGTTTAGGATAGCCTACAGATTCAGTCAACTTTGGTAGATAGAATCAAACTAGCTCTGAAGAGGACCCAAAGATTCAAAAGCTACGAGAAGAATGTGAGTCAGGCCTTCAGAAGTAGTTGACAATGCATACGGATGGAACACTAAGGTTCGGGAATCGTCTATGCGTTCGAAGCAGGGATATTTGGCAAGAAGTTATGACTGAAGCACACAGTTTCTAGTATTCTATTAATCCGGGAGGCACAAAGATGTACCAAGATATCAAGCAACACTTTTGATGGAACGAAATAAAGAGAGGAATAGCACGCTTTGTATCACAATATCTGATATGTCAGCAAGGGAAGATAGAACAACAGAGACTAGCAGGATTATTGCAGCTGTCACGTCCCAGTCCCAAAAAGTACGTAGGACTAGGAACACGTAAGCATGCCAGCCGCATGGATATGGCATCTCCAATATATGGAAACCAAAACCCACACGTACGCTGTAATATGAATATCAATCCACAAGTGGTATAAAATATATCACAAGTCACAGGGTACAATCTAAATCTTATCCATGAAAATCAAATATAAATAAATAACCAACATCTATATAACTAGATCTCAATAAGAAGTATATAAAGATGACAGTTGGATGGAAACAAATCCACTACCAACTCGAATGGAAAAGTACAACACAATAAACACAATATAAGAATACCATCTAACGACCACGGGGCTCGAAGATAAGACATCCACAAAAAATCTATAACCATCCAAATCTGCGCTCCTGCAAATACTCAAGAACAGATACGCCTGGAAAGGGACCAGGTCCTCAGAGGGACGTAACAAGATACATAGAAGCAAGCCAATTTGAATACAGTAAACATGCATAATTTTTAAAAATAAATAAGTACGCTGTACAAGACAATCTATATGAATGCAAATGAGGACAACTTTTTGATGTATGGGCAAGGGTAGGCTACTCGATCTAATCTCACAACTCACACACACATCCATGAACATCATCAGCCGACATACCGCGGGGGTAGCGACCCTCGTGACTCCATCAATCGACATACCATGGGGGTAGCGACCATCGGACACGACCACCATAGTGCATGCTAGTGACTATGGTGTTACCAGAGTGGTTAAAGCTTATACGTCTACTGATTGTCCTCTATGATACTAAGTGTCAAGTGTGTGTCAACATATCTAATATATAGTAATGAATGAAAGAAACTACACATGCAATAAATATACAGAAATATACTAAGCATGCAAAATACTGTAAGCAATTTGGCAAGGTATCGTGCCTGGCAAGAAAGCTGCAAAAATATAATGTCCCGATGTCAACACCAAGAGTCAGAAGCTACGGCCTCAGAATGAACGTCTCCGGATACTGAAATAAACATCACCAATATTCACAGAATAAGCAAAATAGCTAAAAAGCACTTTTCTTTCGTCCAATTTGGACACAGCGGCAAAACGGTAATTTTGGATAAAAGTGGGATCCACGTGTGGCCCACCTTGCACCAAAAAATATGCCAAGGATAACAGTCTCTAAATAGGATAAATTATAGGTCAAACAACTCTAAATGTCAATACGAACCCAATGGTATGTCCAAATGTAAATTCCGATGGGCCGAACACAATTTTGCCGAAAAAGTCAACCATGGGGCCCGCCAATTGGCAACTTGGTCAACTATCTCAGAATTGCGTAAAAATTGGGTCACAGGACCAGCGTGTTACCACGAGTCCAGTGGTGCAAGTTTCGTCACAATCTGAGGAGCGTTCACAAAATGCGTACGACTTCCACAAAAGTTACGATACGGGGTGTGTCCGCGGATACGGGCTGATTTCGGCGCGCACATACGTCCGAATCAGTTTTTGTAAATTTTTACGTGTTCGGTTATACTGTGCGCACCGTTCAGTACACTTGGTACACGGTAGGGCGGTCCCGTTTGGCGGGGCGCGCTCCGTTTCACAACTTTTAGAAATCTGGTAAAAGTGGGTTCGTGAAGTTTTCCAACGAATTTAATTCTGTCTACAGCAGTTAATAATCTTGGATTATTTAACAGAAATTAAACTAGGTCAAGTGGTCTATATATACCAAAAAGAATCATCGAATTTGGATCTTTATGGTGGGAGATACGAACTCCGAAACATGGGTGATCACCACAGTTTTCTGCGATCCCAGAATTTTGGTCTATGTCTGCCAACTTTGGTGCTATTTTTGCCTATGGTTGCACGTTGTTCGAGATCTACTATCATACTGATATAGAAGAGGGTTAAGGGGTGAGCATACCAATAAAGACGGGATGGTGTTTGGTTGAGCGAGTCGACGGGAAACAACTTCGGAACACAGGTACCTCGCTGTGGAAATCTGCAGTGCGCGGGGTCGCGGTCATCGGGATTTGTTTGGACGGCCTGGCGGGGTTCTCCGGCTGCGGTGGCACCGCTCTCTAGGTCTAGATGGGAAGAGGAGGAGTTTGGATGATTATAGGGTTAGGGTTTTATAAATAATGATATATATATATGTATATATAAGTGAATAGGGAGAGAGGGGGGTTGGTATAGCGGCGGGCAAGGGGTATGTTGCTTTAAAAAAAAAAGGAATCGGTATTGGCTAGGAATCGATTTGGTATTGGCTAGGATGGATGGAGCGGCTGTGGAATTGGTATAGGGAATGGTTGGTTGCTTTGGTTTGCTTTAAGTTTGCTAAGTAATAGTTATTAGTATAGTTATTAGTATAGTTATTAGTTTAATATTATTATTTATTTATATTATTTTCTTTCCTTTTTTTAATCTTTTCATTTTCTATTAAATATATACATGCATATATATATATATATATATATATATATATATATATATATATATATATATATATATATATATATATATATATATACTCATAAGAAAATTTTTAGATTATAATAATGCACACTATTAATCTAGCAACTGCTCAAGGGGTCTTCTACATGAAATAAATTCGAAAAAGTTCATAATTGCTCCAAAAATCCCCTAAATGCACATATATATACAAATATATAGAAAACAAATTCTAAAAAATATATATTTGTGCACACCATTAAGCTAGCAACTGTCCAAAGGGTCTCGTACATGAAATAAATTTCGAAAAATACCTGATGGTCCCATAAATCCTCTAAGTGCACCAACACCTAAAATAAAAATTATTAAAAATCTATTTCTCCTAATTAGCCACTAATTACTACAATTAAATTAATAATTAATAATTAAAAAGGTATATACGATTTCTAGGATAGGGGTTTTATATTCTACCAAACTTATAAAAATTTTATCCTCGAAATTAAAATTAAGGCACGATAGAATGTCAAAGATGGTATAAGATTTGCATTGTTTAAAATGCAAGGCCAAGTTTAAAGGGGTGGGCGATGTTGCGCGTTGCACATCCCGAAAAATCATGGAAAAATCCACATGAGCAAAAAAAAATAAGTTTCTTCATGTGTCATGTCCAATGGTGTGGACACCTAAATGCTATTTTGCATGAAAGTGCCCAACAATTAAAAAGTTGTACAAAGATGAGAATTGGATGATGGGCACGTCTAGGATAAGGATATGGAATTTGTAGGAAGGCAGTGGCTAATGTAGTGCTCCAATTATCGAAGTACGGTAAGGTGCGCTAAGTGATTATTGCAAAATTAAATAAAAATATCATGTTCTATCTCTAACTGGACTCAATCTAACCTTAGTCTCACTATCTCAGCCAAGTAGGTCTAATTTTGGGTGAGAGGGTTCACAATCTATCAAACTTTAAAATGTATCCATCTATCACCTAAGGCTATACATTTAGGAAAACTATTCCTCAAATTATTTAATCATGTTATTCAATCCTCAAAGTTTTAACACCAAATATATCACCCATGATATGCCCTTTATCAATTATAAAAGAGAGTCACTAAGCCATGTGATTAGCCTTATGGGGTATATCTAGTACTATCAGTATCAACTTATACCAGCACGAGGTTTCGTCTTTCCGAAATAGAGGAAGACGGAGAGCAATAATAGAGAATTCAAGGTGAAGGTGACATAATACAAGTACAAGGTTCAAAAAGATTAAAGAATTCGAAAAGAGAGTTGTCAGGACAGTTGTGTATTGAAATCCTATTTTTGGTAATTTCTTATTTATATGCTCGTATCAGTACAGTTATGTAGCCGATGTGTCAGACATATCTAGGGGCAAGTATATCCGTCTACTACCATATATCTTAATCCATGTAAAGTAGTCATACGAAGAGCGAACCAAGCGCACTAAGGTTAGCTAGACCTTAATACACCGATTCTGATTAGGCAATTGTATCATTGTGTGCACCCAATAATACATATGCCATGAGCAAGCTCGATAAAAAAATAAGCTTACAAAAAAACTAGGCTATAATAGCAGCATAAATCAAGGTAGTACAGAAAATATAAGTACGCTAGATTATGATGAGAGAAGTTACAAAATAATCCCAGTTCTCAAAGAAGATAAGACTCTCACAATCTCTACAGTGGTCATACTAAATTCTTGTCTAAGTCGATAGTTGACCAAATAGGGGTATGGGCTTCTAAGCTCTACAGTCTGATGAAATATTATCTTCTTATGCTAGCACACAGTTAATGTCATTCAGCTACACTTCAATAATATGGCAAAAGACTATGTGATACTAGGTTGTGAGGTATAGTACCTAACTTATAACAATTAACTAATACTGTAATTGCCTTAAGGATACCGTAGAAACTCCTGTTAAGGTCTACGAGAAGGGGATCTTGGTACTTATTAGGGTATCCTCTTTCATTACATAGGTCATGGTTGTCTTAAGTCTTAATCATAGTGCTCATAGAGCAAGTGTCAATAGTAAGGATAGAAGAGTTACTGGCCGTCAAGGGGAAATGATCTAACTCGTATCAAAGTGGGGTACATGTTACACAATTTAAAACTAAGGGATAAGCACCAGGTCTCAATCTACAAGAATAGCTTAAACCATCAAGTTCTAACTACTAAGCACAAAATTTCAAAATTTAACATTTACAACTATAATCCCAGCAACTATATATCCTAATCATGAAATAAAAATACTTGGTCTATAATCAGATATGTCAGGTGGCACGAGTTAAAAGATGAAGAAAAGAAGAATAAAATTTAGTCGTCGCGCAATTAGCGAACGCTAAGATCGCAGAGGAACAATATATGAAATTAAAATAGGGGCTCTAGATAGCATCGTGGTTTTCTAAGGAGGAGTGGTATGCTAGTTGCTATGTTCGAGTTATGATCAAGAGAAATATTATATTCATTGCTCTTGGCTTCCTAAGGTACTGTCTGCTACTAATAAGACAATGATCTAAGTTTATAGTTCTAATATTATCTAACCATAAGAGTTAGGTCCAGCCCTAATATTTAACCTTGGATTTCTATTGGTTCCTCAATACTAGGGTCAAACAATATGGTCAAACTTCTAACTAACTCTAGTAGTATCTATACTACTCCCAAGTCCTCATAACACATCAAGGGGTAATGGTAAACTACTCTATAGATAAGGAATTCTAGGGTTTACTAGATATTCTAAGCTTAGTGGTGTGTCTATATTCTCATTGTATTCTTAATAGGTGTGCTACCATATTTATCATCCTAATAATAGGGGTTCCTATATTCTAGCAGAAGGCTATACTCAAAGAACTATTAGGGAAGTACAGGAATCAAGCAGGATACAATTATTTAGACATAATGGGTTGGAAGGAGAGTGAATCATAGTCAATTGTGGATGAGATCCTATACTCTATTCCTAGGTGCAGTCTTGTTCGGTACAACAACATAACCGAGACAATATGTTCTCGACCTGCATGGGCCACCATAGCAGCCGCTTCCTATTCTGGACTAGAAGTAGGAACATATCATGATGGACTCTGTGATTGGTTTACCTAGATCACCGATTGGTTAAGATGCAGTATGGATGATAGTGGACCATCTTACAAAAGTAGCTCACTTTCTTCCTTTTTGAGTAGGACAATCTACAGAATAATTGGCTGAAATGTATATACGACAGATAGTGAGACAATACAGTATCCCAATAAGTATCGTGTCAGATCGAGACACTCAGTTTACTTCATATTTTTGGAAAAGTTTGCATCAGAGTTTGGGCACCAAGTTAAGATTTATCACAGCTTACCACCCTAGACAGATGGACAATCAGAGAGAACCATCCAGACCTTGGAGGATATGCTACAAGCATGCACCTTAGATCTTGGTGGATCTTAGGAGAATCATGTTCACTTGGTAGAATTCTCATATAATAATAGTTATCAAGCCAGTATTCAGATGGCACCTTTCGAAGCACTATACGGCAAGAAGTATAGATCCCCGTTGGCTTGGAACGACATTGGTGAGAGGAAGATGTTAGGCCCTGAAATGATCATGCAGATATTAGAGGTTGTCTAGCAAATTAGAGAGCAAAATTGGGTTGCATAAGATAGGCATCATCATTGGACAGATCAATATCGTAGACCTTTAGAGTTTCATATCTGCAACCACGTATTTTTTTAAATTTTGCCTACCCATGGAGTCATTAGATTCGGGGGTCACGAAAAGCTCAGTCCATGATACGTAGGTCTGTTCTATATTCTTGATCGGGTAGCCTATATTGCTTATCGTCTTGCCCTTCCTCCTTCATTACATGAGATACACGATGTATTTTATGTGTCTCAATTACGTAGGTATATTCCGGATCTGAGTCATATCCTCGATCACTCTGAATTAGTTGTGAGTACCGACTTATCTTACGAAGAGCAACCCATATCCTATTGGCCGAAGGGAGAAGGTGCTCAAAAATTGGACTATTTCTCGCGTCCGGGTTGCTTGGGGCTATCACTCTCCAGGAGAATCGATGTGGGAGAATAAGGACAATATTTGATCCCGGTACCCGCACATATTCGATTTAGAAGGTATATTCTTTCATACGCTTTTATATTCTCAAATTCTGTTATCAGGTGCTCACCTGTATATTGTGATGATATAGCTTGCATGTGTAGTTTCTAGTTTATTTGTATTATGCTTGTCCTGACTTCTCTATCTATTGCTTGGATTTAAATTTTGAGGACAAAATTTTTTTAAGGTGGATAGAGATGTCACTCCCCGTTCCCGATATACATATTTGGAACATATTTTATTTTAGCATGGTTGCATATGCATGGAGACTAGACCCATTTTTTGGTTTAACCTTGCTCACGATTTATTTTGTGGGTTGGTTCAAGTTATGGGAACCCTCGGTTCAACCCTCAACCCTACCATATATAACCCAACATTTCTTTCTCTCTCTCTCTCTCTCTCTCTCTCTCTCTCTCTCTCTTCACTTCTTCATTTTCTCACCCTCGCTTTAGTTTTCTCTTTCCATTTCCTTAGGCAAGTACACCTTGCAAGATAAATGGAGTAACCCTGTATATTATTATTCTATTATGTTTGTTGTGCATTTTTAAGCACTTTTAGAACTTGGAGTTTTCTGTTTTTATGGAGGGATTAGTATAGATCTATATTTCTAACTTCGGGTTTTATGGGTTTCATGAGTTTTTCTTATTTTTATCTATTAAACATGTATTTTAGAAAACAATTTTTTGTTACATGATAGAGCTTTCAATTTAGAGAATTTTGGCTTTTGGTTCACCCAATTTGGACTTAAAATGAGGATTTTATGGATAAAACAAGATTTTAATTTTTTTGGAGCTTTCGTCATGGCCGAACCTGCTGTTTGGAGAAGACAAAGTCTTCATGCGGCCAACGAGTTATGCTTTTGAGAGTGCTATACGGCCCGAGAGGGCTATGCAGCCGAACTCTTGCCGCATACTGACAACATGTGTCCAATTATTGGATGCATGACTGCTTATTTACACAAGTGTCCTTGATCACCATATATTTTTACTCGCTGAACGAATGAGAAATTTGCTAAGTCCAAGTAACCTTCATGCCACATTAAACTCCATGTAGCAATTAGAGCATGCGGCCACTTTTCCTTGGACGCATGAGTTTGAAACTTTGGCACATCTTTCTATGGTTTTGTCTTTTCTTTCTGATACACTTTATGACTTGTCTAATCAATCACTTTATGTCACATCACTGACACTTTATTTATCGCCTTACTTCAACACTTGTCCTAATAAGTAGACCTTAACCCTGAGCATGCGGCCATGACTTGTCATGCGGCTAAGTAGTTCATGTGGCCTGACTTCATATGCGGTCAGGACTTGTCATACGGCCAAGTGGTTCATGCGACCTGACTTCATATGTGGTAAGGACTTGTCATGCGGCTCTGACTTTATATGCGGCCTAGAGACACATGCGGCCTAGCTTGTTTGATTGAATATTTTTTGTTCTTTCGTGATCCAATATTTAATTGGTAATTAGACTTGAATATTATATCCGTGTTGATACCACTATTGCCTGATTATTGTCCATGATTTAAGGTGTGCCAAGGTGCGACACATCGTGTCACATATTAAGTGATTATATTTGGGTTATGCATTAAGAATGCCTCCAAATTCTTGAACGCGTGATTTTATAAATATATATTATTTCCCCAGCACGGGTATAATAAGCGAGTCAACTACCAAAGCGTGGCTAGGATATTGATTGTCTGAATATTGCATATACGCTCAGGTGAATCCAGATTTGACTTCCATGGATTCGTATCTAGCGTGCCCGTACTTAGTACGTCATCTAAAAGAAAATTCTCATATGACTACGCATTGCTATTTCAAACATAACATAGGGCTAATTAGCTAACTAAAAGGGTTGTTAACATTGGAGGAAACGGTATCCCGAGATCATGCCAATGAACCTTCCTACATAGATTCATTCTAGTACACTGTGGGATGGCTACCATAGATATTGTATATCATCTTCCTTAGTAGAGTACAGTATCTGACATATTATTATGCCAAGCCAATATTTCACTATAGGAACACTGGAGCCGCTAATACCATATTTTTAGCGTAGTGGCCCTACGGAAAACTGGTGCATCCTACAAGTGCCTATTTTATTTATTTGGTTCAGTTAGCTCATGTTCGGCACTGGCGTAATCTGAGGATACTTATTATGCATTATTTCTGAGATAAGCTAAGACTCCATAATATATCAAGCAGTACAAATGATTGGCTGATATAAGAAAAATGGACTTGGTTGTGATTGTATTATTCGACTAGTAGCCTAGGAAAATGGACTATCATAGTGTGATGGTTCAACCCTTGTCCTTATTTGGTTGTAGGGTTGGGCCTTTGCGCTAGAATATGCCATGGACCTAAGTTACGATACTGAACCTATTTATTATTATATATTTTGCTTAGGTTTATGTTTTCTCTATTTTGTGCTTCCTTTATGGTACTTGCTATTTGGGGTCTAACCCCATTAGTTTTGCATGGCCAGGTTTCTAGACAACATCGAGAATCCAGCATACCTTCCCCCTACTCATGGCATGTACCATAAACATGGTTGCAGGGGATAGCGAGTGGGTTTTTTCTTCCCTGTTCATCAATGAACCTTTACTTCTTTTGGCGTTTAGCCATCGGAACCTGTTAGCCGGCTCGTCTGGACATTAGATTACTTACATGATTGTATTAAATCAGATTACAGCTGATCACTATTATGTACTTTTTTTACTCTTCTAGCTTCTTATTTTGCACATCTGATCTCCAAAATATTTTGAGAAAGCGTTTGGGACGCCTTATTACTTTATCATATATGCTCTATGCTTATTATTTCTTGTTTGAATAATTGAGACATAGAAGTTCTTGACCATAGGAGACTTGATTGTAGCATGTACCCCATTGCCTTATATAGCCGTGATCGTCGTACGATGTATAGCACCTTGTACGGGGTGGCTGGCCATGTCCGTCTTCGTATTCCAGTACTGGGATGTGACACCCGCACTCCAGTATTCTGGGCCCGGGGCCTGACACCAATGCTCTATAAGTTTTAGTTACCTAATTAACCCTATGGTTAGTCGAAAGCGTATGGCATGGTTACATGATCATTCCTCCTATATGTTGTACCATAGTACGACCACGCAAGATACAAATCTATTTTGTCACTTAATAGCTCAATCTGGGTCCACCCGAGCGTGATGCATCAATCAAACAATTCCAAACCATGCTTTAGTTATTAATTAACTATCATTCACGTGCTGGAAAATCATATGATATCATATGTCGCATAGGATAGGCGGTGCACAACCTAAACATGTAACATATAACACGTGGAAACACTTAGCACGTAGGAACACATAGCATGTAATAAGTGTATCAGCACGGATACAAGTAGTCGGGTCAAGTTACCAAATTATCAGTTAATCATATGAGTTCTTATCACATTGCAACACTAAGATCAGGTCATGCACATAGTTGGTTTAGTCATTCATCACATAGTCTAGTTCATACATAGTCGGGTCTAGCACATGGTCAGGTCTAGCATATAGTCACACTTAGTCCATTACACTTTTAATTACTAAGATCAATACATGAAATCAAAAAATCCAATAAAACTTCAAAAGAAAACAAATCAACAAAACATGCAGATAGAATCACATAAGGTAGCATGTACGTATGAGAAACGCATGCATGAGGGGCTGCCACATGAGAATAGGCCACATAAAAATAGTCATCGCATGATGCATGCATGAGTTCAACCGCCACAGAGAATAATTGTCGTATGCACTGGCTCTCGCATGCAAGTCATGCCACATGCATTGGGAAAAGTCCACACCTAGGGAAGTATGCTACATCGAAAACACGCACTATCAAAGAAGTAATGTACCATAAATGCATATCAGAAGCATAGAAAGTTGTGCATTAAAATACGTGCATAAAAAAATGTGCAAGAGAGGGAGGCTTATAATGTTCCAAGTCGCATGACGCATAATGCATCTAGTTAGCCAGACGCATGTCTTTAGAAAGCATATGCAAAAATAGTCATGCGCCTAAAAAGATAGGCACATGCTATAAAGGGATGCGGTGAGAGAGCGTGTTGTATGGCCTCCATGCCGCATGAAAACTGCATCGTCCCATTAACAGCAAGAACACCATGGAAAAGCTCCAAACCTTGAAACTTATTTTCTTCATAAAATCTTCATTTTACTCCAAATCAAGTGAAAAAGCCAAAATTGCCTGAAATTGAATTCTCTACTACATGGGATACCTATTTTTTAAAGATTCCAAGTTTTAATAGATCAAAATAAAAAAAACCATGGAACCCATAAAAATCCTAACTTAAAAAATGTAGATCTACTCTAATCTATCCATCAAAACTGAAAATACCAAGTATTAAAGATGTAAAAAACTTATAACACACATTATAGACTAATAATATGTAAGATAAATCAAAGAAATAAAATACAATATTTCTCTATGTCATGTAAGATGTACTTGCCAAGCTCCAAGAAGAAGAAAGAGAAAAAAGTGAAGAATGAGGTGTAGAAGCATGAAAAATCCAGGTCCATGCGTCCAACAAAAATGTGCCCCAAGTTTGAATCAGAAGAAATTGTGCCATAGAATAACTATGCAGCCTAAAAAAACAGCATCCATGTGTTCCAATATTAGCCACAAAAAGACCTGACACAAGATTATGTCTGACACAGAACCCTAACAAAAATGACTTTCTGAATGCCTCAAAAGACGTGAGCACGCTAAACGACAGAACCTCACGTCTGCATAAACTTTACTCCTAACAGGTATGCAGCGCCACGTGTATAACAAAGCAAAGGCTCCATGCGTCCCATGTGTCTCTGGCCCAATGCGTTTCAAACTCCGTGTGTTCCATGCATCATATGCGTCCTAGACTCCATGCATCCAACGTGACAAGGTTCCTTGAGATAAAATCTTGTTGTTATGACTGAAGTAATTCTCTCCAACTAAGTGTGAGCCACGTGTCAAGCTAATCAAGTCATGCACACAACATACGAGAACCATTCAGATCTTCAGCAACAACAAATTGCAACAAACGTCCACATGTCAGCTTGCCCTGGACTCGCTCCCACGGTTGGAACTGCATCCTGTTAAGGATGTATATGTGGAAGCTCCCAACATCCATGCGCCTATGGTATATGCGCGTACATGATCATATAATATGATGGCTATAAATATCATGGTGGTATAACCACACATAGGCACAGGGGAAGGCACAGAAAGGCAGTCACACAAGCATGAGAGAGAAAGCATTTCCCTTCTTCAGTCAAATCGTCAACGGAGTAAATCAGCCACTGCAGTGCTCGATCTCCATCGTCCCACTCCCCAGAATAAAAAAAAACTTGTACTTAGATTTTCAGTTTAGAATTTATTTGTATTCTTTTTCGTAAATAAAACACCAAAGTTTGTTCAAACCGGTTTTAATGGCGAACAAGCGGGCGATTCTGCTGGGTAAGAGTTTTTTCACTGATGAAAAGTTGATGAGCAGTCTGACGCAATAAAGCTAGGGTCTACCCAGAGGATGTTGGTTGTACGCTTCGACAAACAAGCCTTCGAGGAGATGCCGACGGAGGATAGCGTGAGCCCTTCACCAAGGATAGTAAAGCCTAAGAAGAGTCGCAGGACATGGGTCACCAAGGTCGTTGTGCCTCACCTAACTGTGGAGCATGCGCTCCCTACCTCACTTCCTGCTGCTCAAGAGGAATGTGACGTGCCCACATATGTGACCCCTACTCAGGCCGTAGCCACCACTAAAGATAAGAGTACTCAGCACCTGAGCTCTGGCAGAGAAAAGCACTATGATGCCAGAAACTCAGGGGTTGATGCACTCTCCATGCGCCTACTTCGAATAACAAAGAAGAAGAATCATGCGACACTGAGCTCTACGATACGTACTAGGAAGATAGATGTATGCACCCCAGATGGCAACAAAGATTATGTCTTCAGCAAAATATCATGCAGCGACGACTCCATGCGCCCTACTTGAAATGAAGAAAACTCCAACTATTCGTATTATGCACCAGTGCGTGCTAAGTCAAAAAAGTCTAGGGTAGTGCAAGCTCGTTAAGCTGAAGCAACTGCTCAGTTGACGGACAGTCAGCATGCGCCTCTAACTGGTATGCGCGCTTATGACAAAAAGTTATGCAAGATCGACCCATGCACCCAGCCCTCAGTGGCAAGCGGAAATGGTCAGTCTCAAAAGTCTTCTGCCTGTGGCTTGGGGCGAGTGTATATCTATATATGAATAGATATGTTTGTAATTAGTGATATGTATATAAGTATATGTATGTGTGTGCATACATAGAGTGAGTGTGAGTGATTGTTATGATTCGGTGAAGGGGTCGGGCATCAGTTACTCAACAGCTAGCATCAACAGCATTTAGCATTCAATAATGCACAGCAAACTGTGCAACACAATAATTGCACAACAGAGATCCTGCAGCAAGCTAGCAAACTGCACAGCAATTAGCACCCCTCTGCAAAGAATACTGTAGCAAACTATGCAGTATAGCAACCACTACAGCATGAGCAAACCAGAGAGAGCCTGCAGCAGCAAGCAACTTCAGCAGTGTAGCAAGCACAGCAACCTGCAGTAGCTCAACTACAGCAGCTAGGGGCACAGTGGTTCAGCAACTGCCACTACAGAGCAACCCCAGCAGCAACTTTAGCAACCACAGTGCAGCAGCATTTTGCATCAACTAGCAGCAGAAACCCACAATAATGTGCAGCCACAACAAGGGCAGCAGTTAGAGCAGGTAAGAGGGTTAGCTAGTAGTTTATTAATAGTTTAGTTAGTTTTATGGATAGTTTAGTTAGTTATTTGCATATTAATCTAGTTAGTTATATATGTATATATTTAACTAGTTAGTCATATTGCTTTCTAGATAGTTACATATATATTTTTAGACTAGTAGTTAGATATATACTATTGATTACTAGTAGCTATATGTAGGTATGTTTATATGTATACAAGTATTAATGTGTTAGTAGGTAGCTGTAGTATTGTAATAGTTAGTTAATATCAGTTATAGTTTAGTGTATTGGTAGTTAACTATCTATTTGGAATTGAATTACCTTGTGATACCAAGGTAATATCAATATTTTGGTGGATACTCAAGGTATTGCGTTTGAGTATCAAGATGGGTGTGTAGGTGGTGAGATACGCATTGGTTCAAAGCCAAGGTATTCACTTTGCATTAGTTAGCTAAGAGTACTATATGTATTGTCTTGTATATATATAAATTAGTAATTTCATATCAAAAATTTTGTGTATCCTATGTTACGGTACTTTGTTTGTATCATAATATCTTAGCTTAGCTAGTGTGGCCTAGTTACATAGTATATAGACCTAATATCCTAGAGATAGACTCATACAACTTAGAAATAGCTAATTTGACCAAGTTTGACTAGTTTGACCTAGTTTGACTATTTTGACTTAGAAATGGCTTTATGACCTAGAATTGAACTAGTTTAACTTATTTTTATTCCAAAACTGTGTATTGATGAAATATACAATATATAGGTCTGTGTGACACCAGCTTGGGCATCGAGAGACACACCTTGCTCAGGACCTCAGACAAGTATATTTTTCTGTTAGTTTTTATTTCATAATAGTGTATATATCTCATGTTCTAGAACTGTGTACTTAATTTTGACACAGTGGTTTCACGGACTGGTACTACATAGATCCTGTCAGGAGATGTTATCCTCTACCATATTCAACGGGTGCTCCTTCACATGTATTTCAACGTGTGTATTGGGTATTAATTATTTATATTCGTGTACATATACTGCTCGTGTTCAGTGTGCCCATATTCTTGTTCGTAACGTATCGTAATTGGATCCATTGGTATTAGTTGGGGATGGGGGACTAGGAGTTGATTATGTGATCAAAGCCCCAGTGTATTCGTATACATGTCGATTATATACCACACTTGTAATTAAGTTACCTTATTATATTTGTGTTCAACCTAAACTGATCACATAATGAACTTGTATTCTGAGGCACATTGGTTAGATTTTAGTTATTCCTTTATATTGCAGATATTTATATTGCTTGTTCTTCATTCTAGTACATTACATGTTCACTCTCGTTCTTTTTATTTAGTTGTTTAATTATCTTATATTCTTTTTTATTATCTATTTTATATGCTCGATTATGTATTTGAAACTGCTTTTAGAGGTATATACTTCGCGCCAATCCTGACTGAATATATTTTTCCAGATGATTGGCTCATAGATCAGTGTCCTATATTATACGGGCCGCAAGAGGGCATACCATTAGAGGATACTCCTATAGACCAGGAGGACTTAGTTCCAGAGCCAGAGAAGGTTTATTTTATATTTTGGTAGACTTATATTAGACCATTACTGAGATTTGTGGCATGTATATTATTTCAGACTTGTGGATTGTATCTTGATTCTTTCTTCGTTATTTTATTCGTTATTTATCTTCCTTAGTTTGCATTGTGATTGAGTATAGTTATATTTGTGAGATACCATATTGTTCCTCCATTTGGAGTTGAGATGATTGACATATACCATATATATTATTGAGATATTTAGTTGGTTAGAACTGATCCAGACAATGTTCTACCCCCAATTCTGCGGCGTAGGCTGGGCGTACGCACGTACTCATACCCGAATATCCAGGTGCGGGTTATGACACATTTTTAGTGGTGGCCCATGCAGGTCAGGAGTCACAATAGAGCGATATCGTAGTAGTGCTCACCTAGAGTACTACTACGAGCCTGCTTTAGGATATAGGATTTAGGCTGAGAGTATACCCAATCACAACTAGGAAATACTTCCTAATATCAGTTTTATATCCTTATCTATTAGAATATTTTCTTTACTTTGAATAAATTATGTCCTTCTTTGATGATATCGTATCATACTCAATATTGATTCCTTTGTTCAATCTATCTTCAGGATGCCGCCTAAGACGCGTTTCCAACGCTTAGGTGCCATGTCAGTACAGTCAGTCACTTCATCGCCTATGAGGGAAACACCATCAGACGCTATTCTAGCACCTATATTCTAGAGGTCGGCTTCACTGATCTAAGTGAGCATTTCTGCAGTAGCTTTCGGAGGTGCTCCACCTCCGGTACAGAGGATAACGTCGACAGTTTCAGGGGGTCTTCCATCCCCACCATCCACAGTCGATCAGATACAGATATTCATATTTTTTTAGTATATAATAGAGGCATAGCAGCGTCAGTCAGAGGTCATAAGGCAGAACGTTGAGAATGCTCACCAGATTGTACTCGCAGCAGTTGAGAGAGCCGCCTTAGTCCAGCCACAAATGACACCACCTCCGTTTATCCCGCAGCAGCCGAGGCCGGGGACTATCATAGACTTCAAGAGGATAGGACTAAAGGACTTTAAAAGCACTAAAGAGATCCTTTATGCTGATGATTGGATAGAAGATATTGAGCGAAACCTGCGGCTGGCGCAGATTCCAGAGAGGTTGCAGATAAAGGCCGCGAGGAGCATGATGTTCGATATTGCGTTGACTTGGTTCAGGACGGACCCCAGGATCTCAATACCAGGACTTACTTGGGAAGTTTTCAAAGAGTTCTTCAAGGAAACGTTCTTTCCAGATATGGCTTTGACATCTCCAGAGAACCAGTTCCAGTACCTTGTTCAGGAAGGTATGATAGTGGATGAGTATACGGTAGAGTATTACAGATTAGGTCACTTTATAGAGGGACAGAACCCTAGAGGAAGAGTCAGGAAGTTTAGGAAGGGACTGAACAGGAAAGT
Source organism: Iris macrosiphon (assembly GCA_036927795.1). NCBI lineage: Eukaryota > Viridiplantae > Streptophyta > Magnoliopsida > Asparagales > Iridaceae > Iris > Iris macrosiphon. Next base: position 54,089,794 of record JAYESA010000020.1, on the reverse strand, counting down.
CAAATCATATACGAATGGAAATCCAACCGCTACTTTCGATGAGATTCTGAGACAGGCACAGCTGGCAGAGGATGATCTAGAGCTTGGCTCTAAGAGGCCAAAAGACACAGGAGGATCCAGAACCAACACGGACCCAATAAAGCAGCCTTATTTTTAGCAGCAGCACCAGAGGTACTTCCAGCAGCCGAGGCAGCAGTATCATGGAGCAGCTAGAGCGCCGGCACATCAGATGCACCAGATTTAAAGGCCAGTTATTCCTTGCACTTTCAGTAAGAAGCAAGGAGATGGATGGGATATATGCATGATGAGATTGGGCCAGTGCTTATTCTGCGGATCAGGAGACCATCAGTTGAGGGCTTGTCCTAAAGTTCCAGCTTATCCAGCTCAGGGCGGAGGTCAGGCATATAGAGCACCCGCGAGACCACCAGCGGGACAGCAGAGAGGACCTCCTCTACCACCATAATAGTAGCAGTTTGCTTAGCACCAGCAGCAGCAGAGAGGTGCCCAGCGACAGAGGTGAGCTTTTGCCTTGATCGTCGAGGAGGAGGAGAAGCCAGTCGGTGATCTTATCTCAGGTTCAGTTTATCATAATTCTTTTCCAGCTCATGCTTTATTTGATTCTGGTGCTTCTCATAGTTTTGTTTCTGTATCTTTTGCTCTGAAACATTATCTTGAATCTGAGCCATTGGTGAGGACTTGCAAGATCATGATCGGAGGTGGCATTATCCTGGTCAGTAATATTTGCAAGGACCGGACAATTTTTTGGGAGGCCAAAAGTTAGGCATATGTCTACTTGTAATGCCACTTCTGGGCTATGATATAGTACTCGGGATGGATTTGTTGAATAGACATTATGCTAGTATCGATTGTCGAGGAGGCAGAGTTTTATTTCAGATGTCAGGAGAGCCAGAGCTTGAGTTCGTCAAAGGAGCAACATAGCAGAGCGAAGGAGACTTCTATGAAGCTTTTGTAGAAGAGTAGGAGCTGCTACATCCATTGATTGCAAAGTATATGGATATCTTTCCGAAGAAGTTATCGAGATTGCTAGCAGACAGAGATATGGAATTCTCTATAGATTTGGTGCCAGGCACAGAGCCAATATTACAGCACATCTATAGAGTGAACAACAGCGAACTGACAGAGTTGAAGAAGCAGGTGGATGAGTTACAGGACAAGGGTTTCATATGCTCCAGTTCATCATCATGGGGTGCTCTGGTACTTTTTGTACCAAATAAGGATGGGTCGGTACGCATGTGTATCGACTACAGGGCACTCAACAACCTCGCTATCAAGAATAAATATCCGTTGTCACGGATTGACGATTTATTTGATCAGTTGAGGAGCGAAGGTATTCTCAAAGATAGACTTGAGGTTGGGGTATCACCATGTGAAAGTGAAGAAGGAAGATATTTCGAAGACAGATTTCAGGACTCGATATAGGCAGTTTGAGTTCTTGCTGATGCCGTTTGGGTTGACCAATGCCCCGACGGTATTCATGAACCTGATGAATAAGGTGTTTCGTCAGTACTTGGATCAGTTTGTAGTAGATTCATTGATGATATACTAATTTATTCAAAAACCCTGAAGGAGCATGAGAAGCACCTGAGGATAGTTCTGGAGACCCTCAGGAAGGAAAAGCTATATAGCAAGCTATCGAAGTGTGAGTTCTTCCTTGATAAGGTTGAATTACTCGGGCATGTGATTATAGGAGACAGAATCTCAGTAGACCCAAAGAAGATTTCAGCAGTTGAGTCATGGTCTACCCCGAGTTCAGTAGTAGAGATCAGGAGTTTTCTTGGATTGGCAGGCTATTATCGTAGATTTGTTTAGGATTTTTCCAGGATTATGGAGCCGATGACTAGACTAACTAGGAAGGACATGGAGTTCGTTTGGACTAAGGATTGTCAGTCTGCTTTTGAGGAGCTGAAGAAGAGGTTGACTATAGCTCCAATATTGATATTGCCATCAGGGACAGAAATTTTTTTTATATACAGTGATACATCGGATAAGGGTTTGGGTTGTGTGTTATAACAAAATGGGAAGGTGATTGCCTATGCTTCCAGGCAATTATGCCCGCATGAGAAGAATTACCCTACCATAACTTGGAGTTGGCAGAAGTTATTTTTGCTCTTAAACTGTGGAAGCACTACTTGTATGGAGAGCGGGTAGAGATCTTTACAGATCACAAGAGCTTAAAGTATGTGTTTACACAAAAAGAGTATAACATGAGGCAACGACGATAGTTGGAGTTGATAAAGAACTTCGACATTGCTTTGTAGTACCATCCAGGGAAGGCCAACATAGTCGCGGATGCCTTGAACAGGTATCCAGTGGCTATGTACTTGACGAGGGACAGACATTTGTTGGTCAATCTTGATAGCTTGGGTATTGAGGTATTAGTTCTTAGGGTTGCAGAACAGATTTGGGGACTTCAGGTACAGTCAGAGTTGATGGACCGGATCAGAGTCGCACAGTTCAAGGATGAGTCTCTGAAGAGCATCAGAGCACAGGTAAAGATAGGGTTGGCAGAAGACTTCAGTATTACAGATAATGGATTATTACGACACGGTACCAGATTGTGTGTGTCGAGTGAAGCATTGCACGAGGAGATTCTTCATGAGGTGCATCGATCACGAGTACTCTATGGATCCAGATGCCAACAAGATGTATAGGGACATGAGAGATCATGTTTGGTGGTATTGTATGAAGTGGGAGGTAGCTAGCTTCGTATCCAGATGTTTGGTTTGTCAACAGGTAAAGGCGGAGAGACAGAGGCCAGGTGGATTGTTTCAGCCTGTACAAATTCTAGAGTAAAAATGGGAGCATGTGACGATAGATTTTATTTCAGGACTTTCGCATTCTCCAGGAGGTAAAGATGCAATTTGGGTCATCGTAGACAGGTTAACCAAATCATCCTACTTTCTGCCATTCAAAGTGGGTACGTCTACGGAGAAGCTCACAGATATGTATATGTGTCAGATAGTCAGATTGTATGGAGTTCCGGTGAGCATAGTCTCAGATCGGGATAGTCGCTTAACGTCTCACTTTTGGAGGAGTTTGCAGACTAGCTTGGGCACTCAGCTCAAGTTCAGTACCGCATATCATCCTCAGGCAGACGGGCAGTCGGAGAGGACTATCCAGAATCTTGAGGATATGCTACGTACCTGTATTTTGGATTTTTGATGTTCTTGGGAGGATCATCTTTACTTGGTAGATTTTTTTTACAACAATAGCTACCAAGCCAGTATCGAGATGTCACCATTTGAGGGGTTGTATAGACGGAGATGTCGCACTCCGTTATCATAGGATAATATTGGTGAGAGAGTCTTATTAGGACCAGAGATGGTAGTGAATGTAGCTAAGAAGGTAAAACTCATCAGGGATAGAATTCGGGTGGCGCAGGACAGACAGCTACATTGGGCCGATAGCCACCGAAGACCATTGGAGTTTGAGGTATAGATTTTATTTTATATTGCTTGTTATTGTTTATTTTTTAGAGTGCTAAGGTTGTGTTTTGTTCTAGGTTGGCGGTCTGATTTTCTTGAGAATTTCTCCGACACGTAGCACGATTCATTTCAGTAGAGGCGGAAAGCTTAGTCCGTGATTCATCGGACCTTTCAGTATTCTTGAGAGGCTCATTGCAGTTGTCTACAGACTAGACTTGCCACCTGCATTAAAGGGAGTGTACAACATATTTCATATGTCGTAGCAGGAACAGTACGTGGCAGATCCTAGTTATGTGTTGGATCACTCGGAGATAGAGGTGGGCCCTACTCTTAGATATCCAGAGCAGCTAGTTGAGATTCTGGATAGGAGAGAGAAGGTGCTGTAGAACCAGATGATTCCTTTGGTGTGCGTTGCATGGAGGCATCACAAGTCAGGAGAGAGTACCTGAGAGTGAGAGGCCGAGATGCGCTAGCGATATCCATATTTGTTTGAGCCGTGAGGTATAATTCTTTCTTGCTTATATTGATTGCTTTTGGTAGTTAGTTTTTTTCTTAATTTCGAGGATAAAAAATTTCTTAGGTGGGTAGGATTGTCACCCTCACTTTTCCAACTAGGGTTAGTTTGGTAATTGGGCATGCATATTTTTATTTTTAGGATTATTATATTAAATGTTATGAATGGTATAAATAATTATTTATTGTATTATTTATTTATTGTAGATGTTAGATTTATTTGGACTTGTGTAGTGGACCTAACTAGTTTAGTTTAGATCCATGGACCAACATTTAAATTCTAGTTAGAATTGAGCCCAATAGTAAGCCCATTCATTAGGAGGATGAATTAATTAGTGAAACCAATTAGACTAGAACCTTCCCTCCTTAATTAATTTTTTCATGAGAGGCCCCAAGGGGTATTTTAGACTTTCCATAGTAGCTTGGAGGAGGGGCAAGGGCCGGCCGCCATAGGGAGGAGAGAGACTCTCTCTTCTTATTTGTTATTCCAAATCTAGATCTAGAATTTTCTCTTTTCCAAATTCTTCTTTCCCACACCAATCCCTACTCAATTTTTTTCCCAATTCATTTCCTATTCTTTATTGGAGGCTAGAAAAAAAAGGATTTATAAGGAGAAAATAAGGATCTACAAGGAGGAGCAAGGATCTATAAGTTGGTTTTAACACATTACATGTTCACTCTCATTCTTCTCATTCAGTTATTTAGTTATCATGTATTCTTTTCTATTATCTATTTTATATGCTCGATTATGTATTTGAAACTGCTTTTAGAGGTATGTACTTCGCTCTAATCCTGACTGGATATATTTTTCCAGATGATTGGCTCATAGATCAGTGTCCTACATTCTACGGGCCGCAGGAGGGCATACCATTAGTAGATACTCCTATAAACCAGGAGGACTTGGTTCCAGAGCCTAAGAAGGTTTAGTTTATATTTTGGTGGACTTTTATTAGACTGTTACTGAGATTTATGGCATGTATATTATTTCAAACTTGTGGATTGTATCTTGATTCTTTCTTTGTTATTCTATTCGTGCTTTATCTTCCTTAGTTTGTATTGTGATTGAGTATAGTTATATTTGTGAGATACCATATTGTTCATCCATTTGGAGTTGAGATGATTGACAGGTATCATATATATTATTGAGATATTTAGTTAGTTTGAATTAACCCAGACAATATTCTACCGTCGATGTTGCGGCGTAGGCTGGGCGTACCCACGTACTCGTGCCCGAATATCTGGGTGTGGGTCATGACAACCCATTTGGCCATGTCTCGGTGAACATGTACAAGCACCGGGGGAGGAGGAGCTGCCCTTCGCCTCGTGTTATTCTTCCTAGAAAACCCCCTCCACAAAAGGAGGTCAAAAATTTAGTATCTCCAACCCCCCTTTAGGCCAGCGAGTCGAGAAGACGGGTCCAGGAAGGAAAAATAGCGGTACCCACAGAAGAAGTTTTCCTGGGCACCTGCTCAAAGAAAAAACTATCAGCGTCTGGGGGTAGTTCCTCCTTGGGATCCCAGACAGCCGTACAAACTAGGGGTAACGATCCTCCAGGACTCTACAACAACCCGATGTTCCGAGGAGACAACGATTCCCAAGGAACAAATACTAAGACCCCTGGGGGTAGCCACCTTCATCCAGAAGAAGCAGCTTTCTACGCTGGGGGTACTGTTCCCTACGATTCCGAAGAGGATGCACCACTAGCAACTTTTCCTGAGGATTACTCACTATAAGAGTTCTAGACATAAAGTACAACATCTATCGTCCCATCTATCTCTCCCCATATGAGAACTATATACAAGGTAGGGGATGATCACTAGGGCCCCAGCGATCGACAGTGCCTCAAGGCCCTCGAGACCATGATGTAGACCGTGAGTGCGTTGATGCAAGCCTTAATCCAGGAAATAATGGAGATCAAAGCAAATAGGGCCTCCCAACCAGCAAGGACCTCTGGTCAAGCAAACCTGGACATTAGGACCAAAGAGGATTCAAATGCAACTGCTCCACCCGCTGGCGGTAATCATATCCTGCCTGGATCATCTGCTCCTTCCATAACAGATAAAGTCTGGGAAGCAATATGGGAGGTACGAGAACTCCAAGCCTACCTAGACTTAATGGACAATCGGAACTCACTACGCGAGCTTGGGATTCGACAACCGTATCCCCTCGATTGGAGAGATGTACGGTACCCACCCAAGTACAAGCCCTTTTAACTTGACTCCATTTGACGGAAAGACATTCTCTCATCAATACATGAGTTACTTCAAGATGGCAACGGGGTATCTGTCTCATAGTTACGCTCTCCTCACTAAACTCTTTGTTGGGGCATTGTCTGGAGAAGCCTTCGATTGGTTCTGCAGCCTCCAGGACAACTATTTTTTGTTGTTTGACGATCTCAAGGGTCTTTTTCTTGCTCGATTTTATGATGGGGGAAATGACATGACAATGTCCTCTTTAATGGACATTACGCAAAAAGAGAAAGAGTCTGTACGATAGTACATCGAGCGGTACAAGCAAGCTGCGCTAAAGTCACCCTCTTGTATATCGAGTGGTACAAGAGAAAGAGTCTGTACGACATTAGGTCGCATGGCCATTTAGGTCCCATGGACCCTGCCAGGCTGCCACCCCTTCATTAAATACCTTGATTTGATTAGATCTCTCTAGGATTCTGGACTATCTCCTTTCACGGACCCCGAATTGAAGGTTTTTTGAGAAGATAAGACCCAAGGGCTGCCGTTATTTTTACTGCTGACATCTGGGAGCTGGAACCAAAGGGTCATTAGTATTCCCCTTTATCCTATAAATAAGGGTTTTGCTTAGGAGAGAAAATTTTCTTTCTCGATCTGAGTCTTTCTTTCACCGTTGTCTCCGTCTCTTCCTCTATTTTCGATCACCCTATCCGATTTTCTGTAATGGCCCCCAAGGCTTCGTCTTCCTCGTCCAAGTCTAAGAAGGCTGTCGACAAGGGGAAGCACCCTGCTTCTTCGACTAGGGCAGAGGATGAAACCCCTTTTTCCATCCGGACGTTCAAGCGCCTATCCATGGTAAGGGTCGGTAGAGGTGGACTCTGGACACACGAACACTCTGCACACAGTCTACTACATAAGTTTCTATATGACCATGTCGTATTCTTTATGTGCGGGTCTTACTTCGGTCATATGTACCGATCTTTACCCGACTGTATGCTCCCTTCATGACCTAACCGCATGTACCCTGCCTCACTGGGCCGTATGTACTCTTCATGACTTGGTAGCATGGACTCTGAATGATTTAGCCGCATATACTTTTTGTGACTTGGCCGCATGGACTCAACATAAATGAGACGCATGTACTCTTTATGACTTGGCACATGGACTCTACATAATTGAGTTATATGTACTCTTCCTGACTTGGCCGTATGGCATCTCGGTGTTTCTAACTGACCTTCTGCCTTTAATTTTTATGGTGATTTTACTCATGGCTCCGTCAGGGGAGGTACTGGTTGGGCGTGCCCAGGCTGCTCTAGGTGTCAGGCTTGATTATATAGTGGCCAATTTCTTGGCTCAAATCAACAAGGATCAGTCTGGGGCAAGGCTAAAAGTAATAGCCGGCCAGTCCTGGTTCTACCTGCTTAGCCAACTGAACTCCGGGAGTATCGACGACTTTTACTTGAAGCTAATCTTCCTGTTTGGGGATGCCCTCACTATCTCGAACCCCAAGGTAGTGAAGATTAAGGAGACCTATGATTTCTTCTTTGGTGGGACGAGGGTACATATACCCACGATGGATCATCATTTGCCCTAATTGGCTTTCAATATAGTACCCCTTCAAAGGAAGATGTCGGGCGATCTAACCCCGGACTAGGATGGAACCCAGGTCGACCGCATTCATTTTAATTTTGAACTGAAGAGAGCTGCAGCGAGCAAGGAATTATTTTCTTATTCCATTCACGGATTGGCACCTGGTACCTTCTTGAGTGAGACGAGGCCAAATGTCCGTTAATACGAGACTGACATATTCTTGACCCAGCTTGCAGCCAAGGGATCCTATCCTCAGGAAAAAGTGGGCTTGCTTAACTGGGTGTCTCATTCGTCGCCTTGGATCAACCTAACAACATGGGTGTTTAGAAAGTATGAGAAGACTTTGAAGGACGCCAACCTCTATTATGCCATTAGGGGTTCCTATTACAGTTTGGAGATGAGCCCAACGTTGTTCCTAGCTTTGGTCGAGATGTTCAACTGTCGTACCGGAACCTTCTTTACTCTCGGTGGAGAGATGGGTCTTTTCCTTTATGTGATGTACGATGTCTCGCGGTTACCCTGGGGTAAGGAACCGTATGAGGAGTAAACCAGACAAATAAGGAGTTTAAGGATTTGGAGTAGCAACATCCGAGATTTCTTACCGTGTACAGGGAAGTGTTGTGCCACCACAATACTTGCTAGCAGATCTCGAAGAAGAAGGACAAGAGCTCAGAGGGAAATTTATCCCACATCAAGGCATGGACCAATTATCTCTTTAATATTGGGGCTTCGGGTTTGGTCGTTGTTTGGAGCCCCCAGTCCCGGAGGGGTGTTGACGACCGGGTGTATGGCACCAAGAGAACCGCCGCAACCAGTGAAGGGTTTGGTAGTTCTGGTGACACCTTCAGCTACTTCTACCAGGATACTTAATCGTTGTCTAACAAAGCTGCCTTGGCAGGCTTCTTATTGATATGGCTACGAATTTGTGTAGTCTCGGAAGGCTCAGGGGCGATTGAGGGGATTAGTCGTAACCTCATCCTTTCTGCTATAAAATTGGTCTTCAAGCGCGAGCTTGCCTTGCTCCCTGTGATAGTCTACAGCATCCACCATGGACATCGTGCCTTCAAAAGCAAAGTGATTTCCCATGACATATTGAAAGATTTCAACCGGATTGAAATGCCTTATCATTATTTGATCGGTTGGCTGTTGATGCATTACCCGTCTTTGATGCGCCCCGGTGCTGAGGGGTCATCAACGGAGGTTGGCGCTTTTATCCGCTAATATGATGCAATGCCCGGGGTTCATACTAGGGTTTCTACCTGTCGGCGCTTGTTTGCTCGCATGGCAAAATACTCCTTCTTTGTTTTGGTCCCAAGGTTCACTAAGGATGAGGTGAGCAGGGTTCATTATGATGGGGGCGCCGATCATCAAGTTTTGTCCCCGAAGATTTTTGACTGGTTACTTTTCATCCAGCCCTCGTATTTGGTATACCAAAATCAGAATCTTGTCTTCTTGGAACCCTACCTCACGAGTAGGTTTTCCTGGCAGTTCGGCTATAGTCAGCTCTTTTTGGGTAACACCAACCCGTGTCTCGACTTTGAGGGCAGCGTTCTGGATGGAGTCCGAGCCTAAAATTATTTCTATGCGACCAGTACCCAGGTCCAGTTTACTCTGCTTGATGCTAAAGTTTTGGGTTGCATTAGCCATAGAGCGGCTATTTTCTTTGTGACCACGAACACACCTCTGCTTGACTACGATCAGGAAACCAGCTTCATTGCAGGCACCAAGCTGGATAACCGGCACAGGGAGCCATGAAAAGATCGGGGGAAGGGCAAGGCAGAGATCGTCGCTGCCGACTCTGACTCTGTTATAGGGGAAGAGGAAACTTCTTACAACCCTTTGTCTCCTATGAATTATTCGATGAAGCACAGGGCTTTCCCAATAAGGAGCCCTCTGCCCAAGTAGAGACAACATGATTCATCCACGGCTGCGAGGCCGCATTATAGGAAATATATTGCTGTCAAGGCCCATGTATGGGCCAGTGAGGAAGATGAAGAAGGACAAGAAGAAGAGAAAACTGAAGGACGGGAGAAGGTAGGACCCTTCACGGTGGATTCTGAAATAAACCCTACTTTGGAAGCTAAGATAGTATTTTTGGACCCTCTTAGTTCAATTCTTCCTGGTCCTTTATATAAATATATTGGTCCTTATCTGTTTGACAATTTGCAGACGCAAGAGGAGAGGGACCATTTGCGGCGGGCTGTTGCCTCGGCAGTCTCTAACCAGGAGTCGAAGGAGGAGACTTCCACAGGATATGATACAGGCATCTTGTGGAGCCTACAGCTGAGATCTCGGGGTTCCAGGATATGAATGCAGGCATGACAGAGCCTACTTTTGAACAGTTAGGGGCCCAAGAGACTGGTGCAGGCATGTCACGGCAGCCAACTTTAGAAGCTCAGGGGGCCTAGGAGACGGGTGGAGCAGTGGCAAAGTCCTCCATGCCCTTTGAACATGTCTCTATGGATGATGTGGAAGCCGTGGGGAGGGCTATGACTACACTGGGCGAGCCGGAACCCTTGCCACCTTCTTCTGGTATATTTTCCTATATATTTACCAATGAAGGGGTATTCTGGCTACAACATTCTTTGGGCGAAGCTAATCACTTGTTGCTCTGGATTTACAAGACCAGCATCTCCCTTGATAAGGGTGTACATGGCGGCTGAGGAGGACATGGAATAAGAAGTCAGCAAACTTGTCTTGAGGAACGCCCAGGCCTTTTTCGTACACATCTGGGGAAACGACCATTCTGCGGAGCCTACTACTGACCCCTCTTAGGTGGTTGCTACTTCTTCTGCGGTGGTTGTGGGTTCCTCCAGTGCGGCGACCATTCTCCCAATTATTGACAAGCGGTCCTGGAATGACCGTTCCTGACGTGCCCAGTGTAGTGAGGGTCCAGTGTAGTGACGGTTGGATCATCGTCTGGGACTAGTGCGTCACAATCTGGGGATGGTCTGCAGGCGGGTCCTGAAGCAGCAGGGTGCTCTGGTACTTCTGCCCATAGTCATTCCCTCAGCCAACTATCCCTTGCTCAGCTGCCAGGTATCCGGGCATTTGAGAAGGCTATGAAGGATTGGAACACGAGTCGTACAAGTGGTCGCTCCTCTGCTACCGCTTCACCTTCAAGGTCGTTGGGCATTGTTGCTGCGCAACCTGCTGTACCCGTTTCTTCTTCCTCCTACTAGCCGTCTTGGACTCCGGCAACATCAGAGGAGATTAATGAACATGTCCAGATCTCCCTTCAGAGTTTCTACATATTTTTGAAGCAAGGGGTCTAAGGCATATTGGAGCAGAATAGATCCTTTGAATGGGCAAAATGCTTTGCCAAACGCCAGGCCAACTCCCTTAGGAGCATTCCCGGCTTGCAAGAGATAGCGGACATTTTGGACCTGAAATAGTCGGAGGTAGAGCGATACATGATGGAGCTATGACAGCACCAGCAGGAAGATCTGAGGGTACTGATAGCCCGTGAATACGATAAATTCTCGGGTGGGCTGGATGCAGAGAAGTCCCTCGTTGCTTCATCTAAGAAAGGCTTGCTACATTACCTCCAGAGGCTGCAAGATGAACATGATCGGCTAGGCAACCTTAGAGAGGATTGCCTCACCCGACAAAATAACTTGACTGAGAAGATCAGATAGCTCCAGGCCAAGCTTGACATGCCAGGGAATAACCTCCGGGAGGCCCAATATGAAGAGGAGGCTATCCGGACCGATGCGAGTCGGGCTGCAAAAAATACATTTGCCGTTGAGGTCATGGTACAGAAGCAGGATGACCGGTATGAGGCCTACATCTGCTTCGAGGATCCTGAGGTCCTAGCGAAAGAAGTTGAGCACCGGGTCACTGGCCTCCTAGATGGTCAGATTGCCCATCCCTATGGGCGGATAGAGGAACTGTGCTCCCATGATGAGCAATAGTAGTTTTCGTTTCCTTTCCTGAAACTATCTTTTGTTATTTTGCTCTAGTTGATTTTGCTTTTGTGGTTGGGACGCTAGTAGCCCTTTAAGTATAGTTTGCCCTTTTGGCAAGAAGAAATAAACTCCTTTTTTGTTGCGATTGTCTGGTTGGTTTGATTTGCATCTTAAGAGAGAAAATACCACTTTATGTGCCTCATGTGCTTGGCATGTGTTCACACTGCTGTGTCAGTCCGAATCTCTGATATGATTACACCAAATCCTGGAAATCACATCTTGGTTTGTGCAGGAACAAATTATCGTGTCTTGTGGAGTGAATAGTCATGACTCGGGAAGTAAGCCGTCGATTCCCCGCTTATAAGTGGCAGACTATCTCGGAATTCCTTACATAAATTTACTTTTAGTACGATGGCTTCTAGAGGTGCTCCATAGGAAACCAACACATCTGTTTTTGCGGTGTCGGTTATCCCTGAGTTGCTTTTTACTGAGAGGACGGAAGAAACATCCACTGTTCGAGTATACGAGGTGGACATCTTCCAAAAACTCTTAGAAACTCCTACTGATTCGGGGGAGCCAAGTGTTGGAGATGCTCCATGTCAATTGCATGCATCCTCAAACCCTTGTATTTTTCATTTTCTTGCTATGTAGACAATTCTGATTCCTTTTCTTTTTGATGTTTGTAACTCTCCTTCCTTCTTTTTTTAATAAAAGGAGAAATTACTTTCTTTGCACATTGTGATATTTTGGGTGCTTGTACTAGAGGTGAGATGGTCAGAGCACAACATTTGTAGTTAGTGTAGATATCCCACTAGGGATTTTAGTGGACCTATTTTTCTTTTGCGCACTTGGGGTGCAAGTAATAGATTCAAAATAAATCCTATCGGAGGTAATATGGACGTGATAGGTTTTATGGATAGTAAGAACATACTGTCGGAAGATCTTTGGTGGACCTATTACCCTTTTGTGCACTTGGGCTACAAGTAATAGATTTAAAACAATCTCTATCAGAGGTAATATGGATATGATAGGTTTTGTGGATCCATTACTTTTTGCAAATATTAGTATGCATAATAGGTTTGAGATAAGCCCTGCCATAGTTAATATGGATGTGGTAGTTTTTATGGACTTAACACCTCTGGTGTACCTTGATGAGTATGAGTAATAAGTGGGGATGACAACCAATATCAGAGGAAATATGGATGTGATGATCGATAGCCAAAACCCAGAAGATTTGCTCCGAGGTAATATGGACATGGCAAACTCGGTTGGGAAGAAATGTTAGGTTAGTAGTTCATATGTATTATGGACGTGAACCAATATCCGAATAACTCACGAGGAGTCATTTGTTAAGTATGGCCTATCCGAACATGAAGATAGACCTAAGGATTGTTCCGCTGGGAAGATTGGTGGGATGCTAGCTCAGAGGTAATATGAACATGGCTAGCGTCTAACAAGATTAGTTTTTGAGTTATTATTACAGGAGTGTACGAGTGGACCTGAGGACTTCTCTACTGGGGATACTTTGAGGATCCATCATCCATTGCATATCCAGGACTCCTGGATACAGATGATAGCTTTTACAAGAATTTATAACGAAAGGAAAAATGTTGCATATAGGCACTTGCTGGAGATGACGAACTAAGAGTGTAGAGATATACATATGGGTTGTCCTACTGGTGATAAGGGGAGTACAAAACAAGTTTAGACGTAGTACTTTTTTAGGAACCTGCCATTGATAGGCATCATGAGCAAGTCATCGTTAGGTTTCACTAGCCGGTATGTACCGTTGGAAAACACGATTTTCACAATGAACGGTCCCTCCCATTTATGTTGGAATTTGTCGGCCGTCTTGTGAGTCATAACCATCACTCTTCTTACTGTTAAGATGAGGTCACCCACTTGGAACGTTCTCTATTTTATCCATTTTTTGAAGGCTTCAGCGAGGCACGCTTGATATAGCTCTATGCGTTGTTAAGCTAAGAGTCGTTTCTCGTCGAGTGCTTCCAACTCCTGTAACCATAGGCGGTAGTTGTCGTCTATGGTTAGCTGGTTGGAAAGAGATACTCGAAGTGAAGGGATCTGGATCTCGAGGGAGAGGACCTCTTCTTTTTCATACACCAGAGAGAAAGACGTATTGCCAGTAGTTGTCCAGACTGATATACGGTAGGCCTAGAGACATTCATCCAGCTTCTTGTTCCAATTATATTTATTGGAAGACACAAATTTATTGAGGAGCTTGATGATGGTTTTGTTGAACGCTTCTGCCAGACCATTTGCTGCAGGGTTGTAGGCAGTCGACGCTATATTTTGAATCCGATTTTTATCACAGAACTGGTAGAACCCGTGGCTTATAAACTGTAGACCATTATCATGGATGATCCTTTGTGGCAAGCCAAAATGGTATATGACGTGATGATTGACGAAGTTAATCATGTTTGATATTTTGACTTCAGCGAGTGGAACAACTTTCGTCTACTTAGAGAAGTAGTCGATAATCGCCAAGATGAACCGATGGCCTTTCGATGATGGCGGACTGATTGGCCCGATGATATCCATTTCTTACGTCTCAAATAGCCAAGATGCTACCGTTGGGTATAGGAACTCAAATGGCTGGTGAATGAAGTCTGCGTGGACTTGGCATGCTTGGAACTTCCTCACGTAATCAACAACATATGCTACCATCGTAAGCCAAAAGTAGCCCATTCTCCGAAGACGGACTTGTAGCTACGGACCGGGTTGATGAGCCACGTAGATGTCGTCGTGAGCTTCGCAGATGGCTTATTTTGCCTCTACATTCGATAAGCATCATCGAAGAAGGTTGTCATAGGACCTACGATATGACATTTTAGTCTCCGTGTCGTAATAGAAACGGAGGGAGCATCTCCTGATTGAAGTAGCCTCCTTCGGGTTCCCGGGAAGAATTCCGTAGACTACATAGTCAATGAATAGAAGCCTCTAATCCTGAGTATCGGGATCGACCTCCCCTGTATAGCTGAGGTACAAGCATATATTGTTCTTGAGAAAGACCAGCTCTTAGTCGATCACATAAATTAGCTGATGGGTGTTATTTGGTACCGCCCAGGAAGCAGCGGGCCCTGCTAAGGCATCAGCCTTAATATTTTGCAATCGAAGGACATGCTTAATAATGAATATCTAGAAGGTTGCGAGTATACCAAGTGCATCTTGGTGGTAGGGGATCAAGTCTTTATTTTAGACTTCATATACTCCCCGGACCTGATTGATAATTAGCTGAGAATCGTCGTAGACCTCTAGGTACACTACTCTGACTTGCTTGGCAAGATAAAGTCCGATGATTAGGGCATTGTACTCTGCTATATTATTAGAGCATGGCTCTATAAGGGAGTACGCATGATTGATGATAAGGCCATATAGGGAGATCAATATTATCCCAACCCCAGGGATGATGCCGCCTTTGGGCCCTGCTCTTGAAGCACTGTCAAAGAACATTCACCAGACAGCTTCGTGTGAAGTGACGTTGGTGTCCGCCACTTCGTCGCGAATTTCTTCATAGAGCTTTGAGGTTTCTGACACCGGGTGGGCTGCCAAAAAGTCGGCCAATGCTTGACCCTTGACGGCCTTCTATGCGACGAACACCATATCATATGGGGATAATAGTATTGCCCAGGTAGCCAAGCGGGAACTGAGTGCCCCAAGTTTGGTCATGAGGACCTTGAGGGGGTTGACTTATGAGATTACATGAATAGTCTGTCCAGTCACGTAATTTTAAGTTTTTTTTATAGTGAATACTAGAGAAAGGCATTCCTTCTTAACGGCGGTATACTTATACCCTGGGCCGACCATCATCCGGCTGAGGTGGTCTATGGCATGCTTATGGCCTGTATCACTATTCTGGGTTAACAGGGCACTGAGATAGTGATCCATCGCACGTACATAGACTAGAAATAGCTTTCCCATGACTGGGGCCACCAGTACAGGAGGGTTTGATAGGTATTCTTTGATGTTGTCGAACGCTCATTGGCACTCTTCATTCCAAACAAATAAGACATTTTCTTGATGAGCTGTGTGAATGGCCAACAACGTCCAGAGAGGTTTAATATGAACCTCCTAATGTATGCCAACCTTCCTTGAAGGGTACGAAGTTTTTGGAGGTTCCTTGGTGGATTAATCTCTAGGATGGCCTTAGTAGGGTTCATCTTGAGGTGATGTGCGCATATTAAGTCAAATACAATCCTCAGGTCTTGGAGGTGATCATCTTTGGAGTGTGTCACGCCCCAGTCCCAAAAATACGTAGGACTAGGACACGTAAGCATGCCAGCCGCATGAATATGGCAACTCCAATATATGGAAACCAAATCCACACGTACGCTGAAATATGAATATCAAATCCACAAGTGGTATAAAACATATGTCACAAGTCACAGGGTATACTCTAGATCACATCCACCAAAATTATATATGAACTTAAATAACCAATGTCTATGAAACTAGATCTCAATGAGAAGTATCTAAGGAAGATAGTTGGATGGAAACAAATCCACTACCAACTCGAATGGGAAAGTAAATACAATATAAGTACAACACAATCAACAAATATAATTATACCAGCTAGCAATCACGGCTCGAAGAGAAGACATCCACGAAGCATCTATAACCATCCAAATCTGTGCTCCTGCAAATACTCAAGAATAGATACACCTGGCAGCGGACCAGGTCCTCAGAGGGACATAACAAGATACTTAAACACATGCCAATAAAGTACTAAAATAAATATCCAAAGGGGTCGCCTAACCGTCTAAAGTGAATGCAGTTAAGAACAACTTTCTAACAAGTGGGCTATCTGGCCATAAATAGGATTGGCATGGTTCTCTTGGAGATCCAGGGGCCTACAAAGGCACGACGACTTTCGAACGCCGGAGGCCCGCCAAGTAGTATAGGGGTCATCATGACCGCGCATCTCCGGCGGAGCGTACGGGTTACACAAGGAAAGTGCAAAGGAGCCCAAATGTGATACTTGTTGTTCTCCCCACCCCATGCTCTAAGCATGTCACATCCATGACACGATTTGGTCCATAGCCTATCCTTAGTACCCTAGTCCAATCCTGCAACCAAACAAGGACAAGGATGGGACCACCGTACTACAATAGGCTACGTCCATAGACCTCTAATAACTGCTAAGTCTTCTAGCATGCAAAGTTTCTAACAGCAGTTATTCCTAACGCACGTCCCACACGTACCGATGATCAGTCAATACGTGTGTCCGTGATCTATATGAGACTCACAACCCGTGTAAAAATATGTGTCGCAGTCAAATGAAACCTAATGGTGCTACATGATAATGGGGTAGTCTCATGAACAAGGTCAATGCAATACATAAATAAAAACATATCGCGACGTCACCGTCGCGAGCATTTTATATAACAATTAAAAATATATGAACTAAAGACAGAAAATAAAGATGCGTACAATATATGGAATAAAAATAACAGTACAATGGCAAGGTATACTTGCCTGGCAAGGAAGCTGCAATGTACCAATAACCTGCTCCAGAAATCGCGCAGAACAATCCAATATCCTATGTACACATAAATATAATATAATAGAATCATTAGTCATTACACTAGCACATACTCAACCACATTTACACTGGAATCAGGGGGTATACTAGGGGTAATACTAGTCATCTAACACGGTCAATTACGCATTGAATTACGCGGGTGTCGCGTCTTCAAGTACTGTACGAAATCAGTCAGTCAACTGACAGGTGTCTATGCCAGTACGTTAGTGTACGCAAGGCAGACAAATTCACAAGTTCTTAGGGTCAACATGGTCAAGGTATGTATGGGATAGTCCACGATGTCCTAGGGTCATACAGTCTGAATATTTAGTCATAATTATCAATTAGCATTTACTTACATATATATTCATATAACTATATAATAATATAACCATTAATTATTTTAATTTATTTAATTCTGGAATAATTACTCTAAATCCTATTTTAATCTTATTATTTCTGATTTTTATGTTAATTCCTAAATTTTGTCCAAAGAAACTGAATTTTATCAACTCGAGACTCATGGCACGCAAATCGAGGCGATCTGTTGACCAAAAAGTCAACCGATACAAACTCGACTTTTATGCATGATTTTCTGTAGATTTTAGCATCAAAAATATACTGGAATTTATGGCTCATCTGAATTCAAATTCGTTTGGGAATTATGGCACATACAAATTTTGTATTGTGCACCGATGGTTAAATTCTAACCTAGAAGTTCTACAGAATTAACAGTATGAAATACTTCGAAATAAATTCTGGAAAAAATATATGTCGATGATCTCGACATTAGCTTTCCGAAACTTTAAACGGTTCATGATTCTGATTCCTGGTTCTCCCGGAATCGCGAAAACATCGAAACACGTCTATTTTCGGACAAGCTGTGCTCTACGAATTTTCCAGAATTTAATACTAATAATTTAGAAAAACAATTTATATTATCAGAAATCTAACCTCATTATCGTTCTGACAAAAAAAACTGGAGCGTGTTTGGAGTCCGGAGCTAGGAGATATCGTCTTTTTAATTCGTCATAACTAGTAGAAAATGAGGCTGAATTTATGACGAATTTTGACTATTTTTTGGACGAAAAAGAGAGGAATTTGGGAAAAAAAAATATGAAGGATGAGGTATTTATAATGGTGGACACTACTTAATTAAATACGACTAGGATTGGTTAATTTGGATAGGATTATGATGAAGTTGATTTCCTAGTAGGTTCAGGATTTGAATTAATTTAAAATAGAGTTTGAATTTATCTCAATAATTTATAATCTTAAATATAATTAAAGATAATACAAATAATTTATAAAATCTTATTAATATCTATTAACACTAAATTAGTATCTATCTAATATTAAGACTATATATATCCAAATAAATCCTAAATAATTTTAAAATCTAAATAAATTATAAAAAAAATATAATTAAATATTTTAAACTAAAATAAATATTTGGTAGGAACGACATGCAAGTATGGTCGTATAGTAAATCATAGAAGTCCTAAAAATTTATGTTTTCTAAGTTTTAATTACCAAAAATTCTAGAAAAAATCTCCAAAAATCTAAAATAACCTAAAATAATTCTAAATGAATATTTATATAAGTAAATATATCAAGAAATTTATTTTCTAATTAACTAAGAGCATATTCTAAATAAATTTAACATATATAATAAATATAATAATATAAAATATACACAAAATACCTATTTTGGGTGAGGGAGTTTACAGAGTGACACTTGACGGCGATGTCGTCGATGTAGCATTCCACCGTCTTGCATAAATATTCATAGAAAATTGTGCTTATAGCTCGCTGGTATGTAGCACCTACGTTCTTTAGACCGAAAGGCATGACCGTGTGGCAGTACATGCCTATCGAGGTCCAGAATGATGTATGTTTCTCATCCCCAGGGAATATCTTAATTTGGTTGTAGCCTGAGAAGCCATCCATGAAGGACATAAGCTCAAAGACAAAAGTGTTGTCGATCATTACATCGATAATTGCAAGAAAAAATTTGTCTTTGGGATATGCCATATTTAGATCACAGAAGTTGATGCAAATTCAGATCTTCCCATTCTTCTTAACGACGGGCACGATATTGGCTATCCAGTTGGGGTATTGTTCCTCGTGGATGAAGCCACTAACTATTAGCTTGTTGACTTCATCTTCGATGAAATCCATCACGTCTGGCCGGAACCGTCGTTGTTGTTGCTTGACTGGTTTAGCATTTGGTAAAATATTGAATTTATGGACCGCAATTTGGGGATCCAGTCTTAACGTGTCTTCGTAGCTCTATGCAAAGACATCGATATATTTCCTGACGAGTTGTAATAGGGATTCCCGGTCTTCGTCGGGCAAGCTTTTACTGACAAAGATAGGTTTGGGTATGATTCATCGCCGAGGTCGATTTGTATGACTTCATCCGGTGTGGGAGGCTCTCGTTGTTTGAATTACATCTTCCATTGCGAACCAAGGTGTTGGGCACAAGGTTCCATCTCTAAGAGCTCAGGTGGATCCTCGTTGCCTTTCTCAAGGTCGGAAGACACCATTTTGGAGGACAATGTTTGTCTAAGCACGTCCCCGACGCTGACGTTGGAGTCCCAGGCTGAATATTCTTAAGAGTGTGAGCATACTTCATCTTCTTTATCTGAGCCCTCAAGGGTTGTAGGAGGCGTTACATATCCTAAGTCATGCTTGGTCTTATGCTAGTAATCCTCAGGCTTGCCTGCAAGAAAGGGAAGTTCTAGAGGCCATCTTCGGCTTTTGCTGTAGTTCAACCCTTCAGTGATCTTCAGGTTGTATCCCATCTTCTGGATAAGATGCAGGGCTTATGAACTATACTGATAGAGTGGTATTCTGCCTAATTTGAATTCTGGATCTACTTTTCTTAGGGTGAAGGATCGGGGGGAATTCTACTCTGCCGAAGATGATGAGCTTAACCCCCTTCCTCCTGGGTAGGACTAAGAAATAAGAATCTTGACTAGAGTGTGGCCGATGGACTATCTAGGTAGTGGTCACTTGTGTGGGCAGATGAAGGCCTAGACCGTGCTCCACGGAGTATAATGTACTTATATGCATAAGCTCAGAGTAGTTCCAAGATAACCCTTTATTGAGGAAATAAGGTATATTTTCTGGCAGAATTATATCGTCAGGGGAAGGGATGTTGATATTAGCAAATATATATTCCTCCAGCTCATCCTTTTCCTCGGTTACGCCCAGCGCAAGTAAAGGCTTTGGTGGTTTTTTGTGTAATTTTACCACCAAAGGTCCGGAAGCTGCGATCGCGATCGGGTCTTCCTTTGGTGGTCGGCTCGGCCTATAAAGGCGAACGATCATGGGTTCGGAAGGTATAGATAGAGCGAGATCTTCTTTTGGTGGTCGATTCGTTCTACGAAGGTGAATGACCATTAGTTCTGATGACGCTGAAGGTACCGAAGATTCAGGTGCCTTCCTGCACGATTTGATGATGAGGGGGTGGCCGCATCGGAAGTGCGAGCCTTGAGGCAGATTCTCAAGGGCTCCTCAGGTGTTGTTTTGGCCTCGGCTTCATCGTCGGCCTCGTTGCCACCTTCATCTTGGCGGACATTCTTGTAGAGGATCGAGTCAGAGTAGTAAATCTTGATTCCTTTAAATGGATCAACATTAGCGAACTCTGTCTTGACGAAACCGTGTTTGTCTACATATTTTAGGCACTAGTGGAGGGTGGATGGCACGATCTTATGTTAATGTATCCACGGATGCCCTAACAAGACATTATAGGATGTATCTACGTCTATAATATAGCAGGTGACTTCTTTTTTAGGTCGTCGATCTGGCATTTCAGGCAAATTTTTCCCAGAGGGTAGCTCCTTCCTTTGTTGAAGCCAATGATGGCGATATTGGTGGCCGCTAGACGATGCATCAGGATCCCCAGGGTCTGAACCAAACCTCTCGGGATGATGTTGATCGACGATCCTGGGTTAATATACATCTGGTCTACCTTGATGTCGCCAATAAATTATGTGTAGTTCAGGGGCCGATCGTGGCTATTATTTTTGAGCAACATGTCCTGTTACGAGAAGGTGATATTGGACATCGCATCCATGGTGTTGTTGTAATATGGACAAGCAGCAGGATCTTCGGTTAGTGGCTTGACTTGTACCAGGTAGATATTGGCATTCTGTAAAGCCTTACTCAGGGTATCCCGAGTGTCTTTGGAGAGCCGTAAAAGCTCAAATTGTAATAATTTTACCGTATAGTTGGCTAATTGCGCTAAGATATCGAAGTTATAGGGCCTTTTTAGCCCTTGTGGTACATCCATGAGTAGTGGTTTATCGAAGCACCTTTCCTTCTGTTTTGACTTGTCTGCGGAAGGGGGCTGAGATGGACCACGACCAGTGGTGGTAGGTGCGACAATCGGGGGCGTATCATCGTGCATCAGTTAGTATATTACACCTTACCTTGTTCTACCAGCTGCCAGCTCTTCAGCCGAGGAGAAAACTGTGTAACAGGATTTAGATTTTCTGTCCTTGGACTTGGCAGTGGATGATGTCGCCAGCTGCGTCAAGTCAGGCATGAGGTCAAGATGGACCTACATGACTTTCCTACGTGGTATGGCAATAGGTATTATCCCAGCCGTCTGGACACAAGCTGGTGAAAATTTGACCACCTCCATAGTTGCTTTTGAGACTGGGACTACTCCATCTTGGACTTTCGTCGGTGGAAAGTTGCCAAATTGGAGGGACACCATGTTGGCGGTGACCGTCACATGGTCGAAGTCCAGGGAAAGGGCCTTGGTATCGATCAGGTATTAGATGTACCTCTTCAAGGTATAGCACTCCTGCGTCGGGTGGTGGATGTATCGGTAGAAGTGACAATACTTTGGGTTGTCCATTTTTGTCGCTTCAGGGTGACGTCTGATGTCGGGGAGTCAAATTTTTCCTCCCTGGATCAGCATATCAAAGATGGATTTGATATCACGATCTTGGAAAGAGTAAGTATCATTTGGTTTTGGAGCCTCTTCCTGCTTTTGCTCAGGCTTCTTGGTCAAGGTATCGACCATAGCCTGTTTCCCCTTTCCATCGTGGCTGTTATTGCCGTTATTACTGTTGTTATTGTTGTTGTTGTTTCTGTTGGGGTTGGCATATTTCCCCTTGTCCCCAGTGGTAGGGATATATATTTCCAAGTTTTGGGTGTTCTTCAGCTTCTTCTCAGTGTTGACAGCACTTACGATGAACGTCGTCCAATCTTTAAATTGGGCGTCATCCATCCAGAGGCTGACTGGCGGAAGAAGGTTCCTCTATCAAATTTCCATTGGCGTCGCTTTAGGTTTGCCAGGCGGTAGTCTTAGTGTTGTCTGTCAGAATCGTTCGATGTAGTTACGAGCGATCTCCTTTTCTCCCTGGGCGACATCCATCAGGGAAGATATCATCATATCATGTTCTGCCTCATAGAATCTTTTGAAGAAAAGACTCTTGAGATCGTCGAATGATGATATGCAATTATTTGGCAGGCTATAGAATTAGTCGAAGGCTACTTCTGCCAATGCCCCGACAAAGAGCCTGGTAAGGATGGCATCATTACGGGGTAGGTGCCCTGTTGCTGTCTCGAAGTAGCTCATATACTCCCATAAAATGTGTCTATATTGAAGGACTTATCCCTGGGTGGGTATGGTACGTCCCTCCATTCCAGCGGGTACGATTGGCATACTCCTAGATCACGGAGTGAGTTTCGATTATCCATGGAGTCTAGTCAAGCTTGGAGTTCTCAAACCTCTTTTATTTTTTCCTTAGCCTCGTCTGTAGTTGAAGAGGGTGAGGAATTAGGTTGGGGAGGATTGTCGCCCACAGGTGGAGTGGTTGTGTTTGAATCTACATTGTTCCCAGGATCTAAGTTAGCTGGCGTAGAGGTATTCGCCGGCTGATAGGCCAAGTTTGCCTTGATTTCCAATATTGTTTAGATCAAGGCTTGCATTAATATATTCATGGTCTGCATCATATTCTGGAGAGCCTCCAGGCATTGTCGGTCACTGGGGGCGTCATAGTCATCTCCTGCCATGTAAATTGTCCTCGCGTGGGGAGAGATGAACGGGGCAGCGGATGCCGCACTCTTCGTCTCGGACACTTGCAGTAAGCAGTCTTCAAGGAAGACTGGCAGTGTTGTGTCCTCCCCAGATTCGTAGGAGCCTATGTCATCTTTGCGAGAGTAGCTACCCCAAGGATTTTGAAATCTGTTCCATGAGAGTCTTCATCTCTCTGGAATGCTGGATTATTGTGTAGGTCCAAGGGTTTACTACTCCCAACTTGGGAAGCCCCTAGGGGTTCTGAGGAAGAACTATCCCCAATGGCTGACAGCTTCTTCCTCGAGCGAGTGCCCTGGAAAATGCCTTCCATGGGTCCTGCTGCCGATCCTTCTAGTGGTCTTCTTCTCAACGCACTGGTCGAGAGTGATGGACTGGAGGCAATGGCCTTCTTTCCTTATTTGGTAGAGGGGACCTTCCGAGTCGAGTAACATACGGTGAAGGGCAGCTCCTCTCCCTCTGGCGCTTGCACTTGACCTCCGAGTTATTGCCCGGTAAGTGTCTTCTGGTGCAGCCGTTGGAAGATCGACTGCCTGTTTATGGGTGCTGCCACTTCGTTGCAGCAGCAGTTGATGATAATCTTGGCAAAATGATGCCCTAGAGAAGACGTTTCACTGGCCATAGTTATTTCCCTAGTTTTGCGCTTGTGATTGATCACATTGTGCAAGTTGAGCTATGGTTGTTCCACCTTTGCATCCTTTTATGGGCCCGGATAGACCGAGCGTACGAGTGTGTAGGTGTTATGTTGGTTCCCGGATCTGAGGTTCGTACAAGAACTTGCCTCAGATCGTTGGTGGAAGACTTTTGAGACCGACCTTGTCCATTTGTCGCTGGGGGCTAGGCGAATGGGGAAGTCTTATATAATTTTCCATCATGGGCCTGCGTAATGAATAGCGGTGCCCTCTGATGGTCGGCTGACTTGACAGTTGTCTGAGCTTGGTGAGCTCGCACTGTCCTGGACCTCTTTTACTTAGCTGTTGTCTGTACGCAGAGTCCAAGTTTGGATCTTTGCCATTCTTATTGGGCCATATAGAATTTGGGCCGCATGAGATACGATCGAAGACAGAGACTCGTCTACAGTTTGGGCCGCATGGGGACGTCTGCCTGCGGCCGTAAGCTAAGGCCGTATGAGACGATCTGCTAGACTTATACGGCCTCCTTCATGGCCGCATAGAACCTGCTTCAGCCTCAGAATGCCTGGTATCGTAGTATATTTTTTTATCAGAGTTTGGGCGCTGAGTAGTTTCCACATCAAGTAGGGAGGCCACATTAATGTGGATGTCTTAGGTGCACACCTGGCAATCTGCAACAAGGTTAGAGGTTGGAAGCGCCCCCTCCGCAGTTGGGCAAGGCACAGAGGCCTTCGCTACCCATTTCCTGTGGGTCGCCTTGGTCTTGGCTACCCTTAGGGAAGGGCTGATACTTTCTTCCGAGAGCATGTCCTCGAATGGTTGATAGTTGAAGCCGAGCTTAGACACATCGGACTGCGTCACTAACTTCTTAACAAAGAAGAAGTTGGTCCCCAGCAGAGTCGCCATCTTATTTGCCATTAAATCAAAAGGAGAACTAAAAGAACTTGATTTGATTAACGAACTAAGAAAAAGTACAAAGAAGTCCTAGAAGACAATCTAAGTACAAATTTATTTTCTAGGGGTGACGATGGAAGGTTAGAAGTATAGCCACTCTCTTTACTTTGTGGATGATCCGATGCAGAAGCTCTTCTCTCTTGCTCGAGTATAGATTTGCCAATAGCCCGCCCGGTCCGTTGTATGGGTGTAGTACTCTATTATTTATAGTTGTTCTGTGGTTGCATGGATTTTGGGCCGTATGGACATCGGGAGTTACCACATGTCTTCCCCTAACAGAAAGGAGTTACAACTATGCACGAGAATCCAGGCTTCAGCTGTTAAGTGGACATTTGTTAAGATTTTCTTATTGCTGAATATCTGGATGGTTTCTTGTCCTTTGTGGGCGTGACATGGACAAATTGAACACGTGGCCTACCACTTGGTTGGAGAGTATCACCTTGTTACAACAGCATAATTTGGTTATTTAGGAATCTAGGGCATACGAAGCTAAGAATCGCAAAGACCGCATGGGGTCTGGAACGTATGGGCCAGAGCCGCATGGGACACATAGAGTCTGGGACGCATGGGACCAGAGACACATGGGATGCATGGAGTTTGGGACGCATGGGCCAGAACCGAATAGGACGCATGGAGTCTGGGACGTATAGGATAGAACCGCATATGACGCATAGAGTTTGGGACGAATGGGCTAGAATGCATGGGACGCATGGAGTCCGGGATGCATGGGCCAGAACCGCATGTGAGTCTTTTGCCATATTGTACACATAGTACTGCACTATTTTTGAGACTTCTGTCTTTTAGTGAGTTCAAATCTTTTGAGACGTTCAAAAAATCTATTTCTGTAAGAATTATGTGTTAGATTTAATCTTGTTGTCAGAGCGTGATGTCTGATCCATCTGCGGCCAAAACTACCTTCGGTCCTTTGGTCTGTATAGCTCTCACCTAATTGGGCCGTATGGTGATCATGCGGTCCATTTTCTGTTAAACTTTTCTCTGGGCTGCATGATTGCTGAACGCATGGATCCAAATTTTTCATGCTTCTATAGAAGCACCTTCACCATCAAGTCCAAGGAATGGAAGGTCAAGTCCTGTCATATGGTTTCTTCCACCATCGAAGAAGCCAAGGCAGGGGCAACTCGGTCAGGCCTCGCCTACCAACGGGACTACAAGACCCGAAAGATGATATTTTGTCAACCATTGCACCTGTACCTGCCGCATTTGATCTAGGTCCATCCCAGCCCCCGGCAACAGATAAGTCGAAGCATAAGGAGACTCACTTTGATAAGTCATTGCGTAAGGAAATAGCTCAAGGGCTCGACAAGCCCTACAACTTCGACATATTGGCACAGCTTTCCAATGCTCCGACAAAATTGTCACTCTTCGAGCTTCTTTGACTCTCCAAAGACACTCAGGGAAGGTCTAAGCGAGGTGTTACCGAATGCCTATTCTATCTGTCCTAGGTCAAGCCTCTGGATGAGGACCTCGTTGCATGCCCCCATTGCCACAATGCGATGAAAGAAATACCAAACATCACATTTTCAGAATATGACATATTGCTAAAAAACAACAGGCATGATCGCCCTATTATTTATACTGGTTACATAGAGGCCATCAAGGTGGATTGAATGCACATCGATCTTGGTTTCTCTATCAGCATTATCCTGCGGATCTGCTTCAGATCTTGGGCATACCGATGCATCTCCTGGCAACAACCAAGACTGCCATCAGTGGCTTAAACGTAGGGAGAAGCTACCCTCTGGGCAAGGTTTGCTTGAAATATCAGATCGATGATTTAAAAATAGAGGTCACTTACAACGTCATAGATGTAGACGTATCCTACAACAATATATTGGGGCGTCTATGGATACATCAGTACATGATCATACCGTTGACCCTGCACCAATGCTTGAAGTACGTGAATGATTATGGCGTTGTCAAGATGGAGTTTGCCTACGTTGATCCATTCAAAGGGGTTAAGGCCTATTAATCTGATTTGATCCTCTACAAGCGAGTCCACCAAGATAAAGGTGGCAATAATGCCGACGATGAGGCAGAGACTGGGACAACATCAGATAATCCTTTGAGAGTCTATCTCAAAGCATGCTCTCACGCGATACAGCCCCTCCCCTAGTGATAAACATCAAAGGAAGGCACCGGAACCTCTGACCATACGAATGCGAAGACCCTGCAAACCACAAAAGAAGCACCCGACACCGGCTCCTGCCCCTGAACCCCTGGTTGTTAAACTTAAGAGGAGACCCCCAAAGCCATCATTCGCACTGGAAGCAAATCCCGAGAAAGACAAGTTAGAGGAATACATAGCTACTCATGTTGATAATCCCTCTCTCGATGATGTATGGATAAAGTACCTTATTTCATGATTAAAGGGTTCTCTTTGAATTACTTAGATGTCGCATATTTAAGTACAATGTACTCCTTAAAACACGACCTAGGATTATAACTACATATACAGGTGACTACCACCTATGCAGCGAACCAAGTTTTCCCTACTCGAGACTCCTACTTTATAGTGCCAGCAAGGAGGAGGAGGAACAAACCCATCATCTTCGGTATAGTGGAATATTCCCAGTCCTTCATTCCAGAAAAACATAAGCCAAAACCCGATACCGATAAAATATATCTTTATCGGTATAGTGCTCGAGTCCATCACCTTATCCAAAGGATGGGCTATGACATAAAGATCGCCAAAGGCTTAAACTTTGGCAAAGGTCAGTAAATGCCTCTGCGTCTCCATGCCCCTGCAGACAAATCTGAGGCATACTACCAGAAAACCTGGCATGGGTTGGGGTATATCACACCTCCGTCAACTTCTAATGCCTCGAAAGAAGAGGATGAATTATACTCTCACTTTAGAATCTTTCGCTTGGGACTCCAATATTAGTATCGGGGAGATGCTCAAACAGACATTGTCTGTCAACATGGTGTCAGTTGACCCAGAGAAAGATGACGAGAATCCACCTGAATTCTTTGAAATAGAACCGTGGGCCCAATGCCTAGGCTCACAATAGAAAATGTGGTTTGAGCAACGGGAACCTCCCACTGAGGTTGAAGTTGTACAAGTTGATCTGGGTGGTGAATCCTATCCCAAACCTATCTTTATTAACAAAAGTCTGTCTAATAAGGATCGTGAATCCCTATTACAACTTGTAAGGGAATATATCGATGTCTTTGCCTGGAACTATAAAGACATGCCAGGGTTAGACCCCCATATTGCTGTCCACAAACTCAACATCATACCGAACGCAAATCCCTTAAAGCAGCAGCAACGATATTTTTGTTCAGACATTATGAACGCCTTCGAGGTTGAAGTTAACAAACTAATAGCCAGTGGCTTCATTCGCGAAGAATAGCATCCGGATTGGGTATCCAACATCGTGTCCGTCGTTAAAAAGAACAAAAAGATCTGAATCTGAGTCAATTTTTGTGATCAAAATGCAGCATGCCTAAACGACGAGTTTTCTCTCCCGATCACATATATAATGATTGATAACACTTGTGGCTTCAAGCACATATTTTTTATGGACGGATTCTCAGGTTACAATCAAATTAAGATATTTCCCGGTGACGAGAAGCACACGTCATTCCTAACGCCAATAGGAGTTTACTGCTACACAGTCATGCCATTTGGTCTGAAGAACGCGAGTGTTGCATACCAATGAGCTATGAGCATAATTTTTTGTGAACATCTACGTAAGATGATCGAATGCTATGTCGATGACATCATCGTCAAGAGTTGCTTCCGAACTGACCATCTCCGGGATCTAAAGACCATCTTCGATAGGATGCGTGCATACCTACTCAAGATAAACCCAACCAAATCTTTCCTGGGAGTCTCCAGTGGCAAGTTCTTAGATTTTGTCATAACATCAAAGGGTACCCATATAGACCCTGATAAGACTAAAGTTATCCTTGAGAATCGTCCACCGAAGAACCTTACAGAACTTTGCGGACTTCAAGGAAGGCTAGAATACATCCGAAGATTCATATCAAATCTCTCTAGGCGTTGCCAATCGTCCACCTAGCTTATGAAGAAGGGAATTTCCTTTGTCTGATATAAAGAATGCCAGCATGCATTCAACGAAATCAATGAGTACCTCTTAAACCCCCCAATATTGGTGGCCCCAATTATGGGAAGACCCATCTTGCTATATGTACGTGCGATGGATCACTCTCTCGGTGCTCTATTAGCCTAGAAAAGTGATATAGGTCATGAATAGGCCATTTATTATCTCAGCAGAATGATGGTCGGAGCGGAACACAGATACAACCCCGTTGAGAAGGAATGTCTTGCTTTGGTCTTTGCTATCCAGAAGACTCAACATTACATAGTCGGACAAACAATCCATGTGATCTCGTGAATTAACCCTCTTAGGGTTCTCATGACTAAGCTCAGAGCACTCAACTCTCGCCTAGCCACATGGGCGATACTATTGTCGCCATATGACATGGTATTCATTTCGTAGAAGGCAGTCAAAGGCCATGCATTGGACCATTTTCTGGCAGCTCACCCAGTTCCTGAAATCTCGAAGCTCTACGACGAGATCCTAGATGAAGTGGTGGACTAAAATGTGACCACATGCGAGGCTGTCGAGAGAATATTATTCGACAGTTCTTCAAGAACATGGCCCAAAGGCAATATTGTCGCTGGGGTTGGGATAGTACTAATTTTCCCCTATGATTTGGTAATCTACCGTGCTTACTCTCTCAGAGAACCGTACTCTAACAATGTAGCAGAGTATAATGCTTTCATTGTTGGACTCCAACTTGCTAAAGAAGTAGGAGTGGAATACCTGGAGGCATATGGGGACTCAAAGATGATCGTCAATCAAATTTGGGGAGAGTATAATCGCCTACCATCAAGCCGCACTCAGTACTTTTGAGTGCTTCTTTATAGAGCATGTACCCAGACTACCAAATACCGAAGCTGATGCCCTAGCCGGCCTCGCAGCCTTTTTGGTCGTCCCGGTCAATACGCATGAACTGATCACTATGATCGGCCAAGAACTAGTCTGCCTGAAGAACAACCTCAGCACGTATTTGAGCTATTCTGTGGAGACAAATACCAGCACCCAAGACTAGAGACTTCTATTCATCTACTACACAGTCTATGGGATCCTGATTGAGGACCCAAAGAAGGCCACTTCAATCAGAAGACGGTCCCTCCAGTTCTATTACGATGCGGCTAATAAGATATTGTATCGTCGTTCCTATGATGGGCTTCTGCTATGCTTCTTATCAAATGTGCATAAAACGTAAGCACTCCGTGAAGCTCACGACAGTGTCTACGATATCCATCATCCCAGACCTAAGCTACAGGACTGCCTCCGGAGAATGGGTTACTATTGACAGACAATGGTAGCAGATACAGTCGACTATGCAAGAAAATGTCGAATATGTCAAATCCATGCAGACTTTATCCACCAACCCTCAGAATTCCTATACCCTATGGTAGCATCTTGGTCGTTCGAAGCATGAACAATGTACATCATTGGACCAATTAGTCCACCATTGTCTAAAGAACATCGGTTTATCTTGGCTATCACTGACTGCTTCTCCAAATGGGCGAAGGCCGTGCCATTTTTTGAAGTAAAGACATCAAACGTGATCAGCTTCGTCAAGCATCACATTTTATACTACTTTGGCTTACCACGGAGGATTATCTATGACAATGGTTCATAGTTTATAAGCCATGCTTTCTACCGATTTTGTGACAAAAACCAAATTTAGAACGTATCTTCGACAGTTAACAACCCAATTGCAAATGGTATAGCTGAAGCATTCAATAAAACCATTGTTAAGCTACTCAAAAAATTTGTGTCATCCAATAAACATGACTGGAATAAGAAGCTCGACGAATGTCTTTTGGTCTATCGCACAACGGTCCAAACACCAACCGACAGTGCGCCATTCTCTTTAGTCTATGGGAGAGAGGCAGTCCTCCCTCTCAAGATCCAAATTTCCTCACTCTGAGTAGCCCTCTCCAACCAGTTAACCATTTATGACAATTACCATGATAGCTGCAAGAATTAGAGGCCCTCGATGAGAAGCGTCTCCAAACTCAACAATGCATTGAGCTGTACAAAACACGTCTCTCCGGAGCCTTCAAAAAATGGGTCAAGGGAAGGACATTTCGGGTAGGTGACCTCGTCTTAATAGTAAGAAGACTGATGATTATGACCTACAAGATGGCCGACAAATTCCAACCTAAGTGGGAGGGCCCTTGCATTGTGGAGTATGTATTCTCCGACGGTGCCTACCGACTAGCAAAATCCAATAGAGACTTGCTCATGATGCCTATCAAAGGCAAGTTCCTTACAAACTACTATGTCTGAACTAAACTTTTAATCCTTTTATCCCCAGCAGGACAGCTAAGGTGTACAGTATTTACACTCCCCGTTGTTCATTCCCAGCAAATATTTTTTTATAAATACTGTAAAATATGTATTCAGGAGTCCTGAATATGCAATAGATAATGGATCCTCAGAAGCTTTCCAGTGGAGTAACCCTTAATTCTACCTACACTCTCAGGTAGACCATTCAAAAGTTAGTTCCTTTTTTGGGCATTAGTTCATGTCCATACCACCTCTGAACTAGTAGCCTAACATTTTCCTAGTAGGATTTGCCATATCCATATTACCTATGAGCAAACTTTGCTATTTGACTATCGATTATCACGTCCACAATACCTCTGATATCGATCTTCATCCAAATTTATCACCGGTATTTGACCCTAATTACGACAGCGGTGCTAAGTCCGCAAAACCTATCTCGTCCACATCACCTCTGATAGGGATTGTCTCGAATCTATTACTTGCACCCAAGTGATCTCTTCCATGCTTCTTATTCAAAGTATTTCAAACTCATCAAGTTTGAAAACTTTGAAGGGGTCATGTAGAGGCAAAAAAATCCAGAACCATGCGTCCAACAAACATGCACCCCAAGTTCGACTCAGAAGAAATCATGCCACAGAATGATTATGTGGTTTAGAAAAATAGCATACATGCACCCCAATATTGGCCACATAAATACCAGACAAAAGATTGTGTCTGACACATAATCCTGAAAAAATACTTTCTAAACACCTCGAAAGACGTAAGCACACTAAACGACAGAACCTCACGTAAGCATAAACTTTACTCATGACGGGTATGCATCACCACATGTATAATACGACAATGGCTCCATGTATCCCATGTGTCCCAGACTCCATTCGTTCCATGCATCTCTGGTCCCACATTCTAAACTCCTTACGTTACATGTGTCACATGCATCCCAGACTCCGTACGTCCAATGTGGCAAGGTTCCCTGAGATAAAATCTTGCTGTTATGAATGAAGTAATTCTCTCCAACTAAGTGTGGGCCATGTGTCAAGCTGACCAAGTCACGGACACAACATACGAGAATCGACCAGATCTTTAGGAACCGCAAATCGTAACAAATGTTTATATAGCAGCTCGGCTTGGACTTGCTCCCATGGTTGGAACTGTATCTTGTTAAGAATGTACACATGGCAGCTCCCAACATCCATGTACGTATGGTACATACGTGTGCATGGTCATATAATACGATGGACATAAATGTCAGGATGGTATACCCACACATAGGCATAGGGGTAGGCACAAAAAAGGTAGATACACAAGCAGGAGAGAAAGCATTTTCCTTCTTCAGTCAGATAGTCAACGGAGTAAAGGAGCCACTGCTGTGCTCGATCTCCATCATCCACTCTCCATAATAAAAAAAAAATTCTCCATAATAAAAAAAATTTACTTAGATTTCTAGTTTAGGATTTCTTTGTATTATTTTTCGTGAATTAAATACCAAAGTTTGTTCAAACCGGTTTTAATGGCGAACATGAAGGAAGAAAGAGAAAAAAGGCTTAAATAGACTAGAGTTGGATGCTTGGCCATTGAATCAAGTCATGACCAATCCTAACCACATAAATAAACCATGAACCTCATGTCAAAATAAAAGTGGGTCTAGTCTCCATGTAATATGACAACCATGCTAGCAAGAAATAATAAGTTCTACTACGTATATCGGAAACATGAAGTGACAAATATGCACATATAACAAAATATCAAAAAACAATCAAGAATGCTATTCTATCTTGTGAATCATTGTAACAACCAATGATTCAACCCCTTGTTCGCACGAGTACTATCTCGAATGGGCATCGAGAGTCTCTTTTTGTTCAAGCATTCCCCTCTGAAATTATTTTGTTTACTCTCTACCATGACAATTCAAGCAGGATTTGGACACACAAGCTTTCCTTTCTTTGAAGAGCTCTCTCCATTATTAGAGATATCTACTAAAGTTGAGTCATCGAGGGATGACTCCAACTGACTTTCATTGAAACCTCATGCGCTTTCCTTCCTTTGGTGTGCATCCGGTTGAGAGAAGAAAATAATCAAGGCATATTCCTTCAGACTATCAAGTTGATTTTTAATCATGTTTTTCCTTTAAACTTTCTGACTTGATCACTATTAGTGCTAGATTAGCCTCTTTATGGGCCATGAACCCCCCCCCCCCCCCCCCTCGCTCCAGGTTGTCATCAGTGGCTTAGGAACCCCTAGTTTCAGGTCCCAATATTTTTTTCAGAATAGACCCCGCACCCAGAGCCCTGACTCCCTAATTGCTGGGCTCGGCTTCATTGCCACCTTCCTCTATGTCCATATACTTCCATTGACTCATTCCTTATGTCTCTTGCTCGTCCCTCATGTTAGCCGAGCTAGCATTTATATTTGTTTTCTTCCGTGTTTAACCTCCTTTCACATCTTCCTCTAAGTACTGGCTTCTAATATGGCCGAAACTTTTGAATCCAGTGCATCTTGGTGGTACCCACTTGTACATAATTTTTAGAATTAGGATTTCCCGTTAGGTAACTCTAATTCAAGTTCCTCTATCATCGCAACCATGATATTGATTTCCACGAATATTCTCGCATATGAGATCCAGTCTCTCATTCCTCATGGTGAGAATTTCCATAGAAGAGGCTTGCCAATCCTACTAGCTATCTTCATGATGGTCGGGATACTCCAAAATTGTGGAAGGAGTCAAGGAAGTCTTATCCAAATCGAGACCATAGGTAGCCAATCTCGGACAAAGTTGGACGATGGCTCCCACCGTCGCATAGCAACCAGCCTTCTGTCAAAGGTCCATAGACCTTTCTCGCGGACCTTATTAAGATCATCGGCAAGCTCAAACTTGATGAAATATAAGCCATTTTTTACAGATTTTTTTTTAACATATAGAACAATAATATTCTTTCAGAATTCTTCGCCTCTGCCAAGTCCTTCTCCGTGATTTTGATGACCTTCCTTCCATCCACCATCTTGGGCTCAATATATTTCATCGAAAGCTCCTCCTTAACCTCCTTAGACTTACATATATCCGTCCACGAGACCGGAGGTAACTTAGAAATATTCAATGAAAAGGGTGTTTGTAGAATATTTTGGAGTAATTGTTATATTTTTATTGATAATCCCTTGGCTATTTATAGCCTTACAATCCTTTATCTTACATTAATATCCCATTAAAAACCCATATAGAATATTCTAATACCCAACAAATATACCAAAAATATGCTAATATACCAACAAATATACCAAGAATATTCTAATATACCAACAAATATACCAAGAATATTCTAAAATACCAACACTCCTCCTCAAGATGGGGGAAAGATATTCACTAAGCCCATCTTGTCACATCCTCTAATCATATCTGCAGAGCTAAGTCCCTTAGTCATACTGTCTGATACCTGCTTTTTGGTTGGAACATGACCTAGCTCCAGTAGTCCACGGTCCAACTTCTCTTTGATGAAGAACTTATCGATCTCGATGTGTTTGGTCATGTCATACTGTACTGGATTATTGGAGATACTGATGGCTAACTGGTTGTCACACCACAGCTTTATCTTGGCTCCTTAATCTAGCTTCAGCTCCACCAGCATACTCTTCAGCCATAGCAGCTCTGAAACTCCCAAGGCTATAGCTCTGTACTCTGCTTTAGCTGTCGATCTGGCCATCACCGACTGCTTCTTACTCCTCCAAAAGACCAAGTTGTCTCCTAAAAATATTGTAAACCCCTCACCCAAAATTAGGCCTACTTGGCTTAGATAGTGAAGCTAGGGCTAGTTGAACCCAATTAGAAATAGAACACTGCATTTGATTTAATTATATAATGTTTATATCATATAGTGCATCTTACCATTGCTTCGATAATTGGAGCACTACACTAACCATTGCCTTCCTACGAATTTTACGTCCTTGTCCTAGACGTGGCCGCCTACCATTCTGAACTTTGTGTAACTTATAATTAGGCTCTCTTATCCTACATTTTAGTCGCACAACATTCGTCGCGGATGCTTATAATTAATTCTAAATAAATACGATCTTGTATCCTTGTGCGTTCCAATCAAAATTGGAGACACAATCTTGACCTATTTCGTGCAACCCAATTTATGATAATATTCTACTCTGAGCCCTCTACGTCCATGACACTTGTGGCCCACCTAATTTTATTCCCATGTATTTCTAATTAATTCCAGAACACCTACACATTAATTTTAATTAATTTAAATCCAATTTCTATCTTGTGCAATTTTCTAATTGTTAGACATTTTTATGCAAAAGTATATTAAGGTGTCCATATCATTGGACAATACATGAAGAAAACTCGTATTTTCCTTCACATAAATTTTTCTCATAATTTTTGGAATGTGCAAACGCACAACATCGCCCCTTTATTTTAAATCCTAGTCATTGCATTAAACAATATAATTTATAGCCCTCCCAAACATCCCCATGTAAGCCCAAGGCCCAACCCAAGAGAGTGTTGACCTAGGTCAAACTTTTCTAGGTCAAACCAACCCCCCTTCATGTATAAATATATAATTTGCTATTCCTTTTCTTTTTTCTTTCCTATTTGATTAATCAAAACCAAATACCAACCCATCCCCTTCCATGTACTGTTCATCCTTCCTCATCCCTGTCCAGCCCGTCGTCGGAGCCCTATACCCCAGCCGCCTCGACGAGCAGCCCTGCCATGCCAGAGCTTATCCCTCTCTTCTCTTCCATCATCCAACACAACCACCAGCACGACCACCATTACTATCATCATCCCCGCTCTTCTTCTTCCTCTCCTTCCCTGCCTACATCCACCGCCGGAGAACTCGCCGACGTATCCCCGTCACCACCCGCACTCGACCCAGCCCGCCTGAGCCCATCCACCTTTCTTCCCTCGACTGTCCATCCCCTTGCCTCGCCAGAGAAGCCACTGTACACCATCATGTCACGCCCCAGTCCCAAAAATACGTAGGACTAGGACATGTAATCATGCCAGCCGCATGGATATGGCAACTCCAATATATGGAAACCAAATTCATACGTACGCTGTAATATGAATATAAAATCCACAAGTGGTATAAAATGAAATACAAGTCACAGGTCAAAATCTAAATCTCATCCACCAAAATCATATAGAAATAAATAACCAGTATCTATGAAACTAGATCTCAACAAGAAGTATCTAAAGAATGATAGTTGGATGGAAACAAATCCACTACCAACTCAAATGGAGAAGTAAATACAATATAAGTACAACTCACTCAGACAATATAAGTACCCGCTACCAATCACGGCTCGAAGAGAAGACATCCACGAAGCTTCTATATCCTCCCAAATCTGTGCTCCTGCAAATACTCAAGAACAGGTACACCTGGCAGCGGACCAGGTCCTCAGAGGGACATAACAAGTATACTTAAACACATGCCAATAAAGTACTGAAATAAATATCCAATGGGTCGCCTAACCGTCTAAAGTGAATGCAGTTAAGAACAACTTTCCCCACAAGTGAGCTATCTGGCTGAAAACTGGGATTTGGCATGGTTCTCTTTTGAAGATCCAGGGGCCCAATGGCACGTCGTCTTTTGAACGGCGGAGGCCCGCCAATGTATATATATGGGTCATCACCACCCGTATCTCCAGCGGAGAATCTGGGCGTCACAGAAAAAGTGCAAAGGAGCTCAAATGCGGTACTTGTTGTTCTCCCCACCCCATGCTCTAAGTTGTCACATCCATGACACAATTTGGTCCATAGCCTATTCTTAGTACCCTAGCCCAATCCTGCAACCATACGAGGACAAGGATGGGACCACCGTACTACAATAGGCTATGTCCATGGACCTCTAATAACTGCCAAGTCTACTAGCATGCAAAGTTTCTAACAGTAGTTATTCCTAACGCACGTCCTACACGTACCGATGATCAGTCAATACGTGCGTCCGTGATCTATATGAGACTCACAACTCATGTAAAAATAGGTGTCACAGTCAAATGAAACCTAATGGTGCTACATGATAATGGGGTAGTCTCATGAACAAGGTCAATGCAATACATAAATAAAAACCTATCGCGACGTCACTGTCGCGAGCATTTTATATAACAATTAAAATATATGAACTAAGGACAGAAAATAAAGATGCATGCAACATATAGAATATAAATAACAGTACAATGGCAAGGTATACTTGCCTGGCAAGAAACTGCAAAATGTCATGTCCAGATGTCCAATACACAGGACCAGAAACTATGGCCACAGAACAAATATCTCCGGATGCTGAAATAAATATCACCAACGTTTCCGGAATGAGCAAAATAGCTAAAAAGCACATCCCTTTCGTCCAATTTGGACACAGGGGCAAAACGGTAATTTCGGGCAAAAGTGGGGTCCACGTGTGGCCCACTTTGCACCGAAAAGTGTGCCGAGGGTAACAGTCTCTAAATGGGACAAACTATAGGTCAAACAACTCTAGATGTCAATACGAACCCAACGGTATGTCCAAATTTGGATTCCGATGAGCCGAACAAAATTTGGTCCAAAAAGTCAACTGTGGGACCCGCCAATTGGCGATCTGGTCAACCGTCTCAGAAATGCGTGAAAATTGGGTCACAGGACCAGCGCGTTACCACGAGTCCAGTGGCACAAGTTTCGTCGCAATCTGACAATCGTGCACAAAATACTCGCGAGTTCCACAAAAGTGGCGACACGAAATGTGTCCGCGGATACGATCTGATTCCGGCGCGCACACGCGTCCGAATCAGTCCCCACAAATTTTTACGTGTCCCTTTATGCTGTGTGCACCATTTGGTACACTTGGCACACGGCGGGGCGGTCCCGTTTGGCGGGGCGCGCTCCGATCTCCAACTTTTGGAAAACCGGAAAAAGTGGGTGCGCGCAGTTTTGTGACGAATATATTTTTGTCCACAGCGACTAATAGCACAAAGTTATAATACAGAAAATAAACTAGGTCATGTAATCTACAGGTATCAAAAAGAATCACCGAATTCGGATCTCTGTGGTGGGAGATACGAACTCGGCAATATGGGTGGTCATTCTGGAATTCTGCGATTGCAGAATTCTGTCTGCTCGCGCTGACTTGGGCTCTGTTTTTCACCTAGGGGCACACGTTTTCCGAGGTTGACTATAAAACAAATATTGGAGAGGGTTAAGGGAAGATCATACCTATGAAAATGGAACCGCGTTTGGATGAGCGAGTCAACAGGAAAACACGCCGGAGCGAAGGTGCTTCGAGTGGAAAACTGCAGTTCGCGAGGTCGGCGTCGACGGGATGGTTGGATGGCTTGGTGGGGCTTCTCTGGCTGTGGTGACGGCTCTAGATGGGAAGAGGAAGTCTGGAAATATTAGGTTAGGGTTTGGGAGCTAATATATATATATATATATATATATATATATATATGTATATATATATAATTAGGAGAGAGAGAGGGATGTGAAGTGGTCCGCGGTTTGGGAAGCCGCTGGAGTCAAAGTGGCCGGTCTCTTGGGCGAAATAGGCTACTGGGTGGCGCTTGCTAGAAAGTAGTAGCAAGTTGTTTGCTGCTACTTTGCTTAGTATTACTATTACTTGAATTTAATAGCAAGTACTCGTAACATATGCTAAAGGGATAGGAATAGTTTAGAATTATTACTATACTAATTAGTATTAGATTATTATTATTATATTATTACTATTATCTTCTTTTCCTTTCCTTTCTTTCTTTAATTAAAATATATATATATATATATATATATATATATATATATATATATATATATATATATATATATATATATATATATACTCATAAGAAAATTTATAGGATAGGGTATTGCACATCGTTAGGCTAGCAACTGCTCAAGGGGTCTCCTACATGGAATAAAATTCGAAAAATTTCTGATGGTCCCATAAGTCATCTAAGTGCTCGAACACCTAACATAAAAATTATTAAAAATCTATTTCTCCTATTTGGACCTAATTACTACAATTTAATTAATAATTAATAAATAAAGGGTATATACGATTTTCTAGGAAGGGGGTTTTACATTCTACCCAACTTATAAAAATTTCGTCCTCGAAATTAAAATTAAGCCATGATAGAATGCAATGATGGTATAAGATTTGCATTGTTTAAAATGCAAGGCTAGGTTTAAAGGGGTGGGCGATGTTGCACGTTGCACATCCCGGAAAAAAAAAATCATGAAAAAATCCATATGAGCGAAGAATAGGTTTCTTCATGTGTCATGTCCAATGGTGTGGACACATAAATACTCTTTTGCATAAAAGCGTCCAACAATTGGAAAGTTGCACAAAGATAAGAATTGGATGATGGGCATTTCTAGGATAAGGGTGTAGAATTTGTAGGAAGACAGTGGCTAGTGTAGTGCTCCAATTATCGGAGCACGGTAAGGCGTGTCAAGTGATATCATGTTGTAAACTAAAAAAAAAGTACCGTGTTCTATTTCTAAGTGGATTCGTGCTAGCCTCAGTCTCACTATCTAAGTCGAGTAGGTCAATTTTGGGTGAGGGGTTCACAATCTGCCGAACTTAAAATAATGTCGTCCTCAAAATTGAAATAAGGCAGAATCGGTTAATCCTTTATGTACAATAAGGCAAGTCAGTCGCGATCTTCTTGCGATAACTAAAATCCTAATCATATCCATTGCAATCACTTCTAGGTTAAGATGACCACTGCTCCAATCAAAATTTAACCTATGGTTATCTCTTCTCCCCTTGTTTCAAATTATCTACATCCACATAACATCTCCAAGATTTACATACTCATATAACTTTTACCTCACGATCTCTAACTATCATAACCTCCTTTAGAAGTGGTTTGAGTCCAATATATTCCCATTTTCACTTATAAAATTTTGTATGCCTCAACTCTTTAATTCCATTCACATCCTCATTATTTCAAATAGGTCGTCCAACCAAAATTTTAATTCTTAATTCAATTCACCAAATTGAAAAATAATTTAAATGCAGTCCACCAATATTCAAGTCTGAGATTCTATATTTATCCTCTAATTTCAAATTGGTGATTCTACCTTCATTGTTCAAAAACTTAACTCATGCACTTAAGGTATAAATATTTGGTCCTCAATATCAATTCACTGATCCTCATCATCTTAGTCATCCTTCTAAATTTCTCAAAATTACAATGGCTTGAACATCTCCCAATCTAGTTTTACTCGATCATAATCTAAAAGAAATTCCTCCCGAGTTGACAATGCACTACTACCCCACTTAGAATTTACCCACCTATCACCTAAGGCTATATACTTTAAGAAAAAAAAATATTGCTTAATTTATTTACTCATGTCATTCAATCCTCGAAACTTCAACGCCGATTATATCATATATGATATGTCCTTAATTACGAAAGAATAATCCTCAAGTATGTGATTGGCCTATGGGGTATATCTAGTACTCTCTGTATATCAAACTTTATATCCCGCATGAGGTTTCGTCTTTCCGAAATAAGGAAAGACGTAGATCAATAATAAAGAGTTCAAGGGAGAGGTAATAGAATGCAAGTATGGGGATCAAGGCGCTTTAAAGAATTCAATTGGGAATTGTCAAAGCAGTTATGGATTGAAATCCTATTTTGGTAGTTCCTATTCACATGCTTGTATCAGTACAGTTATATAACGGATACGATGTGCTCAGATATATCTAGAGGGCAAGTACGTTCGTTTACAATCACCCTATATCTCAATCCACGTAAAGTAGTTATGTGAAGGGCGAACCGAGTGCACTAAGGTTGATCAGACCGTAATACACTGATTCTGAAATGTATTATTGTGGGCGCCCACTAATACATATGTAGTGAACAAGCTTGATAAAGAATAAGCTTGCAAAAACTAGGCTATAATAGCAGCATAATTCAAGGTAGCACAAAAAATATAACGCTGGATTACGATGAGAGAAGTTATAAATAATTCAAGTTGCAAAAACAAAACAACATAAGCAACAATAACAAAAGACTCTACAATCTCTACAGTTGTCATATTAATTCCTTGTCTAAGTCGATAGTCGACAAAGTAGGGGTATGAGCCTCTAAGTTCTATAGTCTGAATAAACACTATCATCTTATGTTAGCATACCATTAATGCCATTCAGTTACTCTTCATCAATGGATCACAAGGGCTATATGATACTAGGTAGTGAGGTATACTACCCAACTTATAAGAATTAAACTAATACGGTGACAGTCTTAAGAGGGTCCTACACAATAATCTTACACATGTAAATAAAACAGAAACTCTTTATTAGGGTGTATGAGGAAAATCTTGTACTTATTAGGGTCTCCTATTTATGTAGGTAATGGTCATCCTAAGTCTTAGTCATAGCACTTATAAGCAAGTGTCGATGGTAAGGATAGAAGAGTTACTGGCCGTCAAGGAGGAAGGGTCTAACTTGTATCGAGGTGAGGATACAAATTACACGATTTAAAACTAAGGGTTAATCATTGGTCACAATCTACAAAACAACTTAACTTATCAAGTTCTAACTACCAAGCAAAACAAAATTCACACTCAAGGTTACAACTATAATCCTAGCAAACTATGAGCCCTTAACAAAGAATAAAATTACTTGGCCTACTATCCGAAGTGTCAGATGGCACGAGTTGAAAGATGAAGAGAAGAAACGTAATTAGCCGTCGCAAAATAGCGAGCGCTATGGTCGCAGGGAAACAATATATAAAATAAAGATAGAGGGCTCTAGATAGCATCATGGTTCTCTAAGGGGAGTGGGGTATTAGTTGCTATGTTCGGGGTATGATCAAGGGAGAAGTGTTGATTACATTCCTCTAGGCTTCCTAGGGTGCTGTCTACTAATAACAAGACAATGATATAAGTTTATAGTTCCAATATCATCTAACTATGAAGGTTAGGTTCAGTCCAAACATTAAGTTTTTGTTTTCTATGGGTTCCTCAATGCTAGGGGCAAACATTATGGTAACCTTCTAACTAACTCTAGTAGTGTCTATACTACTCTCAAGTCCTCATAATACATCCGGGTAATGGTAAACCAATTATAGGGATAAGGGATTCTAGGGTTCGCTAGATTTTCTAAACTTAGTGGTGTATCTATAATCTCGTTGTATTCTAAATAGGTGTGCTACTCTAATTATTATCCTAATAACAGGGGTTCCTATGTTCTAGCAGAAGGCTATACTCAAAGAATTATTAGGGAAGTACAGGAATCAAGCAAGATACAATTGTTCAAATAGAACAAATAGGAGGAAGATGAATCATGGTCAATTGTGGATGAGATCCTATATTCTAGTCCTAGGTGCAGGCTTGTTCGGTACAGTAACATAACCGAGACAATATGCTCTTGACCTGCATGGGCCACCACAAAAACATGTCACGCCCCAGTCCCAAAAATACGTAGGACTAGGACATGTAATCATGCCAGCCACATGGATATGGCAACTCCAATATATGGAAACCAAATCCATACGTACGCTATAATATGAATATAAAATCCACAAGTGGTATAAAATGAAATACAAGTCACAGGTCAAAATCTAAATCTCATCCACCAAAATCATATAGAAATAAATAACCAGTATCTATGAAACTAGATCTCAACAAGAAGTATCTAAAGAATGATAGTTGGATGGAAACAAATCCACTACCAACTCAAATGGAGAAGTAAATACAATATAAGTACAACTCACTCAGACAATATAAGTACCCGCTACCAATCACGGCTCGAAGAGAAGACATCCACGAAGCTTCTATATCCTCCCAAATCTGTGCTCCTGCAAATACTCAAGAACAGGTACACCTGGCAGCGGACCAGGTCCTCAGAGGGACATAACAAGTATACTTAAACACATGCCAATAAAGTACTGAAATAAATATCCAATGGGTCGTCTAACCGTCTAAAGTGAATGCAGTTAAGAACAACTTTCCCCACAAGTAAGCTATCTGGCTGAAAACTGGGATTTGGCATGGTTCTCTTTTGAAGATCCAGGGGCCCAAAGGCACGTCGTCTTTTGAACGGCGGAGGCCCGCCAATGTATATATATGGGTCATCACCACCCGTATCTCCAGCGGAGAATCTGGGCGTCACAGAAAAAGTGCAAAGGAGCTCAAATGCGGTACTTGTTGTTCTCCCCACCCCATGCTCTAAGTATGTCACATCCATGACACAATTTGGTCCATAGCCTATTCTTAGTACCCTAGCCCAATCCTGCAACCATACAAGGACAAGGATGGGACCACCGTACTACAATAGGCTATGTCCATGGACCTCTAATAACTGCCAAGTCTACTAGCATACAAAGTTTCTAACAGCAGTTATTCCTAACGCACGTCCTACACGTACCGATGATCAGTCAATACGTGCGTCCGTGATCTATATAAGACTCACAACTCGTGTAAAAATAGGTGTCACAGTCAAATGAAACCTAATGGTGCTACATGATAATGGGGTAGTCTCATGAACAAGGTCAATGCAATACATAAATAAAAACCTATCGCGACGTCACTGTCGCGAGCATTTTATATAACAATTAAAATATATGAACTAAGGACAGAAAATAAAGATGCATGCAACATATGGAATATAAATAACAGTACAATGGCAAGGTATACTTGCCTGGCAAGAAACTGCAAAATGTCATGTCCAGATGTCCAATACACAGGACCAGAAACTATGGCCACAGAACAAATATCTCCGGATGCTGAAATAAATATCACCAACATTTCCGGAATGAGCAAAATAGCTAAAAAGCACATCCCTTTCGTCCAATTTGGACACAGGGGCAAAACGGTAATTTCGGGCAAAAGTGGGGTCCACGTGTGGCCCACTTTGCACCGAAAAGCGTGCCGAGGGTAACAGTCTCTAAATGGGACAAACTATAGGTCAAACAACTCTAGATGTTAATACGAACCCAATGGTATGTCCAAATTTAGATTCCGATGAGCCGAACAAAATTTGGTCCAAAAAGTCAACTGTGGGACCCGCCAATTGGTGATCTGGTCAACCGTCTCAGAAATGCGTGAAAATTGGGTCACAAGACCAGCGCGTTACCATGAGTCCAGTGGCGCAAGTTTCGTCGCAATCTGACAATCGTGCACAAAATACTCGCGAGTTCCACAAAAGTGGCGACACGAAAT
This sequence comes from Iris macrosiphon, assembly GCA_036927795.1. Taxonomy (NCBI): domain Eukaryota; kingdom Viridiplantae; phylum Streptophyta; class Magnoliopsida; order Asparagales; family Iridaceae; genus Iris; species Iris macrosiphon. The sequence continues at coordinate 54,045,462 of JAYESA010000020.1, read as the reverse complement.
GTGTCCGCGGATACGGTCTGATTCCGGCGCGCACACGCGTCCGAATCAGTCCCCACAAATTTTCACGTGTCCTGTTATGCTGTGTGCACCATTTGGTACACTTGGCACACGGCGGGGCGGTCCCGTTTGGCGGGGCGCGCTCCGATCTCCAACTTTTGGAAAACCAGAAAAAGTGGGTGCGCGCAGTTTTGTGACGAATATATTTTTGTCCACAGCGACTAATAGCACAAAGTTATAATACAGAAAATAAACTAGGTCATGTAATCTACAGGTATCAAAAAGAATCACCGAATTCGGATCTCTGTGGTGGGAGATACGAACTCGGCAATATGGGTGGTCATTCTGGAATTCTGCGATTGCAGAATTCTGTCTGCTCGCGCTGACTTGGGCGCTGTTTTTCACCTAGGGGCACACGTTTTTCGAGGTTGACTATAAAACAAATATTGGAGAGGGTTAAGGGAAGATCATACCTATGAAAACGGAACCGCGTTTGGATGAGCGAGTCAACGGGAAAACACGCCGGAGCGAAGGTGCTTCGAGTGGGAAACTGCAGTTCGCGAGGTCGGCGTCGACGGGATGGTTGGATGGCTTGGTGGGGCTTCTCTGGCTGTGGTGACGGCTCTAGATGGGAAGAGGAAGTCTGGAAATATTAGGTTAGGGTTTGGGAGCTAATATATATATATATATATATATATATATATATATATATATGTATATATATATAATTAGGAGAGAGAGAGAGATGTGAAGTGGTCCGCGGTTTGGGAAGCCGCTGGAGTCAAAGTGGCCGGTCTCTTGGGCGAAATAGGCTACTGGGTGGCGCTTGCTAGAAAGTAGTAGCAAGTTGTTTGCTGCTACTTTGCTTAGTATTACTATTACTTGAATTTAATAGCAAGTACTCGTAACATATGCTAAAGGGATAGGAATAGTTTAGAATTATTACTATACTAATTAGTATTAGATTATTATTATTATATTATTACTATTATCTTCTTTTCCTTTCCTTTCTTTCTTTAATTAAAATATATATACATATATATTTGTATATATATATATATATATATATATATATATATATACTCATAAGAAAATTTATAGGATAGGGTATTGCACATCGTTAGGCTAGCAACTGCTCAAGGGGTCTCCTACATGGAATAAAATTCAAAAAAATTCTGATGGTCCCATAAGTCATCTAAGTGCCCGAACACCTAACATAAAAATTATTAAAAATCTATTTCTCCTATTTGGACCTAATTACTATAATTTAATTAATAATTAATAAATAAAGGGTATATACGATTTTCTAGGAAGGGGGTTTTACACATCCTCCCGCCAGATGCTCCTCCCCCTCCGGCCATCTCGACCTGCACCCCCGATCCCGACCTCCACGGCCTCCATCTCCTCCTCCCCTTCCCGGTCCACCAGCAACACCACCGCCACCTGGCCTCATCCCTTGTCCCTGTCCTCTCTTTCCTCCTCCCTGAGTAACACCACCACCACTATCGCCTTTGTTTTCCTTCGCCGAAACTGGGCCACCCAGGCCAACACCATCACACCACCAGCACTTCACCACCCCGCTCTCTGCCTCTCTTCCTCCTCGACCATAACCCCAACCACCTCCTCCTTGTCAGCAGCTCCTCCCCTTCATGAGCTCCTCCTCCCTGACTTCCTCCTCCCCCTTCGTCGGAGTCGCCGAACTCTGGTCGGTAGCCCATCAACACCCATCATCATCATCAACATCAACACCCTTCATCATTCTCAACATCAACACCCATCATCATCCTCAACATCACCCATCTTCCATATCTCGTCCTCGTCATCATCATCCTCCACATCATCATCCCTGTCATCACCATCATCCTATCACCATCCTCGTCGTCACCATCGTCAACATCGTTATCACCCTCGTCGTCCTCGTCATCATCGTCGTCAACCATAACATCGTCATCGTCTTCGTGCACGTACCTCGAGGTACGAATGTGTACCCCTCCCTTCATATTTTTATGTATGTGTATGTGTATATATTTAGGTATCATATTTGTATATGTTAATATTAATATTGGTATATATATATATATATATATATATATATATATATATATATATATATATATATATATATATATATATATATATATAGTAAATTTCTCAATTAGTATGTATACACATGTATATATATTATATACGTATCCCTAGTATATGTTAATATATATAGTATAATCCAATTAGTATATATATACATATATATATATATATATATATATATATATATATATATATATAGGGTAAATGTATTTATTTGGTGTATATATGTATTATAAGTATTAATGATATATGCTAGATAATAATAATGTATATTTATATACTAGGTGACCCGAGTGTAACCACGGATATCCCGTAGTTACGTTGATCTGTAACCATGTAATATTGTTAGCAGACTGCCATTATATACACTGACATACTGGCGAGCCCCGTATCATTTTTGACTGTCTATCTTGCACAGCAATTACAGACACGACACCCATGCAATTAGACGCACACTTGACCCTAGTTGACTAGTGACATATCAAGTATAGCTCTGGGTTCAGAGTAGTTATGGTTTTGTATGTACTAGTGTAATGACTGATGTTGTATTGTATTATATCACATGTATATAGGATATTGGATTTATCTGCGTGACTTCAGGAGCAGGTTATTGGTACTTCGCAGCTTTCTTGCCAGGCAAGTATACCTTGTCTTGTTGTACTATTTAAATTCAGTTATATATATTAGTTGCATGTTTATTATTTTAGATTATATAACTTTGCACGTCTGAGAGATACTCGGGTGCAGTCAACGAATGCGTTGACGTTAGGACTTGTGTCTGACCTAGTGTCTAGTAGACCCACCAAAAGTTATGGAGTTATTGGTATGACTTCCCAGGCCTTGACACGTATCATTACACGTCATAGAGTGAGTTCATGTAGGGACGCATGTCTCATACTCGACTGGCCATCGGTGTAAGCAACACGTGTGACGGTATTTAGCTTAGTTGTTTATTTCTATAGAGACTTGCATTATAGTACGAGATGTCCACATCGTGTTCACGACTTGTGTATCTACATTGGACGGAGAGGATGACTTGTAGGCGTATGGGACACCCACTTCCTAGAGTGATATGGACGATATATACTATACTGCTGCCACGTTCTTCGGAGCGATATGGATGATATATACTACATTGCTGCCATGTTCTTCGGAGCGATATGGACGATATACTATATTGCTGCCATGCTCTTCGGAGATGGACGTTATTATAGAGTGCCCTTATATGGGGGCATATGTGGCATATACTAGCCAGTCATGCCGATTGGTGAATTACGTCAGCATATGCCTAGCCTACACTTTCCCATACACTCAAAGTTGTCCTCAAATTTGTATTCACTTAGATGGTTAGCACACCCCTTTTATTTATTCAGTATTTACTTTATGGCATGCTTCTATATATCTTGTTATGTCCCTCTGAGGACCCGGTCCCTTTCCAAGTGTAGATGTTCATGAGTATTCGCAGGAGCGCAGATCCGGACTGGTTACTTATATTCCGTGCAGGTCTTCTCTTCGAGTCTCAGTGGTTGATAGTTGTGGTACTTATATTGTATTTGTCTTGTTTATTCTTCATTCTAGGCCGACAGTGGATTTGTTTCCATCCGACTGTCATCTTTAGATACTTCATTTTGGGATCTAGTTATAGATATTGGTTATTCATTATATTTGATTTTCTGTGGATGAGATTAGATTATACACTATGACTTATGATAGTTTATGCCACTGATGAATTATTATTCATATTACAACATACGCATGGATTTTGGTTTCCATATATTGGAGTTGCCATATCCATGCGACTGGCATGCTTATGTATCCTAGTCCTACGTATTTTGGGACTGGGGCATGACAAATATGCAATAGCCTGAGGTAGACCTCATGTCATCAGTACAGCTAGCCCAGTCAGAGTCACAGTAGTCCTCGATGCTCAAGTAATTATTCTTCCTGAATATCAACCACTTTCCGAGGGCACCCTTCAAGTATCTCAGAATCTGGTATACTGCATCCATATGACCCTTCATTGTGTCATGCATGTAGCTACTCACCACACTCACTACAAAGCAGATATCAGGACGTATGTGCCTCAAATAGATTAACTTGCCCACCAGTCTCTGGTATCTGTCTCGGTTAGCTGGTTCTCCAGCCTCAGCATACAGCTTAAACCACTGGTTGATCGACGTCATTGTAGGTCTGTATCCCAACATCCATGTCTCTGTGAGAAGGTCCAGCGCATACTTTCTCTGAGAAAGAATAATCTTCTCTGCTTCTCGAGCAATCTCAGTCCCAAGGAAGTACCGAAGAAGGCCAAGGTCCTTCACCTCGAACTCCTTGCCAAGCTTCCTCTTGAGTCGGGCAATCTCTTGCTCATCATCTACTGTGATAATCATATCGTTCACATACACCGCAAGCATGGTGATGTGGCCTCCACTCTGACAGAAGAATACGGTATGATCAACATTAATCTACTGATATCCCAGCCCTATCATCGCCCTTCTGATTGTCAAACCATGCTCGAGGAGACTGCTTCAGTCCATAGAGGGACTTCTTCAACCTGCAGACCTTGTCTACTGTCTTATCATTGTAGAATCCTGGTGGTATCTCCATGTACACTTCCTCCACTAGATCCTCATAAAGAAATGCATTCTTCACATCCAGTTGGTGTAGCTTCTATCTACCATTTATTGCCAAAGAAATAAGGGTCATGATGGTGCTCATCTTTGCCACTAGTGTAAAGGTCTAATCATAGTCAATGTCGTACATCTGACTGTATTCTTTTGCTACCAGTAGAGCCTTGAAGTGCTCTACTTTTCTATCTGGGTTCAGCTTCACAGTAAAGACTCACTTGCATCCGACTGTCCTCGTACATCGCCGCTTTCTACGTTGGATCGTTCTTGGCAACCTGCCAATTGTTAGGTACAGTAATACTATCCAAAGATGCAACGAATGCTCCATGAGAAGAAGAGATGTTATTATATGAAACAAACTAAGCAAGGTCCCAACCATATCTATCAGGAGGATTTCCCATATTGCTGCGAGTAGTCCTCCATACTGATAATGGTGTGGGAGGAGTAGAAAGAATGATATCACCTGAAGGGGAATCTGGTGGTGGTGGTGTAGGTATCTCAGACGTTGAGACGGACGCAGGTAAGGGACTTAGCGCTGGCACTATAGGTACTAGTCCTACAGTTTTCTTTCCTTTCCTGCTGTAGGTAATTAACTCCCCCTGAGTCGTGGGCCTAACACCTCCCATCGCCTCCCCATGTTCCTCTTTACTCTCCTGCTCCTCCTCAAATGTTTTGCCTCATACTCTCAGTATCAGGTTAGTTGCTCATGGATGAGGTTCCCTCCTGACGGTAGTATGGTTCAAACTCCCTGAAGTGAACATCCATGTTCATAAACTTCTTCTTCTCTACTGGGTTCCATCAGACGTACCCCTTCTAAGTCGCCAAATAGCCCATGAATACACACTTAGCTGCACAGAACTCAAGTTTCCCAATAGACGGTATGTTGTCCTTCATAAAATATACGCGGCCAAACTCCTTTAGTAGGAGTATCCCACTATTATTTCCCTATAATATCTCACATGGAGACTTCCATTCCAGTACCTTTGAGGGCATCATGTTGATCAATCGAGCTGCTGTCAATACTGCATGCCCCCACAGACTCTGTGGGATATTCATGGCGATCATCATGCTCCTTGTCACCTCCAGAAGGTTTTTGTTCTTCCTTTCTACCACTCTATTTTGTGCTTGTGTGTATGCACAAGTGGTCAAATACTACATCCCTTGGGCTGACAGGTATTCCTCAAGTGCTTTGTTGGTATACTCTGTTCCATTGTCAGACCTTAGTGCCTTCACCACTGCTCTGTACTAAGTCTGAATATGTTTATAAAAGTCCCAAAAATAGGAAAAGATCTCACTCTTATTCTTTATCAAATACAACCAGGTGACACGAGAGGAACAATCAATAAAAGAGACAAAATACTTGTAACCATTCATAGTAGCACATGACCCCTAGACATCAGAATGTATAATATCAAAAATAGAAGAGATCCTATGGCCCGCACCAACATATGAGCTCCTAGTAAGTTTTCCTAAATTACATGCATCACATACTAGTTTCTCCTTATTTGCCTTCTCATAAATAGATGGATACAACCTACTCAAAATACCAAAAGAGGAGTGCCCTAACCGCCTGTGATAGAGTATTAGTGTATCCTCGGCACTCATCTTTGGTCCTCCCATTCCTGCCCTTTCTGCCACAGACACCAATGCCGAATCCAGTCCTTCCCGATCCAGGCACCACAGTCTATCATGCCAAGTGTCAGTCCCAAGTCTTCGTCCCATCTCCTTCTCCTGGAAGATCATCTTAGGAATATCAAAAAATATATGCATTTTAGTTGGAGGATTATAGAACTAATGGACAAAAGACTGACTAAAAAAGAAGGAGCATGTAAAATATTGGATAATCTTACTGAACCTGTACAATCAACAATACCCTTACCGACCACTGGCTGGAAAGTACCATCGGCTGTTTGAATATTGTCTGTAGATGCTAGGTGGGTGTAGAAAGATAACTCACTAGCATTCCCTGTCACGTGTCGAGATGCACCCGAATCGATAATCCAGTTTGACGATCTAAGGGAAGAAATATATGCAAGGGCAAGTAAGTCATCAGTACCTTCTGATGGATGGACATACATGGCAGGGTTGCCTCTGGCGAAGATTGAGGTGGACGCCTCCTCAGTCCCATACCTCATGTCTGCATTGCTTGACGATCTCTGCTTTCTCCTGAGTATTTCTAGCATGCCCAATAGTGCCTGATCCTCCCTAGTATAGGCACCATTAGCTTCCTCTTCGCCTTCTGCTACCAGCAGGTTCGCCCGATAATCTTCTCGACCACCCTGTCAACCCCTACGATCATGGCCACATCCTCCAAACTGTCCACGTCCGCCATCTGAATCTCCCTCCTTGGGTGGTTTGGTACAAGCATACCTCATATGGCCCACCTCCCCGTAGTTATAACATTGTCGGGGGGTCTCTCTTAGGTCTTGTGCCACCTAAATTGGCAACTAACTGTCAGTGTTGTCTTTACTTCAGGAGGACCACATGTCCCTGCCTGTAGCTTGATAGGAGTCTCCTCCTGGATCATGGCCGAGATAGCCTCATCAAGTGTACGAATCTTCGGTTGGGCTAGAAGTAGTGCACTACCAGAAAAAGTCAAATTAGCGACGTCAAAAAATGTCGCTAATCATGTTTAGTGACGTAATTAGCGACATTTAACAGAAGTCAGAAATTGGCACGTCGCTGAAAGGAAAAACGTCGCTAAACGTCGCTATACCGATATTTTTTAGCGACTTAAATGTGTCGCTAAATTAGCGATGTTTAGCGACGTAGCGTCACTAATTAGCGACGTAAACAAACGTCGCTAATTAGCGACGTGACTGCGACGTCTTTAATGACCTGGCAGTACTGCCATGTCAGCAATTTGTGACGTACAGCGACGTATTTAGCGACATTTTTAGCGACGTATTTAGCGACGTTTATTAACGTCGCTAATTAGTGACGTAGTTAGCGACGTGTATAAATGTCGCTAAACGTCGCTAAAAATGTCGCTAATTTTACAGAAAAATAAAAAAAATACTAAATTATTTCCAAACTATTATTCCTGTAATTTATGAATTTTTAATTAAAAATAGACCCGGAGCAACCCTCCGTTGAATTCTTTGGGTTCGCCGACCCCTTCGATGGAACACTCAACACCGGTAAATTAACATTATTTAATATGAATAAAAAGTATCACAGTCATACAATACACACAAATATTATAGACAGACCTGGAGCAACCCTCCATTAAATTTTTTGGGTACAAAATAACACAAAAAATATATAAAATATCACAGTCACACAATACACACAAAATAAAAGTATCACAGTCACACAAAATACATAATATATAAGTATCACAGTCACACAATGGGCATAATATATAAGTTGTTTGTATCACACTATAACCACAATAAAAGTATATGAAATATCACAGTATCAATCTCGAGGATATCCAATACGCTGGGGCACATACCAGTCCCTCAGATACTGCGCATAAACAGCGTCTATGTGATCAATCTCCGCTATGGGTGCTGGGTGACTGGAACTTCCCGTCTGAGATACAGCCGCTATAGGTGCTGGGTGACTGGAACTCCCTGTCTGAGATACAGCAGGTGGTATCTCTTCCTCCTTAATAGTAGGAGGCATCACTTCTTCCTTAATAGTAGGAGGTGTCTCTCTCTTGGGTGCCATCTGGTAAGATAGATAAAAACAAAGAATATAATTGATAACAGATATTACTTAAGACATACCCTTAATAATACGGAATGGAAGAATTAGATGACTCACAAAAAATATAATTGATAGCAGATATTAATTAAGACATACCCTCAGCAGCCCTGCCTATAAATTATTTGTTGCAGTATAATAATGATACGAATCATAAAACATGAGAGTATAATAATGATACTAATCATAAAACTATTCAAACACAAATCTCATACATATGATTTGGTTTATCAGTCACAAGTTGCTTCTTATAACTATCTGTATAAAACTTGTTTATAAACTACACTAATATTTATCACAAATTAGTATGAGTGATCACAGTTTTTATCACTCACTAGGTGCAAAGCCTCTTTGCCATGGAACAAGAGATATGGGGTTCATAGGAGACTCTGTCCTTTGGGATGTCATTGATCTCAAAACAAAGTTTATAAACAAGTTTTCATGTCCTTGCTGCTACAACTTCTGAGTACAATTTGAATAAAAATATTACATAATTTTAATAGCTGGCACCAGTTTATATACTATATTTATACTATACTCCCGCTGTCACTACCACATTCTAAAAATAGGGGTATTTTCGACTTTTTATAATTATTAGTATTGTGGTAGATATATTAAATGATTTCATTATAGGTGTATTTAAATTAAATAATTTCGTGAGATGTGTAATTAAATATAGTATTATTTACAGTGTTCATTAATGTTTGAGCTGGTAGACTTAACCTAGAAGCCCATTAGGCGAACACCTGTCCGAATTATAGGATTACGTGTTAATTGTATTAATTATGATTTAATTATTGGAAGTAGTAATTAATTACCGTAATTTTATTTAAATGTTGCGCCCTGCCATTGTTTCGATATTTGGAGCGCTACTCTGGCTTTTGCCTTCCAACAAATTTCACAACCTTGCCCTAGACGTGCCTGCCTTCCATTCTACCATTTTTGCAACTCATAATTATGCTCTCTGTGCCTTATTTTTAGCCGCACAATATTCGTCGCGGACGTTTATTTAATTTTTGAATAAATTCCCACTTTGTATCGTTGTGCGTTCCAATCGAAATTGGATGCAATCTTGGCCTATTTTCCGTGCAACCCAAATTAGGATAATATTCTGTTCTGAGTCTTCTTCATTAATGATATTGATGACCCGACCTAATTTTGGCCCCACGTGCTCCTAATTAATTTTAGAACGCCAATCGTATCTAATTTTAATTAATTAGATCCAGTGACCCACCCCTGTGCAATTTTCTAATTGTTGGGGGCTTAATTGCAAATTTTAACAAGGTGTCACCATCCTATTGGTTTAGCCAAATGAAGAAAACAACCCCCTTATTTTTCTCCATATAGAATCATGGCCACCCATTCTAGATGGAAGCCATCACCACCATTCATTCCCTCTCACATCTCCCTATAAAACATCACATCACCCACACTCTTCCCTAGGAAAACCCTAATCCCCAAAAACCTAGGCTAGCCCTCACCCAACCGTAGCCCCATTTCTTCATTTTCCTTTTCCCTTCTTCTTCTTCTTCTTCTTCTCTTCTTCTTCTTCCTTCTTCTCCTTCTCCTTGCTTTTTGAATTTAATAAAAAAGGGGGAAAACCCAACCCCAGCTACACTGTTCATCATACAACCCCTCCCCACAGCTACTGTTCCCCGAGCCCGGCTCTCTTCTCCGGCCACCGCCGGAGGGTCCGTCCCCCCACTACTGCTCATTCCCCTACCGCTGCAACTCCGGCGAGTCAGCCCCCTCGCTACACCTCCTCCAGCTCCCCCTCTGGCACGGCCTGCAACTGCCCGGCCGACCATCCCTGTATCCCTCCGGTCAGCCTACTTCTTCCCCGACCTCCTCCTTCCCGATCTTCTCTCCGGCGGTTCAGCCGACCTCCCACCATCGACCTCGAACCCGACTGCTGTACAACTCCTCTTCCACCGTCGAGCCGACCATAACTCCCCCTTGCTCGCAACTCCGGCCAGTCATCAACAACAACTCCCCATCGACTTCGGCTGCTGCAATCCTCCCATCACCTCCCTGCGCTTCGCCAAACTCTGGCCAAATCTCCCGAGCTCCCTGCTGCATACTCCGGCCCGACGACCCAGGGCTTCCCCTGCCTCCTATCCTTCCCTGCCTGAACCACCTGAGCACCTCCATCTCCCTCCCTGCTCTCCTCTCAACTACCCACGACGACCCCGGCGAGCTGCACTCCGGCCATCTCCTCCACACAAACCACTGCAGCTCCACCACGACCTGTCATCAACTCCGGCCAGCCCCCTGTGAGCTCCTTTCCTCTCCCTCTTCCCTCCTTTATATATGTATGAATACGTATACATGTGTATATATGTATGTGTGTATACGTATGTGCATACGTATGTGTGTAGGTGTATGTGTACGCGTATGTGTGTGTGTATATATATATATATATATATATATATATATGTGTGTGTGTGTGTGTGTGTGTGTGTGTGTGTGTATGTGTGCGTATATATGCGTATATATGTGTATGTGTGCGTATATGTGTATATACTAATATATGTATATGTATAAGTATATTAATTAATGTTAATATGTATATGTACACATATATATTTAATATGATTTATATATATAAATACGTATTCTAGTATATGTAATATTGGTATATGTATATGTATATGTATATGTATATATATTGTATATAGTTAATATATTTTCAATATAAAATTTGGTATATATGTATATATGAATTTTCAGTATATGTATGTAATTATTAATTGGTATATATAAATATAAATATGCATATTTATTTTGGTATATGTTTAACAAAAACGTATTTTAGTATATATGTATGTGTAGCATAATATACATATCTATTTTGGTATAAATATGTACATATATACGTATATGGTATATGTGTAATTTCACTTAGTATATACTATATATCTATATATATATATATATAGTACATCCTCAAAATCAGTATATATGTATATATACATTAATGTATATGTTAGTTAAATAGGTGTAATGTGTTATAGATGTCTGTCTACTAGATGACCCTAGTTGACCAGTATAATACCTGGCATAGCCCCTGAGTTTAATACATTTGTGTTGTGTTAGTGTAGCATCTGATACAAATGTTATATTTATTATTATGTCTATAGGACTGTCGGATCATCCAGGCGATACTCTGGGACAGGACATTGGTTTTACCAGCTAAGGACCCAAGGCGAGTACATTCTATGATTAGCTTCTTGTTTATGATATCCCCTATGTTCATTGTATCTAGTGTAAATATCCATGATCTTGACATGATGGTTACACGGATTGGTATATCCGGATCTCGTCATAAGATATTATTCCTTGTTCATGGTGTAGCTTGTACAAGTCTTATTTCCTTGTTATCTTGTGCATGTACAGACACTGATTTCCGGGGAGATTTGCTACCTTCCTAGGGAATCCCGTGCCATATCGTACCATGGTTGGATCTACTATACCAATCGAGGGTGGAGAGTATTTTAGTGTAGATATGTGATCATACCCTTCATGTACAAGACTTGCTCACATGTTAGTGTTGGTCATACACCGCACGTATGACTAGCCAGGCCCTTATACCTGTACAAGTTCCCAAGCCGATCACATGTTAAAGCTACTACTCACACACTTAGTCATAGTATCCTTGCTCATTAACATATTGTTCCTTCCCATATTTACTTACAGTATTTCCAGTATTTTCTTTATTGTATATCTCTCGTACATGTACATGCATCTTGTATATTTCCATCTATTTTACTGCTACATAGCTTATATCATTGATATAGAACTGCTATTAGAAATGTACTTTGCTTCTTCCTGACTGGAAATATTTTTCCAGACTATGCCTTAGAGGACCGGTATCCGACACTTTATGGGCCACAGGGTGAGTAGCTGCAGACTTGGACTTGGTAGTTCAGTTGTGATTTCGGGAGGTTTAGCCGGAATCACTAGTTCTAGTTAGTTCTTTTAGCATATTATTTTGGTACCGGATTTGTCTCCGGAAATCTTATTTGAGACTTGGTTTATTGTTGAGTTAGATTATTTTACAGTTTAGACTTGTGTTGTATTCTTATTTATTTCTTTGATTTCTTATCGTGATGTAAGTTATGTGATTGAGTATGTTATTCATTTATTTTGTGTCATCCGTGCCTCCTCATGGAGATTGGATGCTCGTGTGAGATTGCTTAGTTAGTATCATGACCTAGACAGCGTTCTACCGCCGATGCTGCGACGTAGGCTGGACGTACCCACGCTCTCGTGCCCCTATACCGGGTGCGGATCGTGACACATTTTTAGTGGTGGCCTATGCAGGTCAGACTTCGCGAGTTGTGCGATATCGTGGTAGTGTGACATCTTTGTTACACTACTGCGTGCCTGCGATAGAATCTAGGACATAGGATACTAGGATGAGAGCGAATACTCAATCACAATTTCTTGAGAGATTCCTGGGATGACCCCTGAGAATCTTTTTATAATTTCCAATTTAAAACATTTCCCTTGTTTCCGTCCATTCTCACTTGTTGATATTGAATTTGATTATTGTTGATCAGTTATTTAATTAGGATCTTGGTTTCATTATAGAGTTTGATTTTATATCAAGATAAAAAAATTTGGACCAATTTATGGTATTATCTGATGACACATGTCGATGAGGATAGTGAGAAAGATTAACATTAGGGCTATTAGACTACAAGATGTGGATTTAAATTATAATTTAAAGATTGAAAATAAATTTAAATTTTTAGAATTTTGAGGAGTTGAGATATTATGTTATTAAATTTTTGAGGATTCAGATTCAATTCAATGAACATAGACAAGGCTGTAAGAATTTTTGGAAGTGATTAAATTTTGTTTCAGTATTGAATATTTGACTTTGAGGAAGGTATATGCATTTTACTTTAAATTATTCGAGGAGTTAGTTTTGAGGATTTTATTTGAGGATAAAATTTTATAGTGGGAGAGATATATTAGTATATAAGTAGATGAGGTGCATGTGTAAGGATCTGTTGGCTTAAGCATGTTTGAGATTGCACTGCAACTGACTTGGGTTCCATCTAGGGTTGTATTAGAGGGAGCAGTACTTAGTATGGTGTGTTGCATTTGATATGCACTTGAGTGATAAGGATAACTAGTATCAACAATTTCAGTAAGTAAGGAAGCTAGTAGTGAGTGTGCTTGTAGTAGAATTTTGGTACCTAAAGGGATAGAGGTATCAAACCTTGGATGCATCTTTGACCTATGCAATCACAACTAGGAATATTCCAATCTATTTATCTGTTGTCCTTATTCCTTCTTGAATGTTGCTTCTTTAGAACTTTACTGTCCTTCCTTGATGATATCACATTTATTGCCTTAATTGATTCTTTTGGATCTGTCTTCAGGATGTCGCCGAAGACACGATCTATGAGAGCGGGAACACCAGCCTTAGAGGGGTCTGCCACCTCTCCACCTGATTGACAGACATCCGTAGTTCCTTCTACATCTCCGATGCATGTAGGAGTATCTGCACTTTCGGGGATCCTTCTCCCCCACCTGTCCAGAGGATTGCCGCAGCTGTGACGGACAACCTTCCTCCTCCACTGACTCCGATTTTCGGAGGTGTGCCCATTGACGGGGCACAGATGTTTACCTTGATCCAGGGCATGGTAGATGCCCAGAGAGTGACGGCAGACGCTCAGCGAGTTCAAGCTGAGGCCCAGAGAGTGACGGCAGAAGCGCACCAGGCACAAACCGAGCTGATAAGAGAGAGCATGGAGAATGCTCATCAGGTGACTCTCCAAGCTTTGGAGAGAGTAGCACAATACCAGCAGTTTCCTGGCCAGCAGCAGCAGAGATCAGGCACTATAGTGGACTTCAAGAGGATGATGCCTCGAGAGTTCAAAGGCACCGAAGGGATACTCTACGCAGACGACTGGCTAGAGGATATAGAGAGGAGCTTGCGATTGACCCAGATACCGGAGAGCTTGCAGATAGAAGGCGCTGGCAGTCAGATGTTCGATATCGCACTCACGTGGTATCGCACGGAGCCGAGACTTACTGCACAAGGACTTACTTGGAAGACCTTCAAGGAGCTCTTCAAGGAGAAGTTCTTTCCCGACGTGGCATTGGGAACCTTGGAAAGTCAGTTTCATGACTTGGTTCAAGGAAACATGTCGGTCGACGAGTACGCTGCAGAATTTTGTAGATTGAGCCATTTTGCATCATCTATGATTCGGAACCCAGGAGATCGAGCCCGGAAATTTAGAAAGGGGCTGACGAGAGAGATTAGGTCGCACACTTCTGGTCGTCGTACCGCTACCTTTGAGGGTATCTTGATGGATGCCCAGATTGCAGAAGAGGATCTGGATCTCAGGCCTAAGAGGAGTCATAATATTTCTGGAGATACGGATGGTAGCGCGGGACCAGCCAAGCGTCCCCACATTCACCAACAGCCGAGGACATTTCAGTATCAACAGTAGTACCAGGCACCAGTTCGTGTTCAGCAGGATCGACAGCAGCCTCCGAGAGGGACGCAGCAGACTTGTCATTTCTGTAAGAAGTCAGGTCACCTTTGGGAGAGCTGTAGATTGAGGCTAGGACTTTGTTTGCGTTGTGGTGATACAGGACACCGAATGAGGGATTGCCCTCTAGCTCAGCGCACAGCTCCAAATTATAGAGATCCAATTAGGCTACCTGTGGAACCGTATATTGCTAAGCACCCGCGAAGGGAACCACCCCAGCAGGGCGGGGCATTTGGGATGACGGTCGAGGAGACCGATGCTGCAGGTAAAGTGTTAGCATGTTTTGTTCTTTTCTTCCTTCTGTCCCCTCTATTTGATTGCCTGATTCCTCAATACCGTAGTTGTATGCATGATTTCCTTGTTATAATGTAGTTAGTAGTACACCCTGACAGAGACTGCAATACCATGCCAAAGGATACCATGACCGTACATATTTTCCTTAGATTGCATAGTGAATGACTGAAGGTAGAATTTTCTCAGACCATGATTATTGGGGTTTGACCATAGTAGATTTATGAAGAGGTTATGACTTGACAAGAGAAACAAGATGCTTAAAATTTGGAGGATAAGCATAAAGAGTTAAGGATTTAATATGGCAGATTTGATGAATCATTGATTTTGTCAAGATTGAGATATGATTAAATTACCATTAAAATTCGAGGATAAATATTAATTTAAATGAGAGGTTAAGAATTTAATATAGTAGGATTGATGATTATTGATTATGATATATCTATCATTAAAAACTTGAGGAAATTTAGGAGATTGTCATTATATTTATTTGACCGCAAGTTATGAATTTTTTAAAATTTTATATTATGGACGTTGCATTTGAAGAAGTCCATAGGTATCGCGTTGTCGAGTATTTTGAGGAAAAAGGAAACCAAGGAATAAGATTATTGATGGATTCGTATTTGAATTCAAATTTTTTGGGACGAGATTCAATTTTTATATGTGCATTGATTGAAATTAAATTTGAGGAATAGATATCAAATTTTGAGTATTTAATTAACTTAAAAATTCGGAGGAAATTGTGAGAAAAATGGAGACTGATTTTATTTCGAGGATTTTTCAGGAATACAATAATCTCAGAATTTTTGAAAATTGTGAAATGACAAGGTGGATTGTTTCAGGATTTTGTGGGTTGGTAAATTTAACCGTTGATGGAAAATAATATAATGAATAAACACTACTATGAGGATTTTAAATTTCGAGGACGAAATTCTTTTAAGGAGGGTAGACTTGTCACTACCACATTCTGAAAATAGGGGTATTTTTGACTTTTTATAATTATTAGTATTGTGGTAGATATATTAAATGATTTCATTATAGGTGTATTTAAATTAAATAATTTCGTGAGATGTGTAATTAAATATAGTATTATTTACAGTGTTCATTAATGTTTGAGCTGGTAGACTTAACCTAGAAGCCCACTAGGCGAACACCTGTCCGAATTATAGGATTACGTGTTAATTGTATTAATTACAATTTAATTATTGGAAGTAGTAATTAATTACCGTAATTTTATTTAAATGTTGCGCCCTGCCATTGCTTCGATATTTGGAGCGCTACTCTGGCTTTTGCCTACCAACAAATTTTACAACCTTGCCCTAGACGTGCCTGCCTTCCATTCTGCCATTTTTGTAACTCATAATTATGCTCTCTGTGCCTTATTTTTAGCCGCACAATATTCGTCGCGGACGTTTATTTAATTTCTGAATAAATTCTCACTTTGTATCGTTGTGCGTTCCAATCGAAATTGGAGGCAATCTTGGCCTATTTTCCGTGCGACCCAAATTAGGGTAATATTCTGTTCTGAGTTTTTTTCATTAATGATATTGATGACCCGATCTAATTTTGGCCCCACGTGCTCCTAATTAATTTTAGAACGCCAATCGTATCTAATTTTAATTAATTAGATCCAGTGACCCACCCCTGTGCAATTTTCTAATTGTTGGGGGCTTAATTGCAAATTTCAACAAGGTGTTACCATCCTATTGGTTTAGCCAAATGAAGAAAACAACCCCCTCATTTTTCTCCATATAGAATCATGGCCACCCATTCTAGATGGAAGCCATCACCACCATTCATTCCCTCTCACATCTCCCTATAAAATATCACATCACCCACACTCTTCCCTAGGAAAACCCTAATCCCCAAAAACCTAGGCTAGCCCTCACCCAATCGTAGCCCCATTTCTTCGTTTTCCTTTTTCCTTCTTCTTCTTCTTCTTCTTCTTCTCTTCTTCTTCTTCCTTCTTCTCCTTCTCCTTGCTTTTTGAATTTAATAAAAAAAGGGAGGAAAAACTCAACCCCAGCTTCACTGTTCACCATACAACCCTCCCCACAGCTACTGTTCCCCGAGCCCGACTCTCTTCTCCGGCCACCGCCGGAGGGTCCGTCCCCCCACTACTGCTCATTCCCCTACCGCTGCAACTCCGGCGAGTCAGCCCCCTCGCTATACCTCCTCCAGCTCCCCCTCTGGCACGGCCTGCAACTGCCCGGCCGACCATCCCTGTATCCCTTCGGTCAGCCTGCTTCTTCCCCGACCTCCTCCTTCCCGATCTCCTCTCCGGCGGTTCAGCCGACCTCCCACCATCGACCTCGAACCCGACTGCTGTACAACTCCTCTTCCACCGTCGAGCCGACCACAACTCCCCCTTGCTCGCAACTCCGGCCAGTCATCAACAGCAACTCCCCATCGACTCTGGCTGCTGCAAACCTCCCATCACCTCCCTGCGCTTCGCCAAACTCCGGCCAACTCTCCCGAGCTCCCTGCTGCATACTCCGGCCCGACGACCCAGGGCTTCCCCTGCCTCCCATCCTTCCCTGCCTGAACCACCTGAGCACCTCCATCTCCCTCCCTGCTCTCCTCCCAACTACCCACGACGACCCCGGCGAGCTGCACTCCGGCCATCTCCTCCACACAAACTACTGCAGCTCCACCACGACCTGTCATCAACTCCGGCCAGCCCCCTGTGAGCTCCTTTCCTCTCCCTCTTCCCTCCTTTATATATGTATGAATACGTATACGTGTGTATATATGTATGTGTGTATACGTGTGTGTGTAGGTGTATGTGTACGCATATGTGTGTGTATATATATATATATATATATATATATATATATATATATATATATATATATATATATATGTGTGTGTGTGTGTGTGTGTGTGTGTGTGTGTGTGTGTGTATATGTGTGCGTATATATGTGTATATACGTGTATGTGTGCGTATATGTGTATATACTAACATATGTATATGTATAAGTATATTAATTAATGTTAATATGTATATGTACACGTATATATTTAATATGATTTATATATATAAATACGTATTCTAGTATATGTAATATTAGTATATGTATATGTATATATATTGTATATACTTAATATATTTTCAATATAAAATTTGGTATATATATATATATATGTATTTTCAGTATATGTATGTAATTATTAATTGGTATATATAAATATAAATATGCATATTTATTTTGGTATATGTTTAACAAAAACGTATTTTAGTATATATGTATGTGTAGCATAATATACATATCTATTTTGGTATAAATATGTACATATATACGTATATGGTATATGTGTAATTTCACTTAGTATATACTATATATCTATATATATATATAGTACATCCTCAAAATCAGTATATATGTATATATACATTAATGTATATGTTAGTTAAATAGGTGTAATGTGTTATAGATGTCTGTCTACTAGATGACCCTAGTTGACCAGTATCATACCTGGCATAGCCCCTGAGTTCAATACATTTGTGTTGTGTTAGTGTAGCATCTGATACAAATGTTACATTTATTATTATGTCTATAGGACTGTCGGATCATCCAGACGATACTCTGGGACAGGACATTGGTTTTACCAGCTAAGGACCCAAGGTGAGTACATTCTCTGATTAGCTTCTTGTTTATGATATCCCCTATGTTCATTGTATCTAGTGTAAATATCCATGATCTTGACACGATGGTTACACGGATTGGTATATCCGGATCTCGTCATGAGATGTTATTCCTTGTTCATGGTGTAGCTTGTACAAGTCTTGTTTCCTTGTTATCTTGTGCATGTACAGACACTGATTTCCGGGGAGATTTGCTACCTTCCTAGGGAATCCCGTGCCATATCGTACCATGGTTGGATCTACTATACCAGTCGGGGGTGGGGAGTATTTTAGTGTAGATATGTGATCATACCCTTCATGTACAAGACTTTCTCACATGTTAGTGTTGGTCATATACCGCACGTATGACTAGCCAGGCCCTTATACCTGTACAAGTTCCCAAGTCGATCACATGTTAAAGCTAGTACTCACATACTTAGTCATAGTGTCCTTGCTCATTGACATATTGTTCCTTCCCGCATTTACTTACAGTATTTCCAGTATTTCCTTTATTGTATATCTCTCGTACATGTACATGCATCTTGTATATTTCTATCTATTTCACTGTTACATAGCTTATATCATTGATATAGAACTGCTATTAGAAATGTACTTTGCTCCTTCCTGACTGGAAATATTTTTCCAGACTATGCCTTAGAGGACCGGTATCCGACACTTTATGGACCACAGGGTGAGTAGCTGCAGACTTGGACTTGGTAGTTCAGTTGTGATTCCGGGAGGTTTAGCCGGAATCACTAGTTCTAGTTAGTTCTTTTAGCATATTATTTTGGTACCGGATTTGTCTCCGGCAATCTTATTTGAGACTTGGTTTATTGTTGAGTTAGATTATTTTACAGTTTAGACTTGTGTTGTATTCTTATTTATTTTTTTGATTTCTTATCGTGCTGTAAGTTATGTGATTGAGTATGTTATTCATTTATTTTGTGTCATCCGTGCCTCCTCATGGAGATTGGATGCTCGTGTGAGATTGCTTAGTTAGTATCATGACCTAGACAGCGTTCTACCGCCGATGCTGCGGCGTAGGCTGGACGTACCCACGCTCTCGTGCCCCTATACCGGGTGTGGGTCGTGACACTCGACGAGCTTTTACTTTCATAAATCACCCATCAAATAAGACATTCACACCGAGCTTGATCATAAAATTCTATATGACTTTGAAAAAATATGCCAAATGTAGTTTGGTACACTTGATATGAGGACTGACATCTTCTTGAGGTTTTTTTATTAACTTTTTTATGGGTGCTAAGGAATTTTCCAATCCCCAAAGATATGGTTTCTGAATGATAGAGATTCCCTTCTATCGCTCTTATTTGACTCTTGTTTGCTGTAATCAAGGTTAGATTGGACGAGATGGGAGGTGCCTCAACCTAATATGTTGTTGAACTCTAAATTCATAAGTACCCAGTCCCCAACCTGCTTATCTCTGGACTGATCATCCACATCAAGTATGTCCACAGGAGACCAAATCATTCCAGTTCCAACAACAACTTAGTTTTACAAGGAAAAAATAGGAAAGAATGACACAACTTTCCAGACAAATAATGGTCATTCAATTGTCCAGTGCATGTTTTGAAGTAAGGCATTCTTCTGAGCTAGTTTATAGATGCACGATAATTAAAAACTGTCAAAACACACTTAATCTTGTTTGGAAGGTCATTAGATACATAAATTGTAGCTAAAGAATTTTCAAACGTAGATTGAATTTCGAGTTGAGCAAGAGACATAAATTGTAGCTGAAGAATTGTTTGGAAGGTCATTAGATACATAAATTGTAGCTTTTTAATAACATGCTATTTTTTTCTTCATGTGTTGTGTCCATATCTGTAATTACTGATAGGTGTCATGCAAGCTAGGGTGAGAGAGAGTGATGGGTCTAAGTTCAGAATGCAGTCTAAAGTAACATGGCAAAAGCACAATATTTTCATTCACTTATCAGTTCTATATATGTATTGCACGAAAGGTACTGATGTTGTTTCTAAAAATTGGTTGGCAAAATATAGGATGACTAATTTCATTAACATCAATAACTATTTGAGCACTAAATGTCTCTTATATTCTCACTCTCAGTTCCAATCCTAGAAACATGATTAGTTCTTTAGGTAGACATCAAGAATATAAACTTTTCAGATCTCCATGAACTCAAGAATTTCGAGATAAAGGCTTCAGCATTGATGTCTAAATAGTTATTTCACATATTTAAGATTTTCGTTATGAGAACATTAGAAGAGGAGCCTAAACAGTCAAGAAAGTCATCTCACAAAAGCCAAGTTCAACCATGAATACCAAACAATGTCAACTTTGTTGTCAAATTTTGCAAAAACAAATACAAAATTAATAGGAAAAATGTTCATTTCGATATAATAAGTTGCAGCATGATGCTTCTATAATCAACTTATTAACCAATGTCTGCATTAAATTAAAGACTTGCATTCAAGGAAAAAAAAAAGAGCAGTAACAACGGATTAAGTTCCATAAAGTTGGGAGCAACCACTAACACCAAAAAAAATAAAAAATTTGTCTTGGAAGTTAAATTTTTATTATCTTCTCATTACCTTTGCATTAGAGAACACTTTTCTATCTCATTGTCTTGTGTAAATATAATCTTGTCACATAGGAAAGATATTGTCTTGTGCCTAATGCCACGTAGGAATCACAGTAAAAAATAAGACAATAGGGTTGAAGATGCTCTAATTATCCTCCATTTTATAAAAAATGTATTCCTATTTTTTTCTTGAGTGAATTGATAAGAGCGCAAATTTAAATTGAACGCTTCTACGTAAACCGCATCAGAAAACCGATACATGAACCGACACCATGTGTCGATTTTTTTTTTTTGAGGAAATAATACAACTACGAACACTACAGATAAATAAATACTTCTACTGAGTCTTTAATTAGCTTAAAAGAATAAGTTTCATTAAACACTTTGTACTTGCATTCTCAAACGCAATTGGGTGAAAAGCTATGATGCTTGTTTATCAAAATAAGCAACAAATAACAGCAATAGTATGAAAAAGACACGCTCTGCAAAATGGACACCTGGCTCCTCAAATGAACTAAAACTCAAATCAGACCCATGAAAGAAGAATGGGGCCTTAATCCTGATCAAAAACCCTAATCCTAACCCTAACCTCAGGTCAAAAAAACCTAACCCTAACCGTAGGTCCTGATCAGTGTCTGTGTCAGTGTGTGTGTGTGTGTTTCATGTCTATGTCAGTGTCACATGTGTGTCCTGTGAGAGAGAGAGAGAGAGAGAGAGAGAGAGGATTAGGGTTTACCTAGAGAAGGAGGAGGAGGAGGAGGGGGGGAGGACGCGGCCGGAGGGGGGAGTACGCGGCTGGAGGGGGGTCGCCAGGAGGGAGGAGGGGGCGCCGGAGGGAGGAGGGGAGCCGGAGGGGGAGGACGCGGCCGAGGGGGGTCACCGGAGGGAGGAAGGAGGAGCCGGAGCGGGAGAGATCGAGAGCGGATTTGAATTTTGGGAGAGGGAGAGGGAGAGATCGAAGGAAATGGGGGGAATCAGCCCTAAGTAAAAAAATTAGCGACGTTTTAGCGACGCCAATAATGACGTCGCTAATTTAGAATTTAGCAATATTTTAGCGACGCCAATAATGACGTCGCTAATTTAGCGACGTTTAAGATGTCGCTAATAACGTCGCTAAATGTCCAAAATATATACGTCGTTAAAAACGTCGCTAAACGTCGCTAAATAAAATATATTAGCGACGTTTAGCGACCAAAATTAAACTTATAGCGACTAATCTTTTAAAAACTGAATAAAAGTCGCTAAACGTCGCTAAATGTCGCCAATTAGCGACGTCTAGCGACGTTTTTACATGGAGTCGCTAAATTAGCGATGTTTTTACATGGAGTCGCTAAAAAACGTCGCTAATCCCGCTTATTCTAGTAGTGGTGCTGTCCTTTGAGCAAACACTGCGGCCAGCCCCTTAAGAAACTTTATCGTCCTCTCATGCAGACATACATGTCTCTCCTTACACTTCGGGTCCTCACAGCTCGTCCGATCTGACAAGTAATCATAATCCAACTTCAGACGTTCCAACTCCGTGGCATACTCTTGTACCGTCTTCTCTCCCTATACGGCGTCGTCGATCTCCCCATTGATCTGGAAAACCCTCAAGTTATTCCCCACACTATCGTAGGTTCTCCTCAACTTCTCTCACACGTTTTTCACCATCTCAAGGCCATCCACTTTGGGGGCGATCGCCTGAGCTAAAGAATTGAGGAGCCAAATATATACCACCATATGAGTGGACTTTCACTCGTCGCGTCCTGCCGAGCCCTCATCTGGCTCTGTCTTCTCTCCTGACAAGAAACCCTCTAGGTTCTTCCCTGCGAGGGTTTTCCTCACCCATCGTGACCAACTCAGGTAAGTAGCCGGTCCATCAAGCTTCAGATCGTTGGATGAAAGTTCCAACTTCGTCAATGTTCGTGTCGCGCTCTCACCAGCCGATAGTTTCATCAGCTTCATCAACGTTGCGACCTCCGCAGAGTCCAACTTCTTGATGATCTCCTCCATCGATCCTCCTCTTCTCCGATCACCTCACACACGTCCCACGATTCACGTTCGCCCTCTTCGTCCTCTCCTAGACCCGATCATGTCTATCCCCCATCAGATCTAGGCCTTCGATGTCAACGTCTGTAATGACCCGCGGAAGACGCAAAAAACCGTGGCAGAAGGCTGCGGGAGTCGTGGCTTCGTGGTGGTGGTGGCGAACGAGCGGCGACGGTGGTAGCGGACGAGCGGTGCGGCAGCGGTGGTAGCGTGTGGCTCGGCAGGGTGGTGGCGGACGGTGTGGCAGTGGTGGTATACCAACAGTGTCAGAAGAGACGAAGAAACAAACACCTCGGTTGCAACTCCTTGATTTTTTGTCTTGTGGCTCCGATTAACATGTGTCGAGAACGAAGCCACCCCCTTCCACGTGGGTGTTCAAGCCACAGACACCTAGGAAGGTTTACCTTAGAGCTTCTGAGACTACCGAACCTTTTCCCTTCGTCTTCTTTTCATGATCTCCCTAGGAGCGTCTCTCTTCGGTGCGGGGACAAGAATCTCTCTGACTCTTCTCCGCCTCCCAACCGTGGTCCAACCCTCCTCCCTATTACCCTCCACCCCCATTCGCGCAGCCTTTCCCGATCCGGAGGCTCTTCTCCTGCAGAAGGACCACTTGTGGGGGAGCCCTTGCTTTTGTCTTTCTTAGCTAAAACGTCCAAATTATTACTCTAAATATCCTTATTGATATAATAATATAGGTTTGTGATCTTTCACCCTCGTCAAAACTCTAGATTTACATTGATGACACTAACTTCACTCACTTATTTTAAGTGAATTGTTAATTATTCCGCAGGGAGTCTAACTCTTTGTTAAAAAAGGAATTAATTTAGGGGTGTCTTGGAATGATTTAAATATTTAACCTTCAACTCTCTTAGGACCCCTATAGTTCTTGTGTAACATGACTCTTGGTGTTTGTGCAACATAAAGGGCATGAACTATAATGGATTAGAAAGATATTCCCTTTGCTGTCAAAAATAACACAACTTCAGGATAGAAGTTTCTTTACTGGAAGAATTTAAAGGACCATTGCAGTACACTAGTACAACTTATATCAGTACAACTTATGAATAACATTCTTCATGATGTGCTCCGTTACCAGCTTGTACACTCTCTCTGTAGGGTGAATAGCGTCAAAAAATGCGAAGCTAGAAATGTTCTCGCAAACTGGAGTAAACTGGTTGCAGAGAGGTCCAATCTCGATAAACCCAGTTCCACAACATCCTCTTTTAGTTTCCTCAAAACCTGGGGAAAAAAAAACAGAAAAAAACAAAACAAAACAAAGGTAAATGAAGCGATTTTCTGATTTCTTTTCCTCCTCATTTTCTTCAGCATCCAAACACAGAAAATAAATAATTTTTTTTTCCAAATATTATGATTCTGCAAACCAAACGAGACCTTAAATTTTCTTACGCGGAAACATTTTTCCTAGTAGATATTTGCCCGCACGGAATAGGCCTAACACATTCACATCGAATTGTGACACGCTAAGATTATCAATGGATCTTCAAGATTTCTTCATGTGATTGTTCAAATCAAGAAGCCAGCAATAGGATCTTGCTGTGCATGGCTGTGTTTCAACAAGGTTACTTTTTAAAAGCATTAGGTTTTGCTTAAGATTGGGTTAACTATTAACCTTGAAGTATCAAAGATAAATCAAGCTACACTGTTGCAACTACTATTGACTGAGCTCAAATTCAGACCAACTTCATGTAGTTACGAACATATATAGCTGTACTTTCTTTTTCCTAAAGCTAATCACGTAACTACATGAAATCTTAACCAGGTGTCACAATTAGCCAACAAGCCTAAAGTCAAGTTCAACTTTAGTCTGTCTAGGAAGCTAGCAGATGTTGGACACGTCTCTTTTAGAGACTTTAATGTTGCCCACATTTTGATTATATTTTTATTTATTTAATAATTATTCCATTTATTTAAGTAGATGTATATGTACATTCATTCCCTAGCCTAACCTATACTATAAATATATACGTGTATTCTGTTAAATATACAAAACAAAAAACAAGTTCTCCATCAAACTTGAGATCAATAGGAAATAGACTAGAATATCATTATCGGTAATTTCACTCGGACAACAATGGTTGGAGGCAGATCATCTAAATTCCGCTGCGTACACCCGTATCAATTCTTATAGCAGATGCAGAAAGGTTACTATATATCTGTAAATTTCATCTGCAAATTAATGTACGACACCTAAATCATCCAATCACGGCCCTCGCATGATTGCGTATGCCTATAGATCAAATCTGTACGTGACCGACTCTGTAACGAAGTGGCGTGATCATTGTGTTTCGAACCATTTCATTGGAGGAACAGTATCCATAATAATTGTTGGAACATGTTGTAGCATCGACCACGATCAGTGACAATAAATGCCGGAGAAGTTAGCTGAGATCGATCGACTAACATTATCAATTCATACATAGAGGAGTACACTCTTAATTGGGACAGTTGTAGTTGTTTTTTTTTTGTTTTTTTTGTTTTCCTTCCTCCTTGCTACACACTACTGGTCCCTGCAACTATCGACATTCTGACACAAACAGTTGCAGAAAGTGTTCTCCTCTTAACATGGGAGCTATTTGTACCAATTATTCCTCATGCAACTTCTATTTTAAAAAAACCTAAATAATTAGAGGTTGAACACATGTGTCACATTTATAGGCTTGTGACAGAATTGGCACGAATCGCAGGTCGAGTAGGTTTAGTTTCAGAACATACCATATTTTGCGGGATCGTTGAACATGTCGAGGACGGTGTTGGTTATGTCTAGGTATGCGAGCTTGCTCCCGTGGAGAGTTTGTTGCAGTTTAGGCAGTAAATTCTGCAGCTTTGTGTTGTAGCTATGGGTGTCGGCCATCTGCTCGTCGATGCATTTTCGGGTGGGCGGATCGCCGAAAGTGGCAGTTGTCATTTGCACGGGCAAGCAACCGATTGGAGGGAGGCCAGTTAATATGAACTTCCGACATCCGTAGCTGTACACATTCTACATACAAATAAACGAGAGAAAGATTGGTTCATTCATTTACAGGGAAACTAATTGTAAGCTAGCTACAATGAATTTTTGCAACAAGTTAATGAGACTGCACAAATTAATTAAACACGTGCGTAAAATATTTCAGAAATTATATTTGGACCGCAGTTTTGATCCACGGACCACATGGTCAAATCTAATTGGTTCCCTCCTATTCGTTCGGGTCCGCCAACGGTTGACCTGTCCATTGGTCCTCTTCTATTTAAGCATCTCTGTATCAAATTAAGGTGCCAATACCTTGGTAATAAGATATTAAGTTTGCAAGTAAGATTTTAATTTGGACTTTGTTATGGTGCTGCATGCATGTACTTTTATTCCATGGTGGATGAAACCAAAAATTCGAGTCGGATTGGACTATAGTGGGTTAGGGTAGACTAGGTGTGAATTTAACTGCTATATAAAAAAAATAAAAATAAAAAATAAAAATTGTGTGGGATAGAGCCCACCTCAGTCCCTACATAGTTCCACATATGTTTCTGCCACTGGCTGATATCTTCTGGTTCAAAAGTATTTCAAAGTTGTTTAGTAAAAATAGTTTTTTTTTTCGTTTTTTTTTGGGGGGGGGGGGAAGTTCGTTCAACTTTAGAGCAAACTTTCGACACAAGTCTTCTACATGTTAGACAAAAAATACTTATGATGTCAGTTTAGTAATTAGTTTTTACGATACATAGATTTAAGCGTCTATAGCAAATTAAGTTACCAATAACTTGGAAATAAGATATTAAGTTTGCAGTAAGATTTTTGAACTTCGTTATGGTGTGCTGTATATTTTTATCCCATACAGGTGGTGAAAGTGTTCCTAAAAGTTTATATATATATATATATATATATATATATATATATATATATATATAAAGAAGATAAATTTTATTCAGGTTTCTTTGAGAGACTACAATTCAGTCCGAAAGCTTACAACCAATTCAGTCCGAATGTCTATATATATAATTTCTAGCCCGAGAGCTCCACCCAGTCTGAAGGCTTACATTCCGGTCCGAATGCACCACCAACCCAGTCCGAAGGCTCCACTTCCGAAGGCATCACATTTGTTATGAGCACACTCCTAGGTATATACATCTTTATAAATAGAAATTTTTGTATCCCCTAACGTGAATACTTCGTAATAGTTCGTAATCCAACACAACTAGGAATGATTGCATGAGATATCTGATATCTGCATATGAGACATTGGTCATGAAAAATTATTAGATTCCGCGTATTAGAAAATAAGATCACTTACTTTGACAGCATCCCCATATTTTTCTAGCAAGAAATCTTGATATCCACTCATAGTAGTAAACTGTGTCCTCCTCCTACTCGGCATATCATAGTAATTGAAAATAACATCATTCCCCCCTGCACTAAACACCACCAACGCATTCTCCAAAATCCTACTCCCCTCCTCCTCCCCCGCCACCCCTTTCAGCCTCCTCACGTACTCCCCGAACATCACCACCTGTCTCGAAACCGGCACGGTGTTCGACACACTCGACGTCAACTCGTCCATGCCGGCGCCGGCCGAGGCAAAATTGACCCCGGTCCGGACGTCCTCGTCCGACAGCCACGGGTCCAGCCAGGGAGGGGAGAGCGGCTTTATGTCCAACGCCGAGGTGAGGAGGTCGGGGACTAGCAGGCCGTTCGAGAAGCGGCCCGTCGCGACCCGGTGCGGGAAGTCGAGGCCGTAGGGGAAGTGGTTGCTCCGGGAGGGGCTCTGGATGAAGTTGTTGTTGCCGGTGTCGAGAGTCGAGTCGCCGAAGAAGAGGGTGGCAGTGAAGTTGGTGGGCTTGGCTAGAGATTGGTACTGTGTGAAGACGTATACAAGGAAGAGGAGGAGGAGATTATGGAGTGACATTTTATTTTTTTTATTTGAACTTTGTTTGTTGGGTGTGGTGTGGGGGACTAGAGGAACGAGCTAGTTTGAGTATGCGGAGAGGTTGTAGTGTTCCATTTTTAAAGAAGAGGGAAAGATTAATGCATTCGGTTTAAAGAAGAGGGAAAGATTAATGCATTCGGTTATGTATTAGCATTATGGTACGTACGTAGCTGGGTGGAGAAATTAATTGTGATCGTATTTGGATAGTGATTGGGCACCTACTAATGCGGTTGATCAAAAAATATCTCAAATGCATACCTAATTACCTGATAATACGGCTAAAATATCGTTTAAAACGTATATCATCAATTATTAATATAAAAAATATAAAAAATTATATAGCATATATGTTTTCTTCTCACGTAGTTCAGCAAAAAAATTAAAAAGTAATAGAATATATAACAAATCATAAAATATATTCAGAATTTAAATTATATTTATACTAGCTATATGATGTTATATAATTAAACACATATTCAAAACTCAAAAAACATATTTATAACAAGTTATAATTAAAATATATTTAATTATATTTAAAATATTCTAATACAATTTAAAATATTATTTATTTTTTAATAATATTATAGCTATTTTGATATATGCGATCCACGTGAAGATGATTAGTCATAATTAATTAAGGCGGTTTCAAAGTAGAGACGTAGTGGCTTAATTTGAAGAAGAAAAATGATATATTGTCCGCGGTCTTGGACTGCAATCCGTGACCGCGGATGACGTGATCGAACCCCATTTCCTCCCCTCCTATTAGCGTAAAGCCCACTGTCGGTGACCGGCCAATAAAGAACCACCACGTGGGCTGCGGACCAAAAATGCGAACCAAAAATGCGGTCCACATTGCATCGTCCTTTGAAGAATAAGGTAGGCCATAATAACTCATATGCTCAAATAAGGCTGTAAAATGATTCAAACGGTTCACGTTCGACTCATGTTCAGCTCGGTCCAAGCTCAGTTCAAAGATCGTTCGTGGGCTAGTCGAGTTCGACCATAGGTTGTTCGACTCGGTCTTGTTCGAGAATGATCTCGAGCTCGGCTCGGTTTCTCGTATTAGGGATTCCCCTAATATAACAAATCATAAAATATATTCAGCTTGTTACGTTCGACCATAGGTTGTTGACAACAGCTTGTTACGTTTTGGAGATGGGAACATACATACATAAAGCTGACAACAGCTTGTTACGTTGATGAAAAACACACTTGAGCTAGTGAGGATGACCTCAGTCCAAAACAAACGAAAATCGATACAAAGAGTAGCAAGGTGAATCTGCATCCGTAGTCTTGAGAAGGAGGAGGCTAGCCTCCTCCTATATATATGTACCACATTTTTGAGAAATAAATTAATTAAGTATTTCTACATGGTATCTGAGCCAAAATTCTGAATATGTTCCTCCATAATAAATTTTTTGCTATTTTTTTCTTCTCCACCACCGTCCTCTTCTCAGCCGTTGACGTCCCCTCGGTAGGTGTTGTCGAACCTGCGGGAAGCAGGGGATGTCGACACCCCCATGTGGGTGTTGTTGAACCTGCGGGAAGCAGGGTACGCTACTACCGACCTTATCCTCGTCATATGCTGGCGTAGGCGAGTTGTTCGTTGGATCGTGGATAATCAGAGAGAAACTCTTGTGTGATCCTCTTATTTTGATCTCAGCGTGGGTTCTGAGATTAGAGAGCATACTTTCTGGAAAGTTTTGCATAGATCTCTATCTCTAGCCTTTGTTCCAGCGAGTTCTACATATCGTGTGCCTCTCGTACCGCATGAACTTGGAGGTGTACAGATTGATGGAGAAAGTCGTGATCGCATATAGGCATACGACCCGCGTTTGAGTTGTGTTTGATCTCGTCCTTGTGTTGAGTTTGCGATAAGAGAAACTTTAGAGATGGGAACACCTGTGACTAGTCAGGAGCTGAATGAGATACTGGAGGGGGGTGGCCAGGGTATTTCAAGCCAAATTAGAGGAGACCTCATCCAGTAGGAAAGTCGTACCAGCACCAGAAATTTCGCAGGTGATGAAGAAGTTACTGTTGCTACCCAATGACATCAAACTTGAGGGGACAAAAAACTACATAAGTTGGTCTAGGAGGGCGTTGTTGAACCTTCGGACCAAGGGACTTGAAAAATATGTAAAGGGAGAGTGCATTGAGCCAGAGGATAAGACGAGTGATGAGTGGAGCACATGGAGTCACCTTAATTCTCTGGTGGTTTCTTGGCTGCTGACTTCTGTGTCTCCATCCATAGCTGGGATGGTGGAGTCAATCTGCAATGCAGCTGATGTTTGGAAGACATTGGCTGGGATGTATTCTGGAGCTGGAAGTGTCATGTTGATGATGAAAGTTGACAAAAAGATTGATGCTACTACACAGGGGAAGAAGACAGTACTCCAGTATGCAGCGGAGCTACGTCGCTTATGGGAGGACTTGGATCACTATGATCCGCTATCATTGCAAAATTCGACAAATATTCTCCTTGGAAAACAGTACCTTGAGCGTAGGCGTGTGGCTCATTTTCTCAAGGGTCTGAACCCACAATTTTAGGCTAGGAGGGCAGCAATGTGTCATCTGCCATCTTTTCCATTCCTGGATGAGGCTGTTGCATCAATGGATCAAGAGGATATCAGACAGAAAGTAATAAAAGTTGAGACCTCACCCGCTGTCCGCTCGACATTGGTGATTCTTAATGCTCCCATCAGCGATGACAGGGAGTGCTACAATTGCGAAAAAAATGGCACATCAGCTACAACTGCCCTCAACCCCACAATTCTGGTCGTGGCGGAGGAGGTAGAGGACAGAGAGGTGGACTTACAAATCAAGGAGGCGGGGGACATAGAGGCCGGGGAGTTTCTCACCTAGTTATGACCGTGGAGACCACAACTAAGATGACCGGAGCCAAGATGATAGAGTTGGAGCAACTACGTTAGTTCAAGCTTCAGGTTGAGAGTTCTAAGGGCAAGGGATTTTCGTGTGGAATGACCACACGCTTGCACACTAAATCAGGAAAGGAGGTAAAATAACTATGTTGGTTGTAAAGGTCAAAATAATACCTCATCGCCTCTGATTGAATGTCCTTTGGTGTCGCCACCTTTGTCCCATCGTTACTGATCAGCCTGCTGATGTAGTTTGGTGATGACGTGCTTTCACGACATCGTGAAATACTTCGAACACCTGTCGTCATCCCGCAATCATGAAGATTTTCGCCCATCGTTCAAGCTCGATATGTTCTTGGAGACTGGGCACACCGACCTCGTGAACCAGCTTCCTCTCCTCTACCATAATTTTGATGTTCAAGATGTCACTTTGGAGCTGCTGCTGCACAGCTTGGAGGCACTGCTCCTCCTCGTGAAGCTTCCATACTGGCACCTTCTTGCACCACGCCTTGAGACCAGCCTTTACCTTTTTCAATCTGGTGACAAGCCGGAACTGGGGTTCCCCTAAGAGGCATCTGTATACCGGTCCTCACAACCTCCTTGTATCCATCCAGTATCTCCCACTTGTTATTGAACCGAAAAGGTCTTACATTTGACCTAGGTTGCTTAACTAGCCGTATGCAAACTGGGGAGTGATCTGACGTACCCCCATTAAACCTTCTACCCTCAGACCTGGGTATTTTTCGAACCAACTTCGATTCCCCAAGGCCCGATCGAGCTGACACACTACAAGCTTTCAGACAACCTTGTTGTGCCACATCTACAGATGTCTCATCCTTTCCAATGGCTGCAAACCAGACTGAAGAAGGCAATATTGAAAATTTTGTATAATACAGTCGAGAACCACCCTACCACCCACATTTTCATGCCTGTATAGCTAGCAACGCATTGAAGTCTCCCATAACGAGCATAGGTAGTCCGTATTGAGTATCCACCAATCTTCTAAGCCATCACAACTCACGCCATAATCCATCCCTTCTTTTTTTCTATCATTTTGCCCGTAGGCTACACCCAAAATAAACTTGAAGCCTCCCTTATTAGCAAACGAGACTGTAATCAATTGGTCAAGACACGTGTAACACTTGCCCATCCCAACTCCGGGAGTCCCATCGAACCCAAATGCGGGCCATGTCACAAATATGTATAACCTGCCTCCAATTGATAAGTATCCTCCTAGACAACATCCTTTCCAACTTGATTTTTGTCTCCACCAAAGCGCTAATACAATAATTTTTCTTCCTTAACACATCACATATCTCCTTCCATCTCCTCAAGGAGCCAGCCCCCCTTACGTTCCACAAGATCACAAAAATTAAATCTGTTATTTGTTCCCATGCATCTCATCTGAGCCATTAACAGGGCGATTAACAGTCTCGATCTGACCATCTTCCCGTGACACGTCTTCTCATCTATTGTCTGGTGCACTTCCCTTCATCGCGAGTTGTCTATGCACAGTACCTCCTTTCTGCCATGTGAGTCCAGTACGCTTAGACCCGTATCATCCTGTAGAGGCCCTGCATGTATCTTTCTACTCTTGGTGACTGGTACAAAGATATATCCGCCCACCTTCAACCGATTGCCGCTATAGTTGTTTTTATGAGCCCGCTCGTTAATTATAATCCTCGTCAGTTCCATTATTTTGCCTCTGCGGCCTTCTACCTCTATGTCCAGTATAATATTTTGCACCTGGAATACAACCATGCAATGATCCCCTCTGGTCCCCTTCCATCTGCTCCATTTGTGTTGTCTGCGGTATGAGAAAATCGTGCATTGGACAAATCCATCGCTATGTCGAGGCCAATATTAATTTTGCATCCCCTGATCACCAAATGCATTTTCACTAGTCCTCTTTGCAGCCTCCATACCACTGTTCTGGTTGTTACGTACGGCCCTGCTAGAGAAACCTGCCTCGAAGGTGTCCGTACCCAAGACCGCCTGGGCATTCCCACTATCGTTCAGCCCGGAAGAAATAGCAGCGCTTTGGTAGCTTAGGGTATAAGCGAGACATTCATTGAGGCTTGCTACCTACTTTGAATGGCGCATCGCACGCCCATCGAAGTCCTATACGACATATACATCGTGGTGCTACACCACAAATGACCCAATAGGAATGAATTCATGATAATGATGTCTTATGTAAAGGCGGTAAGAATAATCATGTAAATGATATAGGAACGGCCATTGGCTGGGGTAAGAATTTCATATGTTACAAAGATATATATGTATCACTGCTTGAACTGTTGATTAATTAAACTGTTGCCTATTAAACTGCCCGTCTTTAATTCAGAAGTGTTGGTTTAATGAGTGAGCTAGTTCTGCTCACCAGTACATGTTGAGTACTGACCCACGCCTCTGTGGGCAACCCAGGTGACCGAGGTATCGCGGGCGCTCAAGGGAGAAAAATCTTTCGTTCCATTTCAAAGTATTCGGACTATGGATTGTATATATAGGCCTTCAAGTTGGATTGGTTGTAAGCCTTCGGGCTGAGTTGTACCATGTCGGAGGGACCTGAATAAATTTACCTTCTTCGAATATATAGATCCAACGATTGTAAATAAGATGTTGATGTCGTCTCCAAGCAACATGATTTTGCTTTTCTTATGTGCATGTAGGAAGGAAAAGTGTTTGAAGTGATACGATGTATATATATTTGATATAATATAAGTAAGGGCAAAATTAGAAATTTTAGCTCAAGTGGAATACTTAAATTGGTTCAAATCAACGGCTAAGATTAGATGACTTAAAAAAGATCCAACGATTGTAAACATGAAGATGCTTGAAAATGCATAATAGAAAAATATGGATCCCTCGTGTGTATGTATATATATATATATATAAAGGAACTTTTTTGGGTGGGCTGAAGTCTATCCCAGCCCATGTACATGGTTCCGCTATTGAGTCATGCATGGTACAATGAAAAGATTTCAATGTAGAGAAATTTTGAGTTATCTTCCACTTTTTTTATCCATATTCAGGGTGCACCCCACATTGTTTCCATAATGTATAAAATCTTCCACTTTTGACGAAATTCGTCCAGTCATGACGATCAACGGCTCTGATCCAATTTTTTTTACGAAAATGTCCCTTAATGTCTTCTTCCCTATCCCCCTCACCCCCTCCCCGCCACCGCCGCACCGCCTCTCCACCCCGCCCTCCCCTCCGTGCCACCGCCCTCCCACCCCCCCCCCCCCTCCCTCCCCCCACTCCTCCCCGCCACCACCACCGCCCCCCAACCCCGACCACGCCCCCTCCCCCCAACACCGCCGCCGCACCCCTCCCCCCCCCCCCCCTCACGACCACCCCTCTCCTCGCGCTCGCCCCCCCCCCCTCCCCCACCACCATTGCTATTGCTGCAGCGGGTGCTACCCACGGCGGCGGGGAGGGAGGGTCGGTTGCGGGGAGGGGGAGTCGACGGCGGGAGAGGAAGGGCGAGCGCGGAGAGGGTGAGGGTCGAGATCGGGGGAGGGAGGGGGCGGGGGTAGGGAGGGAAAGCGGAGGCGGAGGCTGTGGCGGGGAGGGCGGTGGCGGGGGCAGGCGGAAAGGGGGGGGAGCGGGGGCAGGCGGAGAAGGAGGGAGGATGGAAGAAGAAGAAGAAGAAGAAGAAGAAGAAAAAGAAAAAGAAGAAAATAGGAATGGACATTTTCGTTAAAAATATTTGGTCAAAGCAGTTGACCATTAATTCTAGACAAATTTTGTTAAATGTGAAAAAATAATATACTTTTAAATATAGTAAAAAATGTAGAGGATAACTCAATATTTCTCCTCAAACTAATGTATACCGATCGGTCAACTGGGATACCGACATATTATAAGGTTTATCAATAGTTTAGCTAGTAACATAATAATCAAGTATCCAATGTTCAGTGGGGTTGACCATGATGAGTAGCTGCATGTGACGGAAAATTCACAATTTACTTAAAAGAATTATATTTGATAAAATTGATAGTTGTTGTTACATTCACTCATTTTTTTTGTTTTTTTGGACAGTTCTTTATTAAGTAGGATTGTGTGGAATATTATTAGTTATACGTGCTAATATAATAGGATTTTTGGATATGTCCTCTCTAATTGGATCCTGATATATATTTTATGGTGATGAGAATCTTTATATAATAAAGAATCAATCGAGTTAGCTATTAGAATAATAATTCTTATTGTATAATTAACAAGGAGTACCTTTCTAGTCTAATTTGCAACTCACTAAGGCATGCGTAAGCGCACGCACGTGTGTATATATAGAATTGGTTAGAAGATTTGTGGAAGTTGAGTGAATAATAGAAGAGATTTATATGAGATAATTTTAGAACCCTAACTCACTCAGATCATGGAGATAAATTTACAACTCTAAGGACTCGTTTGGTTAAAAAAAAAATGAAAAAAAAATCAATTTTTTTGTTATTTCTTCTTCTTTGAAAAATTGTTGTTTCTATCATTTTTTTTTCGAATGTTTGGAAAGATCAAAAAAATTGAAAAAAAAATAAATCTTTAGCGTGGAAAAGTGAATCATGGATAGGTGGGGGAACCATTTTCTCTCCTATTTTTTTTTTTTTTTTGAGAATCATTTTTCTTTCCTCCCCCTTTCCTTCATGCATCCAAACATAGGAAAGAAAAATAACTTTCATTTTTCAAGGTTATGATTCCGTGAACCAAACGTTGCCTTAGGTCATAGAGATTGGGACCTGTCAAGGGCGTAGCCATATAGGGGGCTCCACCCCATTTTTTATTTTTTTTTGCTTTTTTCTTTTCATACCACACTTAACCTATCCTAGTCCACTCCAGCCCACCCAAACTCAAATTTCTGGTTCTGCCTTTGGAAGCTTTCTTCAAATAATTTGGTAAGTGCTTTTATGATTCTTTGAGGTTAGAGAGTCGGTGAATGTAATGGAGGGTGGCATTGCCTCGATAACTCTTGTAATCTCTTTCTCTTTTGCACGGTAGAAATATTTCAATCACCTTTGGCCAAGACTGGTTCAAAATATTTGAAGGTCCATGACAAGAATCTAAAATGCGTCCTTAACTATTACTTATAGTATTATATGCTTTGTTTTGCCATAAAATACACGAAAGAATGAAAAAAAACCTGATGACATGAAAAGAATATAGTAGATCCAGCTGACTAGAATTAATGGACAGTAAAAAAACAAAGATCATGAATGTTGAATTTGTTCAATGATTATGGGCAACACATATAAAATATAGTATACATATAGACAGAGATAGATTCAAGTACGCTTCCGTAATTCGGTTATCTTTTCATCTAACTAGTTTTAAAAAATATAGCATACATATAGCAGCTTAATATTGACTTACCAAAACTAATATAATAGCAACATGCATATATAGTATAGTAGTATTAATTTTTCCATGGATACTATATTAGTATTAATAGCAATTGCATATAGTATTTAATTTTTTTCAAAACTACTATAATAGTATTAATTCCAGTATGTATATAATATTTAATTTATTTCCAAAGTTACTTATAGTAGGTTAAAAAAAAAATTGGGTCCTCGTTCTCGTTGTACTCGGCCACAACCGTTTCTGCCTTTCTCCGTGGAGGTAGTCCAGTTGAGATGGATCACGTTAAACTTCTCATGTGATTTATTTTTCGGTTTTGTTTATTTCTCTATTTATATGTGTTTTTGGTTAATTAAGCAATATTTTGGCTTTTCCACTAGAGTTGCTTCATATAATCAAGTTCATTCAAACCCTAATTATGGGTAGATTTGATATATATATATATATATATATATATATATTTTTTTATGATAGAGAGATTTAAGCATCTATATTAAATGTTAGTAGGAACCAATACCCTTGGCATAAAATAGTAAGTTGGCACATAAGCAGGTTTATATATATATATATATATATATATATATATATATATATATATATGTTGGAAGACACGGATACGACGAATAAGGACACGATATCGGATACAAGCATACATGCATTTTGAGATAGGAATTAGGATACGAAGAAGAAAAGTGAGGAATTAATTGATTACTTACTTTGACAGCATCCTCCAATTTCCCTAGCAAGAAATCTTGATACTCGGTGATTGTAGTGAACTGTGTCCTCCTCTTACTTGGAAGATCATAGTAGTTGAAAATAACGTCATTCCCTCCCGCACCAAACATAACCAAAGCATTCTCCAAAATCCTCCTCCCCCTCCCTTCCTCCTCCCCCACCACCCGCTCGAGCCTCGCCACGTACTCCCCGAACATGTCCAGCTGTCTCGACAGCGGCACGGTGTTCGATATGGCCGAGGTCAGGTCGTCCAGGCCGGCCCCGGCGGAGGCAAAGTTGACCCCGGTCCGGACGTCCTCGTCCGACAGGCCCGGGTCGAGCCAGGGAGGAGACAGCGGCTTGATGCCCAATGCGGAGGTGAGGAGGTCCGGGACTAGCAGGCCGTTGGAGAAGCGGCCCGTCGCGACCCGGTCCGGGAAGTCGAGGCCGTAGGGGAAGTGGTTGCTCCGGAAGGCGCTGTCGATGAACTTGTTGTTGCCCGTGTCGAGGGTCGAGTCGCCGAAGAAGAGGGTGGCGGTGAAGTTTGCGTCATGGTCATGGTCATGGTCATGGGGATTGGCAATGGATTGGTGTATGAAGAATGCAAGGAAGAGGAGGAGAGTATGGAGTGACATCTAATTTTCCCTTCTTTTGAACTTGTTGGGTGTGGATAGTATGGGGACAGGTTGTATATTGTCTTTTAAAGAATAGGGAAAGGTTATATATGCGTGTGGCCAATCTTTATGTGTTAGCACTAATTTGGAGAGATTATATTTAAATTGCGATTGTTATTGGATGGTGATTGGGCACCTATACTAACGTGGTTGATGAACAACTCAAATGCAAACCTCACCTGAAAATTTTGCTCCCTTAATAAGTGTATATGATTAGTAAAATTGATCTGAATTGTATGTATATCCGAACACACACTATGTTTTTCTGTTCGAATTTAGGTAAGGTTTCGAATTTTTTTATATATGCAGCTGTATATTAAGCATATCAAGTTAGTAAACAATTGCCACACCACTAAACTCATGTGGTTAAAGTAGGCATTTTTCTTGGCTAGGAGGCAATTATTTTTTATAATTTATTCTCCAATTTAGACATGTCCATGTGTCATGTGGAAATGTGTGGGTGGTGTGTGTTATTCAAAAAAAAAAAAAAAATAGTAAGAATGCGTGGCAACATTGAAACATTGAACTTCCACAATTTTCTAATTATTTTTCTTAAATTTAGATCATTTCGGAGATTTTATCCTAGCCATTTCATGTCACTCATCAAGTTATTACAGAGATTAGTACGTACTTCATAGCTTAAAAAGATTTGTTTTTTTTCATGTTCTAATCACATTTATGTATTTAATAAACTTTATATTTCATTTATGTTACTCTATTTCTGATTTCTTAGAGCATCTTCAACCCTGTTGTGAGTTTGGAAAAAATGGTTACCATATAGGAATTACAACTTCTTATTTCAAAATTTCTTCTCCAATACAAATGTGAAATAAATTGTGAAGTTGACATGGCAATGACATGTCAAAGACAATGTGAAGTTGGTTGTCTAGATCTAGACAATGGACTTCACAATGCTTTACTTCCACATCATCAATTATGAATAAAAATATTTATAAAAAAATGTAAAAAAATTGTCTTAGAAGTTAGAAAAAAATAATTTGTATTGTCTTCTCAATACTTTTGTATTGGAGAACATTTTTTTATCACATTGTCTTATGTGAATATTCTTGCCACATATGAAAGACATTATCTTGTGTCTTATGCCACATAGAAATCACAACACAAAACAAAACAATAGGATTAGAGATGCGCTTATCTATTATTGAATTATTGATTCGCATTACAGCCATAGGGTGGGAAGATCGAGCGAGCTATAACTGAAGTGGAAGAGAGAAGGGAAGTTATAGCATGGTGATGTTTCATATTCTATATATGGAATCATATGCTTCCATTGAATAATTGAAGACAGGTGCATCTTAGGTGGAGATATTAATAGGGGAAGGTGATGAGCCAATGACTTGACCTAAACCTTACTATAATATATATTACTAGACAAGTTAGGAAGTGGTTGCATGAAATTGTTTCATAGCCACATATGTACATAGATCTGAATTTGGATTTATTGCCGCCAACTCATATTTTACATGTTGGATTGTATCTCGCATCTGATTAAACTTGCAAAGTTTCAATGTTTGACTATGCTAGCTAATTTGAAGATGAAATAAAAAAGAGTTATACATAGAGATTACAAACCGGATAAAAAGTGGAAGGATAAAACAAAAACAAATGAGATTGATCATGTACTTAGTAAAGAGTTATTTTTTAAGTCATAAGTTAAATCTCTCTCTATAGAAATTTCCAATAATTAAGTATATAATTATTGAGTCAATGTGTTCTTTGACTCTTATAATGTTTACCTTTATTTCCAACAATGTCGCAGTCCATACACAGGAGCGGATCCAAAATTATTGCCGAGGGGGACAGCCTTCATTTGAGTATGGTAAAATATAAAAACCTTAAGGAAGATTAATGGTTTTCGCTAGGGAGGACATATCTAGATAGACTATAAAGAATCTGAATCCAATCTGAATCCATTTGCTTACACAATTGTTTTGATGGACCAGCATGAAACTTAGACTTAATGTTCTTAGTTGGCTGATATGACCATATTGGCTACAGAAAATCTGGATCAAATACCAGCATGAAACTTAGACTCAATGTTCTTAGTTGGCTGATATGAACATATTGGCTACAGAAAATCTTGAATCCATTTGATCCGAAATAAAAGTAGCACAATAGTTTTGATGGACCAGCATGAAACTTGATGACATATTCTTACTTTTCTGATGCATGATACAATTCTGATCAAAACCATTTCATATTTTCAGCAAGCAGAACACGGAATTAATCTGGACACTGAAACCTGCAGTTGCAAAATAGAACAACAGTGCTCACCAAACAACCATAAACCAAATGCTTACAGTTAATTAATATCAATATATAGTATATAAGATCCCACACTCACAAAGGAACCCCAAGAGAACCAGCTAAAACAGAACATTCAATTGAATCTAGACTGCAGTTTGGTCCCTGGAAATCTATCACTATACTGCAGGACAGTATTTGCAATAAATAACTAGTCAACTTGAGCAGAACATTCAACTGAATTCTGAACTATAGTTGAGTGTTTCTTCTATGGTTAATTCTCGAGTTAATTGAATCTAATGTTTGGATGTAAAAAAAAAAACTTTTTACAGCAAATAGAAATGAAAAGTATCAACATCTATTAGTAAAAGTAACATTAGAGCCCCAGTCATCACAAATTCAGTGCCTTCAAGGAAATTTGCTATTATGTACAGCGAGGTCCCAAAGAATGTGGAATCTCATCATAAAGTCTTCGTGAGGCTGTAGATTCACTTCCGCCATCTTGCTCTCTATGACCCGGTGCTGCCCATTAAGTGACTCTCTTTTCCTTCTTTGTAATGTATAGAGTGAAACTTTACACAGCAAAATGTATGGTAATGTTGTGTGTATGTCTAAAGATGGCTTTCCAAGCAACTAGTAGTTAGTGGCTTCAGAAGAGGCATTTCTGCATTAGATGTCATCATCACCAAGTTAATGCAACTGTTAGTCTCTCTGATAGCCGATAGGTTAGCATCCTCAGCTCCGCCATGAGGCTTCACCTACTTACCATACTCTTTCTTTGTCCTGTTTTACGATTCCTACTGTTCCGAATCATTGAAGCCTTCAAGCCACAAACTAGTACCACTGCAACAGGAGAGCATAACGGATCTCCTCATCATAGAACAGACAATGAGGGTCTTTCCTAGCTATTATTCTTCCATCATGCCCATTTCACTCTCAGACCAAACTACTTTCCATGGTCCCTTTTTGGTTCCTATTCTGGAAGTGGAAAAAATAATGGTTAACAAAGAGATTCACATCCATCTGAGACGAGAGTAAATTCTTCTGTACCTCCAGAACCCTGCAGCAGCTCGTAAGCTCATAAATAGAAAGAGCCCTGTCCAAACTCCAGCAAGACCAAAAATAGGTGAAGCTATTAGAAGGAAAGCTGATGAAACCAGCCCTACAAATACCTGAAAATAGGTTCACAACCAATTACAAGTATATTCCAATGAGTACAATATGAAAACATAGATACAAGAATTAGGGATCCGCACCATTGAGTATGCTGAGAATGCAAAGTCAGAGACTCCATAATAGAGCCCATCAAATATAAAAGCAATTGCATTGATCGGCTGAGAAGCAGCAACAAACTGCAAATGCCTAAGAGTCAAGAATCGAGGTCTCGCCATGTCTTAGAAATAAAAAGGGGAAATTTGATGGAGGTCCCTCTAATGTTTCTAAACCTGATCCCGGTTCGTACCCAAACTTTTATTTCTACCGGGTGCTTTGACTAGTCAAAAGCTATACTATGAAAATTTAGAAAAAATGGGAAGGATAAAATTGCCCTTCCCTTTATATTTACTGTTGCTCTCTCTCTCTCTCTCTCTCTCTCTCTCTCTCTCTCTCTCTCTCTCTCTCATTTCATATATAATTCTCTCTAATCTTAGATATAATCTAATAATTCTATATACAATTCTCTCTCTACTTTTAGAAATAACCGAATCTATCTACATATATATACACTAATGTGGATGCAAATTAGTAAAAGGGGTCACGGGTCTAGTTTTGGGTGGGTTTTATTTGGCTGAATGTTAACTTTTGATGCTTTTCTAGTTTGACTAGGATTTATTTTTTGGGGCTTACGTTAGGTTTCTTTCTTATAAATAGGACTTTTCAGAAGAAAATAAACAAGATTAATTTTTTTTGCTTTAATTTATCTATGGAGTTTTATTTATTATGATTCTCGTTATTGAGAATTGACATGAAAGCCCTCGTTATCTTAGGACGGTGGTTTTTCAGCAATCGGTGTTTTCGTGGTGTGTCTTATGGTATCAGAGCCTTGATCTGCTGAAAGGCGTGATGGGAACTAATGATGACCATGGCGACCAACTTCTCCCTAACGAAGTACATAGAGTTGAAGGCTTCTTTGCAGTGTTTCCTCGCATCGAAGTTCTCTCTGCGGGTATTGAATCTACGCATTCGTAAGTTGAACTGGTGTTAGGCTTTCAAGAATTGTCGAGAAAACCACTTCGAGATCCAAAAACGGAGTCAAGGGTGAGTAACACTAGAAACCTCCCAGGAGAGAGCCATGCATCAACACGAGATAATCGTCCATGGAGGGCTCTTGTGGATTTGTCTAGAGTGAACAAGGAGGGGTTCAATGATCATGACGATCATGGTGATGACAAGCTAGCTAACCGAGGGTGCTATCGTAGTTTGGATGGTGCGATCACTATAGAAACTATGGGAGGAACGATTTTTGCGATGAAGGAAATTGGTTCGACGATGACTATGCTTATCAACATGGCAGTCGTAGGAAAGTAATTCAAAAAGATGTGGTGTTCCATGGTGTAACAACAAAGATCGTGCCAATACCTAGATATATTCTGCACAAAAGGACATGTTCAGAATCCGTTGTACCATCAATTGTAGAAGATTATAGCTCATGATCAACGACGACGGTCAACTAAACCTCATGATCAACGACGACGGTCAAATAAACCTCATCAGCAGACGAGTGGTCAAAGTTGTAGGGTTGGATTGGAGAAGCACCCAGACCAGTACTCCATCAGAAGGGATCGAAAGCGGCAAGCGGCAAACTGAATGAGCATTGCAATATTCTTTTCTCTAATAACGCTTATCCAGCTATACTGCAACATTATGAATTTTTTCGACGTCAATTTTACATTGCTAGGGAGGCCGTGGCAATCCAAGGTGGGCGTGAAGGATGACAAACGTAACAAAACGTATCGGCTAGTAAAGGATGAGACGAGGTATAGACGTGCACATTTACAGAAAAGTACCCGTACAAAATCTTTACAGGAGGAAAAAGCTTTTTTATATCAATGATGGTCTCCACGAATGAAGCGAAAGCAGACTTCAAGAAAGCCCATGAGGTGTGCGATTTGGTAGCAAAGAAAAGTGTACATGTCGAAGAGTCGACGGAAGAAGGAGCGAGTCCAATAGACGTACAATCCGTACTCGACAAGTTTCGCAATGTTCTTCTGGAAAAGTTTCCTCGATGACTACCAACCATGTGTGACATCCAACACATCCTCGTCCTTGGCTTGTTTCTAGTATAGATTTATTAAGGTTAACACACTATCGCATGAGACTATGGGAAGACAAGACCCTTTCAGAGAAGGTAGAGAACTTGAACCATAAGAACTCATGGTCAAGTTATCTACTAGAGAAAGGAATATTAGCAAAAACATGAGCTCGTTAGTCAAAAGCCCGTGTGTGGTTAACAAAATCACGATTAGTTACAAGTTTCCGATGTCACGACTAGATGACTTGTTAGATGAACTGAGTGTGACCAACGTCTCCAAGGTAGATCTATGAAACGGCTACAAACAAAAAATGTATCCGGTCGGGAGGTAAGTGGAAGACGTCGTTAGTTGTTGGTCATAGTATTTGGGTTGTCCGGCGCATTCCAATATTGGGAGCACTAGTTGAGATTTTTGTAGACGCACGTGTTCAAATATGGAGTTTCAACTGGGTGTCTGACACACTTAGTATCTGGGCTTTGTTGGTAGCTACGCTCAGCCATGAGATTCTAGACTTGGTATACATTAGAGAGCTTTATGTGGAATACGAGAGTTTTGCGGAGGCATGGAAGCAACTTCGTTAAAAACAACTCGTCAATAACTTCTACATCAATGACAGATTTTTAACTAAAAGAGATTTGTTTTGCGTCCTCGTACATCTTGGAGGAAAAAGCTGATTAGAGATCTCCATAACGACAACTTGACGGCATATGCGATGCACATGATGAAATTGTTCTTTACTAGAGGTGCGTTTCCATGGAGTTCACGAGGCCGTTCAGAAGCGACTAGAGAAGGCTAATGTGAGACAATGTAAACAACTACAAAAGATTTCGTACCAGCACCGTAGACACATAGTTAGCAACATCGATGGTAACGTCATCGTGTGCTTTGGGAATGATGTGATATCGGTTGGGCCTTACGATACACTTCATCCAAGGAAATTGAGGTTGTTCAAAGTGCGAAGAAAAAAAAAGTTTAGTTGGGGAGATGGGCATCGATGAGCTTTGTTGTCATTGACAACGAGACACTTTATCCAGATGGCAGCACAAAGAATTCGAGTCGGATTTGCTACAAGAGAAGGGTCTCACACTGATGTAGATGCAAATTATTCAAAAGGGATCCATTGTCTATTTTTTGGTGCATATTTGA
Source organism: Iris macrosiphon (assembly GCA_036927795.1). NCBI lineage: Eukaryota > Viridiplantae > Streptophyta > Magnoliopsida > Asparagales > Iridaceae > Iris > Iris macrosiphon. The sequence continues at coordinate 54,000,823 of JAYESA010000020.1, read as the reverse complement.
CCGAATCTTTTATAGTTGTTTCATAATTATCTTTTGATTGCTTTCCTAGTTTGATTAAAAATTATTTCTTAGGGATTAAGTTAGGTTTCTTTCTTATAAATTGTGGTGCGGTATTGTAAATTATAGTATTGTACTATAAACTATAATGTGGTTCAATAAATTATCAATTATTTTTTAATGCATCGGCGCCTCTGTAAAAATTTGATTGATTCAATCGTGCTTCAATGATAGATCCCCTTTGAACCAATATTAGGGTAACATTTTAGTTTACTATTTTGAAAACTAATTCGATGTACTAGTCGAATATTTTTAACATAAAAGTTCATAGCTAAGGTGGTTGAGACATTTAATATAGTTTATGTTATATTGGGTTCAATTCCAACAACCTTATTACTTTGAACAATATGCTATGCCTATAAAATTTTAAGTGAAATTTAGAAAGGAAAAAAAACAGACGAAAAGTGAAAAAGAAAAAGAGAGAAGAAAAAGGGTAGGGAAGAAAGAGAAGCGGAAGGAGAGAAGGTGAGAGAAAGAGAGCAGGACAGATAGGAATAGAAAATTAGTTTTGACTAGATAAGGGTAATTATGTACTTCCATGTTTTATTCCTTTTTTTGGTTTTTTTTCCACAAAATTAGTTTTGACTAGTCAGGGGACTGGATGTGAATAGAAAATATAATAGGGACCAAGTTCATGTTTAAATTTTTTTAGAGGGACCGGAATCAAATTTCCCCAAATAAAAATATCGTAGTGTCGATCTTACCAGGACTCCAGATCGAGCTATGTCCAGAACGGCCATCTCTGTGGTGAATATGGAGGAAAATGACCCAAAACCAAAGAACAACAAAAAAGCCAATGCAGTTCCAGTCATTGCTCCAATCTGCTCAAAATCCAGTAAATAAGATTAAGGATATGTGGAGTAATTAAGTATACATGGGTTTTCTGCTATGCTATTGACCTGTAAAACTCGGAGTACGATTAGACGAGCTTGTTTATAATTGCCCCTCGTGTATTCACTTGCCAGTAAAGCCTGTGAAAGATATGATAGAATGTGACATCAACTGAGACCAACTTTGAGAAATTTCAATAGTTGTGATTCTATACAATACAAAAAAATTATGAAAGTGCAACAGCAATGGTTGATATACTTTTTCTTTTATGGGCCTTTCTTAAGTTCCACAATCCCTAGTTTGACAAATAATGTGAACAAACGTACTCAGAAACAGGCATAGGAATATAAAACAAACCTGACCAGCAAGTGCTAAAGCATCATTAAGCAGGGATATAGCCAACCATACTTGTAAGCAAATCTGATGACCAGCCATTGAAACAGGACCTTCCCGTGCAGCCATGGACGTTGCCAGAGTCATAGTTAGAAGCGAGGCAATTGTTCTGCCAATCAAGAGTCCACCTGAACAAAGTAAATGAAACTACCAGTTATATGATATATTCATTTATGTGTTTGTTAGTACTTTCCTCTATATATTCTCAAGTATATTTATATTGTTAAAATGTTTGTAATGTTTGTATGACTATTGTTCAGTTCCATTTGATGAATATTCTGGCCCTCAGAACAGTCGATGGTTTTCCAAGTAAACAAACAGAACCTTCTTCTCACGATTACTTAAGACTAACATTGTCAAAAATTATCTAATTCTTACTGAAGTAACTGTGCACCACAAAATATATATATTATTGCAGAACAAAAATAACCCTCAATGAAAGATATATGAATGAACTTTCCTTGGTTATAAGTTATAACAGGGAAAACTATCTCAGCCCTTCTGCTCCTGCCTGCATGAGCTCAACTGCATGTTAGGAAAAGGTAGGTCCACTGTCCACCTACTCCACAATCCATGCTTCTCTTGCTCCTTGGATTCCCAAGCTTTTAAATTGATTGCAAATGAGATAGCAAATTGGCAACAACTCCTACAAGGTTGTCACGTTAGGCCGACATATCGTATGAGAGTTTCTGATGGAGATTTGCAACTACTTGTCATGCTCCACATCCTACCCTGCCTGATGAGAAAATCCTTAGATGACCATGATGATGGCAGTGGGTACTCACCACTCGAAGAAAATGTTATTTCTATCATATTTTACATGAACATGAATATAGACATGACACAGTAAGGACATGTGACACACTGACACTGATGAAGCATCTATATTAAGTGTCCTAATGTATTTTGTTGTGTTTGTGTCATGTCTAACGTGTGTCCTACACGATATGAAACAGACAAGGGCGAGTTTGGAAGTGATAGTACTTCCTAGGTCTTCATGGTGAGTGATGAAAGTTGTATCAGTATAAAACTAACACTTGACACATGTTTAAAAACATATACCATATCCAACCTATGATGCTCTGAGCAGTAGAAAGAGAAAAAAGTTGGTTGGGTGATTTTCCACCACTAATACATTTACCCACCCATTCAATCTAGTTATCCAAATTATGTCTAGACCAAACAGTGACTTCCTATAAGGATGAGTTTAAGTTTGGAGATGGAGAAAGGAGATGGAGAAAAGAGAAAGAGAAAGAGAGAGAAAAAGAAAAAGAAAAGTAGGATAAGAGAAAATATTAAAAAGGAAGATTGCAAGGACATAAAATCCTAGTTTGCATCCCTGTCTATTTATATTGATTATGCAATACACTCACAATTACTATTACATCCTCATAAGATAAATAACAAAATAACTAACACCCTCCCTCAAGCTGGAGCATATAGATCAGATATGCCCAACTTGCTACATAAATCAAAAAATGGACCACGAGCAAGTGGTTTGGTGATATTGTCACCTAATTGATCATCCGACCGAACATGAGTGATAATCTGTTTCTTCAGCAACAAATCACGAACAAAATGACAATACATCTCGATATGCTTAGTGCGGTGATGAAACACCGGATTACTTGCGATAAATATTGCAAACTGATTGTCACAATACATCTCCATCAGAATAAGAATCATAATCTCCATTTCATGAAGAAGAGACTGCACCCATATCATCTCAGAAGCTGTATGAGCCATCACACGGTACTCGGCCTCTGTACTAGAACGAGCCACAATATTCTGCTTCTTAGTACGCCACGTGACAAGATAGTCACCCACAAACGTACAATAACCAGAAGTAGACCTATCACTGTGACTGCCTGCTCAATCAGCATCACTGAACCCCGTCACCGTAAGCAACTGGGAAGGTTTGTACAACAAAATATTTCCAGGTGCACCCTCAAGTATCGAAGAATGCGAGAGATAGTCTCCCAATATGGTTGTCGTGGGGCATGCATAAACTGACTAACTTCTCCAACTGCATAGGTGATGTCTGATCGTGTAACACTAAGATATATAAGTTTGTCAACCATACGTCTATAGTATCCAACATCCTTAAATAACTCTTTCCTACCAGTATCAAGCTTGTCATGATAATCCATAGGAGTCTCAACTGGCCGACACTCCAACATCCCAGTCTCGGAGAGCAAGTCTAGAACATACTTGCGCTATGACAGATACACACCCTTCTTAGATCGATCAACCTCGATTCTAAAAAAATATCGAAGAATACTCAAATTCTTAGTATTAAACTGACGACTAAGATAGGCCTTCAAGTCCACAATCCCAGCATAATCACTCCCAGATATAATGATATCATCAACATAAACAATCAACACGATAATACCTGCTGAGGAAGAATGACAAAATACTGAATGATCTGATGTGGTGCATCGAAATCCATATTGAATGAGAACTGAACTAAACTTGTCAAACCAAGCTCGAGGTGATTGTTTTAGTCCATATAATGCTTTCTTCAATTGACATACGAGTTTTCCATTTTCTGCCACAATATTCCGGTGGTTGATCCATATAAACCTCCTCATGTAAGTTACGCAAGAAAGCATTTTTTATATCCAGCTGATATATAGGCCATTGACAATTAACCACCACAGAAATAAGAATCTGAACGGAATTCAGCAAAGTCACTGGAAAAAAATTCTCCATATAATCCACACCATATGTCTGAGTATACCCTTTTGCAACTAACGGTGCCTTGAGGCGCACAATTGAACCATCGAGATAATACTTAACAGTGTACACCCATCTACAACCCACTGTCTGCTTCCCAACAAGAAGTGACGTAAGTTCCCAAGTCTGATTTTAATGTAAAGCATACATTGTAATGTCCCGCTCCGTACGGTGCATTACGATGAGTCGGAATTGGAAACAAGTATTGATTCGAGTTTGGTTTCATGTGCAGGCTTTACGCAGAACTTTCTGAAGTCGATATCTCTCCCCGATGCGGGCAAAGAAGTTCGGAGTCAGCATTATTGATGGATCAGCGGGCCAGTTCAGAACAGTGCACGAGAGATCGTGCATCACATCAGATCACGAAATTTGGGGATAGGTTGTATTGACTCAGCAAAGCGATAGACTGTGTCGGCTCGGTAGAACGATAAGCAGATAAGGAAAGGTGGACAAGCTCTGACCCTTCTCCTCTACTCCTTCATGCCTTAATAAAATACATAGTTGCGTGCTAGCAATATCATATATTCAATGTGCGTGGCTCGAATAACAGAAGTCGTAACATACGTTGAACACTAAGATAGAACATTGAAACAATTATATCGAAGCGTGCATCAAGTGCACGAGTATCGAACGGGAACGCTTCGTCAAGCGAGACGAGCAGTTGTGGTGCAACGCCATTGAACTGCCGGTATGCGAAAGATGAAAGCGTGCATCCGTGCACGAGTATCAGGCAGAACACTTCATCAAATGAAACGTGCAGTTGTGGTTCAAAACCGTGCAAGTGTGTTGGAAGGGGCATGGTGTCACGAAACTATCGGAAAGGAATATGGCACCACGGAACAATGTTTCGAGAAGTGGCATGGTGACTCGGTATGTTGGGACCAGCGGATCGCCAACCAGAACAACGATCGGAAGAGTAGCAGTGCCACGAGTATGGTATAGTAGGACAAGAAAACTCGTACATTGTCGTACTTACAAAGGGAAGCCATGTTGGTGTTTAGTGGGGCGAGAAGACTCGTACCTCACCGAACTTACATTTTGAAACGTTGCATGGTCAATGGTCATGGACATCATATGCACAGGCATTCCTCAACAGGCGCATCGGGGCACCGGGACCGTTCGCCTAGGAGGAATTTGGAAGTGCTTTCACAACACGGTATAGCGAGACTTTCAGTCGGACTTGCTACACAGAGCTGGAATGGCGAATCGCATACCTTGGAAACGTCCTTCGGGGCGTCGGCATTGTGGCCCTCAGGCTAAGCAGTCAAAAACGGTTATATATCGGTTATATAACCGATATATAATGATATCGGTCTTGGACCGATATTTTTTTGAAGAAATATCGGTAAAATATCGGAACCGATATTATCGGCCGATATGGCCGATATTGTTCGAAATATCGATTTACAAAAAAACCGATTTCTCACGGTTTTAGTTTTGCTATAGAAAAATCGATATTGAATGATATGACATTCACATCAATGGAGAATGGAGATTACATCTTCTGCCATCAAAATCTCCATACATCAAACTTATTAGAGATGTAGTTCCTCAAGTGGTCTCCTTTATCTTGGATCTCTTGGATTTCTCGACGATATGTATACTTTCTGCATATTTTATAATAGAAAACTATTAAGTGTATTGTTCATATATAAAAATTGTGTTAAAAATGCAAACCGATATTTACCGTTATAAAACCGATATATCGGTGATATATCTATAACTCTACTGGACCGTTATCATGAAAAAACCGTTATTAACTGCATAGCCTCAGGTCGACTCGGACTGAGAGGATGTGCCGCTAATGTCGTGGCATTACGAACCTCCAGCAGGACTCGCACTACGGGCTGAAAGGGCTGCGCGCAATGCCATAGTCCAATATGGCGCTCGTGTCACCAACGACCTTCATATAGATAAGAGGCGGTGGGCTATCGAACATTTCAGGCAGGAGGATGTGTTCACTTTGCCTCGTGCAAGGGTAGGCGCATTAGTTAGTATCCACATTGCCTTGAGCAAGAGTGTGCACATCGGCTATAATTAGAGTCGCCGTTGAGCGAGACGACTTAGCGTTTTTCATGTGTTACATACGCGATTCGAGTATAACCTGCAAGCATGTTTAGTTACCGATGCGATCGAGTATAACATGTTCGAGTATAACATACTTATCTGCTTTATAGGGCTAGTTCTGGAGGAGGAAGGCGAGGGAGGAGGAGTTAGGGTTCAGGGCTAGGGCGGAGCGGATGACCGGAGCGGCGCCGCGATGTTCGGGCGGGTGATCTGGCGGTGGGGCGCGGAATTCGAGACGCTTTATAGGGCGCCGGAACAGTGTTTCCGGATGAGATTAGGATTAGGGTTTCGGTGAAGGTTTCGGGTCCGGGTCGGGTTCGATTCAGATCCGACCCGACCCGTTAAGGCTGGGTTTGGTTCGGTTCGGTTTGACAGTGGTTTGGTTTGGTTTAATTCCAAATAAACCGGGTTCAGTCAGGGTTTAATTTGGTTTAAATATACATTAGTTTTTAGGGCTTTAAAAATGCTTCTGGGGTCCAATAAATTTCCGAAAAATTACCCTATGCCTAGTTTTTCAATTCACACCCAAAAATATTATTTTCATAATATTTTAATATTAATTAACATCATTTAAAAATTCTTTAATCACAAAATACCTTAGTTTTAATTCCAGAAAATTGTGAGAAAAAATGTTTTTAAAAATTCTAAAAAATCAGGGGGTTTACACTAGATCTCATAAACGAATAACGAACGACTACGAACAACGAACGGCGAATCATGAAAAGTAGACGAAAAGCAGCCAAAAAAAAAATCGTGGATTGGATTTACAGTACCTTCAAAAGATGCTCTGATACCAAGTTAAGTTTGGAGATGGAGAATAGAGAAAGAGAAAAATAGGAGAAGAGAGAATATGAGAAAGGAGATTGCAAGGACATAAAATCCTAGGTTGCATCTCATGTCTATTTATATTGATTAATACACCAACAATTGCTATTATATCCTCATAAGATAAATAACAAAATAACTCGAGACAGAAATTCTTATTGTCACACCTTTGGATGTAAATTTTCTAATAAACCATCTTCAATCGTTTCACATTTCAAAGGCTGTCTGTCAAGGTCAAACTATGAAACTAAATGTAGTTGAAAGGGAAGTAGAAATGTCCTTCTCTGGCATAAAAATTACATACAAAGAAAGGAAAAAAAGGACCTGATAAAGTAGTGCAAATCTACTACAAAAAATATGATGCACAGTAAAAACAATGCATATGAAAGGAGAGATGCTAGTGGTTGAGACTCTTGAGAGCTTCGCAAGAGGAGAGAGAGAGAGAGAGAGGGGGGGGGGTTAGTTTTGGGAGGAGTTGTTATATTTATCATTATTACTATAATTACTTTCATCGTCATCATCATTAATACTTATTATTCTCATTGCTTTTATTTATTTGTATTATTTATTTATATATTTATTTGTTTTGGCAAGAGGCGGGGTTTGCAGCTCAATGGTGCCATACTTCAGTAGAAATCACTTGTTTTGCCATTAAATCTATAAAAGTTCACACATGCTTACCAGATTTTAAGTAACGAGTAACTCCTCCATCAATAGTGTTTGGAGAAACAAGTACAACTTTTTCGTTCAGCTTCCAGAGGAGAATAAAGGCCATCACATACCTAATAGAAAAACAATTAAGTCGTCATAGAAAATGAAAATAAAACATAAAAAATCGTGTAAAATACACTGAAATACACTTTCTATGATACATTACTTTTGTAATAATCTCGTAATGCACTATACATACTCAGATATTGCAGTGGAGATTGCAGCACCATCTATGCCTAGACCTAGGAGAAATATCATAATAGGATCCAATATTGCATTTAGTAAATTGCCTGCACCTGATATCCAAGCGATTGTTAAATGGTGTTCCTTCATGCTTTTAGGATTATCTTCCCAAGACAGAAAAAAGTCAATTGGACTTATTTAAATGAAAGTTTAAGGCATGCTCTAATGAACTGTTCAAGATAAATATTAATTAAAATAGATCAATAGCCTCATAAGATTACTTTTAGAGTAAAATGCTCTTTCATGGTGATTTAATGGGAAACCTTTTGGGTCTTGTTACAAGATCATCCTTCAAAACAGGATAAGTCGTCAAGCATTCGCTAAGAAACTGAATTTTAGTTAGCTGTTGCTTTTATAAGATAAAACGCCATGAATGTATTGATACAAAGTAGGAAACCAATTATTCCAAGTTTCTAGCAGATATAATCAACATGCCATCAAGTAGCTTTGACAAACTAAATAAATAAAGGGAGACAAACAACAAGAGATCAGTCAAATGCACAAGTTGCTAGAACACGGTGTGGACAAAAATGGCCAGCCAGCTAAACTTAAGTTCAAAGATTTTCCTAAAAGATGGTCTAAAGGGGATTGCCCTCGGGCCTTGGCTAATCCTTCATTCCCCGATGAATCATATGCCCGATGACTCATATGGTGCTAGTAGGCACGGAGACAATCATGTGGACAATCTTAGCATGAGAACTAGCACAAACCCATTCATACACGATATATCTCTACAGCTCACACCAATGGAAACAGTATCATCGGTATCTGGGAAATGATAATAACCCACCCCCCGACCACCGAAGCATAGAGGAGCATGTAGTAGTGGTATTAACGCTTCATAATGTGTGGTTGCCAAATTGATGCTAGGTAGTTGTTAACAATACTATTAGGGAGCAAAGGTTGGACAACCAAGTGGTTGAGGCCAATGGTTTAGCCATGCTTTTCATCCAAGGGACGTGACCCTTACTATTAAAAAATAATAAATTATAATAAACACAGAAAATAATGGTGATCCGGTTGACGGTCTCAGAAAGGAACGAAATTTATGTCGTAGGACAAGTTTGACGTTGAGAATCCAATGGTACAAGTATCGTCACGATCCAAAGAGTGCTTAGAGAATAATTACAAATTTTCAAAAAAGATCGATACGGTAAAATTCGACAGATACGGGCCAAATTCGTCACATACGGTCGATTAATTCGAGTTCCGTCAATTTCCACACATCGACTATGATCGTACGCATCTTTCGATGCAATAGGTTCGTACCGGGATCGCTCGGATCAACGGAACGATATCCAACCCGCGATTTAATTAAAACATAAATGTTTAAGTAGCTCACTTCGAGCCTTAGGACGACCCACAAATGATGGAAAGTACCAAAAAAGACTAACAATGCTCTTGATTTTCTTAGTTTAATGAGAATACATAAGTGTTGTATCAGGTTCAAATTGAGTATGATACTTACTTGTGGTTTTTATTTTATTAGTTGTTTCAATAGCATTATAAATTTATTTTGCGTATCCACATTTGTCCTATGAATCACCGATACTTCATTAATGACCCTTGGTACTGGGTACTTATCTTGTATTTGTAATGCTCAACTACACCTTGTTAAGTTTCGGCTACATCTACAGTTCCAACACTTGAATACGGACTTGGTATGGCTCCACAGGGCACAATACAATATCTATTATATATAAATAAAAATAAAAATAAAAAATCAAAATTCCAGGGGGGGCGCAAACGCGGCCCCTAGGGACCAGCTGGCTACGCCCCTTGTTGAGACTTTGGTATAGGGATGGGGAGGTCAAAGACTGAGTCTTGTTATTCTAAAAAAATATTGTTGGGGTCATCTTGTGGATGGGTAAAGGGTGGGTGGGTGACGATGGGGGTGGAAGTAAGGGCTATAAGGCTTGATAGATGGGTAGAGTGAATGATTTTAAGATTCTTGCATGAATGGTAGAATGAAAAAAGTAATTATAATTGTGGCATGTCAAATTTGTCATATCATGTCTTGGTGTCCATGTCCATCTACATGCTTCCTGAATAAAAATGGGTACAAATATCCCGAATTCATGGATCACAGGAATTCACATGAAGTATGAAATGTTTGGTTGTTCTACATTTTTTACTTCGAATTTCAGTTTCAGATGTTTCCTTCTTAATATTTAATAGCGATTAACCAAACGCACGAATCTAAAACGTTAATAATACAATTTTGTTTAATAGCAAAGCTCATACTTGGTTCACAAATCTAGGGGTTGAATATATAGACTAACAGCCCACTAACATGGAGTAACATACCCAGCCAAACAATCCCATACATGCATTTATGTTATTTGGATTCAGCTCTCCTCTTCGATCCCGAAAAATCAATTGAGCTAACTGGATCATCTTGATTTAAGCCTTCAACTAGGTCCCCACAGAATGGGGAAGGCAAGTGACAGGACTTTGTATTTCATCACACGAGAAGATACAAGAGAAGTGTCACTTGTGCTTACTAGTAAATGATTTCACTGTAATCAACTGCTTAAGGCAATCAATTGTTGAGGCGGTCCCCACAGAATGGGGAAGGCAAGTATGGTTTGATAGTTAACTATTGAGTTATATTACTGTATTTGATCCATTTATTAAGACCGAGCATGTTAAGATTATATTGGTGTAATTATGAAGAATTGCCAAATATTAATTTTGGAAAAGAGTTCATTTACAAGGAGATGGCAATATATTATTCCTTGACATGAATTTCTGTCCTCAATGAATCATGTGATCCAATCTTGATTGATTATCATCAAACCCAAAGTAGTGTGTGTGTGCATATATATATATATATATATATGAAACTGGAACTATTACACCTACTCAGATCACTATAATAGTTCTATATAATTCTATATAGTGATCTGAGTAGGTGTAATAGTTCCAGTTTCATTATATATATATATATATATATATATATATATATATATATATATTTCTTAATCAAGTTATATTGGTAGGGGAGAGATTGTTGCCCACGGAGGATTAGGGTTGGAGAACCCTCACGTAGAGTGGGATCCTGGCACCTCTGTCGGAGTAGCGGCCAAGAACGGTAGAAAAGGGGATGGAGTGCAGTTGGACACTCGTGCTGAGGGAGGCGAGTGGACGACCATTGTCCGGAGGAGGCGGGAGCCTGCAAGGTCCACCGGCATGGTGGGTCGGGGGAAGGGCGTTTCGGAGGTCAGGGAAGGTACCCCATCCCAGACCAATGGGGGATGACCCAGCCAGGGGATGCGTTCGTCTCTGATGGTGGCGGGCTCTGGACGTCTGACGCTGGCGGACTCTAGATGTCCGAAGGTGGCAGGCTCTAGTCGTCCGACGGGGACGACAACGTCTCCAGGGATGCAAGACACAACAGATGGAGCCCAGATTCCTAGGAGAGGCGGTGGTCGATCATACGCGGACACATGCCGTTCAGAGGGGGACCGGAACAGTGGGGCAATGCACTACGTGGCCCCCAAGAAGGTAGAAAATGGGGAACGTGCGTCGTTTACAGCGGAGGAGATCACGAAAACTACGGAATATTGGAGGAACACGCTCATCCTGTATGTGCTTGGCGACAACTCGTTCTATGACCAGATACGAGCGTATGTGCACAGGATCTAGCGACCCAAGGGATTCATGGAGCTGTTCGCGAGGGAAGACGGATTTTATTTCGTAAAGTTTGGCCTGCACGAGGGCGTGGAAAGCATCATCCAAGGGAGGCCCTGGACATTTGATGGGTGGTTGATCATCTTGAAGGAATAGAAGCTGACTCTGTGTGCGAACGGGAAGTTCTCCATTCGGTACCTATATGGGTTCGGTTTCCTGGCTTCAATCCTAATTACTGGAGTGTACCAATGCTGATGAAACTAGCCAGCCTAATCGGTAAACCTATTAAAGTCGACGAGGCTACGACAAAGAGGGACAGATTATTGTATGTCAAGGTATTCGTGGAGATTGAAACTAGTAAAGTGTTGTCACGTATGTTGGAGTACGACGTCCCATCTCGAGAAGTGTTCATGCAGAAGGTTGAGTATGAGTGGGTACCACCGATATGCAAATCATGTCGTTGCTTTGGGCACACTGATGGCAATGGTGAGGCCGAAGCATCTGCATGCAGGGACCCGAGGATGGGGGTAGAGACGGGAGGGAGCGGTGCAGCTCTGAATGACAATCCAGCTTCTGGTGAAATGGTTCCTATGGAGATGCACGTGGGGGGGCAACTGGTGATCAGGACGACTGCGGACGTTTCAGTTGTGGAGCCTAGGAGGGACAAATGCAAGGGCTTGGCTACGTCTCAACCCCCTCCAGAGGCAGGATCTCCAATAGTGTTCTGCAGCCAAAATAATGGGCAAGGGGGATATACACAAGGAGGATGATGGCAGCGTCCGGTAGAGGATCAAAGGAGGAGGATACCATAGCGGCTCTGGCCTTCTCAACAGGAAGAGATGGGCTTTTGGTACACATGATGATCTCCTTCGGCTTGACTGCCCCTCTGTTCCGGAGCAACGAGGGAACTATGCGTTGACAACCCAGAGTTGACGAGGCTATTAACTGATGGTGATGTTGGTGGGCAACAGAACATGGATGTAGGCGGCTCTAATAGGCAAAGCAGCATGGAAAATGATATTTCGATTCTAGAGACACTATCATCCCAACCTGGTGGTAATTGCGTGGAACTACAAGGGACCTCAGCCTCTGATCAATGTCGACAATGGCATGGAATGTGCATGGAGCTTGCTTGATTGCAAGGTGGAAGAAGATTAGTGCTATGATTGGAAGGAAGAAGTGCTATATTTCTGCTCTTCTGAAAATAAAAATAAAATGGGAGCGGATCCTAAACAGACATGTGCCTCCGCACTGGAGTCACGTACACAACTTGCACTTGTGTAGCATGGCAAGGATCTGGATTAGATGGGATGGTAGCATGTGGGATGGTCCGGTAATGTTTGTATCTGAACAGTTAATTGCAGTAGAATTTAGCAATAAAGGTGGACTCAGGTTTGTACTTGGAGCAGTGTATGGACACAATGACAGGAAACAGAGGGACAACCTATGGAGGGACATCATTTGTCTTAGCGACGTTGCTGAGAATCGTCTCAAGTTGTCGTTACTCTGCTTGGGGGACTTCAACGCTCTACTCTACCACAACGAGAAGGTTGGAGGCCGACGAGTATCAGACGCCATCTTGCAGGTTTTTCAGACTTGCCTAATACGCTCGAGCTGCAAAGCATTACGAGGATTGGGCATATATGGACATGGAACAACAAGGTTGTTCGGAAAAGGGTGGCCTGCCAGCTGGATAGGGCGCTCGGGAACCCGTTTTGGCTTGCCACCTTCCCAAATGTGTTCGTGGAAGGGTTGGTTGCTGGTACGAGTGATCATTCTCCCATCTATCTCAAAATGCTGGAGGTGGACCATGTCAGGGCGAGGCCGTTCCGCTATAACAATAAGTGGCCACTAGTTGCTAGGTATAAAGAGGCAGTTGCAAGAGGGCTTCAAAAACTGACTTGGGAGAATAAGCAGTTCCGGTTGGTACAGAGCCTGAAGATGGTGAAAGCTGAGCTGAAGTTTTGGAACAAATCCTTGTCAAAATCGACCTTGGAGGAGAAGGAGAGCTTCAGGAGGTGCAAAGTAGACTTCAGGATGATATCTTTAGTGACTACGTTGCCGCCCGAGAGCGCTCTTTAGTTCAGGAGGCAGGGTCACTCCGGATGCAGGAGGAAATACAGCGGGCCAAATGTTCGTGGCTTCGGGATGGAGATAAGTGTACAAGTTCTTTTATGACGCGATCCGGACGAGGCAACACCGCAAATCTATAACCAGACTCATTGCAGCGGATGGAGCGGAGGTGCGGACACAGCATGACATACAAGCAGAGGCGATTAGGTATTACTCTAACTTATATAACCAGTGATTATATGCATGATTTTTCTGACCTCGTTTGTAAGCGGCTTGTCACTTCACATGATAATAATGTGTTATTGGCTCCTGTGACTGTGGAGGAGGTGGAGAGTATTGTCAAAAATGTTCATCCTAATAAAGCCCCTGGTCCGGACGAATTTGGTAGTCAGTTTTTTAAAATGCACTGACCAGAGTTGAAGGGACGGATCGTAGAGGTGATCAGGACTTCTTTGTGCACAAACGATTGTTGAGAGAGCTCGACCACACTTTTATTTTGCTCGTGCTGAAGAAAGAGGGGGCCAAGCAACCTTGCAGACTTTCGTCCCATTGCTTGTTGCAACTTCATCTACAAACTGATCACTCACCTAATGTGCAAACGCATGAAGAATATAATGCCTAGGTTGGTTTCTACAAACCAGGCGGCCTTCATCCGGGGGAGAAGCAAAGCTGACCACTGTCTCCTGGCGTACGAGATGGTGAGGGGGTTCAACAAAGTTGGAGGGGAGAAGGCTTGTATCAAACTGGATCTCCGGAAGACGTACGTGTATGATGGACTCGTGTATGATGGACTCTGTGGTGCACTGGCGGGTTATCCTACCATTATTCAAGCAGATGGTTCCCCACGTTTCTCACCTGATCTATGCGGATGATCTACTGGTGTTCCTCAACCCCATGAGGTCTGGTTTGACGGCTGTGACGGATATTATGACGGAGTTTGGCCGACTTTTGGGCCTCTGTCTTAATAAGGATAAGAGCACTATTTATTTTAGCCGTAGCTGCTTGTTGAAGGAGGAGAAAGCAGCCGCTCTTGGGGTACGACATGGTGAGCTTCCGGCGAAATATCTAGGCATTCCACTATCGAGCAATTATGCGGGCAGTACTGAGTGCCAAAGTTTGGTAGAGTATGTTCAATGTAGAGTGGAAGGATGACATGCTCAATGCCTTTCCTCCGGGGTTCGGGTTAAACTAGTGCGCTCTATTGTTGCAGTGTTGGTTATGTTCTTGTTACAATCGGTGCTCCTACCAGTTTCTACCATCCGGAAAGTGGAGAGGGTCTATGCGAACTTCATCTGGAGGGGAGGGGTCCACGCCATCTCATGGGACAACACTGTGTCGTCCAAGGGAGGAAGGGGGTGGGACTGCACCACATAGCTATCCTTCGAGAGGTGGCTGGCTTGCGGATGGCTTAGAAGTTTATACTTTATACAAGGGGAGTCGCTCTGGGCTACCTAGATGAGAAACTATTACCTCAAGAGATCGAGTTTCTCCGAGTATCAGAAGACCAACAACGAATCCGTTGTGTTTAAAAATATTCTACGACAACGGACACGCCTAAAACAGTTGATTATCCGACGCATTGCGGATGGGGAGGGGACGAATTTGTGGTGGAATCCCTGGGTCCGACACAGAAACGTCCATGAGTTGGTGGGTGGCTTGGGTCGAGTTCCTACGGTATGGCGTGGACAGGTCAGTCGCATTATTGGGGTGGCACTTGATGGCTAGTGGGACTTCAATTTCTGCAGCAGCTTGAGCAATAAATCCACCGCATTCCCATCAACGATAGCTTGGACTGTGACAATTAGGTGTGGGATGACAGCCCAACCGGGAATTTTGAATTCCAACTAGTGTATGGCCCAATTCGTATGGCTCAAGACAAATGGGAGCATGCTGACATTATATAGTATAAGGGGATTGTAAGCAAGTTCCAATATATTGTTTGTACAAATTGCTACTTGGTAGACTACTTACAAGGGACCGGCTTAACGAGTTTGGGGTCTAACCTATGGATTTGAGGTATGCCCTTTGTAGACATGGCCAGGAATCAATGATGCATATGTTCTTCGAGTGTGGTAGTGCATGGGAGATTTGGCAAGGGCAGGCGACAATCCTCAAACTGCACGGTAATGGGGGCAAGGGTACAACATCGATCATTCGGAGTATCAGGAAGTCTCGTAGCAGGGGAGGTCTATGGTTCAGGGATGCATGCACCAGGCTAGCATCAGTTGTATGACATATCTAGAAGGAAAGAAACAACTGAATCTTTGAGGAACTTTGTATTGTTAGAGCTGGCATTCTTTACAATATAGAGTTTGATGTGAATGAGTTGAGAACAACCAAGACTCCCACCTGACTGGAAGCTGTGATGTAACATATTTTTTCATTTATAAAATTACCTTCTTCCATATATATATATGTGTGTGTGTGTGTGGATCCGGATCAAGAGCCACCCTTATAAAGCCCCCAAAAAGTCCTGTCACTGTGGTCCGTTGGATGGTACTTTAACTCATCTAATCTTGACCGTTAATCAAAATGACGATCAAGATTAGATGACTTAAAGACGATCCAACGACTAGAAATGACGGGACTTTTTGGGAGCTTTATAAGCGGGACTCTTGATCCGAATCATATATATATATATATATATATATATATATATATATATATATATATATATATATTGTTTTATATATTTCTTAACATGCTTGCTACGTTTGGTGTTCTTGTCATTCTTCGCCCCAAGAAGGAGCACCTTTGCCGTCATTTTCACGGAATACAGACTACGATCTTATGTTGTCAGTAATAAATGAGCAAGAGTTATGATGTGAGATTTTTTAGTTCTCACTTTGATACACCAAATCAAGATATATGATCAAATGAATGAAAGGCTTAAAAGTAAGGTTTACCTGAGTTAGCAAGTGGTCTCGGTCTTATGTCCTGTAAACAACACATGCCCGAGAAGCATTCTTTAGTCTAATGATGGTTTTTGGGTGGTTTTTTCTCCAATATATATATTGAAAATGCCATTTATCGAAAGAAAAGCCGTCTACAAACTCAAGAACCCATTTGACTTCCGATTAACCCGCTGCAAAGGCATCGGATAACAACTCATAGTAACACATAACTTATTTACTAGGGCACTCGCGAGTATGGGTACCCTTGGTTATTCTGGAGCTAGGGGTGCGTAGCCAACATCTTTTTGAAATCCCTTTCTCCTCCGTACTTCACGCTACACCTTCGCTTTTCCCCCCACATAGGGTTGATCACAGCTAGACCCCCACCCTTCTACATTGCAAATATTTTGCAAAGGCCTCGTCGCTTCATCTTCTCTGGGCGGTGGGATCCCCCGGTGGGATCCCCGACACTCTTTAGCATGCTGAAACAAAAACTGTTATCACCCCGGTGATCCAAAATAGGCGTAGCAGGCTGCTTACTTGCCTCGGCTAGGGTCCTTACATTGATCTCTTACTGCTCATGATCTTTCATGATGAAATTAATCTGCAAGTCGTCATGTACCACATGCAATGGACCAGGCACAGATTGTCCATCCAATGAACCAGTATCCGAACTCATTTCGCTTGGAGCCACCATTCCCTTGTGGGTTGTCAGTGCTTGCTCTTCTACCATACTTGTATCTTGTTGCTTTCCGATACCATCTTTTGCTGGAATGCAAGCTCCCCTAGTGCAATCTGAGTCCACATCCTCGCCATTTGTGGTCCCGAGAGGACTGTCCGAGCATTGGGTATCCTAATGTCCAAAACTATTGCATTTGGTGCAGACCGGTACTCATTCATACTCAACGTCTTGCGTTAATGTCTCACTTTGATGCCATACGAACCTGAACTTTGCTAGGCAGATCGTCAGTTGTATCAATTTTGACAAAAACTCGGGCAATCACAAGCAGATGCCGCTAAGCCATAGGGAGATCTGTCCACAGTGGGGTGCCAACCAGACTTGCGTCTTCATAATGGCCGAGACATTCCATAGAAGAGGAGATAGCCACAAAAAAAAGATCCAAATCGGCACTTTAGAGAGCCAATCTCTCTCAAAGCTCATTATTAGATCCTAACGTCTTAGGATGACCAACCCTCGTGAAACGTCCAAGGTCCTCCTTCCAAAATGCAAGAGAAGTCATCCTTCAAATCAAACTTCAAGATGAAGAACTAATTCCCCCAGGAGTAAATGTCCCTCGCTCCCCGTGGCTACCAAAGTTGTCATGCAATAGCACTGACCACCCCGTAGTGTGGCCTATCGCCCACAAGATGCATGACAGCGGAGGTCTCCCAGAACTCCATTGTCTCCGCAACATCGTCTTTGGAGATATCCGTCGTTTTCTCATCATTCACCGTGATCAGCTTGACATACTACATGTCTGAAAGAGCATGCCCCTATTTCTGCACACATAGGGACGCCCAAGAGAGAAAATTTGCTCCTGAGATTACCAATGGAGGCAAAGGATTGAGGGGACGCCTCCATCCTCCATTATCCACCTTGGCTTGAGCTCCGTCCTGGGAAGACATCTGCATCCCGGCAAACCTAAGGGTCTGTTGTTGTCTAGACCGCGAACTTGACGCTATAGCCTTCTCATTACCATGCAAATGAAGCCCCACAGCTCTGTCCCTGAGATGCGACCTTTCGCCTGGGGTCGCAACACCCACGGTAGTCTTCTCCATCCGGGGGTGTATGGATTCCTCACTCGCGAAAGGCCAATTCTCCACCGCACTCAACCGCCTCTTCTGACGGAAGACGATAGTCCACCCGCGCTCCCTTCTGGACTAAATTGAACATCACTCTGCGCAAGCCGCCAAATTTCAGGGGGGACTCTAGGTGCGTTGTCATCCACGAGAGGAACCAAGGGGAAGCTCACCACCATCGCCATTAAATACATAGGTTCCATATGGATCTCACCGCCTGGAAAGAATCGTTTGTCATTTTGATATATATATATATATATATATATATATATATATGGTGATGCTCTAGAACCATCCGGACGGTTTCATATTATGGAACCACCCTATGTTACATAGGTTGGATTGGAATTGAGTAGGTGAAATTAAAAGGTGGTGGGGCCTATAACTTTTAATCTCAACCACCCAATCCAAATTCAACCCATGTAACTCCGGTGGTTCTATAATATAAAACCACTCGGATGGTTCTAGAGCATTTCTGTATATATATATATATATATATATATATATATATATATATATATATATATATATATATTAATGATTTTCCTACCTTAATTACTACACTAATATATTTAATTTAGTTTTATTTTTTTCCTTTTTCTTTTCTTATCTATTTTGCATGATTATCCACCGTATGGACTAATGTGTCAACCAACTAGCCCATGGGTGCCAACACATGGCTCAACCCAACCCACCTAAATAACACCCCCTCTTCATTCTTCCATTCATCCACACAAGGAAAGGAGAAACTATTCAATGGGTTGGGCTCACCACGTGTCAGTGGTGAATGGTGAGCTCGTCGTATAATGACACATGACAATATCTTACTATTTTTGGTAATCTTAACTTAATGATATTTGACAATTGTTTGATTAGTTTCTTTTTTTTTATATTACCACATGTCATTATACCAATGGACGTGTTCACCATTCACCACTGGCACGTGGTGAGCCCGTTCCACTCAATAAATTTCTCCAAGAAAAGAAAGAACAAAGAAAGAATCAACAAGAAGAAGAAAAAGAAGAAAGAAAGGAGTAGGAGAAGGGAAAGCAGCCGGCCGGATCCACCACAATCGACCACAACGTCAACCCGATCAGGAAAAGGGAGAGAAGGGGGGAAAGAAAGGAAAAAGAAGGTTGAGAAGAAGAAGAGAAGGGCACGAGAAGAAGGCGGAGGAACTCACGAAGGCAAGCCCCTCCCCTTGTCTTCAACCTAGTGATCATCTTCGTCTTCTTCACTATTATTATTTTTGACAATTATTTTCATATGACATGCTTAATTAAGTTGATCTCTTTAAATTAGGACTTGTATGTAGATAATCAAATTGATTTGATATGTTGTTATCTTTAGCCTTAGACCTAGAACTATTGTATTGTTTGAAATTTTAATTAGTTCTAGGAAGTAAATTGAAATATTGGTGAAACCCTTGTGAGTAGTATCTTGTAATAAACACCCAAATTTAATTGAATAACTTAGAATTCTAAGAATTTCCCTCTGTCGGGTTCCAACGTCGATAGGAATTATTTTTGTCTTGATTTCGAAAGCGGCTCATCGCTGTCCAGAATTTAATATTTGGCAAATATCTTGTAAGATAGTCTAGAAAGCCTATAAGGAATATCCAAGTAAATTAGTAGTGTCGGACTTCTCCGATACGAGTTTCGGACCTCCGAAAGTGTTGATTTCGTGTTATATTAAATAAGTTCAGCATGTATAGTGTTCAAATTGGGTCTTATCGACCACTTCGAACTAGTAAGCCCGTATGTTTTGGTCGGGTATCGAATAGGGTTAGCCTTAGGCGACGTCAGAACCCAAAATTGAGTATTTTACCCCTAAATAGGCTAATAAATTCAGTATGTGCCCACCTAAAATTAGTTGCTATTGACCATTCGATAACATCTAGATGATATTTATCCTATGGTATAGTTTAGGCTTAAATCAGAGTAGGGTCGAAGCCTAAAATTAGACAATTCGACCGAAATTGGTTAGTTCGAATTCATTTCAGTATAAAACTATAGTTTTGTATCTCTCTTGAGAGTCTAAGAGTAGAATTTATGTTTCATAAATGGTAATTCGTATTGAGAGATTTGGTAGTGTTTCGAACATGAAAATTAGATATATTGATCCGTTTGGGCATTATTGTAAATTCAGCATTTAAGCACCTACATGAGTTCGAGTAGAGTCTGTAGACTTACCTTAAGGCCTAGCAGTGTTAAGATCTAATTTTATGGCTTAATACTAAGTGTTTGTATCTATTTTTTACTTCATTTTCGAATTTTTCCTTCATTTTGGTATCTAACCTTATATTGTATTAACTATTGTGCTTGCTTTATATGCAAATGGTGTACTTACGACTTGGAGTAGCAAGGTGAGCGTTCTCTCACTTTAAATTCCACATTTACTTTTCTAGAACTATATTTCATAATTGTCATATTGTTGATTATGGGATTCCGGTTTGAGGAGAACCATCGAGGAACATATTTGGATATGAAATTCTATAGAGGTTTGCTCATGGTCGAATTTTATATGTTTGACAGGTTTTCGGATCAAGAAATAAAAATAAAAACACCGCTGAAATTTTTGAAATTTTCGGAATATAAACAAATTTTTGCTTTGGATACTGTCGAGCCTAAAATCCTTAACTTAGGGTGTTCAAAATTGAATATGCGAGGATTAATACCTACCTACCAATAACCATTAATAATCCTTAGGGAACGAACACATAGACTTTATTAGGACTCAATGGAAATGGACACTCGGACACACAATGAAACCTAAAAATTCTAGTCTTGGTTATTCTGATTGCAAGGTTGTTCCCTGTAAGCGGATACCTTCTAGAATGGTATCTTTGCATCTCGGCATGACTTTCGCGCATACGGATCGTAACATACTCCATACCTTATTAAGCAAGATAATAATATTCTAGGTTTGGTTATAGTTAGGATTTGTTTCTGGTTGCTAAGTTGCACCATATGAGTGGGGGGGAATATTAGGGTCACATGGAAAGTGTGAACAATATAATTTAACAATCAAATTTTGATCAATATCTACCTTCTTCGTAAGACCCCGCGAAGAGAGTGCAAAGAGAGTGTGTAAGACTTAGCTCACTATCATATGTTGGACTTGCGTCAGTCCTTAACTCTGTCTACCACCAATTAAGATTAAAATACATATTCTTACCACATCCTAAATAGAGGGCTGGCCTAAGCATCGGTCAATTCTTACAATCACCAGATCCCAGATAAACTGAATTATGTTAAGATAAACCAAGTATGACCTGTACTATTCTCTAAAGTACATTTCACACAGAATTGTCTCATTGTTAAATTGAATTGTTATGATTGGAGTATTGAGTGATAGGTATTGTAGGTTTAATAATTTAGGATTATTCTTCCCTTTTTCTAATTCCGGATATCAGTTGTCCTTGTCCTCCAAATTATGTCCTTTATTTAACACTTTTAAATGTATGTTGTCTGGGGTTTTGTATGTCTTTAATGACTTAGTATTTGTTCGCTACACATGGATGCGGCCCCCGACTAGATTAGTCACTCCCACTGTACAGTGTGGAGGAGACCGAGGAGCAGAAATAGACTATTGGGGCTGAAGAATTGTACTTTTGTTGTATCGCATACGTTTTGTTTTAGATACAATGTAACTATGTAAATGTATATTTTGGGTTGATAAATTGCAAAAGAGTGGCGAAGCAAGAACCATAGTCGTGTAAATATAAACTCCTTCCTCCAGTTGTAGTAACTGTATTTAGTCCTGGATTATTCCCCAGCTAACCCTATCCTAGGCCTTTACAATCGTCAATTGCGGATGCGGGTACCGTGTGTTCGTAGGTCGTGCAACCTGCACGCATGTGACGTACTCGACTCGTCGTATTTCGGGAGTGAAGCATGACACTAGGACCACATTGTTTGAATATTGGTTTTGTTATTGTTTAGTATATTTTGTCTTGATTTGACGACTACTAAATATTGTTTATGTATATATATGATTGTATCTGTTATAGAAAATGAGTATACATGTTGAACTCATACTCTGCTTGCTTCCACGTGTTTATGCTCTCACTAGGTATCAAAACACGCTTAATAGAACGGTGGGGTCCACGAATGCATTCACAAGCAAGCCATACTCCAGGAGAATTGCTCCTCCAGCCACTATCTGAGCCACACGAGAGTGGTTTTCATGTATGTTTCGTTTCTCATGCATAGAGCACAGAAGCTTTAGCCATTAATCCACCGCCAAGTGTCAAACACCAGCTCTTCACGTGAAACCATTTGAGTTCGATTTTTGAAGAGAACAAGTCAGCAACTTTTCACCACTTTGATAAGAATAAAGGATAGGTGCTTCCTTAATTAAGGATACGGTTTGTTCCGGAGGAATATCTCTCTCTAATCTCCATAAAAATAAGAGATTTTAGGTTTTCTGTATCTCTCACTCTCTCTCGGCAACAACAACAACAACAAAATCCACCGGAATAGAAACCAAGAAGGAAGCATATCTGTATCTCTCCTCTCTCTTCAGAAGAAAGCTCCACCAAACCAAGAGAGTAGAGAATCTAGAGATCTCCATCAGCCTAATACTTCTTCCACAAACACTAAGGTATTCAAGAAGAAGAAAAGAGAACATTTAAGGTCCAAGATCTTTGAAGACGAAGCTTCTACATCATGCTTTTTATCTCCATCATCAACAAAAAGTTATATTAGGGAATCTAGCTTATTTTTATTGAACATTGGGGTCGATGTTAACTTACTTTTTGTAAGGGTTTGTAACCCAAAGGTTTTTTTGGGGGGGAATCAATCTAGGGTTCAAGTCAACGCGGACCAGGGTGGCGATGATATTATATCAGGTCCATATTCTAGTGGTTAAGCCTCCTTCAATAAGGGGGGAAGAGGGTGGGGGCAGGGTGTGGATTTAAGCATGGGCCGAACCAACTAAAATCCTGGTGTCGTCTCTTTCTGTGTTTGTGCTTGTTTACTACTTGTTCATTAGTGCATGTGAAGATCATTACTATTCCGCTGCATAACTCGTAGATCACATCAGTAATTGCACGAAAAGTGTGTAAACTCTATTCACCCCCCTCTAGGGTGAGTCTCACGATCAAACATAACTAGGAAATCAATTTAAGCTAACCGAACATTCCACCAGTATCAATTAACCAATAAGTTGAAATCCTAAATGTCTAGTACTTAGTTATTTTGCTTTGAAGCTTCTATTATGTCCCACAACAATTTGTAAAATTCATCTTGGCCTATTTTATGTAGAAATAGTATGTGGATGTCTAATTCTCTAACTAATTGAACCTATAAAAATTAGAAACAAAAGGAAGAACTAGAAGTTCTAAAAATTCAGTCACGTTGTGTGCCAATCCAAAATGCATGGAGAGTTCCTCTTGCAAGAGAACATAATAAACCTGCGTACCTACAGCATACAATGGTGTCTTTGTATCCTTGAACCCACGAAATGTGCCTTGAGCTGCAAGTGCTACAACTACTGCGGGAGCAGCGTATGCCCGGAGAGTAAGAAATTCCTCAGCGGGTACACGAATAGGCGAATCCTGTGTAGAGCATATGTATAAGCATCTAAGATTAAAATAAATATCAAAATATTATCGTGTATGTGGAATAATATCTAATACATGTTCATTAAGCAGATCTCCTACCAAAAAGAAGAATGACCAAGAGTTGTGACAAAAAATGTATACACAAGGGATTACCAATACGTCTGGCTCACACACACCAGGAAGTAGTACTACCAAGTGCAAAAAAGTACCGATACCTTCAAGATTTTTTTTCTTTCTAGTATTTACACATCATTTGCATAGAGAATGATTCGGATACGGACACAATAGTGAGTTAGAATATGGCATTTTTAGAAAATTAAGATAGGGGTAGGGTGTGGATATGTTATATATACACATTAGAACGCATCTTATACATATTTTATACATTAGATCTTAATAATAGCTATATTTATGCATGTTATTGGTAGTAACAAGTAGTGATAAAAGGGATTTTATACAAAGAAATGTTACTTTCTCATATCTCAAATAAACTTTTGGCATGATCACGACCATGAAGAATTACTTTCAACCATATGTTGGGTATCTTCGGAGCTAGACATGAGTGCTGAGGAAATGCAGTGTCAGATACATGATACATGTCCGATACGGTGGAGGAGTATCCATGCAACATAGAATTACACAAATGGAAATTTTGAGGATATTTTTTTACGAAAGACAAGCATGAAAAGAAAGTGATCAGTCAAGACCTCTCAAAGCACTTCAAAACAGTTGAATACTTCTCCTGAAGCATTTGTCTACTTTAATGCATAAAAGGTTCAGCTTATGATTGAGGAGTATAATAACACCAAAAAAACATAAATTTAGGAGACATTTCGATGAGAACCATAATGGCTCAAACTATATCAACAGCAACGTAAGAGCCATTCAAGATTTCTGATGGAGCTCATGGGTCACTTGGACTGAATTAGACTCCCAAGTAGTTATTTTAGTAGTTAGGGTCGTGGTTATAGCATTTTGTTCTAATAACAGATTGGAATGCAGTTGATTATCCTTGAGTCAAAATCTTCTATATGACTTTGGGCTCGATTTTATTTCAACAATGATTGAGGATAACAAAATTTCTCTCATTTTCTTGTCCTTTCTGTATGCTGCTAGAGTAATTTGTTAAGAGGATCAATCAGTATTATACACTTATAAACCACAACAAAGCCTTTTTATCCCAAATTTTTGTGGTCAGTTATTTGAATCCAGTCAGCTTTAAGGGCCATCTCCTATATAACATTAACGAAACCATATCAATAGTTATGGCCTAAATCCAAGTTCTTTTAGGCCTACCCCTAGTTCTACATTTCTAAACGGTGGATCTACTGGTCTACTTTGCTCATGTGCAAACCACCCGAGACGATTTTTTGTTGTCCTCATGCAACTAACCTATGCGCAATGCAAATATTTCCTCATATGATAGCAGAAAGTCCCCTAATGGATACTCCATCCCATTCAGAAAGTCTCAATATGGATCTTTCCTATGCTCCACACCCGACCCAATCTGATGGGAGAAGATGACACCCGTGTCATGTGTCACGGTAACAATTTCTCTAATCATGTGGGGAAGTTAAGTTACTAAGATGAATATAACCAAGTTATGAAAATATGAATATTATATCCCAACACGAACAGCTTAGCTTGACGTACAACAGGTATACCCATGAAATTCATTAGAGTTCCTGAGCCCAATGTTAACGCCACTGCTTCAAGAATTCCAATGCCGGCAGCCAAAGCTAGAGATGTTGACACAGCAGGCAGATACTTCCTTCCATCCATAGACTCACAAGCCAAACCTCCTTCCCCTGTCAACAAAAGAGAATCAAAGACGAAAATAAAATTCTAACAGGTCCAAGTCTACCAAGCACATACACTCTGAATATTGATACCATGTCCCTGTCGCATCGGACACATATTGCACATGACACCAACACTCCAAAACATATTAAGGCACGGCAAAGCATATTACGACACGCCAAATCCGGTGTTGTGTCATTGCAACATAGGCTACAACTCTTTTGCATAATTACCTTCACCGTCGCTGTCTAGTGCCTGCTGCTCGGCAACAAAAGATGTAGTGATATTAAGAAGAGGAATGTTTAACAATTTGGACACCAGATTGAAGAGCGAAGCTGAGACGCCGACCGCCGCCAACTCGACAGATCCTGAACATTCAAGAATCATTGCTCAAAAGATCAACATATTTCAAAAATAGGAGCTCCCCTAATCTTCAACTCAAGATTATAGGGATTCCGAACTCGGGGCTCATTTGGTTCCCATTAGAAATGGTAACCGTTTCATTTCAAATGCAAACACCAAATGGTGCTCCCACTAGTGTTTGACGTTTTTGCCAAGATGTCTTTGTAAACGGCCAAAGCTCTCATTTCAAACAAGAACCAAAGTAGCCCTTAAAAACTGCATTTTTTAGAGAATCCAAAAGAATGGTACTCCCAAACTTAGTACCAAACTACCATCCTTTCAAAATAAAAATGTGATTTTATTAGTAAGAAAAATCGCATTTTGAAAACGCAATTAAAATTCAAGTTCACCCGGACAAGATTTCAACCTAGGAAGCACGTTCAAGTTGACCCAGACAAGATTTCAATCTGGGAAGCACTAACACTCCAAAATTTGGTGTCGTATCGGACACTAGGACACCAAAATATGTGTCGTGTCCGTGTCACCATGTCATGTCATACCCGTGTCCATGCAACATTATTTTCAATTAAAGTCAAACATTTTCTAAACGCAATTTCATTAAAATTCAAAAACACCTTCTTTATGGAATATGTTCCTTTTTAAAAGGCGAGTGTTATTGGTACCACAATTTTTTCTAGGAGCACCACAAATTTTGGTGGTTCTCTATATGCAAATTGACCAAAATTGGCAGTTCTTTGCATAGAGAGTACTACCAAATTTGGCAGTACTAGATAGATTTTTCCGTCTTCGGAACTGTCAAAATTTTGGTATTCATCTCTATGTTGCAAAAGACTACCAAACTGCTAAATTTTGATAGTCCTAAGGCCAACCATAACCCGCAAATACCTAATTGAGGATAATTCCTCCCCAATCCACTCTCAATTTGAGGGAATTCCTCAATTTTTTTTAGGGAAAAGTGTCCTCAAATTTGAGAGAGGAGTGAGAAAATCCTCAAATTTGATGATCCACCATTTATATCTATTTTTTCCTTCAAATTATAACTAATTCCTAACATATCCTACATATAATAAAACTAAACTTAATTAACTTACTATGTTTTTTAATTTATAAATATAATTAACATAATAATTACACTATTAAAAAGTTCATGTTGAGATGTTCCAATAGAATCTAATATTGAATATATTTGTTATTAGTATTTTTTTTTGTTTATTATATTTATTTGATCAACAAAATAATATTAAATTTATTTTTGTAAATTACTCATATCTTCAACTAATATTTAGTACAATTAACACTTAAATAATTTGACAGAAATTAATACAATAACATAAAACTTTTTAAATTAAAATACATTGACTTAAAAAAAACATAAACAAGTATATTGAAATTTAAAATAGTATTAAATAATATTAAAAATAGTTAGTGAGATTAGGGAGTGACTAATTAAAAAAAGTTAATGCAAAATTTTATGTATAAAATAATCTAGTGTATATGATTATATTAAAATAATTGTTGAAGAAATGAATTTAGGGCTAATTAGCGTTTAGACCCTGAATTTATATAAGTTTAGAGTTTAAGCCCTCCTGACATGTCCAGAATTTTGACCCTAGTGTGTTTTATTTTTTCTATTATACCCTACCTAGTCTATATAGAAAAGTTTCATTGTATGCATGGAAGAGAGGGTACGATGGAAAAAAAAATAAACAACAAATATAAATCCAGGTCTAAACTCTCTAATTGGACATGTAAAGGCTTAAATATAAAATTCAGGGTCTAAACACTAATTAGCCCATGAAATTGCGATGCCTTTTGAAAAGAATAACACTAAATCAAAGCATTAATAGACATACCGAGATGGCCGACGAACGCCGTATCGACCAGCGAGGTGAGAGGGTCGGCCGCGAGGCCCACGGCCGCCGGCAACGCTATGTACAGGATCTCCAAGCTGATCCCATCGTCCCTAACAATCCCACAAAACAAAAACAATCAGAACAAAACAAAAATCCATGCCGTGTCCGTGTCCGTGTCCAAATCGTGTTGTGCCGATTTGCGTACCTAATTCGTTCGAGGAGGCCCGAGACCGACCGGAACGAGAAGGAGAATTTGGGGGTTTCTTCGAGGGGGTTAGGATTTTGCTCCGGCGATGACCTTAACGGGTTCCGGGCGCGGAAACGGGTCGGGTTAGGGTTCCGACGGAATGGAGATTTGGGCGGGTGGGTTTGAAACGGAAAATGGCGGGAAATTATTAGGGGGCGGAGGAGGAGGACTGTTCCCGCCATGGCCACCAGTTAGAGAGAGAGAGAGAGACGAGAGCAGTCCTATCTATTATTTTTGAGGTGGTTGATAGTAGTGGTCACTGTTGCTCTGTTTGTTGGGCTTTGGCCCAATCCTAAATTCTAAATTCATGTAGGTTTTTCTGTTGCTAACTCCAAGAATAAACGATTAG
This sequence comes from Iris macrosiphon, assembly GCA_036927795.1. Classification (NCBI taxonomy): domain Eukaryota; kingdom Viridiplantae; phylum Streptophyta; class Magnoliopsida; order Asparagales; family Iridaceae; genus Iris; species Iris macrosiphon. The sequence continues at coordinate 53,972,379 of JAYESA010000020.1, read as the reverse complement.
AAATTTTAGAACTTAAACTAGTGGGAGTAAGGCCCATAACTATACCTATAACTATTATTGTGTGGTAAAAAAACCATTATTTTCTAACAAATCTCTACCCTTTATAAGGGCCTTGAAAACGGCTCAAGTATATTCAACATAATTAAATAATAAATAATAAATAATTTTAACTAATTATTTAACTACATAATATTATCTAACTATAGCCAAATATCTCTAAATTATGTGGTTAAGGTGGAGGGCATTTTTATGCTTGGGTGAGTTTGATCCCACGAAACATCAATATCTATAACTATAACAAATTCTAATTCAAAAATAAATCAATAAATTTTTTTCGTTTGTACAATGCACATGCACGTTATTAATAAGAAATAACAAATTTAATCAAGAATATAGGTAATTTATGCATTATCTTTTTCAATAATATTTTAGATTATGTTCCTAATAATATCCATGATGAGAATGGTACAAGGAACTTACATCTAGCAACGAGAGAAAAATCTTATAGGTAAACAGGTCCGGCTCGGAGGGTTGGATTGTCCTAGTCGGAGCTAATTTTGCTTGTCCTTTGACCCTTATTAAAAATAATTACAATAAAAACATATATATATATATATATATATATATATATATATATATATATATATATATATATATATATATATATATATATATATATATATATATATATTTGTGTGTGTGTGTGTGTGTGTGTGTGCGTGCGTGTGTCAAAGGGTTGTGGCCTAGTGGTTACAACGGGGGCTTCTATTGGGGAGACTACGGTTCGAGCCCCCCCCCCCCCCCCCGGACTCCGGTTGGGTGGCTTTGTGCCACGGGCATGCCAAACCTACTTGGATGGGGTGGGGGTTCCCAATTGGGTGACCCGGGTTATAGACCCCTCTCCGCGGAAGGGGGGCTCCCAGTTGAGCACTTTGGGTTGTAGACTCCTGTCACACCCGATCCTAGATTTAGTATTTCTTGGATTTCTAGAATTTAATTTTTCTTGATAATGTATTCCTACTGTATTTCATATGTTGGATCGTGTCATTTTATTATTGTTTTATTGTTCCTGTTGTTGAGTGAGACTACACGAGACTAGTAGAATACCCATTGGCATTGCCATAGACCCGATTTAGGATCCGCATGTAGAATGGATACTTGGTTCGGTTCATTTTTTGGTGAAACCATGACTAAACCCTCTTTTCTCCTCTCTTAGTATATATATGGCTTTTCTCTCTCCTCTCATTCTTCTTCTTCAGTTTATTTTCTCCTCTCCCTCAAGCTCCCCCTAACCCTAACCCTAAGGAAAAGTTGTGGCGACTTGGACCGTGAGAGGTAGAGGTTAGGAGCCACCCAAGGCAAGTACATCTTGCTCAATGGTAAAATCATGGATTTTTGGATTTTTTTATATATGTTGTTGTTTTAAAAATGTATTTGATAGAAAATGTTCTCCTTGAGTTGCTGATCATGTTTAGTTCTTGGAGTTTTGGATTTTGATGTATAGATTTTCGAAGATCTGAGTTTCAAGTTTAGAATTTTTTGTGTTTCATGAGTTTTTCTTGGTTTTGATCTATTAAAACTTAGTATTTTCGAAAACTAGTTATTCCTTATGTTAGAGCATCTCATTTCGTGCAATTTGACTTTTATTTCACTTAATTTGGACTTAAAATGGAGTTTTTATGTAGAAAGCATTTGTTTTTGTTTTTGGAGAAGTTTCGGCCATGGCTGAACTTGCTGTTGGAGAAGATGATGTCTTCATGCGGCCAGCGAGCCATACGACCCGAGAGGGTTATGCGGCCTGAACTCTTGTCGCATGCTGACAGCATGCGTCCATCTTGTTGGACGCATGCCTGCCAATTTTCACAAATGTCCTTGGACACCTGATGCTTTCATTCGCTGAACGAATAAAAAATTTGCTAAGTCCAAAAGTAAGTCCATGCGGCCAGAGTGTCCATGCGGCCAGAGAGTCCATGCGGCCAGTAGGTGCATGCGGCCAGGAAATTCTTGTGTGCATATTTGTGTTCCTTGTTGATTAGTAATTCCTTTTAGTAATTATTATTGTGTGCTTCCTTATGTTGATGCAAGTTTATAATACCAGACAAATTTTGCATATGAGTTCACAAGACCAGTTTATGTACAAGTTCACAATTCTCACGACACCGTAGAAATATTTGTGTATAAAAATCTATTGCATTGGGCATCGGGCAATCAAGTGTGAGTATTGTCCAGTGTATTGCGTGTTGTGAATACGATACTCATGAAAAGCTCGTACTTATGATTCGTCATTTTAGAGAGTTCTCAAGTGTCCACGACTCGAGAACTTAAAATAATTTAGTAATGATTAAACAAGATAACATTTACCTAGAGCATTTTTTGAGGGAAGAATATTGCGATAAGTTTATGTTTACAAGAAAAGTTTATGATTATAAGACAAGTTTATGTTTACAATACCAGTTTTTGATTCACAAATTTACGTTTATGCTTATAAGTTCAATTGATGTTTGTGATAAGTAACTAATTGTGTTGTTGTATGGTTGACTGTGCATTAAATTTACTAGACAAGCGTACCCTTAGCCATCCGGGTTGACTGCAGTGTCGGTGGTAGCAATATTCTTAGCAATGCATTTTTAGTAATTAGGGCTTGTGATAACCCTAGTTAGTTAATTATAGCAAGTCGTAGGCATGTTTGGCCATGAATTGGATGTTTGTTACTCGTATAGCTCGCTCTTCTAGTTTTATTTTCTCTTCATGCGTGGTTAGGGTGCTAAGTTCTGCTCGGGTGAAGGTCTGCAACCCCGGTCCTTATTTAGTTAAGAGTTGTGGTCCCGATCCAGAATAGTTCCTATGCTCTCTTGCCACTCGTCGCCTTACTTTCATTTTTGCACTTATTATCAGTTCTTCCAGTATTATTCTTGAGACAAGTACGTTGGTACCATACAAGTCTCGATTTGCATTTGTTTCTTATATGTCTCATTTTCTTATGTTGTGATATGTTTGGCCTATCACCTCGAGCTCCTTTGTGGTACTTGTTGCTTGGGGTTCTGACCCCACTGGCTTTGCATGGCCAGATTACCCCAAAGAGAACCAGGATCCTCCGCGCCTCCAGCAAGATGGCTCGTACTCGTAGGACTGCGGGCGAAACTCGCGAGTGGGTTTCCTTCTTCTACCCCTCATCTTGCCTACTTCTTTTTGTGGTGTTTAGCAAGGAGCAGAGTTAGCTCCTTATATTTTTGAGACTGCGGCCACAATGATGTATATATTAGACCATGGCTGGTATATTTTGATCATGTATTATTAAACTTTGTTAATGCAACATTTTGTATTCACTAGCTTCATAATCTTATGTGACATATAATTTATGATGCCTCTTTACTTTCATGTATGATATACTCTTGTACTTGTGTTGTTGGATTGAGATAATAGGATTTGTCGGCCTTAGGACTAATGTCACAGCATGCTAGAGTTCACCCATTTGTCTTCTTGACAACCTTAATACATTGTGGCTTACTTCGGTATTTTGTAAGGTGCGGTTGGCCATGTAAGTCCCCGTATTTATCCAGTATTCTGGGAGCAGGACGTGACAAGATTTTATTGGTGGCCCATGCAGGTCTATTTTTCAGACTTATGAGAGGACTCATCTTGTTAGAATATTAATTCTCTACTTATCTTTGATTGAAGTCCACTTGTAACCTGTACTTCTCGCTTCCTTGAACTTTAAGCTTTCTTGATATAATTATTTCATTCTCCACCCCTGTTGATATCTGTGTGTCCTTATCCTTCAGGGATACCCTACCTGCTCCTCCTTCCGAGGATTCCGTTGCACCGATAACTCCAGCATATCCAATAGTAGACCAGGGCCAGATTCCAATATTGAACCAAGGGCAGGCATCAGTAACTTTTCATCAGCTGGCACCGCAAGTCACGCATGCCCGACCAGCACAATCAGCCCCACCAGTCTTGTCGGAACAGCTAGCTCAGCTCGCTCCGTCATTCATACCAGCCTAGACAATACCACCAGTTCTACCAGTACAACCAGGGCAGGCAGGCTCGCAAGCTATGATGATGGTACAACAACAACAACTCCAGCTTTAGCAACAAGGGGTCCAACTCTGCCAGCAGTTTCAGCAATGACAAGAATAGACAAACACTAGTCTTTGCCAAGGAGTTAGAGTAGCACTCGAGAGTAGTGGGCATTATACTCACAATATAGCGACCAATGTTAATCGTATGCGCCCAGCCAAGTTTCTCGGCACGGAGGATGCAGTTTCAGCAGATTCTTGGCTCCAGGACTTTGAGGCCATCTTGGATGCAACCAAGACCCCAGACGATGAGAAGGTAGTAGTCGTAAAGCTACAATTATCAGATCTTGCCCGAGATTGGTGGGCAGCACAAGAAATGGCGCTTCCGAAGCCCATTGACTGGCAGGCGTTCAAGGAGGGCTTCCAAGAAAATTATTTTTATACCACCACCAAGTTCCAGCTCCAGTAGCTGTTCATCAACCTCCGTTAGAACACAAGATTAGTCGATCAGTATGCGGCGAGTTTGCCGAATCAGCAGGTTTGCTCCCCATATGGTAGCTTTCGAGGAAGACCGAGCCAAGAGATTTGAGCAAGGGTTACATCTAGTGCTCCAGCAATTTACGGTGGATCATAATTATACCACCTACAATGTAGTACTCAGGGCAGCTAGGTCACAAGAACTTGCCGGCCAGAGGATCGGAGGCCAGAAGAGGTCACACTCATCCCTAAGAAGCGCCAGTATTCATTCATCATCCCCGAGCACCAACAGTAAGAATACCTCACCCGCCAGGTGTCACGCCCCAGCCCCAAAATCTATGAGACCAGACACGTGGCAATGGCCAGCTGGTACGACTCCGTAGGGCTTTCCAATTTAATGGACCCGACGAAGTGCACTTACGCTGTCCATGGTCAAGTGATCCAAGTAATAATCTATTGCTAATATACAACAACTAAATCTAGATCTCAATCCAGGATAAGTAATCTCAAGAAAGAACGATACGCATCATCAGTCTGCAGCCCAATAACACATCCGTTCGAATAGACCAGAAGAACAATATAGGTCTATAAACACTAGGCTATATAAGCAGAATAAAATAGAAGTAATACAAGACTGAAAAAGCTGAAAATATAAATATACCTGCAATGATGTCCACACCCTATCAGATCAAGTATCCTGCAACTGCACAAACAACCTGGAAGGAAACCAGGTCCTCAGAGGGACGTAACAAGATACAAAAAATACATGCCATAAAGTAAGTACTGAGTAAATAAAAGGGGGGTGTACTAACCATCTAAGTGAATGCAATTTAAGGACCTGGTAGTACGCATGGGAATGTGTAGGCTCAGACATATGCTGACGTAATTCATCGATCGTCGGGACTGGCTAGTATATGCCACATATGCCCCCGTTTAAGGGCATTGATGCTATCCCCATCTCCTAAGAGCATGGTAACTTGAAACATATTGCAACTCCCCATCTTCGAAGAGCATGGTAACCCGAAATATGTTGCAACTCCCCATCTCATAAGAGCATGGTAACTCGCTATATATACCGTAATCCCCATCTCCGAAGAACATGGTAACTTGAATATATATCAGGGGGGGTGTCCCATACGCCTACTAGATGTCTTTCCCGCCCAATATAGATGTACAAATCGTGAAAACGACGTGGACATCTCATACTATGATGCAAGTCTCTATAAAATAAACAACTGAGCTACAAACCGCTACACGTGTTGCTCATACTGATGGCCAGTCGCGCATGAGGCACGCGTCCCTACATGAACTCACTCTGTGACGTGTAATGATACGTGTCAAGGCCTGGAAAATTATATCAATAACTTCACAACTTTAGGTGGGTCTACTAGACACTAAGTCAGATACTACTCCTAACGTCAACGCCTTCGTTGACTGCACCCGAGTCTACTCGGACGCGCACATTTATATAATGAATAAATATGTAACCAACAATAATTGAATTTAAACAGTACAACAAGGCAAGGTATACTTGTCCGGATCTTGTAACTTGAAGAAAGAAGAGGGTATAGTGCCTGAGTCCAAAGAACCAAAGATACCTAGAGAATAATATAAAATTAATTATTTGGTTTTGCTACATATTCCTAATACATTTGACCACGAAAGATTTAAAATAGAAATACACTAAATGGTTATTACACCAAAATCCAATCCATTACTAAATATTTTCACCACCCATTTTCTACTGCAACATCTCATTTCTAGTGGCACATACCCAAAACACAATCATATAAATAAATATTTATTTGAACCCATAGTTTTCCTTCTTTATTCAATCATAACCATAGCAGTCCATCTTTCTACTTACGTATTAAACCTTAGTAGACATTTTGGAAAACACACAACAACACACCCCTCTACAACCCGTATTCCGGATTGTGCAAGTGCTTCCCTACATATAGGTATATGATTATCCAGACTAGTACTTTAATCATACTCTTCACATGCATACATGTATGTTAATAGTTCTTCTTTATTTCTTATTCATTGGAAATCCACTCACAGTCATACTAGAAATAAGATTTCTAAACTTTTCCCATGGATATTCAATTTTCCTAGCATCAACTTTCCTCGGATTTTTCAAACATCTATTCGTATGTCCCCTAGTAACACCACACATAATAAAGCCTAATTCTTTACAAGAGAACATGTATTAAGACCATGCATTCCATCATAATTCCAGCCACACACAAGGGGGCATAACTAGAAGAAGGAACATAACAAATAATCCTCAAAACCACTCAAAACCAACTGCTATTATAAATAATATCACTATACATGATCTTTTATTTAACTACATGATCACAACTACCCATTCGATCCTATCTTTGTCATCTTTCATTCACATGTTACACTCATCAAGAAATTATTGCTCGTCTGCAGTCCGCACATACCATGTAGACCCATTTCCAAACACACTCCTTCACCTTATATTCACCATAACAACCTACACCATCATATGTAGTCTCCTCATCATCCACTTAACCATATAACACCTACTGGTAATATAGTTGGAAGAACACTCGCACGCGACTGATATATCAACATGGATGGAACGAACATATAAATCTATGAACAAGTTGTCTAACTGATGAAAAAAATATATACCCTACACGAAGAGGAAGGAGATTACCGACTCGACGTGCGATCCAAAATAGGGACGGAGCGGGTTGAAGTCGGCGCTCCGCCGGAGTTACTGTGGAGGTGAAGTCGGTGCACAGCAGGCCGGAGCGGGGTGTTATCAGGCGGCGCGGGGGAGAGTGGTGTTCTGCACCGCGTCGCCGGAGCTACGCGGGGATGCGGGGTGCACAGGCCGGGCTGCTCCGTCAGTCGCGGGGAGTACTGGTCTGCACAGTTGGAGTCGAGACGGTGCACCGGAGCTGCGCGGGTGCTGCAGTCGGAGCCGCCGGGCGTTGATGTTGGTTGGTTGCCGGAGAGAAACACCCGCTGCTCGTCGAGTGCAGAGAACTGTCGACTGGGATCGTCGACCGTGGAGCTCGTGCCGGCCGGTGGAGAGACGTGGTGGTGGAGAAACTCAGGGACGGTCGGATGGAAGAGTAGGCCGGAGTGCGGCTGCTGGTGCGGTGGTGCACAGCCGAAGAACGAGTGGTGCGACGCTGTCAGTGCACGGCCGGAGCTCGCGTACAGCAGGCCGGATGGAGGAGTCTGAGCCAGAGTGGTCGTGCACTCGCCGGAGCCGCCGGGCCGGAGTCGCTGTGCACTGGCCGGATGGGTTCAGTCGGCCGGGTCGGACTGCTCCTCTACCAAGAAGAAGAAAGTAAGAAAAGGAAGAAAGTAATGAAGGAGGAAGAAGAATGTAAGAAGAAGAAAGAAAGTAATGAAGGAGAAGTTGGCTGGTAGTATTAGGAAGAGAGAGGAGAGAGAGAGGGGGTGGGGTTTCCCAAATGTAGGGATTAGGGCCGACCTTGGGGTTTGTGAGGGTGAGGGTGAGGTAATGTGATGTTTTATAGGGGAGGGGTGAATGGATGGAGGGTGTAGATTAGCCTGTTCAAAATGGAGGGCTTAGATATGTCATGAAGAAAATAATTTCTTTATGAGGAGTGGTGTAGAGATGAGTGTAAGTTGGACCCAATTTTGTGACCTCTCCATTTGGTTTCGGCCAATAGGGTGAGGGCACCTAAAATCACTAAATTGCAACTTAGCCCCTTAAATTCGAGAAATTGCACGAACACATAAAATGACGCCAAAATTATGGAGAAAATTGCGGTTGATGATTTGCATGGCGAGGGGGTGTTGGGGGTTTGGCACGGTTTAATTTAATGGCCAACGGGATTAATTGGGGACTAAATTAGGATTAGGCAAAGTCGATATCCTCGATTAAAATAGAATTACAGTGTCCCGCACTTTTAAATTAAATGGGGGTACTTGGGGTCAAAATTCAAAAATGACACAAAGGTCAAAAATGACGGGGGCTTGGAGTCAGTCTTGGACCCTTTAGCTGGTCCGGCTCAACGGGTTAAGTTGGTATCTCAAAACTGAGGGAAACGACACAGGTGTCCGACACGAAATTTAATTATGGGATTTCAGTTACAGAAAATTGTGCAATTAATTTAGAGCACAACGAAAATCTGATTTTTGAGAGACGAAAAGTCCAATGCCTAATTTGGCGAGTCAGGTCAGAAGTACAATGATCCGATGGAATTTATGGGCTGATATTGGGCTCAGAATAATTTAGAAATGATAGGGCGCACCAAGGATTTAATTAAATAAAATAAATTAACAGACAAACATAACTCTACTCTAAACCTCAACATCTGCTACGAACTCAAAAAAAAAATTCCCAGTCCAATTCCGACTATTTATAAAATTAATCGAGGGGTTTTACATTCTTTCCAACTTAGAAAATTTTCGTCCTCGAAATTAGCGCGATAATAGCTAAGCGAATTTTTAAAACAACTAGTAATCAAATGTCGTACGTAAATTCGTACCTTGCTCCTCCAATAAGTACGGGAACCGCTGTCGAATAGAATCCTCGCGCTCCCATGTAGACTCGTCTGGTGAATGGTGTTTTCAGGCAACCCTGACCAGTCGGATAGTCTGCTCTCTCAAAGTCTTCTCGCTGTGATCGAGAATCTCAACTGGCTGCTCTACGTAAGACAGACTGGGCCAGACTGTAATCTCCGAATGATCAAGCATGTAGCTAGGGTCTGCGACATATCTCCTTAGCTGCGATACGTGGAATACGTCATGCACTCCTTCTAATGATGGAGGCAATGCAAGACGGTAAGCCACTTCGCTAACTCGTTCCAAGCTGTCAAAAGTTATGATGTACCTCGAACTCAGCTTGTCTCTACCTCCGAATTTGATGGTACCATGAGTAGGCGATATCCTCAAAAATACATGGTCACCTTCCTTGAACTCCAATGGCCTGCGGTACACATCTGCCCAATGTTCTGTCTGTCCTGTGTTGTAAGCCCCCTGATTTTCAGTAATTATTAATTTGGATTTTTCGTAATTTTCTGGGATGTTTCTGAAATTAAAACCTAGTCCTTTGGCAATTTAATGATTTTTAATTACGGTTAATTCATATTAAAATATTATGAAAATAATATTTTATGGTGTAAAATAGAAAATCGGACATAGGATAATTTTCTGCGGATTTATTGGACCTCGAAAACGCGTTTAAAGCCCTAAAAACCGATGTAGAATTAAACCGAATTAAACCCGTGCCAAACGCCCGACATCCCCATGAGAGCCGAAGCCAAGCCCGAGAAGCGTTGACCCAGCCCAAATCCTAGGTGAAACCCTAGCCCAATTTATGTATGTATAAATACATAATTCCCTAAGTTTTCTCCATAAAAAAAAATAAAAATAAAAAGATCCCAAATTCCTAATCCCCAAATCCCTAATCCTAATTAAACCTAACCCTAACCCTAACCCTAACCCTGGCCGCTCCTTCCGCCGACCAAGGCCACCCCCGCCGGAGCCGATCACTCCAGCCTGAACCCTAACCCCATCTCCTCTTCTCCCCCGCTCACAGCCGACCGAGCCCTAGCCTACTCCCCTCGTCGTCGAATTCTCCCCCAATCTCCCAGCCGTCGACCACCACCCTCCGGTCCCCGCTCGACGAAACCCTAACCACCCTCACAATCTCCTCCACCCTGTTCCCCCGCTGCCGGAGCCCTAGACGAGCCGCTGACCCCTCGCCGTCGAACCACTCCCCGCCGACGACTCCCTCTTCTCCGCCCTAACCTCCACCTCGCGCTGCCCGGACGCACCCCGATCCCCTCTCCGCCTATCGCCTCCCCGCTCACAGAGACCTAGCCGCCCTCGACCCGCCGCCTTGCGCCTCCGCCAGCAACTCTCCAACCCATCCGTCTCCTCAGCCTCGAGAGACCAGGCTGCCCCGCTGCACCGCTGCCCCGTCGGAGAGCACTGCGCCGACGAATCCCTCCCACTCTTCTCCTCCATCTTTCCCAGCGCCGCCCGAGGGCCGTAGCACCGACGACGGAGCCGATTCCCTGACCTACTGAACTCAGCCGCCGCAGACCTAGCCGACCTCGTCGACCCCGAGCCCGGCTCCCTCTGGCGAAGCCCCCGCCGCTGGCCGCCTGAACCCTAGCACGACAGGATACAGTTCGTGTCGGACACAGCAACAGAACCGTGGACTCAGACACAGGACCCCCTCGGACACGGGAAATCGGTCTTCACGGAGCCCTGTTCAGGTAACGTTTCCTCTCACCTCGCAACTCCGTTTTCAATTCTGTCAATTGCTACGCGTAGAATGCATAACCCCCTCGGTGCCCGTGCAACTCGCTCGGTGCATCGCGCCCTGTGGAGATCGCAAACCGCGATCCAAAAACAGAAAAAACAATGCCCTGTTTTACCCCGGAACTGAGTGCGCCCCGACAACCGGGATAACTTGGTCATACGCGATCTTTACCAAAATGTGCGCATCGTTGATACGGTCGTATAGGATTTCACAGAAGTCGATTCGGATGTGCGTGCACACCGGAATCAACGCGTATCCGCCGACGACACCCCGTATCCGACCTTTCTGGAATACGCTGTAACTTTGTGTACACATGTCAGATCGAGACGAAACTTACGCCATCGGACTCGTAGCAATACGTTGGTCCTGTGACCCAAGTTTGGTTCGATTCTGAGAATGTTGACAAAATCGCGTATCGTGGGCCCCACAGGCTCCACTTGACGGGCGATTTTGTGATCGGCTCATCGAAATCCAATTATGGAAGTTCCGTTGGGTTCGTATCATCATTTCTGACTTGTTGACACTAAGTTTGGCAAATTTGGAGACCTTTGACCCTGACACACTTTTCGGTGCAAAGTGGCCCACATATGGACCCCGCTTTGGTCCGGAAATGTTATTTTTGCCCTTGTGTCCAAATTGGACCTAAGGACAGGCGTTTTTAGCTATTTGATATTTTTTGAATCTAATGGTGATGTTTATTTCAGCAACCGGAGTAGTACCAGCAGATCACACTGAGACCAGAGCTACAGTTGGAGCCAGGACCCCAGGCAAGTGTACCTTGCCAAATCCTGCAGTCTTGCTACTTATTCCTTGACTTAGTTATACATCAGCGGGCAAGTATACCTTGCCAACTTTATATTTCTTGTTGCATTTTACTTGATTCATTTATATTGCTGTGCATGCTTGACCTAGGACCGTGTGACTTACTTAGCGTCCGATTATTAGTCGGGTGCCAACACCGTACGCGGTGTTGTGTATTGTCATCTAGAGATGGACATTCGTGACCCCTTTACATTCTCGTACTTGTCTTATCAAGTACACTATAACCCAGGACACTTGACACTATTCATGGACAGGATCTTCCCGAGATATTCGTGGTGATTCTGTATAGGATACAGGACTTGACATTGATATTATATTCCTAGACATTATATGACTTGTGCATTAGATACGATTGTGCATGACATGGACATGAGGCATCGTGGACATGAGACGTATGGTTACATTGGGTGGGGAGAGACACACAAGCTACAGGCTGACCATATATATACACCCCTATTATTGTGAGGCACAAGACTCTAAAGCCCGAGCTTGGCCCATTACTCATTATTACTGCTGCTACCGGCTCCCCGACACAGAGCTTATAGCGGCGTCAGCCTGAGTTCTAGTGTTGCTCTCAGCTTGCATATCACTTAGCTGGTTATTTTAGTATTCCCTTATTGTTCCATCTATTGCTGGAGAGACCCGCATGCTACAGGTTGACTATATTATGCCGGCTACTCAGTCTCCCGCTGAGCTAGACCATCTCATGATACCACTGCTACCGGCTCCCCTACACAGAGCTTGTAGTTGTTTCAACCTGAGTACTATTGATGTTCTCTCTTGCATTTCACACAGATGATTACCTACTTACCCTATTTACTTCATTATTTACTATCACTGCATTTTGGCATGTCGATTTCTGTACCTTGTTATGTCCCCTGAGGACCTGGATACCGGTCTTTGTCCCCAGGATTAGCAGAGGAGATCCACCTGGAGTATACCATACAAGAGCATTATCAGGAGCAGAAGCAGGAACAGGAGCAGTTACAGGAGCAGAACCAGGATCTGAGGACGAGATCATACCAGAGGACTTCTCCTGAGTATTGGCTTTATATACTCATTTATTTCTATTTTCAGTTCCTTTATTTTTCAGTCTATTGCATTTATGTATCAGACTTGTTCTCGGATTGTTCTCCGAGACACTTTTATTGAGATTTGTTAGTTATTCCTATTTGCATTATTCTGGCATTTGATCTGTGATTATCTGTTGTGGATGAGATTAGCATAGACTGTGACTTGTATCATTGGACCTACTTATTCTTATATTACAGCTTAAGCATGCCCCGATGGATCCATTAAATTGGGTTTATCTATCGGTGTGTGCTGCTGGCCATTATCACGCGTCTGGTCCCTCGGTATTTTGGGACTGGGGTGTGACATGTGTTGCACGCAGGTGGCTCAGAATCTGCTTGTCCTTCTCCACTGTCTGTGTCACTAACTCAGGCCCAAGCATCTGACGCTCTCCTACGTCACTCTAACGAACTGGCGACCTGCATTTCCTGTCGTACAGTGCCTCATAAAGTGCCATCTGTATGTTAGCCTGGTAACTGTTATTATAGGAGAATTTTACCAAGTGTAGGTGGTCCTCTCAAGATCCTCCAAAATCATTCATGCATATCCTCTAATATCTGCATAGTGCGCTTTGACTGGCCATCAGTCTGTGGATGATATGCAGTGCTGAACTTTGAGACAAGTTCCTAGGCTCTCCTGTATAGTCCGCCAAAATGCGACGTGAATCTAGAATCACGATCCGATATGATGCTGACAGGCACTCCATGTAGTTGTACTATCTACCTCATATACATGTCAGCTAAAATCTTCGTGGACTGTCCAATTCCGAAGGGCAAGAAATATGCAGAATTTGTATGCTTCCTTATGTTGATACAAGTTTATGATACCTGACAAGTTTTGCATATGAGTTCACAAGACCAGTTTATATACAAGTTCACAATTCTCACGACACCGTAAAAATGTTTGTGTATGAAAATCTATTATGTCATGTCCCGATCTTCCACAGGTAATCGACCGTCCCCGCTAGGTGCGAATTACCGCGCCAGCGCTCCCGCAGGACGATCTTTCCCATCTGGACGTGATGCCGCACGAGCATAAGCCGCGCCCGTGCAAGGCCATGATCCGAACATGCGGTAAAATGACTAAGACACAGAGTCGCACAGATAGTCCAAGTGCAACGGAATAAGAAGCATACAAGCGATTGGTAACAAGTTTACAGAGTCGTCAATAACGAAAGCATTGAATAACACAAGTATAGAAGTAAAGCAAGCTCTTTATTGATATTGAACAAGTGTTATAAATGGCGCTAGGCCGAGATTACAAGTCGCTCAAGCCCTCTCTCTCGAAACAATAAAAGTGTTCCAAGTGGCTACATTTATGGAATGATACATAGGCGATGTTCCAACATTATGTCTTGTATATGCGCTTCAGCTCCGAACGCAACGCTCCAAGGCTCCAGAGCAAACTCCATGCCTTAGCTCGTACGAAGGAGGTTTCCGTACCGAACGAGGTTCTCCCGCACCCTGTAAGCAATCTGGTGGATTATCAGTACATGAATGACTGGTGGGGAGGCTTCTCGCCTGTTCGACAAATCCAAACACATTATATAGGTTCCTTTACCATCTATTAAGTTATCTTTCTAGTCTTGCATTAGGATCAGTTTTATGGCATAATGAAAAGCCTAACTCGTGTGACAGTGCACCGTATGATATAAAGGAACACGATAAGACTTACTAACTTACCATTCATCCTTCCTTGTCTAAGGAAAACAAAGTTAAATCAAGCACGAGCATATATAATGAAATCCAGGGGCAATTGCATAAGCAAACACAAGTGTCATGAGCGAGGTTCTGTTTTAGGAGCACGAGTTACACGGATTATCCAGAAGTATTACAGAAGATGTTCAAGTGTTCAATATGTACAAGTGTGTTATTCTCAAGATTGTTCAGGTATTTTATATTATTGGATGTGGTACAATAACTTGTATGCGGATTGCCGCTAAGCAAGGATGTCTTATCTATATGAACATGAGTCACTGACATAGCCATAAAGGATGAGTTATAGTCATTGACGAGGATGGAATACAACGAAAGCACATGAGGCGCTACAAACTATCCCATCCAGCACATGAGACTATCAGCCTTTGAGCAAGAATAGAACTACGTGAGCGGAGACTCCATCCTGCTCGCACATAAAAGGCTGTTACGTGAGTTCCATCCGGATCGGATCGGCCCCGGTGCCCCAGAGACCGTCCGTAGAACGGGATTCGAGAATCCTCCTTGTTTTCAAGTTGTCCGCGACATGCAAGTCTTGGGTCTTCCAGATTCATAACTTGACATGATAATCTTTGATTCTTGTTCTGAATGAGCATTACTCCACGAGCTGTGATTCTTGCTTTACTTGACATAATTTTCATTGTATTCAACTTGACTTGATGCATTCCCCTGGTTTGGGGACTGCCTTGGCGACCTAACGATCCCGTATACTTGCAGGTTCATGTTGCACAGAAGAACTATTTGATAGTCTTCTAGCTAACTAGATTCATGCACGATACGGATAATGTTACTTGATTATGGAATAATTTATGTGACAAGCATTGAAATGAGGCAACGAGTACAAACTACAAATTAAGTAGGCAAGCATGCATTTATATGAAATATAAGCATTTACGTTGGCATGGTCTAAGGGCAAAGCGAGGAGTAAAACCGTAAAGGGACATACCGAGCGACATAATCTAGGGACGAGTACAAGTGAACAGTACACTATGGAGAGTATATAACGATCTACTCGAGGTATAGCGGGGTCTACTTGCATGAAGCTAAGTTAGCATGCGAGGATCCAAGTTATAATCCAAGTTTTATTTTCATGTTCTAACACAAGCAATACAAGTTGGGATTATTCTCTTAGCTAGGTGCGTTATATTTTTTTATTAGCATGTAGGGGGTGATTCACCTAGCAACTAGCATATATCGTCCATATTTTAAGTGTGTTGGCTAAGCAAAGACAAGTTTATCGTAGCCACCCACCTTAGCGATGATTCACCTCGGTCAAGCGATACTCCGAGCGAGCCTTTGAAAGTCTAAGTCTGAACTCTTGAAGGGCCAAGTCTGGAAATCCTTTGCCTCAAACGAGTCTTCTCGCTGAGCAAAGCGGGTCGGATCATTGCACTTGCGCCATTTGAATCGGCTTTCCGCTTGAATAGAACGGGTCATTTGCCGCTCGTCGCCTTACTTTCATTTTTGTACTTATTATCAGTTCTTCCAGAATTATTCTTGAGACAAGTACGTTGGTACCGTACATGTCTCGATTTGCATTATTTCTTATATGTCTCTTTTGCTTATGTTGTAATGTGTTTGGCCTATAACCTCGAGCTCCTTTGTGGTACTTGTTGCTTGGGCTTCTGACCCCACTGGCTTTGCATAGCCAGGTTATCCCAAAAAGAATTAGGATCCTTCGTGCCTCTAGCAAGATGGCTCGCACTCGTAGGATTGCGGCTGAAGCTCGCGAGTGGGGTTTCTGCTTCTACCCCTCGTCTTGATTACTTCTTTTTGTGGTGTTTAGCAATGAGCAGAGTTAGCTCCTTATATTTTTGAGACTGCGGTCAACATGATGTATATATTAGATCATGGCTGGTATATTTTGATCATGTATTATTAAACTCTGCTAGTGCAGCATTTTGTATTCACTAGCTTCATAATCTTATGTGACATGTAATTTGGGATACCTCTTTACTTTCATGTATGATATACTCTTGTACTTGTATTGTTGGATTGAGATAATAGAATTTGTCGGCCTTAGGACTGACGTCACAATATGCTAGAGTTCACCTATTTGTCTTCTTGACAACCTTAACACATTGCGGCTTAATTCGGTATTCTGTAAGGTGCAGTTGGCCATGTCAGTCCTCGTATTTATCCAGTATTCTGGGAGCGGGGCGTGATAAGGCTCCACTCCGCTAGGGTTGGCTGGGTAGCTCTGCCACGGATCCGAGTAGGCCAAGAATGCACATTAAAAAAAAATTATATTTATATTATTTATTTATTATAAAATCAAGATTACATTGATAGTAGAACAAAATAAAATTAAACCCATTAAGGAATTATATTCATTAATTTATTTTCGAAATCCATGAATCCAGAATTAGTTAAGCACGTGTCAACTATTCCGTGAGAAAAGTTGATATTAAATATGAGTTTTTTTTGGTGCTAAAATATGAGTTTTGTTAACATGTGTCCTAAGAGCACATGTTAACACATTGATAAATGTGCATTCATACAATTGTCAATACATATTTTATTTTTATCAATAACATTTTAAGTGAAAGATAAATTAATAAATATATTGATGGGAGTATTTGCGAGTTCAACTACAGAAACTCAAATAAGAACTTATGAGTTGAACTTGGAATAAGGATATGACAAGTGGACAATTTTTTCAGTTTAGTCTTTTGTATTTTTGCATTTAGACCCTTTGAAAAAGTCAAAAGATAAGATGGATGTATTCCAACGGTTGTTAATTGCATGAGTTCAAAAAATTAAGAACTCATGAGTTCCTCTAAGAATTTTGGAGTATCCATCTAAAATATATATTTATCAATGTATTAATATGTGTCCTTAGGACACATGTTAACAAAATCCATTAAATATTAATTTGGTCAATTTCTTTGCTCTTTCTTCTTCTTCTTCTTCTTCTTCTTCTTCTTTTTTATAGGAAATTAACTTTCTATTAAGAACCTGAAGTGGATACAGAGTTCATTACAGATATATGACTGCATCTTCTTCTATAAGCTGGATAATACATGGCATAGGTGCAAAAAGGAAAGAGGATATATTACAAAGAAGGGCTTCTCTAGCTACTGAGTGGAAATTCTTCTAGTGAAAGACATTGCAGCACCAAATTCCTTCAGGTCAGAGATGATTGGCCTTGCAAAGTCTTTTAATTGCCATGGAATGAGTGTCTCGTCTCCATTTGATATATTTACTGTAATTTGAGAATCTCCTTCAAAAATAATATTGTGTCTTATTGGGATTAAATTGTATCATTAAATTATATTTATTGTGAATAGCTATATATGTTGATTGACTGGCTATATATGGTGATTGGGGTATTGGGATTAAATTATATTAAATTATATTTATGGTGATTGGCCATGTGACTTAGGCCCCAAGTTGATATATGTATGTATATATATGTAATATCATGATGAATGAAATACCTAGAATATTATCTCCTATCACTTCTTTACATGGTATCAGAGCCTGACGGCTAGGGCACGTTTTCTTCAAGCGACGACGGTGGCGGTATGTCGAGCGGCGACGGCAATATAACGAGAGGCAGCGGCGACGGGACTTCTACGCCGGCGGCGTCGCAAATCGATCCCACATTCCCGTATTACCTTAGTTCTAATGACAATTCGGGTAATACAATTATGAAAGTGGTATTTTGTGGAAAGAATTATGAGGAATGGCCGAGATCTATTCGGCTTTCTCTACGGGCTCGACGAAAATTTGGGTTTGTTGATGGGTCGATCAATAAACCTTCGAAGAAGGATCAATTGGAGGATTGGTATTGCGTCCAATCGATGCTTGTGCAGTAGATTTTGCATACTATCGACGCTTCGGTGAAGAAGACAATACCCTACTTTGATAAGGCAAAACCAATGTAGGATTCGCTCAATGTCCGATTTAGCGGACATACGGCTGGTGGTGGACGTGGACGGGGTGCGAAAGTGCGTGCGGCGGTGGCAGGACGTGGCTTCGTTACTACACAGTTGCGAATGGCAGATGATGGTGCAGGCGGCGGCGGTGTGCCGAAATTGACTCTGGACCAATGGCAACAACTTATTTCTATGCTTGATAATTCTTCGGCCAAATCTTCAGAGGATCGTATGGTGGGTAAGTCCATTGCACCTTGGGTTATTGATACATGTGCTTCAAATCATGTTTAGGGGAATTTTGATTTATTATCGGGGGTGACGGAAATGGAGGAGTGTCCGGTTGGACTCCCGGACGGACGAACTGCAGTTGCTTCATGCTACGGGCATGTTGCTCTTGTACTAGGCGTGGTTCTCACAAATTTTCTATTCGTACATCAATTATATTGCAATTTAATTTACGTTGCCCATCTTATTGATGATATAAACTGTGTTGTAGAATTCACTAAAAAAAATGCGTGATACAGGACCCAAATTTGAGGACCCTAATTGGTGTCGGTGAACGACGGTACTGTAAAACCCCTAATTTTTTTAAACATATTATAAGTATCTAATTAATCATTTATTTTAATTGCATAAATTTCTAGCTAATTAGGAAATATAATTTATTTAATTTAATTACTAGGTAAAGATGCTTTTAGAATTATTGAACAAACTATTAATATTATATTTTATTTTATTTTAGGAATCTGGCAAAAAGATGATAGAATTTTAGATTGTGCAAACAATTTTTTTTGGAATTTTATACCATATATATATATATATATAATTAGTAGTAAGTAAAAGCAGGAATAAAAAAGAAAAAAAAGAAAAGAATAATGAAAAGAAAGGAAAAAAAACTTACTCTAACCAACCCCCCCCCCCCCGTAGCAGCAGTTCCCAAACCCATTAGCAGCCCCTCCCTATACCCGGGCGGCCAGGCCGAATTTCCCCCCCCCCCCCGCTCCAAATCTCGATCCCTATATATACATCTCTAATCCCACAAAACCCTAACCCTAATCTATCTCCACCCTCCTCCACGACCTGCACCGCCGCCGAACACCTAACCAGCGCCACCGGAGAACCGCCGCATCACCGCATGGACCCGCTGACCAGCGTTCGCGACCGCGTGTCACCCGCGCAGAAAACTGCAGCGATGAACCCCACTCCCCGTGCTGATTCCCTCTCCATCTTGCGACCGAATTCGACCCCGTCTTTACCGGTATGTTCATGACATATCCCTCTTCTAACTCTGTGTATTAGTTTTCATCGAACAGTGCTAAACCCTAGGTAAAAATCGAGACCAAGTTGAAGAAAAACTATAACTTTTAACTTCAGAAAAACTGTTACGATGATCCATGTTTAGAGACCAATATCTTCCTCCACAGACCTTCAAATCTAAAAATTCCTTCTACTATGTGAAAAACATATAACCGAGATTATTTTCTGTCAATTATATTATTTTATTTGGTGTTATATGCAGAATTAAATTGGTTTAAAAGTCATGAAAAACTTGTTTTCAAAACTTTAAAAATTATGATACGGAGTGCGTCCCGCCAAACGGGACCGCCCCGTCGCGTACTAATTACATCGAAAGGCGCATATGGTATGTCCAGACGTGTGGGCTTTCGCGGAAACGGATTTGGACGCGTGTGTGCGTCGAAATCAACCCGTATTCGCAAAAAATCTCCCGTATCGCGACTTTTGTAAAATATCGCACTATTTAGTGTACGCTCGTCGGAATGTGACAAAACTTATGCCATTGGACTCGTGGTATCGCGCTGGTCCTATGACCCAAGTTTCACACGATTCCGAGACAGTTGACTAAGCCGCCTATTTGCGGGCCCTATGGTTGACTTTTTGGGCGAATTTGTGTTCGGCTCACCGAAATTCAAAATTGGACATACAGTTGAGTTCGTATTGACGTTTAAAATTTGTTTGACCTATAATTTATCCCATTTAAAGATCTTTGCCCCTGACACGTATTTTGGTACAAAGTGGGCCACATATGGACCCCGCTTTTGACCCGAAATTACCGTTTTGCTCCTGTGTCCAAATTTGATGAAAGGGTAGTGCTTTTTAACTATCTCGCTTATTCCGGGAATGTTGGTGATATTTATTTCAGCATCCGAAGACGTTTATTCAGAGGCCTTAGTTTTTGATCCTGTGTACCTGACATCTGGACGCTTACACTTTACAGATTGCTTGCCAGGCAAGTATACATTGCCATTGTACTATGATTTATATTCCATATGTTGCATGCATCTTATTTTTGTTTATTTAGTTCATATATTTTAACTGCTATATAAATCGCACGTCCAAGGAAACTTGGGTGCAACGATGGTGGCGTCGTATTCTGTTTTTATTTATATATATGCATGTTACCTAGTTTATGAGACCACCCCATTATCATGAGGCATTCTTATATTTCATTGTCCATGACACTATTATTACACATGTGTGTGTCTCATGTAGGACACGGACTTGCGTATTCGGTTGGCCACTGGTACGTATTGGTCGTGCGACGGATAGGGATAACTGCCGATAAAAACTTTGCATGCTAGTAGACTTGGCAGTTATTTAGGGGTATCATTATGTCATGGATGTAACATGCTTAGAGCATGGGATAGGGAGAACAACAAGTAAGGCATTTTGGCTCATTTGCACTTTCCTTTCTGTAAACCGTACGCTCCGCCGGAGATACGCGGCGGTGATGACCCCTATATATCACTGGCGGCCTCTGGCGTTCAAAAGACGACATGCTTTGTAGGCCCCTGATTCTCTGAGAGAATCATGCCAATCCTATTTATGGCCAGATAGCCCACTTGTTGGAAAGTTATTCTCAAACGTGCATTTACATAGATGGTTAGGTGACCCATTGGATGTTTATTTCAGTACTTTATTGGCATTCTTCTATGTATCATGTTATGTCCCTCTGAAGACCTGGTACCTTTCCAGATATAGACGGACAGGAGTATCCACAGGAGTACGGACCCGGACCTGACGCTTCATTTCAGACTAAGGAGGTCTTATCTTAAGAGTATCTTTGATCCATCGCAGTTGATGGATATTCTAGTTGCTATTTCTTTTATAGACATTTATCTTATATTAGAATTGATCTCTTCTCTCTTTTAGTAGTTTTTAGTATAGTCGATTTGCAGTGGATTTATTTTCATCCGACTATCATACTTTGATACTTCATCTTTGAGATTCAGTTATTTATTTCCTATTTATTTATTTGTGCTGTGGATGAGATATAGATTTCGTGTGACTTGTTGACAGTATATTACCACTGGTGGATTTGATATTCATGTACAGCGTACGTGTGTGTATGGTTTTCATATATTGGAGTTCGTATACATACGGCTGGCGTGTTACGTATTCCTAGTCCTACGTATTTTGGGAGTGGGGCGTGACAGGTACGAACTCTACTACTTTCATATTGTACCAAAGACTCAAGCCTTGGCAGTGACTATGACGACTTCTTTGGACATTTGGCATCAGCGACTTGGACATCCTTCTGATAAAGTAGTAAAGTCACTTTTTGTTGTCATTAGCTCTAATAGTTCAGTGAATAAGGCATGTGAAGTTTGCCATCAGGCAAAGCAAACTCGAGATATCTTTCCTGTCAGTGACTCTCGGGCTGTTGTAATTTTTGATTTGATATATTATAATCTTTGGGGGTCGTATCCTACGCCTTCTTAGTGTGGAGCTCGATATTTTTTTGACGATTGTGGATAATTTTTCTCGTGTTGTTTGGGTATTTTTGTTAATTGATAAGACTGAAGTATACAAGATGTTCTCGTCATTTTTTCTATGATTGATCGACAATTTAATTCCAAAGTTTCTATTATGCGAAGTGATAATGGTACTAAGTTTAATTGCATGTGCGACTACTTTGCACAAAATAGTATTTTATTTCAGACATCTTGTGTAGGTACACCTCAGCAGAATGGGAGGGTCGAACGAAAATATAGACATATTTTGAATGTGGCACATGCTTTACGTTTTCAGGGAAGTTTGCCAATTTATTTTTGGGCTGAGTGTATTTTGGCGGGTGGTTATTTGATCAATCAAAATCCTTCGAGCCTTCCTGGATTTAAAACCCACTATGAAATATTATTTGGTGCTCCTCCTTTTTATGATGAATTACGTATTTTTGGTTGTCTTTGTTTTGCCCATAACCAAAAATATAAGATGGATAAGTTTGCTTCTCGTAGTCGAAAGTGTATTTTTGTGGGATACCCCCATGGCAAGAAGGGTTAGAAATTGTATGATCTAGCTACTGGTGATTTTTTTCTCTCGAGATATTGAATTTTATAAGAATGAGTTTCCCTAATATGTTGAAGATGATCGTGGTGATATGGTTCCTCCTAACCTGGCGCCCCTTGTCTTGGGCGATGATGCTTTGGGGTTTGATCTACCTTAAATGGATGGGATGGTCGTCGTGGAGGCTGAGGCCGCTGTGGAGGACAACGCGGTTGAGGCCGAGGCCACCGTGGAAGATGCGACAATGGAGGCCATCGTGGAGGAGGCAGCCGTGGAGGCTGCGACAGCAGAGGATGAGGCGGCGACGGTGGTCTCGAATGGTGAGGGTGTACTGGGCATGGCATGCGTACCAAGATTTCGTCTGTGAAGCTCCGTGACTTTGTTACAAATATAATACGAAAGTTGTCTCATAGTCCTCCCTTCCAACGGTCCACCACGTCCAATCACTCCTCAGGTACACCTTATCCTATAGCACATTTTTTGAATTCTGACTGATTTTCTCTGGGAAACGGGAATTTTCTTGCAGCTGTAACTGCAGGTACATAACCGACATCCTTTAAAAAGATAGTTAAAGATGCAGGGTGGTGAGAAGCTATGCAGAATGAGATACCGGCGTTGGAGGATAGTGGTACCTGAACCATGGAGATGCTTTCGGCTGGAAAATATGCTCTGGGAAGCGGTTGGTGTACAAGATAAGTATAACTCTGATGGGAGTGTTGACCGGCTTAAAGCCCGTTTGGTGGTTTTTGAAAATCATCAAGTTGAAGGGATTGATTACACTGATACTTTTGCTTCAGTTGCAAAAATGGTTAATGTTCGTGCCTTTCTAGCTATAGCCGTAACAAAGAATTGAAAACTACATCAGATGGATGTTCACAATGCCTTCCTACATGACGACCTTACCGAAGAAGTATATATGAAACTACCACCTGGTTTCCAAACCAAACACCCTGGTCAGGTATGTCGGCTTCGAAAATATCTTTATGGGCTTAAACAGGCGCCTCATTGTTGGTTTGCAAAGTTGGCATCTTCTTTACGAGAGTACAAATTTTGCCAATCGTACTCTAACTATTCACTTTTTATACTTTATAAGGATGATGTTTAGATAAATATTATTGTTTATGTCGAAGATTTGATTCTCTCTAGCAATAATTCTGCTACTCTTACTGCCTTTAAGAATTATTTGAGTACATACTTTCACATGAAGGACCTTGGGACGTTAAAGTTTATTCTTGGTGTTGAGGTAGCTCAAAGTGCGAAAGGTATTTTTCTGTGTCAGCGGAAATATACACTTGATATTATCTCTGAGACAGGATTGTTGGGGGCGAAACCCGCAAGCTTTTCCATGGAACAACATCATCAACTGGCATGCTCTACAAGTCTACTTTTGTCTGATGGGGAAGCATATCGACGGCTTATGGGACGGCTGATTTATCTTTCGTTTACTCGGTCAGATTTGGCTTATGTTGTTCATATCTTGTAGCAGTTTATGCATGAGCCCCGGCGTGATCATTGGGATACGGCTTTGAGGGTTGTTAGATTTCTGAAGGGTTGTCCCGGTCAAGGCATTCTTCTTCGCTCTGACTGTGATTTGCGGTTCAGGGGGTGGTGTGATTCTGATTTAACGAGTTGTTCCATCACATGACGCTCTTTGTCTGGTTGGTTGATTTTTCTTGATGATTCGTCCATCTCTTAGAAGATAAAGAAATATGTGACGGTGTCCCATTCTTCGGCCGAAGCGGAGTACCGTGTGATGGCGGCGGTCACGTGTGAGCTTAAGTAGCTCAAGGGGTTACTTGGCAGTTTGGAGTGCAATATTCGTGTGCTGTGGATTTGTTTTGTGATAGTCAATCTACTTTACATCTTGTGCAGAACCCAGTTTTCCATGAGCGCACAAAACACATTGAGGTGGATTATCATTTTTTGGGGGATGATGTTCTTGCGGGAGTTATTCGTCCATTTCATGTGCCAACGGATGGACAACTGGCGGATGTTTTCACCAAAGCTTTTGGCAAACGACAATTTAAGTTTTTTTTTTACGCAAGTTGGGCATTTATGACTTGCATGCTCCAACTTGAAGGGGATATTGGGATTAAATTGTATCATTAAATTGCATTTATGGTGATTAGCTATATATGGTGATTGGCTGGCTATATATGGTGATTGGGGTATTGGAATTAAATTGTATTTATGGTGATTGGTCATGTGACTTAGGCCTCAAGTTGATATGTGGATATATATATATTTAATATCATGATGAATGAAATACCTAGAATATTATCTCCTATCACTTCTTCACATGTCTCTCCAGTACCTTAGCCAGTCGAGCACCCATTTGGAAGGCAAGAAGCTCAGTTTGTAACCCTTGATCAGCATATATCTGGGTTGTTGAGCAGTGTGTAAAAGCTTTAATGAAAGCTCCCTTCTCGTCCCTGGCAACTGCAGCAGCTACAATATTAACATAAGATGTCGCTCCATCAACATTAATCTTGATGTATTTGATTCCTGGAGGTTGCCAATGGTCATCTTTGTTGTGTTCCTTATGTAGGCGATGGATTTCTAGCAATTTGTCCGAATAAACACCTGAGTACTTATTGTATAAGGACATAGCATTAGCAATGATAGAGGATACTTTAGGAGCTTCCCTCTGAAAGACACAGGTACATCGTTCTTTCTAAATAGCCCATAGGAAGTTTGCACCAATTTGGAAAGACTCTTGGGATTGATCATATGTAAGCCAAGTATTCAGAAGTACTTGAATACTCTCTACTTCAGAAGATCTTAAACCCAGGGGGCTTAGGAACCAAAGTTGTCTCAGGAATTCACAGTGAAGGAAGATATGATTGGTGTCCTATTTAGCATTTAGGCAAAATGGGCAAGAGGGGTCCATAGATGGAATCCTTTTGTTAATATCAGCTAGCAGAGGTATAGCCCCTATTAGCAAACGCCAGATAAAATATTGCACCCTGGGGGATATATTCATGCATTTCCACAGACATTTCCAAATTTTATGAGATACATTATAGACAGAAGAAGAAGCACCTTGCCGCCTTAATGTTTCATAGAGTGATTTTGTTGTAAATGAGCCATTCTTTGTGCTCCTCCATTTGAGATAGTCTTGTCCATCCCCTATACTCAAGTCTATCTTCATTATAGCCGTGGCCTCTATCGGGAAAAAGACACTTTTGATTAACTCCACGTTCTATCTCTATGGTATTGGAAGAATGAGGTCTCACACCAGTCTCGGACAGGATGTAGGAAGTGATTCTTTGTCAATCCATCCTTCGGGAAGAGATGGCACCCAAGACTCTTCACGGATGTTAATCCATCCTCCTTGTATCATCCACAAGCAATGCGGCCGGAGGCTATTGCGCACTTCTAGCATACTTCTCCATGTAGGAGAAGCTTTTCCTGTTTTCTGCACATTCCAAAAGAAATTATTATGTAAATATTTACCTCGCATGTAATTGTGCCCATAGCTGATCTGGTTTTGTTAGGAAACGCCAAACAAGTTTTCCAATGAGACTCTCATTCACCCACTTGGAATGTATGAATCCCAGTCCACCCTCCCATCTTGGTCTAGTAAATTTGTTCCAACCAATTAGGTGAATCTTCCTATCTTCATTTGTCTTCCCCCACCAGAATTTGCATTGCATCTGATCCAGCTTGTTTGTTATAGTAGATGTGTCACTACCATATTTTCTAGGAAAGGGTATTTTGGTCATTTCATAATTAATTAAATATTGTGCATGTTGAATATTTATTTATTATATTATTTAATTATTGTTAGATGTTAGTTTATTATTTTGGACTTGTGTTAGTGAACCTAACTAGTTTAGATTAGATCCATGGACCAACATTTAAATCTAGTTAGAATTGAGCCCAATTATAAGTCCATTCATTAGGAGGATGATTAATTAAATTAAATCCATTAGACTAGAACCTTCCTCCTTTAATTTTTTTTTATGAGAGGCCCTAAGGGGTATTCTAGACATTTCATAGTATCTTGGGGAGGGGGCTAAGGGGGGCGGCCATGTATTAGTAGGGGGAGAGTTTCTCTCTCCTTATTTTCATTATAAATCTAGATCTATAATTCTCTCTTCCTAATTTCTTCATTCTCACACCAAATTTCTTCCTAATTTCTTCCTAAATCATTATTGGAGACTAGTAGAGCAAGGATCTATAAGGAGGAAGCAAGGATCTATAAGGAGGAGTAAGGATCTATAAGTTGAAGGCTCATTTCACCCAATTTGAAAATTTTATTGGGAATCCATCTCCCAATAGATATAATTCAGTTTTTTTCTCTTTGATTAAACTCTAAATCTGTGTTTTAATTATTAAGAACCACCCTATATGCTAAGGCTACCCATAAAAATTAGAATTAGGTTCATAGGAGGCCTATGGAGGAAGTTATGGTGTATTTCGTGTCAATTTTGGGAAAATTCTGATATTGACACATTTTGTGTTTATCAATTGGTCAATTAGACCAAATTAAAATATGTTTGATTGTGTGTGGCTAGTATCGTGTCCATAATTGGATATGTGTAGGCCGTATCCCAATAATTTGAAGATACGGGTTGATTTGGAGGTTTTTCTCCGACACGGGGTTTTGTGCATGTCACATTTTGACACAGACATGTATATGTATAATTGACTCTTCGAATTGTTCATAAATACTATTTTAGACTTGCTCGTATCCTTCGGGGTATGTTTGGTTGTGTGGTGGACTCGTATCGCAAGCGTATCATAGATCTAGTATGATATGGGTGCGATACACTCCACGTGTTTGTTTTATTGCCTTCTTAGATTCATTTTGCCATGTAATAGCTATATTTATCATTGTATATAGTATATAGTATATAGTATATAGTGTATATATATATATATATATATATATATATATATATATATATATATATATATATATATATATATATATGTGTGTGTGTGTGTGGGGGGGGGGGGGTGTGCTAGAGGGGGGATCGAGCAACTGAAACTGTGCATCAAATCAGTGTGCAAATTTTAGTACATCCGTATCTGAGCAGTGGGCAACATATCAGCAATAGCAGCAGCCATTACAGCAAGGTTTGCATAACATCCAGGGTAGTAAAGCATAGAGCCAACAACAACTGCAGCTTGTAGCAACAGTGCACGAGCAGGCAACTACAACGGCCATTGCACAGCGAGCAACAGCAGCAGCTTCGAGCAGCTTCGTGCAGCAGCAACTCCAGCGCAGCAGCAACAACAAGTGCCCAACAAGAGTTTCAGCAACAGCTAGGACAATAAGGTGAGAGGGTTAGCTAGTATCTTGATATATAGTTTATTAGTAGCTTGATAGTTATCTAGTTAAGTTGCTAGTTGGTAGTTATATATATACATATGTATACATATGGTTATTTAGTAGTTAGATCTCTCTCTCTCTCTCTCTCTCTCTCTATATATATATATATATATATATATATATATATATATATATATATATATATATATATATATATATATAAGTTAGTTATGTATATGTATGTATGTACATTTGTATATATATATTAGTAGTTGGTAGTTAGTATAGCTAGTAGTACTTGTATTAGATAATGCATATATGTTAGTTATAATTAGAGTTTGGGTAGTTAGCTATATGTTAGAGTAGCATTACCTTGAGATACCAAGGTAAATGTCAAGGTATTGAGGGATACTCAAGGTATTGGATTTGAGTATCGAGATGGGGGTGTAGTGGTGCGATACCGCATTGGTTCAAAGCCAAGGTATCCACTTAGCATTAGTTAATTTAGGAATGTTAAATAATATTGATTGTATATACATATTATGATAATTTTATATCTATTATTTGTATATCTTGCGATACTCTGTTCTAGTGGTTTCCTAGTATCCTAATATAGCTAGTTTGGTCTAGTTACATAGTGTATGGACCCAAAATCCTAGAGATAGACTTATACAACCTAGAAGTAGGTAGTTTGACCAAGTTTGTCCAGTTTGACCTAGAGTTGACCTAATTTGACTGTTTTAACTCAGAAATGGCTTTTTGACCTAGAAGTTGACTAGTTTAACTTATTTTTTATTCAGAAACCTTGTATTGATGTAATATTCTATATTTAGGTCTTTAAGGTACCGTACTAGACATCTGTGATACTGTTTACCGGATTTCAGGCGAGTATATTTTTTTATAGTTTCTCATTTATGATATCTTCTATGTCAATTGTATCTAGTGTAGATATCATTGATTTCTTGACACGATGGTTACACAGATTGGTATATCCGGAGTCATGAGATGTTATTTCTTGGTGTGTATGGTGTATCTTATGCAAGCCTTATTTTCTTGTGCTTCTTGTACATGTACAGACGCTGATTCTTGGGGAGACTTGCTACCTTCGTAGTGAATCCCGTGTCATAACGTACCATGGTTGGATCCACTATACCAATCGGGACGAGGAGCATTTAGTGTAGATATGTGATAATACCCACCTTATGCATGTCTTGATCCTTGTGAGTGTTAATCATACATCGCACGTATGATTAACCAGGCTTTTATCCTTGTGCAAGTTCCCAAGCCGATCACATGTTAAAGCTGGTACTCACTCACTTAGTTGTAGTATTTCTTGTTCATTTCTATATTACTTATTCTTGTATTTATTTTCAGTATTCTATATATTGTATATCTCTTGTATCTGTTTATTACATCTTGTATATTCACATCTATTTACTGTTACATAGTTTATATCATGTATTAGCACTGCTGTTAGAGATGTACTATGCTCCTTTCCTGACTGGATTTTTTTCCAGATAACACCGAGGAGTGGTACCCCACTCACTACGGACCTCAGGACGTGGTTGGCTTAAAGCCAGAGACATAGGCTCAGGAGGGTCTCATCCCGACTGAGACAGACGACCGAGGACTTGTAGCTTCTTAGTTAGACTCTTGTACTGGATATGTCTCCAGCATATTATTTTAGTTTTTCCTGACTCATTTGATATTATTATTTGTCTCGTGAGTTGTATTCGTGACTCTTCTATTCTTTTATCATATTCGTGCTTATTTCCATCGTATATCTGTAATTGAGTATATTCATTTATTGGTGATATTTTATATTGATAGATAGTTTATCCAAACAATGTTCTACCGTCGATGCTGCGGCGTAGGCTGGACGTTGTTCACTACTTGCATCCCTACACTGGGTGCTGGTCATGACAAGATGGGATGGTATATGCAGACATATAGTAAATAGGAATTGATCCTAGAGTAGAATTGATTAAGGTAGCCTTACCCAAATGGGATAGTAACCTAGACTTCCAACCTTGAAGCCTTGAATTGTTATAAATATTTACAATATAAATATAATATTTTTCAAAGAACAAGGAAAGTAAGAAATAAAATTGTTACCGGCCTCCGGGGAAGTCGTGCACGAAGTACTGCCCTAAGAGTTTATCTGAGGTCTACGTGTAGACGTTTCTCGGAAGCTCCTAGTGGTAAAACCCCCTGACTACCGGGTTTTCTTCGTCGCACAAAACTCAGAGAGAGAGAGAGACCGGACTTAGCTCTGCCCAGAGCAAGGATTTGGAGATTAGAATGTTGTTTGAGAGAGGAGTAAAAGAGAGTTTTGACGTAGGAATCTTTTCTGTGTAAAATGAAGGAGAAGAAGACCCAATAAATAGGTTGGAGCTGTGGCAAGGTTCAATGAATCTGGCCACAGACAGGTACTTAATGGCTCATAAACAGGCCATTAAGTAACAAATAAAACGTGTGAGAAAGGCTGTCAAATAATGAGCTGTGACAAGGCAAGTTTCAATGAATCTGGACAGTGTCCCAACATTCAAAATTTGAACGGTTCAAAAAAGGAAGGAGGAGCAAAAAATATTTTAGGGTCCCAGCCCGAAGCCGAAGAGAAAATCGAATCGGCATTCGGCACCCGCAGATGTGGGCGCGTACCCGCACCCGTTACGCGCGCCAAACCGAACCGAGCCGGGCCAAGCCTGGCTGCGACGGCGGCGCACGCGTGTGGCCCAAGGGGTTCCCCACACAACAACTTTAAGAGAGCAAAGAAGAGAAACTAATATATGTACACAAGAAAGGTTTGGCCCATCCGATGTGGGACTAAAGAAAGGAAGGAGCTTGAGCTTTTGCTAAAGCAAAGCCAACAACCCCCCCCCCAAAAGGTCAAGTTCCGAAACAGAGATAAGAGTGAAGTAAATAGAGAGAGAGAGAGAGAGAGAGCATCTGGACAGTAAAATACTATGCATAAATGAGATGGACTACAGCCTTGAATCTCACGTAGTGACTATTGCCTTAATCTGAAGAAGTGCTTGATGGACTATGCCTTGAATCAGACTTCTTGAACCAGATTTAGAAAAATAGCACACATAGTACGTTAGAGGTCCTTGGTCTATCGGGTGGCATTTTTAAATGGCCATGCGCACTTTTCCACATTCATGAGAGTTGTTTGGGATCGCCTTGTTCCATAGTCGCGGCCTTCACGACCTCTCATACAGGTGAGTCCTTAAGGGTTGGTGATAGGTTTCAATCCTAACCATATCACTCAAGAACACTCATCCTAACCATATCACTCAAGAACACTGTCACCATAGGGATGGGGAATCATTGTACGCATGTACAGCTACTTGGGCATTATATGATGAGATTTTAATCTCGGGTCAGTGTTCCATAAAAGTCACCTAAGTCCAGCTTGTTCCTACCTATTGAACCGGCTTCTTGGGATCTCCAGTCAGACTCGGTTGGGTTGCCACTGTTGGTGACTTTACTTATGGGCTTAACCTCATCCCCCTCGATGATTCTAGGATCAAAGTCCTAGACAGACCCTTCGTCAAGTAGTCTGCAAGATTCTTTTCTGACTTTATATAGTCAAGAACCACATATTTGCCCAATAGGCTCTTTATAGACTTAAAGCGCAGCTGCAGGTACCTGTTCATCTTAGCATTCACAGAATCATGCTTTAGTAGTTCCATAATAGATTTATTATCATAATTTATAGAAATTGCAGGAACAAGATTAATAGAAACAGGTATATGCATAATAAGGTTTCTTAGCCATTCGACTTCTGTGCATGTAGTGTCCAAGGCTATCATTTCAGAGTCCATTGTACTCCTAGCAATGATAATTTGTTTACATGAGCCCCAGGAGATTGCAGCTCCTCCTAGAGTGAAAACATATCCAGTAGTAGATTTTACATCATGCGAGTCAGTTACCCAGTTTGCGTCTGAATAACCTTCTATGATGTCAGGGTGTGTAGTATAGTGCAACATATAGTCTAGAGTACCTCTAAGACATCTAAATACTCTTTCTAATGCTATCTAGTGTAACTGATTTGGGTTACTAGTATATCTACTTAGTCTCCCAATGGCAAATGCAATATCAGGTCTGGTCCTGTTTGATATATACATGAGAGAACCTATCATCTGAGAATATCTATGTTGTTCCATAGGAGAGCCCTCATTCTTCTTTAGAACAACACTACTGTCATAAGTAGTAAGGGCAGGTTTTTTATCAAAAAACTCAAAAATTTTTAGCATTTTCTCGATAGAGTGGGCTAAGGATAGAGTATAGCCCTCATTGTATTTGGACAGTTGCATGCCTAGAATCAAGTTGGCTTCACCTAGATCTTTCATATTAAACTGGCTGGATAAATAGTCTTTGGTATTAGTAATCAATTCTAGTGATGATCCAAAAATAAGGATGTCATCTACATACAAACATAGGATGACACAACTTTCATCTAAAATTTTGGACTATATACATTTGTCATACTCATTTGGCACGAAACCATATTCTGAGATGATTATGTCAAATTTGTTGTGCCATTGTTTGGGAGCCTGCTTTAGACCATAAAGAGATTTAACTAATCTGCAAACTTTATATTCTTGGCCTTTAGTAATAAAACCTTCATGTTGCTCCATGTAGATTTCTTCCTCTAGGTCCCTATTTAGAAATACTGTCTTTACATCCATTTGATGGATTAGCATATTATGAATGGATGCTAGGGCTAGAAGGGTTCTGATAGAGGTGATCCTAGCTACAGGTGAGTAGGTATCAAAATAATCTAATCCCTTTTTTTGGGTAAAGCCTTTGGCTACTAATCTAGCCTTGTATTTCTCTATGGTACCATCGGCTCTAAGTTTCTTTTTGAAGATCCACTTACAACCTATGGGTTTACTACTTGAAGGTAGGTCTGCTAGAAACTAAGTATTGTTCTCCATGATGGAGTTATACTCACTGTTAATGGCTTCTTTCCAGAAAGGGGCATCAGGAGAAGATATTGCTTCTTCATAAGTTGAGGGATCACCCTCTATCAGAAAAGTGAAGAAACCTTCTCCTAAGTTCTTTTCAATCCTTTTTTTTTTACTCCTTCTAGGTTCTATATTTTGTTCGGGTTGTGAACTAGATATTTGAACATAAGAGCTAGTGGACGGAGTAAGAGAGAGATTGGAGGGAGAGGAAGAAATTCTATCTTTAAAGGGATATATATTCTCAAAGTAAACTGCATCTCTTGCTTCTATAATAGTATTGTTAGAGATTTCATTTACTTCTGAGTGAGTAACAAAAAATCTATTGGCATTGCTATCTAGGGCATATCCTATGAATACTGCATCTACAGTCTTAGGTCCAATCTTTCTTTTTTTAGGTTCAGGAATTCCTACTTTAGCCAGACATCCCCAAACTTTGAGATAATGGATCCTAGGAGCTCTACCTTTCCATAATTCGTAGGGAGTCTTATCATTAGACTTACTAGAAATTCTATTAAGGATGTAACAGGCCGATAATAATGCTTCTCCCCATAAATTATCGGGAGCACCTGAGCTGAGGAGCATGGCATTCACCATGTCTAACAGGGTACGATTCTTCCTTTCAGCAACCCCGTTGGACTGTGGTGAATATGGAGCAGTTACCTCATGGATTATTCCGTGTTCTTCACAGAAATTGGTCATATCATTTGATGTATACTCTCCACCACGATCTGATCTAAGAATCTTAATCTTTCTCTCTAACTGGTTCTCAGCTTCAGATTTATAGATCTTAAATATGTTTAGAACTTCATCTTTGGTTTTGAGAAGATATGTATAACAATACTTTGAATGATCATCTATAAAGGTAACAAAGTATTTTCTACCACCTCGGGTCAAAACCCTATTTGAGTCACACACATCACTATGAATAAGCTCTAGAAGGTCAGAGTTTTTTTCTACAGATTTGAAAGGTAGCCTAGTATGTTTGGCTTGAACACATATCTCACACTTGTGTTTATCATCTATTGGAGTCTTAGGAATAAGATCTAAGTTCATCATCCTTTTTAGGGAACCTAGATTCACATGACCTAATCTACTGTGCCATACATTTGGGGATTCTACATTTAAAACAACAAATGGAGGATCTGAAATTTTATTCACGGTACTCAAAATAAAAGACCATCTCTTACAAATTCTTTTCCAATAAAGGAGTCATTTTTAGAAAATACTACTTTATTTGCTTCCATAACAATCTTGTACCCTGAAGCTACAAGGAGAGACCCACTAACTAAATTTCTTCTGATAGATGGCACATGTAACACATCATGAAGAGTCAGAGTTTTTCCTGATGTTATCTTTAGATCTATTCTTCCTCTTCCTATAATCTGTGCCGCTGAGCCATCTCCTAGAGTTACACCTCCTCCACCTGATTCCTGATAGTTTGAAAAATATGAGCGATCAAAGGAAACGTGAACATTAGCTCCAAAATCTAACCACCAATCGTCAGAATGGTAAGAAATGTTGACTAAGGGTTGATAGCTTACAGACCTGAAGAAACTAGAAGAGCCGTTGAGAAGCATGTTTGCTTCTGGTTTGGCAGGACGTTTCCCTTTGAAAGAGGTCTGGACAGCTTCTTTCTTTCTATGGAAACAGTTGGTGGCTATATGGTTTGTTTTACCACACACAAAACAAAATCTCTTCTGATCCTGAGTTTGACCAAAGGTTCTTGGTTTATTGTGGTGATGGTTTTGGTGGTGAGGCTGAGAGTTCTGCTTCTTCTTGAAGAGGTTCCTTTTTGGTTTGTGGTGATGATGAGGCTTGGGTTTACCTTGGGATTCTACAAGGTTTACCTTAGCTTTAGACGCAGACTTAGGGTTAGACCTAAGCCTAATTTGTTCTTCTGTTCTAATTTTCTTTAGGACTTGAGCAAAGGTAAGGTCACCCTGAGTATGAATGAGGTCTTTCTTGACATCAGATCAAGAAGGAGAAAGCTTGTCTATTAAGCAGGCTATTTTATACTCAGTAGAGAAGAAAGTGCCTTTGGCTTGAATATGCCTAAGGTATTCTTGGAATTCATGTATTTGGTCATTTATAGGTTTGTTATCTACCATAAAGTACCTGTTGAATGAGGATGAATTGAATCTTTCAATTCCAGCATCATCACAGCTATATTCATCTTCTAGGGCATCCCAAAGTTCTTTTGCACTTTTGTATTCAAAGAATATGTCATATAGTGATTCAGACAAAGCACTTAAAATTCTATGGAAGCAATGGTAGTCTATTTCCTTAGGGGTCTTGGGTCTAGAAGAACCAGAGGACTTGGATACACCTATGTCAGACTCAGTGTCATCAGAGTCATTTGTGATTGGTATGGAACCATCAATGGTTGAGATTAATCCTAAGTTAGTGAGCCAAAATTTCATCTGACTTTGCCATCTCTTGAAGAAAGTCTTGTTGAATTTTGCAGGTTTAGCAGTAAAAATCTCATCCTTGGCAGTCATGGTTGCAAATGAGGAAAGTCTGAAAGATACGAAATTACTCAATAACAATGTCCAATGATTTAGAATAATAGTTCAAGTAATTTTGCTAATCAATCTTAAAATCTTTAGTCTATAAAGTGTAGATTGATTTGAGTTAGCTGTAGGGGCCGGTTCCCAGCTAGCGGTGGTCCAAAGACACTTAAATACCGTGTCGCTTAGGGCTATTTACACCCGGTTGACAGAAGGACCATTTCGACTTGTTCCCAAATTGATCTTTACTTTTAGAATCTAGACTCAAAGAGATTTGCAGTTTTACTTTAACTATTTATTTTGACTTAAATTGTTTAAAGGAATTGGAATTAACAATATGCCAAATAGAGTGAATCAACACAATTTGTTATGTCAATACACAACCAAATATGCCTATAAACAAAATAAATAATAAACTTGCTTTAGCAATTCAAATTAATAGTACTCTTGCTTTGGCAATACAATTAAAAATTAAATTTGCTACAGTAACTTTATATTTATATCAGTTTGCTACCAACAATTAATATGTACTAAATTGCTACAGTACTATTTTAACAGCAAGTAATGTGCTATCAGCAATTAAGAATCAATTTTGACAAGTATTTATTTAGAATGACAGCACTATAGTTTATTTGGTATGTAGCAAAATGTGCTATAGTATGTTAGGAGGTTATAAATAATTCGCTAACAATCAAATAGGCTAGTGTTTAACAGATATGCTGCAGTATTAAAATGTGAACAAATTTGGTAGGAAATATGCTTTTATATTTGGTAACAAGTAATTCGTTTTGTTCTTATGTTTGTAAAACCAAATTTTTTATATATGTACCTACAGTAATCACAATTCGCTCTTGTTGTAATAAGCAGCAGTAGACAGAAATATCTTTTGAAAAATTAGAAACAGTAGCTAAAAAGGTTAAACTCTTAGATTGTTATAAATATTTATAATATAAATATAATATTTTTCAAAGAACAAGGAAAGTAAGAAATAAAATTGTTACCGGCCTCCGGGGAAGTCGTGCACGAAGCACTGCCCTAAGAGTTTATCCGAGGTCTATGTGCAGACGTTTCTCGGAAGCTCCTAGTGGTAAAACCCCCTGACTACCAGGTTCTCTTCGTCGCACAAAACTCAGAGAGAGAGACCGGACTTAGCTCTGCCCAGAGCAAGGATTTGGAGATTAGAATATCGTTTGAGAGAGGAGTGAAAGAGAATTTTGACGTAGGAATCTTTTCTGTGTAAAATGAAGGAGAAGGAGACCCAATAAATAGGCTGGAGTTGTGGCAAGGTTCAATGAATCTGGCCACAGACAGGTACTTAATGGCTCATAAACAGGTCATTAAGTAACAAATAAAACGCGTGAGAATGAATCTGGACAGTGTCCCAACATTCAAAATTTGAACGGTTCAAAAAAGTAAGGAGGAGCAAAAAATATTTTAGGGTCCCAGCCCGAACCCGAAGAGGAAATCGAATCGGCATTCGGTGTCCGCAGATGTGGGCGCGTACCCGCACCCGTTAAGCGCGCCGAGCCGGGCCGGACGGCGGCGACGGCGCACGCGTGTGGCCCAAGGGGTTCCCCACACAACAACTTTAAGAGAGCAAAGAAGAGAAACTAATATATGTACACAAGAAAGGTTTGGCCCATTCGATGTGGGACTAATTAAAGAAAGGAAGGAATTTGAGCTTTTGCTAAAGCAAAGCCAACATGAATTGCATTTGGATACGAGGGAATTATACGAAGAAATCCTTGATTTTTCTTGAAGAAGAGCATGCCCAAGATAAGTGGCTTCCATCCGCATAGTGGGCAATTGCAATAAAGAAGCAAGCCTGGTACACTCCAACCTGGAAACCGATCTACTAAAGTGAATGCTAGACTTCTCGAAGTTTATCTTCTAACCCGACCAAGCTGAAAAGGTATCCAAAATGTTGTGTATACACCCAGCAGATTCGACTCAGAGGCTTTGCCAAAAATCAAACAATCATCTGCAAACAGTAAGTGAGATATCGAGGGTGAATATCTGTTGATCCTGATACCATTAAATAAGTCTTCTCGTTCATAGCAATAGAAAGCCTGGATAAGACTTCAGTACCCTTGTCTGATCCCTCTCCCTGGTTCAAACCACACTTCCGGTGACCCATTGAGTAAAATGGAGAAAGATGAAGATGTTATACATTTCATAATAAGTTCATTGGTGTGGCCTTGTATCCCCCACACCATGTAGGGTATTTTTAACGAATTAATGACCATGATAACCAGTCATATGCTTTCGAAAGATCAACCTTGAGTGCAAAAGTTTGCTTTGCTTTTTTGGAGTGCTTCGTGGAATAAAGAAGTTCTTGGGCCATTATAACATTATCCGTTATGTGACGGCCCGGAACGAATGCATTTTGTGTGGGGGAAATGATTTTGTCAAGAAGGGGTCTGAGACGAGCAGTAAGGATTTTTGATATGGTTTTGTAGGATACATGACACAGGAATATAGGTCTATAATCCACACGTGTTATTTCTCAGTAAGAAGATAGTAAGGCTGGCCTTCTTATGGTACTTGGTTCATCCAAGTCTTTTATTTATTTTTCAAATTTTTTTTTTTTTAAATAGATTTTTCAAACTTGAGTACCTTTTGGAAACATGTGAAATATGACAAGGATTACTGACTAGGTACGATCATGTGTCTGTTATTTTTTAATGTTATATATAATATATTCTCTTCTATGAGAAGAATCAAAGAAGTATTAGTTATCAAAAGAAAAGACATTTATACCATAACACTATTATGCTTACTACAAATATTAGTATTTTGGGTGACTTCCCATGGATCCATGATGGATGCATGCATCTATTAGTTTTGTGGTTAAATCTTGTGCAAGTTTTGTGGTTAAGGCTTCGTTGGTTAGAAAAGGTCGAAAAGTGGAAGAAAAAAATTAATTGAAAAAAAATAATATTTTTTTATTTATGTTTGGTAGAAAGAATGAAAAATAAATTTTTTTTTTTTTGATATAGAATGAGAAGTGAAATGAAAAAAGTAAAAATATAGGATTTACCAAGTTTATCCTCAACTAAAAATAATTATTTACCATTTGACTTCATGGATAATTTTTAAATAACACAATTAATATGAGGGTATAATTGTTAATTAATATAAGTCTCTAGTTTTTCTTCCAATTTTT
Organism: Iris macrosiphon; assembly: GCA_036927795.1. Lineage (NCBI taxonomy): Eukaryota > Viridiplantae > Streptophyta > Magnoliopsida > Asparagales > Iridaceae > Iris > Iris macrosiphon. Next base: position 53,933,870 of record JAYESA010000020.1, on the reverse strand, counting down.
TTTTTCACTTTTGGGGTGATTAAATTTCCTAAGTTAAGAGGAAAAAGTAATTCCTCCACTTTTTCTTTCATATTAAATAAGAAAAATTGAATCTTTTCCTCCACTTTTTCCTCCTTCATTTTTCTTTCGTTCACTTTTCTCTTGGCTGTTGATAATGGCACTACTAAATTTACTCGGAGGTAGCCCAAATGTTTACCATTGATAATTACAAGTTTGTCACTTCCAAAATTTACTCGGGGCTGCCCAGTCTTGATTTTTTCTATAATCAGAACTGTCAAAATTTTGACAGTCCTACCAATTGTTACAACTGTCAAAATTTTGACAATCCTTCCAATTGGTAGGACTGTCAAAATTTTGACAGTCCTAAAAATATATGTTGATTTTTAGGACTGTCAAAATTTTGACAGTTCTTCCAATTGGTAGCACTGTCAAAAGTTTGACAGTCCTAAAAATATATGTTAAATTTTTAGGACTGTCAAAATTTTGACAGTCCTAAAAATATATATTGATTTTTTAGGACTGTCAAAATTTTAACAGTCCTTCCAATTGGTAGGACTGGCAAAAGTTTGACAGTCCTAAAAATATATGTTGAATTTTTAGGACTGTCAAAATTTTGACAGTCCATCCAATTGGTAGGACTGTCAAAAATTTGACAGTCCTAAAAAACACATATATGTCAAATTTTTGACAGTCCTAACAATTGGTAGGACTGTCAATTGACAGTCCTGATTATAAAAAAAATCAAGAGTGGACAGTCCCGAGTAAAATTTGGGAGTGGCAAACTTGTAATTATCAATTGTAACATTTGGACTGCCCCCGAGTAAATTTAGTAGTGCCCTTATCAGTAGCCTTTTTTCTTCTACCAAACACATCATAAGTCTTGTACAACTAATTATCAGAAAAAACAAAGAAGTATTATTTACAGACTAGAACTAGAAAACTTGTAAATTGTGAATGGTGATGTACCAGAGATGAGAGCCACAGAGAGGAGATGTGTGGCCAGAGGTTGTCCTAGGAATAGGGGTTGTCCAGGTCCGCGGACTTATTTGACTTATCCTTGGGTTGACCATTTTGATAAAGTAGTGAGGGTTTAATTATACAGTAACTGATGAAAGGCTTATATCGTCTCTTTGACGGAAGCTATTTCTTTGAAATCAAAAATTCATATTTAGCTCTAATTAGAGAGATCCACACGGACGTGCGAGTTTAAAGGTTCGTTTGGATATATAGGTTTTTAGAAAATTATATTTTAAAGAAGATGTAATGAAATTGTTTTCTATATGTTCTGATAAATAATTTTAAGAAATAAAGTTTAATTTTTTTGTTTGGTAAAAAAAAAGTTTAGAAACAATATTTTACTTGGACAATGTTAAGTATCAATTGAAACAAAATACAATTAACAAAGAAAGTGAAGGTCCTGCTCATAAATTTGTAACTCGTATCTAAAAAAAAAGCTAATTCTATAGGCACTTCCAAAATTACTTAGGACAACATATTATTGCAAGACAACCGAGATTTTTAAAATTTTTACTCATAGCAGCCTAGATTTTTAATATTTTTACTCATAACAATTCTAAATTTACTCAAAACAGTCCAACACTTCCCTCTCTTCCATCCCAAACCCTAATCCTAACTCCAACTCCAACCGTCGGTGGAGGAGGAGGATGAGGCAGCGTCGGCGGAAGGAGGAGGAGGAGGCGAATTCCAATTCGTCTTCGAGAACTGTCAAAATTTTGACAGTCCTTTATATTAGAATAACTGTCAATTGACAGTACTAATTTTTAAGAACTGTCAAAAAATTTGACAATTCTAAAAAAAAAAAATCGAACTAGCCTGAAACAAATTTTTCGATAACAAATTTATAAATAACTAAAATAAAAATTTAAACTATTCTAATTAATTTTTGTTTGAAGTGGTTTTAGAATTAGCTTTGCTGACACAGGATGTCATCTCAATAAACTACTCATAGCTAACGTCCCAGATCGTTGAGGATTTAATTTGATGTGGCACACACACATACGTATGCATTGAGCTTCATGAGATCAATCAACATCGTGATATGATATGTGCTGAGCTAGCGAAGCGACTACTAATGGGAGTTGTGATCGATCGAGCGAGGACTGACTGTGACCTGCACGGAGTAGAGCTAGCCAGTGAAGGAAGAGTCAACGTACGTGCATCCGCCTCCACTCTGGTGCACTTTTATTGATCGGAGCAGGTGCTGCTGCCGATGCTGATGAAGCTGGTACGTACTGACTGAGCTTTGGAAAAGGGCGGGCAGTGGCACCAACACATGGAGTGATAATTGAATTCATCAGACACGTACGTACTACCAGTATGACACAACTATCTGAATCACATGTGCTCCATTGATTGACTATTCATTCGTTAATCACGTAATTATTCTTGCTTTGAGCATCATAGAAATCATAATTTATTATTTCAAAAATTCTTCATTAATACAAATATCAACAGGGTGTAAGAAAGTGATCGAATTTTTTTTAAATGCGTATAGTTTTTAGTTTTATGTTAGATTTTGTTTGTTGAAAGTGAATTTTAATATTTGAATAAGTAATTTTGTAAGATGAAAGTAAGTCAAATTCATGCTTCAAATATTTGGATGCCTACCTAAATGGGTAAAATAAAAATATATATTATAATAATAACAAAAAAAAAATTAGCTAACAAAGTTAATATTTATTTATTAATACTATTATTTAACTTTTTATTGTAAATATTAATAAATAATATCATCAATAAATAAATAAATAAATTTATTTATTTATTTATTTATTTTTATTAATAAATATTATTGATAGACTTAATTAAAAAATTATTTCTGTATATTAATAAATATTTTATTATCTATTCTATACTTACGTTAACCACATGGTCCAGATATTTGGAGGATTAGTATTTCATATCTAATGTGTTTAATGACATGGACTATATTTAACTAATCCACAAATTTTAATATTAAGTTAAATTAGAATTTTAATTTTATTTAGTATACTTATTAAAAATTAATGTACAAAAAAAGAGAGTCAGGTGCACTTAAAAGTAAAAATAAAATGAATGGTACTTATGATCCACATCCGCGTATAAATCGCGAATGTAGAAGTGGAATTTTTAGCGTGCCTCCGGCCGACAAGAATTGTAAGCCCAAAATATGGCACTTTCATGTCGACAGTTTCGTCCCTTCCCAAACAGCCGAAGTGGTTCAACACATGATCCAATGCACAAACAACACCCCTTTGATAAATCTTTTTGTGTGTGTGTGTGTGTGTGGGTGTTGGGGGGGGGGGGGGTGAAGGATAAGTAGGATTTAGACACTGAATTTCTATCAGCCTTTGAGTTTAAGCGTTGACATGTCCAATTAAAAATTTTGGACACTAGATTTTTTTTTCGAGCTCCAAATTCTCTTATTTTTTCAGTTGATTTTCAGCATGAAAATTTTGAATTGCGTAACAATTTTGGCCTCTTTTCAAACCCCAAATTAATTAAAAATTTACAAAAAAATATATTTACCATATATACTATTTAATTTAAATTTTTTGATAGAATTTAGTGTAACGTCCCGCAACCGCTCGGAGCGTTACGCTGAGTCGGATTGAATAAATCAAATGCTGGTTACATTTGAAATGTTGGATTTTGGAAAGAAGTATTGATTGAGTTGTTTCATGTGCAGATGGCTAGCGGGTTCGATGGAAATCAGGTGTTCGTTCAGAACAGTACTGAGATAGCTGGATGGGAGCGATAATGCCGTCTTCCTTAGTCCGATCGTTCGGATGATTTGGAGAGCACGGCCTGCTCGTACGGTCATACCAGTTGAGTAGATCGCGCTTGCATCGGACCACGGGTTCAAGGGATTGGCCGTATCGGTAGGACAGGATGCCTAGCGGGATCAAACATTGTGAGTGGGCTCTTTCCCTTCTCCTCTACTCCTTCATGCCTAATAATATGGAAAACATGTAAAAGGCTTGAACACTTGGGCTGAAACATTGAGAATCACTACACTGAGGCGTGCATAGAGTACGTCGTTGGCTTGGCAGGATTGTGGCTTGAAATGATTTACGTGTTTGGTAGTTGGAACGATAGTTGGATTATGCATTTGAGGCAGTCGGTTGGATACTTGGGATTATACTGGGACGGTTGGAATGATACAATGAGGCAATGGGAATATCGAAAATTCGGGCGAGCGAGCGTGCATCTGTGCGCGAGTATCACTTGGTCGCTTTGTCTTGCAAAGCGGGCAGTTGTGGTTCGAAACCGAACAACTGCATCAGCGAGGATGTTGTGCCGCTTGATGGGGCATCGTGCCACGAATGCATGGAGCATTGTTCCACTGAAACGGCATTGTGCCATGGGATTGCTTCGAGCATGGGTGTTGCACCAATTCGGACTCTGTGTTGAGAAGATGCATTGTGCCTATGAAACACTTGATATTTTGGTGCCTTGGGCTATATTTTGAGGTCGAGATTTGGAATCCTTGGTTGGATATGTTGGAAGAATGGTTATGGATATTTGGTTGGATATCGGTTGAACGAGTCTAGGATCGCTTGGTGGGGCAAGAATGTTTCGATCCTCTCGTCATACCTACTGTGTCTGCATTGTCACGGACAACCTGTGTGGCACAGGGTTTGGTTTCCTGGAATGGGATGAGGCACCGGGGCACCGGGACTGTTCTACCATGGAGGAAACAATGGGCATCGCACGATTGGGCGCAGTGCTGGCAGTCCGATACCACCAGGAGGGAGTAGCTGCCCAGCCCTGGATCGGGTAGGATTGTCCTGTTGATCTTGGTCCGATCAATGTCCTTCGTGGCTTTTAGCCAGTGACTTCATATAGTATAAGTGATGGCTTACTTTTCTTTTGTTGGTTTGGCTTTCGTGTAGGCGCGGCCACCTTGCCTCGGCAAGAGTGTGCACTCGAGATTGGAACATAAACTTTGGTTGAGGATAGATATTGAGGCGAGACTGATGGTTCGATATGTTATCGTGCAAAGCGATGGCATTGAGTAGGACGGGTTGGATATATATAAATGCTTGTCGTTTGGTTTGAGATTGAATGCTTGCATGCGTAAACTACTTTACAGCTTTCCTTAACATGTCATCCCAATGCCATGAAATGAATCTAGGATTCAACTAGAAAGATCACCATTTAACTGTATGCATTCACTATTTTACTTAGTGTCGGCTTAGACGAGTGGGTTACCACGCTCACCAGTACGGCTGTGTACTGACCCACGTTTGTGGGCAATATTTCAGGTACGCAGGCGTAGTGGCGCTGCTTGGATATACGGGACAAGATGTATGAACTGTAAGTACCTTTGTGGGCTAGAGAAAAGAGCAAGAGCATTTCATCGTCTCTGTGGCATCGCCTTTGTGGCATTGCCTCGAGGCATTTCAATTGGACCCTATCGAGAGCTTCGCTGCGTATTACTCTGATGTGTGCTTGGTACACAATACTTGACTTCCGCTGCAACTTGGTTGTTTCAATGATAACATTTGGTGTTTGACAACATCGCCTTGTACGAGCGCAACTCCAGGCTCGTACGGCATCACGTCCCGATGAGAATGATTGTCCTATGGGAGGGCTACAACGTGGTGATTCACGTTCAGCGGGGACTATCGAGCTTGCGGGAGATTGGGACGTGACATTTAGGACGTTGTTTCATATTTTCCAAAAATAGTAGAAATCGTTGTCCTAATTTTGTAGCCACAATTTTTTTAGAGGAATTGTTATTAGCCATCTCATCAAAATTTAGATCCGTAAGTTTTTCCTGAATCCAAATATGTCCTAGTTTCTAGAATATATTTTTCAAGAGCATAAGTTTTTCATTTAGAATGTTCTTTCACAAATGGACTCGAATTATGATTTTTATCATATCGACGCGTCTGTTTCCTCGAAACACACAAAATATAGTATGTTAATCCAAAGTTTTGAGACATAAAATTTACCAACTTATTTTTAATCCATATTTACATGACGATGGTCACAGTTCTGAAAACAGGTAATCCATATGCTATGACTACAACTTTCTTATAACCGTCACGTGGCAGCCACGTGGAGGCCATTCGTTGAAGGAGGGAAGAGAGGTGGAACCCGGTGGCTGTCCGGATGGCCACCACATGACAGAAATATCACATGACAGTTATTTATTGGAGGAAGAGGTGGAACTGGATATGGTACAAGTAGCACAAAGGAGAGGGTTGTAAGAAAATTGTAAGCATTTGGTAGTAAACTTAGCATTATTGTTGTTGGTAATCCACAGAGGGGTGAATAGGATAATTTCGTCGATATGTTAATTAGTAGGAATAGTTTGGTAAATATACGGAAGTCCGTGGTCATGTAATCTTTTGTTGTCATAAATAGAGCTTCAAACTATTATAATTGTAACTTTCTCATAAGTAATATATAAAACAACTTGTAGGCGTTGCTATTCTGGAGAGACAAATAAGAGTCCCGGTGCATATTGTTAGAATTTGACTATTATTTGGACTAGGAAAAGAATTAGATTTTGGTTTACATTAAGTAATTTAATTTACTAATCCTAAATAGTAAATAGAGTTAGATTGTGTTGGATGGTTATATATCTTCTATAAATAAGGCTGTTGTTTAACATAGAAAGGTGTAAGTTTTTTTTTTCCATAAATTTTTTCAGAGTGTAATAAATTTAAGATAAATTATTTTTACATAATTTCCTAGGTAATTTCTAACCTAAGAAACAATATTCCTCTAGACTATCTCGCAAAAATTCTTGTATTTGTTTATTTTTTGTAATTTTTTTTTTTTTGATGAATCAGGAACAGGTGCTTCCTCAGTGATAACCACTTCTCTATCATTCCATGTTGGACCTCTTAATGGCATGCGATTAACAATCAATTATGTGCTATTTGTCTCCAAAAAAAATTGGATGATGTCATCTTCTATTATGTGGCATCTGACATAGTAGCTGACATAGCAAATTTTAATCCAAAAAATTAATTATTCAAAAAATTTAATATTAATGTTAATTTTAATTTTAAAATTAAAATTAAAATTAAAATTAAAATTAATATTAATGATATTAATATTAATTTTAATGTTAAATTTTATCATGTCAGATGCTACACAATGGTAGATGGTATAATATATTTTTTTTGGAGACGAATAACATTTTTGATTGACAATATAGAGGATTCTACTGAGTGATATGCAGCTCCGTGATGATAGCTCCCATGTTACGAAGGCCCACCGTGAGCCTTCTAACCTTCTCCTCATGACCCTAGGCCTCGTTTGGTTCACGGATTTAAGGATCCATGAGGAAAACAAATAGAAGAAAAAATTGTTCCTCTCAAAATACAAGAGGTTGATTTTTCCTCCTCCTTCTCTGGCATTTATTACAAAAAATTATGACAAAAATAGTCATGTGTTATTGTTTGTTTTATCCATTATTTTTTCGTATTCTGGATCTCCTTAATAAGGATATTATTGAAATATTGAAATATTTTTTCTTTTCTTTCCTGTACCAACCAAGCACTAGAAGGAAAATCAAAGTATTTCTTGTTAGCCCAATGATCTAACTATATATTTTAATATGGTTAATCTATTCTATTTAACATTATGACATCACTAATATTCATGCTATCACTATTTTGAATACTTAAACTTAGTATAGTCCAAATATGCATTAAATGTTATTATATTTACTACTATGTATATTGCTTTGTTTGTTTAACTTGTATTTGAAGAAAAGCAATAAGAAATATCAAACATGGACATATGCAATAAAGAAATCATGATGGGCCAAAGACGACGTCTTCCCACAAGATTTCTCTAAACTGCCCACGATATCTCTGACATCTCCGGAGCCACGCACTCGGGGGTATTCAGATTTCACAATCTGGATATCTCAGGACAACTGTCGTCAAGGAAAAAAAATCATCATCTATCAAGAAAAGAAGCCAAGCTATGCCATCATTATTTTCAGACACTAAAGAAGCCTGCACCTGCTTTAGTCTGTCTAGAGTCTGTAGTGAGTCATAGGAATAATTGTAAACACAAGAAATGTGGCAAAATCGAAAGCTAGGGTAGAAAATAACCCATGATCAATTTTGAAAAAAATTCGGAAGATCCGTCGGATCTTCGCGGATCACCATCGAATAATCCGTTTTGTCACAACAAATTTTTCTGTGAACATTCAGATCATCCATCGGCAATCCGCGGATCACCGTCAGATAATCCGAATTATGACCGTCACAAATCCAACGATCTTATTTGTCCCATCGATGATCCCAATGACTATTTATATAGCCGTTAGTACTCGGGGTCGGATCATCCGACGATATTCTGCAAACAACCGACCGATCTTCCAACCGTGGGCTGAAATGTGTTTTAATGTCCTTTTTTTTTGTGGCCTATATAAAGCCTTGAACTCTTTCATTCAAGATTGATTCTTTTGAGCCAAAAATTTTTAATCTACCAAAAATCATCCACAAACACTCCACCAAAGCTTTCATTTGCACAAATTGTGTAAGGGTGTTCTTGAGTTGTAAAAGTTAGATATTTATATTTGTTGTAAGAAGATCAAAATCATATTGTAAAATGGTGAAGTGTACAAGCCTTCGGATCAAAACTTGTGAAAAGTTAAAGTGCCTTTGAATCAAAACTCTTGTGTAAGAAGTCAACGAGCCTTCGGATCAAAGCTCGTGGTGTAACTATTTTGACGATAGTGAATTCAAGCCAGACAAAAATTTTTGGGACTGGAGTGCCTCGAGGAGGATATCAGCATACATCGGATGTCGGTATTCTTATTGATTTACTTCTTACACACTTAATTTTTAAATTGTCTATTATAAACTATTTGTATTTGATTTATTAGCTTGATCCTATTCACCCTCCTCTAGAATTCTTGTATTTCTTACGTAGTTTTCTTGTGATATGTGCAATTTTTGTACAATATCTTCATCGATCTCTTCCTGCGACTGTACGTAACTACTACATTCCTAGATCGGAAGTTTCAGAGCTTCCTTTGTGAATTTTCCAGACGGTCGTTAACTTTTACAAAATAAATAAATACAACAATTTTGCCATAATGTCTAGCTGGATATTTCTTTTAAAATTTTTCTAAACTTTTCTCTGTTCATCTAATTTATCTAAAGTTTAATACTCTGAAAAAATTTCTTATTTCTTTACGATTTGGGGTTTATTGGGAGAAATTTTTGTGAATTCAGGTTTAAAAAATTAGTTGTAATTTAAAATATTTGCAAAAATATTACATTTCATAAATTGATAGTTGTTTCTACAATCTCGATGTCTCTTTATATATACTAGCAACGTGGACGCACAATTAAAAAAATTATTAATTTTTTTTAATATAAAATTGTTATAAATACTGTCGTTTATACAAATCAAACTCAAGCAACCAAGAAAAATATCTTTCGCCTTAACCACTTGAGTTAGAATTGTTCAGTTATAAATAAACAATATCAGGTAGTTAAATAATTAGTTATTTTAAAGAAAAAATATAGTTAGTAGAGTATTTACATACGACTTAGACGGCTCAATTTTTAATCGTTTCAAATTCTTATTATAAGAATAGAGATCTATACTAATATATAATTCAAATAGCAAGCATATCAATATATTATTTGGTACATCATTATATTACTAAAAATATAATTATTTAGGAATAAATATGTCATTTACTTTAATATGTTGGATGATATAAGTCAACGATCCCCTCGGTTAATTATCAGTTACATATTTTTATACTTAAGTTGCTTAGAGATATATATTTTCTGCTTACTATTAAGTTTAAGATCAACTCTAACAACAAAATCAAATTTAAGTGACTCTATATAACTTGTGCCATAGGGGAAGAGTGAATGCTCTACAACAAAAGGCCTAAGGTGATGTGAAGGTTTGGTTCTAATCATCCATGAATGTCACATTCCAATAGTTGTTTAAAACTTATGAAATTATTGCTAGTATTACATGAATTTGATCCGGCCCATTTGTTATATATATAACATATTTTCTATTAATTTTATGAAATCATGGTATTTTGTTACGATTGGTTCTTAAAAAAAAGATTTAATTTTTTTTGGAAGGTTTTAAAGCTGTTCTTTTTATTTCTTTTTGATAGATTGAATCATCAAATGTTTTTTGCTATCATTTTTTAATATTATGAAAAATTGTCAAAATTTTAAGATTTAATTTGAGGTTTTTACTATTAATTATGTTAGGTTTTAATTTCTGCTTGATTTTTCATGTTCTTTTCTCAATGAAAATTTCATACACAATGCGTGTGACCCGCTCCCTCGTTGTGTGTGTGTGTGTGTGTGTGTGTGTGAGCTAGAGTGGATGTTATCCCCCCCTCCCCCTCTCCCTCTCCCTCTCCCTCTCCGGTTGTAGGTTCGAGCCTTCAGGAAATAACAATTAATTCCTAGTGGAGAATTAACTGGAACAATTGTGCGGTTAGGCCAGGCGGGCCGGGTGCGGACGTGTGCTGGCGCGAAGCTGGTGTAGGAGCGAGGCTTCGGGTCGAATGTGGACCTTTGGGGCAGGATGGGGCATTCAAGCTGTGTTTGTAGGTCTTCAGACTAGAATAATAATTACCTTTTTTTTTTTTTAAACTATTTCAAATAATATTATATTATTCATGTATCTACTTGTGGAAACCACATGAACAAGATTCGGTGCACAAATGATCCATTCAGTACCTAGCAAATGAAAAATTAATTTCTAGAAACTCGAAAATCTAAAAAATAAAAAGATTTTAAATTAAAATATTATTTGTTTGTAGAAACTAAAAATAAAATCCTATAATTAAGTAGGATATAGTAAACATAAGCAAATAGTGAGCATATAGGGTTAAATGGTGGGTACGTTTGATTTGAAAAAAAAGAATAGAAATAAATTTTCATTATTGTTCATCATTAGTTTTCACGACTCGGGAGTTGTTTGGCTGCTTGAAAGTATGAATGTGACTTTTGTCTGGTAAAAATTAAAATACATATACTTTTGAGTAGTTTCATACTAGTTCTTATTTGTTGAAAATCACTTTCAATATTTGAATATATGATATTTGTAACTTGGAGTGGATCTAATTCACACTTTCTATAAAATTATGGTAAAATAAAAGAAGTATTATAATAATTAGAAAAATAATTAAGTAGCTAACAAAGTTAATAATACAATTATTTATTTATTTTAATTATTAATAATTAATATAACAAATTACAAATACAATAGACATGAATGACTAATTAAGATATTTACTAAAGATTAATTAATATAATTACAAATATAATATTTTGTTTGAAGAATTATTAAATAGAGATTAATGAATTAAACTATTAATTATCTACTAAATGTAGTTATTATTATATATTTATTAACTATATTGTGGAAGAAGAGAGCACGGCAGCTTCATTCTCCAAAAAAAAAAAAAAAAAAGGAAAATTTGGATTATATCTCTAATGTCTTCTCCCTCTCCTTACTCCTCCTCTTCCAACGGCTTCATCCTCCAAAAAAAAAAAAAAAAAAATGAAGAACCAATCACTGGAACTTGGAAACCCCCTACCAGTTCCTAAGGGAAACTGGAACAAAAAATAGCATCCTTTTGGAAGGTGGATCCTCAAAACAACACAACTATAGAATTCGGCATGAACTAAAGTGACCGGCATGATATGTCGTGACCATGTACATATGCAAACCTACTGATAATGCACATGGAAACAAACGGAAGAAGAAGAACCACCATCATGAGAGAACTCCAGCTCGATCTAGCTCTGAGTGAGAGTAGAAAGAAACCATAATGCTCAGGATAGATAGCGCCAACCAATAAAACCAACACAAAGAAGAATTTAAGTAAATCCCTTGGCCACATATCCATGGCGCTATCCCTCCTGAGCTTCAAGGATTCTTTCGTACTTATATTCTTCTTCTTCTTCTTCTTCTTCTTCTTCAACAAAAGTACTAAAACACATTGAGAGAGAGAGAGAGAGAGAGAGAGAGAGAGGCAAAGAATTTGGGCCAAGGGGAAGTGTATTTATATATAGGAGGTAGTGACAAGAGTCACAAGAATCACGTAACCCGAAGCATGCATTAACAAGTCTTCACAAGTTCTTCCCTTCTTTTCTCATTTTATTTCACTCTTTCAGTAACAAGATTCTACTCCTACGAACAACAGCAACAGTATTTACATTCAACTTCTATTTGGGGATATATGGCACTGTATATGCGTGGCATGGCAGAGTGCACTGTGCAAAAGTTCCCCGTCCTTTCTCTCGCCAAGTCCATTAATTGGGGGTAGCTCTGGATTTTAATGGTGCGTGAGAATAGGCTTTTCACACCAATCATTATTTCACCAGCATGATGACCGATCACACATAAGAATGGGAATTCATAGCCACGTACGGGATATGGAGTAAAATTGCAGCAAATTCAGTACACATAAATTCTTTATTTATTTAGAACAGTAGTCAATAATATATAATATTAAAATATATTAGCTGTCATTATGGCTCATGTTGGGGAGATCAACCCTTATTAACTGTTCCATGTGGGGCTTCTGAAGACGAGCTATATAAAGCTAATAAAAATAATATGGACCCAGGAGTTTAAAATTTGTTTAGTACAAATAAAATTTAGTTAATTCTTCTTCTTCTTCTTCTTCTTCTTCTTCTTCTTATTTCCATAGCGCTCGCACCTATTTGATTAGCTTGAATCGTCAATTCATCCTCCTGGAAGTTAGTTTTCCTCCTATAAGCAACATATATTTTTTTAATTATCTAATTTTAGGACAAATTTAAAGTGAAAAATCTATTCACATGTTTGATTTAATGTATAAAAGTTTATTTTTGGAATTGAGAATATCATAATAAACAATTTGTACACAAAACATAAAATTTTTATCCCTTCAGAATAGATGAATATTTTATTTTTGTAATGAGAATTTTATTTATTTTTTCGGTTATCTTTTTTTACTTTTATTGTTTTATGTTTTTTAATTTTTAATTTTTGAAATTTTTTGACTTTTTTTTATAATATTATTTGCTTTTTTATTTTTTAAATTGATTTTTGTTTTTTAAAATAAGTTCTTCTTTGCTTTTATACTTTAATTTTTTTTTTCTCTTTTTTTTTTTTGTTTATTTACAAGAATGTTTTGTTTTGTTTTGTTTTGTTTTTTTTTCATTTTTTAGTTTACTCCGTTTCTTTTGAATTATTTTTCATTTAAAAAATTATTATTTTCTGTTGTTTTGTTTTTCTATAGTTCTTTAAAGCTTTTTTTTTTCTTCTATCTTCTTTTCTCTTTTGATCCTTTTCATTTTTCTCATTTTTCATTTTAGAAAACCACCTTTTTTTTGTCTTTTTCCCTTTTTTATTTGAAAATAAATCATTTTTTCTATATCATTTATTGTTTTCGTTATTTGTTTCTTCTTGTTTTTTATTTATTTTGTTTTTAAAAACTTTTTGTTATTAATCATTTCCTTTTTTTCTTTTATTTTTTGCTTTTAAAAAAATATTTTTTTAATCGTTGTTTTTGTTGTTTCACGTCATGGTGAGTTTAGATTCAGTTTAATACGGTCAGGTCGTAAAATTAAGTTTGGATTAGGTTCAATAACGATTTATAAGTAAAAAAAAATTATGATGTCAATAAGAATTAAATATGTTCTCTTGAATACTAACATATCAACTTAACAAACTCCACTAAAAAAGTCTCAAATAAAGAATTGCAAATATTAGATATATTTAACCATCAATAAAAAAAAATTGTACTTTTTTATGTGAACTATATATTTTAAAAATATTTATATATTCATCAAACGTAGAAATATAATATTTCAGAAACTTTAATTCCATCAAACTTGATTCCTAGAAATATATTTCCGACTATATAGTAAACAATTTTGCCACAAATATGAGAATCATAACCCATAAGAATAGATGAATATTTTATTTGTGCATTGACAATTTTATTTGTTTTTCATGTACTCTTTATTATTAATTTATTATTTTTTATCTTTATTGACTTTTTTCAAGATTTTATTTCGGTTTTATAATTTTTTTTAAATAAGTTCTTTTTCTTTTTATATTTTTTTTTAAAAATTCCTCTTTTTTTTTCCTACTTTTTCATTTATTTTAAAGAATGTTCGTTTTTTCTCAATTTTTTTATAGTTTATTTACTTTCTTTTATATTATTTTTCTGCTTTAAAAAAAAATCTTTTATGGTGTTTTTTTTTATAGTTTTATCAAGTTTTTTCTTTTCGTTTTTTTTCTTTTGCTGGTTTTTTTTAACTTTTTTGTTTTTCTAGTTTTTTATTTTCTTTTTTCCATGTGGAAAACTCATTTTTGTGTGTCTTTTTTATTTTAAAAAATATATCATTTTCTCTATATTATTGCTTTACTTTTCTATTTGTTCCTTCTTCTTCTTCTTTTTTTTTTTTTTTTTTTTTTTTTTTGTATTTAATTTTTTTTTTTAATGTTTATTTTTTTGTTGAGTCTGTTGAGGGGCTCACATACTTGGGATCAAATGACTCCACTGAATAAAAAAATTGTAAGAAGTGTTGTTTAACTAAGCCCCCTTACCCCTTCACTGCCGGCAATGTTTGCCGCATTAATGACTCGGACCACCGCATCCCATCATCTTGTGTTGCATTAATGTAACATTTTGTCAGTGTACATCCCTAGATTGAGCGAGAGGGAGAGGGACTTTATGAATATTATATACAATAATGCTAAGTTTATTATCAAATGCTTACAACTTTCTTATAATCCTCTCACCGCTACGTGGGTCACTTTCGGTTCCATTTTTCTCCCAATGAACGACTGTCAAGTGACGTTTCGGTCATGTAGCGACCATCCGAACAGCCGTCGGATCCTACTTTTTTTTCTTCTCCAATGAACGACCGTCATGTGACGGTTGTAAGAGGGTTGTAGGCATTTGGTTGTAGCCCTAGCATAGTCCTATTATATGGATAATGCAAAGTTTACAACCAAATGTTTACAATCTTCTTACAACCTCTCTTTCCTCCGACATATGGGTTCCATCCGACCCCACCATCCCTCTCACCCGCATGCTATATGGGTTCCATCCGACCCCACTCTCCCCTCTTTTCTAATGGAGGTCGGTCACGTGGCAATTGTAATCCCTTTGTTGTTGTAAGCATATCATTATCTATATTATATATGTTGGTTTGTTGACAATGAGATCAGAGAGCATACCAAATCATAAACTACTTATAGTCTATGTAGAAGAAATAGGAGGAAACATGTACACAGTTTAATTGGCCAAAATGTCCACACAGAAAAAGAATATAATTCGACGAATCTTGTCACTTCACAACCAAGAAGAGGAAGGTGGCTATGGTGCATACATGGCCCCGCTTTCGCTCGACGAACTGCTGTCGATGTAAGGATGAGGAGAAGGTCCGGCAGAGCAACATTTGAGAAGGAATAGGAGACGGAGAAGGCTAGCTCGTCATCTACAGCGGTGCACATGATGTCTGTGAATGGTATGAAGACCAAGGTGTTGGTAATATATATATATATATATATATATATATATATATATATATATATATTACAGAAATTTGATAAGAAAAGAAAAAAAATTAAGTGTTACCGGCCTTCGGAGAAGTCGTGCACGAAGCATTGTCCTAAAAGTTGATCCGAGGTCTATGTGCAGACGTTTCTCGAAATCTCCTAGTGGTAAAACCTTCTACCTACCGGGTTCTCTTTGTTGCACACAACTCGGAGAGAGAGATCGAACTTAGTTCTGTCCAGAGCAAGGATTTAGAGGACAGAATGTGGTTTGAGAGAAGAATGAGAGAAAGCGATTTCACGTAAAAATTTTTTTTGTAGTAAGAATTGAGAAGGTAACCTCAACAAATATATAGGGAGAGAACCAAGTCTTTACTACAGACAAGAAAATAAATGCTATTAACCTAGGCGTTTAATGAGTAATAAAAAGAAAAAAATATGGAAAATAAATTTGACATGGAGATGGAGCTGTCACATGTTTAAAATATGGAAAATAAACATGGACATAGGAGTAATAAATGTCCAACGTTCAAAAATTGAATGAGTCAAAAATGTTCAAAAATAAAGGGGAGGAAAAAGATTATTGGATCCCAGCCCGAACCCGAAGAGTAAATTGGATCGACATTCGACGCCCGCAGGTGTAGGTACGTACCCGCACCCGTTACGCGCGCCGAACTGAACCGAGCCGAGCTAGACGGCGGCAACAGCGCACACATGGGACCCAAAGGGTTCCCCACACAACATCTTAAGAGAGCAATGAATAAGAACTAATATATACATACAAGGGGGAAGATGTCCAACCGATGTGGGACTAAAGCAAAATGAGGAAGTTGAGCTTTTGATCACATGTTTATGGACATATACACACAGCCAATAATTTTCACCCCAAAAGGTCAAGTTCCGAAATAGAAGTGACAAAGAAATTAAAAGTGAAGAATTTCTGGACATGTTGTAAACCCCCTCACCAAAAATAGATATTTTGTATGTATTTTATATTATTATATTTATTATAGATATTGAATTTTTTTTTTTTAGAGTATTCTCTTAGTTAATTAGAAAATAAATTTCTTGATATATTTACTTATATAAATATTTATTTAGAATTATTTTAGGTTATTTTAGATTTTGGAGATTTTCTAGAATTTTTGGTAATTAAAACTTAGGAAACATAAATTTTTAGGACTTCCATGATTTACTATGAGACCATACTTGAATGTTGTTACTACAAAATATTTATTTTAGAGTTAAAATATTTAAATATATTTTTCTGTAATTTATTTAGAATTTTAAGTAATTATTGAATTTTTGGAATTATTGAGTATTTATTTGGATATATAAAGTCTTAATATTAGATAGATGCTAATTTAGTGTTAATAGATAGTAATAAGATTATATATAAATTATTTGTATTATCTTTAATTCTATTTAAGATTATAAATTATTGAGATGAACTCAAACTCTATTTTAAATTAATTTAAATCCTGAGCCTATTAGGAAAACATCCTTATTTAAACTGATCATAATCATATCCAAATTAGTCAATCCTAGTCTTATTCAATTAAACAATCTTCACCATTATAAATACTTATGGAATAAACTCATCTTTCATACTTTTTATCCCGAAACTCCTCTCTTTTTCGTTCAAAAATAGTAAAAATTCGTCATAAATTCAGCCTCATTTTCTAGTAGTTATGACGACTTAAAAAGAGGATATCTCCTAGCTCCGGACTCAAAACGCGCTCCAGTTTTTTTTGTTAGAATCATATCAAGGTTAGTTTTCTGAATATATAAATTATTTCAGTAATTTCATAACCTATTTTTCCAGAATATTTCAAAAGTGTCAGCTGTCCGAAATCAGACGCGTTTTCGTATTTTCAAGATTTTGGGAGATCCCGAACTCGAAATTATGAACCGTTTACTGTTTCGGAAAGGTAACATGATGAACTTCCAGAAAAGTATTTTTCCGGAATTTAAAATATAATTTTATTCTACTATAAAATTCGTGCAACGTAGACGTAAATAGGAAACCACCGAAAACTGTCATATGTGCGCCCTTGTGGCCATAACTCTTTACCGACTTATGATTTTATGAAACTGTTGATTCTAGCATTCATGTAGCATTAAAATCTATAGGATTTCACATACAAATCCAGGATTTGAGTTGGTTGACTTTTTGGTCAACAAATTGCCTCGATTTGCGTACCATGAATCACAAATCCGTAAAGTTGACTTTCTTTGGACCAAAATTAGGGTTTAACAATAAAATTAGATTATAATAAGATTAAAATACTGAGGGGTTCCCTCGTTATTCTCTCGTAAAGTATTTTAGGTTATTTATTGCAGAATTATAAATTAATTAAAATGGAGGAACCTATTCACCTACTTTTGTAACCTAACTTGTTTAATTTATGTGACGGGTAGATCGGACGACGCCTTGAGTTGTGACTTCATCCTTTTTTTGAGCAGACAAGTATACCTTGCCATTATACTGTTATTTATATTTTATATGTTGCATGCATCTTTATTTTCTGTCTTTAGTTCATATATTTTAACTGTTATATAAAATGCGTGCGACGGTGTCGTCACGATATATTTTTAGTTATGTATTTGCATTAACCTTGTTTATGAGACTGCCCCATTTTCATGTAGCATCATTATGTTTCATTTAACTGTGACACATTTTTACACGAGTTGTGAGTCTCATATAGATCACGGACGTACGTATTGACTGGTCATAGGTACGTGTGGGCCGTGCGTTAGGGATAACTGCTGATAGAAAATTTATATGCTAGAAGGCTTAGCAGTTATTAGAGGTCCATGGACATAGCCTATTGTAGTACGGTGGTCCAATCATTGTCCTTGTTTGGTTGCAGGATTGGGCTAGGGTACTAAGAATAGGCTATGAACCAAATTATGTCATGGATGTGAATGCTTTGTGTCACGCCCCAGTCCCAAAATATCGGGAACTGGACACGTGGCAATGGCCAGCAGCACGCACCGATGGATAAACCTAATTTAATGGATCCATCGGGGCATACTTAAGCTGTATATAAGGTCTACAACATCAAATCAGAACTAATCTCATCCACACAAAAGATAATATGATCAACATCAATAAGGAAAGTAAATTAAACATCCAGTCTCAGCAAAGTAATTCGGGGAACAACCCGATATAAAGTCTGTTACAATTATTTTAATTAAACAGAAAAGATAGCCTATATGCCATAATATCTGAGCAGGAAGAAGCAGTTGTTCAGGAGAAGTCCTCAGCGATCACCTCGTCCTCAGGTACTGGTACTGTTCCGTGAAGTGCTCTTGTTCCGTATACCTCTGGATAAACCTCGTCTGCTAATCCTGGGGACATAATCCGGATCCAGGTCCTCAGGGGACATAGCAAGGTACAAAAAACACAAGCCAAAATAAATGCAGTAAAGTAAATAAGAGAATAATAGGGTCAACTATATAACCTTCTATGTGAAATGCAAGTTGAGAGCATCACTAGAACTTAGGCTGATACCACTACAAGCTCTGTGTCGGGGAGCCGGTAGCAGTTATACTATGAGTTTTACTATGTGTTTACTATGAATTATATATATATATATATAATCAGCCTGTAGCCTGTGTGTCTCTTCCCACCCAATGTAATCATACGTCTCATGTCCACGATGCCTCATGTCCACGTCACGTAAGATCATATCTAATGCAGTGAGTCATACTATGTCTATGAATATGATGTCTAGGAATATAATGTCTAAGTCATAAATCCTGAAACCTACACAGAATCACCTTGAATATTTCAGGAAGATTCTGTCTCATGATTTGTGTCAGGTGTCCTGGGTATAATGTACTTGATATGGCAAGTACGAGAATGTATATGTCACGATATCCATCTCTAGTTGACATTGCACAATCCCGCGTACGGTGTTGGCACCCGACTATAATCGGACGCTAAGCAAGTCACACGACCCTAGGGTTGAGCATGTATAACAGTCACAGAAAATAAATCAAGAGAGCAAAATGAATCAATATACTGCAATTTATGGCAAGGTACACTTGCCTGGGTTTTCGGCTCCAAGTGTGGCTCTGGCAACAGCTGGATTTGCAGGGACTGCTCCGGTTGCTGAAATAAACATCACCATCAGTTCCAGAAAATATCAATCAGCTAGAAATGCCTGTCCTTGAGTCCAATTTGGACACAGGGGCAAAAATGACATTTTCGGGTTAAAGCGGGGTCCACATGTGGGCCGCTTTGCACCGAAAAAAGCATCAGGGTCAAAGGTCTCTAAATCAGTCCAACTTAGTGTCAACAGGTCAGGAACGATAATACGAACCCAACGGAACTTCCAGAATTGGATTTCGATGAGTCGTTCTCAAAATCGCCCGTCGGGTGGAGCCTGTGGGGCCCACAACACGCGATTTTGTCAACGTTCTCAGAATCGAACCAAACTTGGCTCACAGGACCAGTGTATTGCTACGAGTCCGATGGCGCAAGTTTCGTCTCGATCCGACGTGTATACACTAAGTTACAACGAGAATCAGAATGGTCGGATACGGGGCGGTGTCCGCGGATACACGTTGATTCTGGTGTGCACGCACATCCGAATCAGCTTCTGCGAAATCTCGCACGTCCGTATCAACGACGCACACGTATCTGTGAAGACCGTACGCGACCAAGTTATCCCGTTTGGCGGGGCGTACTCAGTTCCGGGGTGAAATATGGCGTTATTTTTCCTGTTTTTGGATCGCGGTGTACGATCAATACAGGACGCGATGCCTCGAGCGGGTTGCACGGACACCGAGGGGGTCATGCAGGCTACACGATACAACTGACGGAACTGAAATCAGAGCTACGAGCAAGAAGATATGGGTACCTGAAAAGGGTTTGAAAAACCCGAGTTCCTTCGTGTCCGACACGCCTAGGTTTAGGGTTTAGGGCTCCTGTGTCCCGTCAGAAGCGGCTGTGTCCGTGTCTTCTGTTGGCGGACACGGCGGAGGTGGCTCAGGGCTGGGCGAGGCCGGCGAGGGCTCAGGGAGGTCCAGGGCGGCCGGACGACGATGTTGCAACGGCCACGGCGAGGTCTGGAGGCGGTGATGCTCGGGTCGACCGGAGTTCGAGCTCGGGGTAGGGTTCTGGTGAGGGAGGAAGGAGGAACTGCGATGGACCGACGGGGCTCCGAGGCTAGGCACGGCGGGGATTCCGGGAGGAGGCGGGTGGAGAGCCGGAGGCGGAGGAGGGAAGAAATGGCTCAGGTGAGGGGTTTTTATAGGAGAGCTAGGGAGAGGGAACGGCGGCCGGCGAGGGGAGGGGAAGAGGGTCCGGTGAGGGAGAGGAAGAGGAGGAGGCGCTGGTGCGGTGAACGGGCGATGGCGGCGGCCGTTTTCGGCGGCGGAGCGGAAGCTGTAAGGTCGGGGAAGAGCGGTTGGGGGAGAGAAGGAGATGCGGGTCGGGTCACTGACGGGTCGGGTCGGGTGGCAGGGATCCAACCCGATCCATTATGCTAGGTCACGGGTCGGGTTCTGGGTTAATGGGTCGGGTCTGGGTTGGACCCGGATCCGACCCGATAAGAATTTAGTTTAATAAAATAAACCCGGTTTGGTTCAACTTGGTTTGATTTATTTAATAAAAACCCGGTTTAATAATATAATTAATATTTAGGGCTTTAAAAATCCATCCGGGGTCCAATAAATTCTCGAAAAATTACCCTATGTCTAGTTTTTCATTTTACACCATAAAATATTATTTTCATAATATTTTAATATTATTTATTATTATTTAAAAATCCTTTAATAATTAAAACACTTGATTTTAATTACAGAAAAATCCAAGAAAATTCCAGAAAATTCAAAAAAATTCAAATTTATCAAAATTTGAAAATCAGGGGATTACACTTTGTCACTACCCGATTAAATAGGGTTATTTTTTTATTTTTTTATTTTTATTTTATAAATTGTGAATTATATTTAATTAATTATATTTATATTTAAATAGTGATTGTATTATTTTTTAATTGATTGTTTTAGGGTTTTTGCTAGTCTGGACCCGTGTCAGACCATAGTGGACCCATGTCCGACCCAACCCACACCCTTGTGAGACCTATTTTTGGGTTTAGAATATTTATTATATTTTTAGTGGGTTAGTTGGAGAGATTTGGAGTTAGTTTGAGTGATTTTGGAACCCGAAACACAAACCCAAGTGGGAGGGGGAGGCATTTTGGGCATTTGGAAACTTGTGGAACCCTTATTTAGGTGTGTCCGGCCTATTTTCCAGCCCCTACCCGTGTAAACACATCAGCCCCTCCCCCTTGTTCCATTTTCTACTTCTTTTTCTTCCCCACTCCTTCTTTCTTCTTCCTTCCTTCCTTCTTCCAAAGTAAGTGTTTCCATTTTTCTTCCTTCTTTTTTCCATTCCTTCTTCTTTATGTTAATCCTAACCTTGCATTTTTTCTAACCTAGATGTGTGGAGCCTAGACTTTGTGTGGAGGCTAGGTTTGGTGGCTTGGAGCTTGAGGGAGGTGATTTCTAGTGATTGGGAGACTTTGGCCTTGGGATTTCAACTCCCAAGAGGTAAACCCTAACTTTCTGTAATCCCCTGATTTTCAAAATTTGATAAATTTGGATTTTTCTGAATTTTTTGGAATTTTCTTGGATTTTTCTGTAATTAAATTCAGGTATTTTAATTATTAAAGGATTTTTAAATGTTAATAAATAATATTAAAATATTATGAAAATAATATTTTATGGTGTAAAATAGAAAACCAGACATAGGATAATTTTTCGGGAATTTATTGGACCCCGGATGGATTTTTAAAGTCCTAAATACTAAGTAATTAATTGAACCCTAAATAAACCGGGTTTATTTAATCAAACCAAAATGAACCAAACCGGACCGGGTTTATATTATTAAACCAATTCCTATCGGGTCGGATCCGGGTCCAACCCAGACCCGACCCATTAACCCGACCCGCATATTTGATTTTGGATCGGGCCGGATCCGCTAGGACCCGACCCGTCCACCCGACCCGACCCGCATCTCCTTCTCTCCCCAACCGCAGCCGCCCGACTGTTCAGCCCCGCCGCCGGAACGGTCGCCGTCGCCTGCTCGCCTCCCCGCGTCGCCTCCGCTCCCGCAACGTCCGCCGGACCCTCTCCCTCCACCGGACGACCATCAGCCTCCCTTCCCCCTCTATAAAACCCTACCCTCTCCTCCTATCTCCGCCTTGGTCCTCCGTCCCGCCTCGCCGTAGACTCTCCTCCTGAGCCGATGACCGCAGCCCTAACCTCCCTCCGCTACGCTCCGCAACGAACCCGCCCCTGACCAGCACGCCGCCTTCTTCGCCAGTCGCCTCCGTCCAGATAGCACCCGAGCAGCAGCAGCATAGAGCCGCAGCACCGCCGACTCCGGTCGCCAGCCACCGGACAGCCTCTGCAGTCATCCGCCCCTGTCCCTCCGGCCCGCCTCTGGTCCCAGCGCCGCCCATCTCAGGTGAAGCTCCGGCAGAGCCCTGAACTGAAACCCTAGTTTCTGTGACGTGTCGGACACAGTGTCAGTTGGACACAGGACACAACTCGAGACACGAGGACACGAAGAATTCAGTTTTCTGGAACCCTGTTCAGGTACCCATAACT
The DNA here is from genome assembly GCA_036927795.1 of Iris macrosiphon. Lineage (NCBI taxonomy): Eukaryota > Viridiplantae > Streptophyta > Magnoliopsida > Asparagales > Iridaceae > Iris > Iris macrosiphon. Next base: position 53,910,713 of record JAYESA010000020.1, on the reverse strand, counting down.
TCTTGCTCGTAGCTCTGATTTCGATTCCGTAAATTGCATCGCGTAGCCTGCATGACCCCCTCGGTGCCCGTGCAAACCGCTCGGTGCATCGCGTCCTGTGGTGATCGCGAACCGCGATCCAAAAACAGGAAAACCAACGCCTTGTTTCACCCCGGAACTGAGTGCGCCCCGCCAAACGGGACAACCTAGTCACGTGCGGTCTTTACCGAAACGTGCGCATCGTTGATACGGACGTGCGGGATTTCGCAGAAGCTGATTCGGATGTGCGTGCACACCGGAATCAATGCGTATCCGCGGACAACGCCCCGTATCCGACTTTTCTGTTTCTCGCTGTAACTTAGTGTACACACGTCGGATCGAGACGAAACTTATGCCATCTGACTCGTAGCAATACGCTGGTCCTGTGAGCCAAGTTTGGTTCGATTATGAGAACGTTGACAAAATTGCGTGTAGTGGGCTCCACAGGCTCCACCCGACGGGCGATTTTGAGAACGGCTCATCGGAATCCAATTCTGTAAGTTCCGTTGGGTTCGTATCATCGTTCCTGACTTGTTGACACTAAGTTAGACTGATTTGGAGACCTTTGTCCCTGACACATTTTTCGGTGCAAAGCGGCCCACATTTGGACCCCGCCTTGACCCAAAAATGACGTTTTTGCCCTTGTCTCCAAATTGGACTCAAGGACAGGCGTTCCTAACTGATTAATATTTTCTGCAACTGATGGTGATGTTTGTTTCAGCAGCCGGAGTACTGCCCGTAATCCCAGCTGAAGCCCGAGCTACAATTGGAACAGGAAACCCAAGCAAGTATACCTTGCCATAAATGCGGTTTAATGATTCATTATCTCTTGACTTACTTTCTTGTGATTGTTGTAAATGCTCAACCCTAGGGCCGTGTGACTTGCTTAGCGTCCGATCATAGTCGGGTGCCAACACCGTACGCGGGGTTGTGCAACGTCACTTAGAGCTGGTTATCGTGACATTTATAATTCTCGTACTTGCCCTATCAAGTACATTATACCCAGGACACTTGACACAGAGCATGAGACAGAATCCTCCTGAATATTCAAGGTGATTCTGTATAGGATACATGTTATTGACTTATACATTTTACAAGCTTAGTTTTTATCCTGACTGATTGCATTAGTTTAATCTTGCGTAACATGAACATTGAGAACTGGGACGTGAGACTACATTGGGTGGGGAGAGTATTACCATATCAAGGCTGAATATATTATATTGTGTAATCCGGATGTGTCCTAGTCTCTGACACAGAGCTTTGGCACCAGTTCTGGCCCTTCGAGAAAACACTGCTATGGTTTCTTGACACTGATCCTGTAGTAGTCTCAGCCTGAGTATGACTAATAACTCTCACTTGCATGATCACTTAGCTGGTTTAATTACTTACCCTATTGTTCCTCTATTTCTGTACTGCATTATATTTGGCTTGTGTTTTTCTGTACCTTGCTATGTCCCCTGAGGACCTGGAATGGATTATGTCCCCAGATTTAGCAGACGAGATCTATCCAGAGGTGTACGGAACAGGGGCACTACTCGGAGCAGTACCTGAACCTGAAGACGAGGTGATTGCTGAGGACTTCTCATGAGCAACTGCTTTGCCTTGCTCAGTCTTATGGCAAAAAGGACTTTCTTACCTGTTTAATTAAACTCTTATTTCCTGATTCTGAGAACATTATAACAGACTTAATATCGGATTGTTCTCCGATTTTATTTACTTTAACTGGTTGTTGTTTAATATTTCTTTTTGCTGTTATTGCTATCTTTATTCTATGGATGAGACTAGTAAAACCCTGACTAATGTAATACAGCTTAAGTATGCCCCGATGGATCCATTAAATTGGATTTGTCCATCGGTGCGTGCTGCTGGCCATTGCCACGCGTCCAGTCTCCGATATTTTGGGACTGGGGCGTGACACTTTCCCCTTGCTAATTACTTTTATACAGTGTAATTAGTGATTTAGAACCTTCCTAGACCTTAAGCCTACCCGTGGGAGGAAGTTGGAACTAGTTTGGTTGAGTTTAGAGACTTTGATATTAGATTTTGTGTCAATTTTGGGTGTAATATGAAATTGGCCCAATTTTGGGTGATGCCCTAGGTTATACGGACCTAGGTAGACGTTGTCGGGTGTCTTGAGGGTGAGTGCGTGTCTCCGTTCGGACACGGGAAGTCGTATCGCGGAGAAACGGGCGTTTCGGGCGAATTTGGGATTTTCGTCGTCGCCGATTCTAAGTGCGTGTGCATTTTTGCCACGGACCTAAAATCGACACAGTAGTATTTTTTCTAGGATCTAGGCATCGTTTAGAACCCGTGGATAAATTTTGGGCCAATTTCGAGTTGGTTTGGTCAGCGTTTCAGGATATTTTCTGAATCGCACACCGCGTGTTCGTCGAAATAACCGAACGGCCATTTCGACTTGGTTTCCTAGTTTCGGGCTTGTACGCGCGTTGGATTAGCTTCGGGGAGTGTGTGCTAGAGTTCTCGGGTTATATTTTATATATTTATAGGTATTTGTGCTTGTCGGGACCGTTGGGTGAGCGTTGGAGAGTGTTGTGTGCGTGGTTGTGTGTAGTGTTGTGTTGTGTATTTGTGTCTTTATGTATATATTTATGTGTGTGTCTATATATGTATATATATTTATATATATGTTTATATGTTTGTGTATCTATATATGTGTGTATTTATATATATGTGCTTGTGTATGTATATGTTAATGTGTTAGTATATATATATATATATATATATATATATATATATATATATATATATATATATATATATATATATATATATACATATACACACACACACTCAAAGATATATATATATATATATATATATATATATATATATATATATATATATATATATATATATATATATATATATATATATATATATATATGTGTGTGTGTGTGTGTGTGCATATATATATATATATAAATAGGTGTGTTTATATATGTATATAGATTAGTGTGTGTCTATGTATATATAGATGTGTGTATTTATATACCTATATGTTAGTGTGTATATATATAGAGAGAGAGTTATATATATATGTACATACGTGTGTGTGTGTGTCTTTGTGTTTGTGTGCTAGGCGAGCGAGGTGAGCGAGGGGGGGGGGCAGCAGGCCGCAGCAGCTAGCAGCAGCAAGCAGCAATGCCAGCGTGCAGCGGGGGCAGCAGTGCGCGCTGTAGTGCACTGCACAGCGAGCAGCACGCTGTGTGGAGCGTGCACACAGCAGCAGCAGCAGCAGCATCTGCCAGCAGCGGCAGCAGCAACGCACTAGCTAGCATCATTCGCAGCTTCGTTTGGCGCCGCGTTGGCTAGTAGCTAGTACTAGTGAGGGAGAGAGAGAGAGTGATATATATATATATATATATATATATATATATATATATATATATATATATATATATATATATATATATATATATATATAGTTAGATAGATAGATATATAGATAAGTTGATAGATAGATAGATAGTTAACTAGATAAATAGATAGATTGATAGATAGGTAGATGGATATAGTTAGATATCTAGATAGATAGATAGTTAGATTGGTAAATAGATATATGAGATAGATATATAAATAGATAGTTAGATAGTTAGATATATAACTAGATAGATTGATATTACATAGATAGATAGATAGGTAGTTAGATAGCTATATACATATCTATATGTATAGATATAAATACCTATAGCTAGATAGATAGTTAGATATCTAGATATAGATATATATATTTATTTATGAGTTGGGTATATATATATGGGTATATGTGTGTATGTGTGAATAGGTATATATATATAATTACGTAGGTATGTGTATATATATGTTAGATATAGATATTTTAGCCTAGATTATTAACTAGGAATATATCTAGGTGCTTAGATAGCTAACTAAATAGCTAGTTAGAGGGGTATGAGATTGGTATCTCAATACCTTGAGATATCCAAGGTATTGAGTTTCGAGCGGGGTATTTGAGCATTGGCCTAGGAATAATATTGGAGTGATTTTTATATGTATTTGTATATATAATTACGCGTGCTAGCATAGGTTTTAGCGGGTTTAGGCGGGGTGCGTGGCCTAGGACGAGGTATCGGATACCGAGGGTATCCCGGTATCTCGCGGAGGCGAGTTTGAGAGTTTTCTAGCTTAATGAGCTCAGTTTGACCTAGAATTTCAGGGGCACCCTAGTTTGACCTAGCTTTGACCATAATTGTCCCCGTTGACCGTAAAAGTCAACGTTTGACCTAGTTTTGACCTAGAGTTGACTTTTTGGATACCGGATTGACTTTTTGACCCGAATTTCATCGGTTTGACCCGTTCGACCTAGAATATCCCTAGAAGCCTATTTTTAATTATTTTATATCAGTTTAACTCCTTAGAACTCTGTTTAAATCTTGCTTTTCGTATAGGTTCTTGCGACACCGGTCCGGATCTCGATCCTCATCAGTTGCTCAGGACATCAGGCGAGTACCTACCTCTGATAGTTTTCATTTCATGATAGCGTTTATATCATCTGTTCTAGAATTGTGATACTTGATTCTGACATATTGTTACACGAGCTGGTACTAGTGGATCCCGTCATGAGATGCTATCCCCCTTACCGTGTTCAGCGGGTACTCTATCACGTGTATTTCATCATGTGCTTCGGGTATTGATTCTCATGTGCTATCATGTGCTTCTTATGCTCTCGCCTTCGTGTGCGTGAGCTATTATCATGTACGTAGCATGTTGTGGTTGGATCCAATGGTATTAGTGGAGGAGGGGAGTAGGAGTTGGTTATGTGATCAAAGCCAAACAGTATTCATGTGTATGTCGGTTATGTAACTCACGCATAATGGAGTTATCGTAGTATTTTTCATGTGCAACCTAAGCCGATCACATAACGAACTTGTGCTCAAGGCACTTAGCTAGTATTCATGTTTTCTCACCTGCAGTTACTTTTCCACTACTTGTATTGTTCTCCAGTTTACTTTGCAGCTACTTTATCTGCTCCAGCATATATTTATTTCCTGTGCATCTTGTATACTTTTCTATTGCTCGTCATATATACCTTACCATGTATTTGGAGTTGCTTTCAGAGTTATGTACTTCGCTCCAGTCCTGACTGGGCATATTTTTTCCAGAGGATCCTGAGTATTTTTGCCCGACGTTATACGGGCATGGTGTTAACGAGGGCTGTGACCCCGAGACTGAGGAGGAGTGCACCGAGGAGACGCCGTTAGCGCCCTAGTTAGCTAGGTGGGTTTCCTGGATTGTTCCCAGCTGTTTATTTGGATGATTGTACTTATTCTTTTAATGTTATGAGATGTTGTAGCTATTATAGACTTGGACTGTATATTTTTGGATATTGTCTTGCACTCCTTGGTTCTGTTTCTTTGTTCATATCATATCGTGCTTTTATTCTTTCCCTAGTTATTGTGATTGAGAGATTATATATATATTGCACGGTTGCCCTCCTTTTGGAGAGGATTATTCATATATATATTGCGTGGTTGCCCTCATTTTGGAGAGGATATTGACAGATTTTTGTGAGATATATAGATATGGTTGACCTAGAACGGACCTTTACAGCGTTCTACCGCCGATTCTGCGGCGTAGGCTGGACGTACCCACGACTCATGCCAGATTTTCGGGTGCGGGTCGTGACACATTTTTGGTGGCGGCCTATGCAGGTCTAGTTTTTAGGTTTACCTGCAATAGGATATAGGATATAGGCTGAGAGAGAGTGTGCTCAATCACAACTAGGACCCTTCCTGATTCCTTTTGCTATCTTAATTTTCCTGAAATTATTTTCTTTTGCAATATTTCTGTCCTTCTTTGATGATATCGTTTCTTGCACCGTATTGACTTCTTTTGATCTGTATTCTTCTTGATTACATTCCAGCACTTTCTTTATTTGATTTCGGGGCTTCACATAGCTTTGTGTCTGTATTTTTGCTGTTAGACACCATCTTGTTGCTGAACCTTTAGCTAGACTCTGTAAGATCATGACCGGGGGTGGTATCATCCTAGTCAGTGATGTCTGCAGAGACCGGAGAGTTACCTTGGGAGGCCGAGAGTTGAGTGTGTGCCTACTCGTAATACCACTTCCGAGCTACGATATTGTACTCGGGATGGATTGGTTGAGTATGCATTGTACTAGTATAGATTATCGTGGAGGCAGAGTTTTGTTTAGTCCGCCGGGTGAGCCAGAGTTTCAGTTTGCCTGAGGAGCAGCAGAGCAGACCGAGGGAGTCTTCTGCGGAGCCCTGGTGGTAGAGCCGAGGTTGCTACATCCACTGATAGAGGAGTACATGGATGTCTTTCCGGAGGAGTTGCCAGGGTTACCTCCGGACAGAGATGTGGAGTTCTCTATAGACTTGGTGCCAAGCGCGGAGCCGATATCCCAGCACGTCTATAGAGTCAGCAACAGTGAGCTGATAGAGTTGAAGAAGCAGGTAGATGAGCTTCAGGACAAGGGATTTATCAGATCTAGTTCTTCTCCGTGGGGTGCTCTGGTACTTTTTGTGCCGAAGAATGATGGGTCGATACGGATGTGTATCGACTACAAGGCTCTGAATAACCTCACAATCAAGAACAAGTATCCGCTGCCGCGTATTGATGATCTTTTTGACCAGTTGAGCGGAGCGAGAGTGTTTTCCAGGATTGATCTGAGGACATGCTACCACCAGGTGAAGGTCAGGAAGGAGGATATTCCGAAGACAGCTTTTCGGACCAGATATGGACAGTATGAGTTCATGGTGATGCCGTTTGGGTTGACTAATGCCCCGGCAGTGTTCATGAATCTGATGAACAAGGTATTCCATAAGCATCTGGACAGGTTTGTAGTGGTGTTTATAGATGATATCTTGGTGTATTCGAAGACCCCAGAGGAGCACGAGGAGCATCTGAGGATAGTGCTGGAGACTCTCAGGAAGGAGAAGCTTTATGGAAAGCTTTCGAAGTGCGAGTACTTCCTTGACAAGGTTGAATTCCTCGATCATGTGGTGACTGGAGAGGGTATCTCGGTGGATCCGAGAAAGATCATGGCAGTTGAGGCATGGAGTGCTCCGAGTTCAGTAGCCGAGGTCAGGAGTTTCTTGGGACTGGCAGGTTACTACAGGAGATTTATTCAGGATTTTTCCCGGATTGCAGAGCCGTTGTCCAGGCTGACTCGGAAGGACGTAGAGTTTGTTTGGTCAGAGGAGTGCCAGATCGCCTTTGATGGGCTAAAGAGGAGGTTGACGACAGCTCCAGTGTTGACGTTGCCATCAGGTTCTGGAGGATTCACTATCTACAGTGATGCATCGGGGAAGGGACTGGGTTGTGTGTTGCAGCAGAATGGGAGGGTGATTGCCTATGCTTCCAGGCAATTACGTCCTCATGAAAAGAACTACCCTACCCATGATTTGGAGTTGGCTGCGGTCATCTTTGCTCTAAAGTTGTGGAAACACTATTTATACGGAGAGCGTGTGGAGATCTTCACAGACCACAAGAGCTTGAAGTATGTGTTTACCCAAAAAGAGCTGAACATGAGGCAGAGGAGATAGTTAGAGTTGATAAAAGACTTCGACATATTATTGCAGTACCATCCAGGGAAGGCGAACGTAGTTGCGAATGCGTTGAGCAGGTATCCGGTAGCTATGTGCTTGACTACAGATCGTTATCTTCTGGCAGATCTGTCACTACCACATTCCAAATAAGGGCATTTATGTAATTTTACTATTCGAATAAATATGTAATTAATTAATCTGCTGAGTTTTATAAACTATTTATATGTGTTAGTGATACTTGGCTTTAGGTCAAACCCTAGAACTCATTAGGACTAACCCTAATGAGAAACCCTAATTTGAAAACCCAATTCTAGTGAAACCCTAGAATTTTAATTTTTGGTGGAACCTCAAACCCTAGAAGGGCTAAACCTGAGTTATTTGGGCTCTACATGACCTAACCTGGGGGTTTAACCTAAAACTATACATTAGAAACCCTAACTTGGTTTATTATAAAAGGGAACCCTCTTTTTCTTCATGTAGAAAGAAGAAACCCTAGCCTCCATCAAGAGAGCCATCTCCCTCACCCAAATTCGGAATTTAAGCCCTAGGATTCTATCCTCCTCCTCCAAAGCAAGGGAAGCAAGGAACTTGGGTCAAGGAACCTTGGGGAAGAAGAACTTCCATTGGAGGAACCATCTCAATAGGTAAAATCCGATTTTTCTCCCTTTAATTCCTGTTTTCTGTTGATTATTGTCCTCTAGGAACCCCCTTGCTGTGTAGATCTCGATTTCTAGGGCTCTACATGAAGACCTAGGAGGAACTAGTGTTTTGGTGACCCACATTGGTTTTCCCCAAATTCGTGGACCCTAGGTCATTTAGGGTTTGCATATAGCCTGATTACATCTCCTACATTTAGTCTAGAACTCGATTTTAGGGTTTGATTTAAGGATTCGTGGGTTCTTATGTAAATCTGATTTTTTGCACTTATTGTGTTTGATGAAATGATTATTAGGGTTCACCTACATAATATACTCTAATTACTGCATGTTTAGATATACCAGTCTATATACGTAGATTTCCTTGCATCGTGTAACTAGGTTGTGTACATTTTGGGGTTCTGTGCAATCGGGGGAGAACTGTGCTGTGTATTTGGGGGTACTCTGTGTAGAGTCGGGGTTGAGCAGTGAGTTAGGGTTAGGTAATCAGTGTTGTGTTGGGTTATCATGTGTAGCAGTGTCCTGTGTGTTAGTATCTTGTGTCAATATTATTGTTTACCTGTGCAGTGAGATACCTATGTGTTATGTCAATAACTTGTGTGGGCTAGTGTGACAGGTGGGTTGTGGCATAGGTGCAGGGTGAATTGGGGGTCCTGATACTCGGGTTAGTATAAGTGTGAGTAGTGTGTAATTTCTGTATGTGCAATTGTGTATCAGATATGGAGAGTGAGATAGAGGCTGTATAGAGTATCAGTTTTCTGTGTATTTCCTAGTATGTGAGTACTTGTGTGTATTGGTTAGATTACCATGTGTGTCAGTTAGATAGTAGTGAAGTGTGAGTGAAACCTGTGTGTTAATGTGTATCATAGAACCTAGTGTAGCTGTGTGTGTGTTCCTGAGAGTGTGTGGGTGCCAGTGAGTTGAACCTATGCATCAATGTGTTAGATAGCAGTATGTAAGTGCTGTGTGTGATTTGAGTGTGAAGTATAGTGTCTCAGTAAACCAGTGTCTGTGTAGTTGTGTGCAGATTATTCTGTGTGTGAAGGTGTAGCTCAGTGTGTACATGTTTACCTAGGTGTCTTGTATCAGAGTATCAAGATATAGTGTGTGTGGCAGTGTTGTATCAGTGTACCCAGATGCCTGTGTGTGTGTGTATTCAGTAAGTTTTCTGTGTGTGTGTGCATCCCTATGTCCATGTATCAGTGAGCCTGAGATGTGCAAACATGTGTATATGTGACAGTGTGTGGTGTTAACTGTGAGTGTATCTAGTGATCCTAGGTGACAGTGCCCCTATAGTGTGTGAGTGTAACATCTGTCAGTATAGATGTGTACCTGTGTATTAGGTAACTGTGTATTAGATACTTGAGGGTGTTAATTTCTGTGTGTATATGTTACAGTGCTTGAACTTATGTGTCTGTGTATCAGAGATGGGGAAGAGAGTGTGTGACTGTGTATCAGTACTTCTATGTGGTGTACCTTAGGACTGTGAGGGGCTGAGGATGACAGTAGGAAATTAAGTGCAGGGAGGATAAGTGACTGTATCAGTTTAGGTGTGAGCTTGATATCAGCATGTATGGGTGTTGTACAGTGAGTGGCCTAAGGTATCAGTTCCCAATGTGCTGTGTCAATTTGTGTGTATCTTGTGATGTGCAGTGTCAGTTTCTAGAGTACCAGTGAGCTCCAGTTAACTCATATGCCTGTGTAGAATTCGGTGTGTTGAGGTAGTTAGGAATTCTGTGTGTGTAATTTCTGTGAGGGAGTAAGAGAGAGAGCAGTGTATCAGTGTAAGTAGTGCTCTAAGGTAACAGGGTTACCCAAGTAAGATACAAGGGTATGGGTAAGGTATTTATTTGCCAAGATTTTGAGAACTAGCATAGGTATATGAGTTCATATACATGTATGATATAAATAGCTAGTATAAGACTAATACTAACTCATATATACTAATCACCTTAGTATCAATGACAATTATAATTGATATGACCAGTATGGTTAAGTATGGCATAGACAGCTCACCAAAGACCTAGCAATGACCCTGTACCTAGCATAGAATTAGGTATGCATGTAAGCCTTTTCAAAATACTTTTTGATATGGATATTTGATATTTTTAGGTGACTGTGATTTCATCTTGGACATCGATCCTCACACTTTGCTCAGGACCACAGGCGAGTACATTCTCTGACAGTTTTCATTGTTGATAATTTCTATAAATTGTAGTGTATTACATACTTGATTTTGACACTATGGATACACGGGTTAGCACCCTAGATCCCCATCATGAGGAGTCGTGATTGGAATCCATCGTGCTAGCTGGGGGATGGGGAACTATTAGTAGATTATGTGATCATATCCAAATCCTTTACATGCATCATAGCTCACCCCACTTCTCACGTTGGGTGCGGCCTGACCATCTTACATGCATCATAGCTGTTATATATGATTAACCTGACCACTACATGCATCATAGCTAACCATATGGTTAGCCTGACCTACAAGAATCATAGTTAATCATATATAACCAGCCTGATCAAGTCCCAAGCCGATCACATGATAAACTAATATTTCAAACACTTAGCTAGATGTCTATTTTATTCAGATTCACCTGTTCCAGCATTCACTACTTATTGTCTAGCATTCACTATTTATTGTTCATTGCTAGATGCTCTATTGCCTATTTCCATTTTCTCCAGTACTTTATATTTCCAGCATTTATTTTCCATCTTGTATTTCTTACACTGTTTATAGATATTGTCAATTTAATGAAACTGCTGTTAGTGCTTGTGCTTCGCTCCAATCCTGACTGGATAACATTTTTCAGAGGACCTGGAGAGCTTGTGCCCCACTCATTACGGCCCAGGATTAGAGGGTGATTTCACTCCAGAAACCCCAGAGGAGTTGCCTAGTCTAGAGGAAAATTTACCTGGCTGTTCTTAGATTATTTTCTGTATTTATTGTTTTAGACTGAGACTGAGTTGTATTTATTATTTTGTGATTTTGTGAGATCATTTAGACCCAGGATTTGAGTTGGACTTATTATGGTTGGTTTTTATAGAACTCTTTTCTATTCTCATCGTGCCATTATTTCTTATAGCTTGTGATTGAGTATATTATAGAACTGTGGATATTTATCAATGTCCTCCGTGCGGAGTTGAGACTATTGTCAGGATATATTATATGTTGAGACCTAGACAGCGTTCTACCGCCGATGCTGCGGCGTAGGCTGGACGTACCCACGACTCATGCCCAAATTTCCGGATGCGGGTCGTGACAAGATCTAGAGAGCTTGGGCATTGAGGTGATAGTGCCTGGAGTTGAGATGCAGATGTGGGGACTGCAGATTCAGTCCGAGTTGGTAGACCGGATCATGGCTACACAGTTTGAGGATGAATCCCTGAGGAGCATCAGGGCGCAGGTTCAGATGGGATTGTCAGATGACTTCACCATTGCTGATGATGGTTCTTTACCAGGTTGTGTGTGCCGAGTGGATCGTTGCACGAGGAGGTTCTTCAGGAGGTGCATCGATCCCAGTACTCTATGCATCCAGGTACCAACAAAATGTATAAAGATCTGAGAGAGCATGTATGGTGGTACGGGATAAAGCGGGAGGTAGAGCGCTTCATATCCCGATGCTTAGTGTGCCAGTAGGTGAAGGCGGAGAGGCAGAGACAAGGAGGATTACTCCAGCCGTTACCCATTCCGGAGTGGAAATGAGAGCATGTGACCATGGATTTTATTTCTGGACTTCCCCGTTCTCCAGACGGGAAGGATGCAATTTGGGTCATCGTGGACAGGTTGACCAAATCGGCCCACTTTCTACCATTCAAAGTGGGTACGTCTACAGAGAGACTAGCGGAGATGTATGTGCGCCAGATAGTCAGACTGCATGGAGTTCCTGTGAGCATAGTATCAGATCGGGACAGTCACTTTACTTCGCATTTCTGGAGGAGTCTACAGGCTAGCTTGGGCACCCAGCTCAAGTTTAGTAGTGTGTATCACCCACAGACAGATGGTCTGTCAGAGAGGACCATTCAGACACTTGAGGACATGCTTCGCACTTGTGTTTTGGACTTTAGAGGCTCTTGGGAGGATCACTTGCACTTGGTAGAGTTTGCTTACAACAACAGCTACCAAGCCAGTATCGAGATGTCACCTTTCAAGGCGTTGTATGGACGGAGGTGTCGCACTCCGTTATCATGGGATGATGTGGGCGAGAGAGCTTTGCTTGGCCCGGAGATGGTGGTTGATGCAGCAGAGAAGGTCAAGCTCATTAGAGATAGACTTCGAGTGGCGCAGGACAGGCATCGGCATTGGGCCGATAGCCACCGGAGACCTTTGGAGTTCGAGGTATAGCTTAGAATCTATATTTTGTTCTTGTGTTTGCTTATTTTAGACTAAGTGCCTAGACCTTGTTTATGCTATGTTGGAGATCTGGTGTTCCTGAGGATTTCTCCGACGCGGGGCACTATTCGCTTCGGTGGAGGCGGGAAGCTTAGCCCACGTTTCGTCGGACCCTTCCGTATTCTTGAGAGGGTTGGCGCCGTGGCGTATAGGCTTGAGTTATCGCCTACGCTGGAGGGAGTTCATGATGTGTTCCACGTGTCGCAGTTGAGACGGTACGTGGCGGATTCCAGTCACGTATTGGATCACTCGGAGATCGTGGTGGGCCCTACTCTTAGCTATCCAGAGCAGTCGGTAGAGATTCTGGATCGACGGGAGAAGGTGTTGAGGAACCAGACTATTTCCTTGGTTCGCGTCGCATGGAGGCATCACTCTCCAGGTGAGTCGACCTGGGAGAGGGAGGATGAAATGCGCGAGCGATACCCCTATCTCTTCGAGTCCTGAGGTATGGTTCTTTTCTTGCATTCATGTCCTAGTTTCGTCTTTTTAATTTCGAGGACGAAATTATTTTAAGGAGGGTAGGCTTGTCACTACCCGATTCTAGAAAATAGGGTTATTTTTTTATTTTTATATTTTTATTTTGTACATTGTGAATTGTATTTAATTAATTATATTTATATTTAAATAGTGATTGTATTATTTTTTAATTAATTGTTTTAGGGTTTTGGCAAGTCTGGACCCGTGTCAGACCCAAGTGGACCCATGTCCGACCCAACCCACACCCTTGTGAGACCTATTTTTGGGTTGAGAATATTTATTATATTTTTAGTGGGTTAGTTGGAGAGATTTGGAGTTAGTTTGAGTGCTTTTGGAACCCGAAAACCAAACCCAAGTGAGGGAGGGTGTTTTGGGCATTTGGAAACTTGTGGAACCCTTATTTAGGTGTGGCCGACCTAATTTCCAGCCCCTACCCATGTAAACACAGCAGCCCCCTCCCCTTTGTTCTATTTTTTACTTCTTCTTCACTTCTTCTTCTTCCCCACTCCTTCTTTCTTCTTCCTTCCTTCTTCCAAAGTAAGTATTTCTATTTTTCTTCCTTATTTCTTCCATTCCTTCTTCTTTATGTTAACCCTAACCTTGCATTTTCCCTAACCTAGTTGTATGGAGCCTAAACTTTGTGTGGAGGCTAGGTTTGGTGGCTTGGAGCTTGAGGAAGGTGATTTCTAGTGATTGAGAGACTTTGGCCTTGGGATTTCAACTTCCAAGAGGTAAAGTCTAACTTTTCCCTTGCTAATTACTTTTATGTAGTGTAATTAGTGGTTTAGAACCTTCCTAGACCCTAAGCCTACCCGTGGGAGGAAGTTGGAACTAGTTTGGTTGAGTTTAGAGACTTTGACATTAGGTTTTGTGTCAATTTCGGGTGGAATCCGAAATTGGCCCAATTTTGGGTGATGTCCTAGGTTAGACGGACCTAGGTAGACGTTGTCGGGTGTCTTGAGGGTGAGTGTGTGTCTCCGTTCGGACACGGGTAGTCGTGTCGCGGAGAAACAGACGTTTCGGGCGAATTTGGGGTTTTCGTCGTCGCCGATTCTAAGTGCGTGCGCATTTTCGCCACGGACCTAGAATTGACGCGGTAGTATTTTTTCTAGGATCTAGACATCGTTTAGAACCCGTGGGTAAATTTTGGGCCGATTCCGAGTTGGTTTGGTGTGCGTTTCAGGAGGTTTTCCGAACCGCACACCGCGTGTTCGTCGAAATGACCGAACGGCCATTTCGACTTGGTTTCCTAGTTTCGGGTTGTGCGAGCGTTGGGTTAGCTTCGGAGAGTGTGTGCTAGAGTTCTCAGGTTATATTTTATATATTTATAGGTATTTGTGCGTGTCGGGGCCGTTGGGCGAGCGTTGGAGAGTGTTGTGTGCGTGGTTGTGTGTAGTGTTGTGTTATGTATTTGTGTCTTTATATATATATATATTTATGTGTGTGTCTATATATGTATATATATTTATATATATGTTTATGTGTTTGTGTATCTATATATGCGTGTATTTATATATATGTGCTTGTGTATGTATATGTTAATGTGTTAGTATATATATATATATATATATATATATATATATATATATATATATATATATATATATATATATATATATATATATCTGTGTGTGTGCATATATATATAAATAGGTGTGTTTATATATGTATATAGATTAGTGTGTGTCTATGTATATATAGATGTGTGTATTTATATACCTATATGTTAGTGTGTATATATATATATAGAGTTATATATATATGTACATACGTGTGTGTGTGTCCTTGTGTTTGTGTGCGAGGCGAGCGAGGCGAGCGAGGGGGGTAGCAGGCCGCAGCAGCTAGTAGCAGCAAGCAGCAATGCCAGCGTGCAGCGGGGGCAGCAGTGCGCGCTGTAGCGCACTTCACAGCGAGCAGCGCGCTGTGTGCAGCATGCACACAGCAGCAGCAGCATCTACTAGCAGCGGGAGCAGCAGCGCACTAGCTAGCAGCATTCGCAGCTTCGTTTGTGCGCCGCGTTGGCTAGCAGCTAGTACTAGTGAGGGAGAGAGAGAGTGATATATATATATATATATATATATATATATATATATATATATATATATAGATAAGTTGGTAGATAGATAGTTAACTAGATAAATAGATAGATAGATTGATAGATAGGTAGATGGATATAGTTAGATATCTAGACAGATAGATACATAGTTAGATTGGTAGATAGATATATGAGATAGATATATAAATAGATAGTTAGATAGATTAATAGATAACTAGTTAGATAGATAACTAGATAGATTGATATTAGATAGATAGATAGATAGATAGCTATATACATATCTATATGTATAGATATAAATACCTATAGCTAGATAGATAGTTATATATATATATATATATATATATATATATATATATATATATATATATATATATATATATATATATATATATGAGTTGGGTATATATATATGGGTATATGTGTGTATGTGTGAATAGGTATATATATATAAATACGTATGTATGTGTATATATATGTTAGATATAGATATTTTAGCCTAGATTATTAACTAGGAATATATCTAGGTGCTTAGATAGCTAACTAAATAGCTAGTTAGAGGGGTATGAGAGAGGTATCTCAATACCTTGAGATACCGAGGTATCTCAATACCTTGAGATATCCAAGGTATTGAGTTTCGAGCGGGGTATTTGAGCATTGGCCTAGGAATAGTATTGGAGTAATTTTTATATGTATTTGTATATATAATTACGCGTGCTAGCATAGGTTTTAGCAGGTTTAGGCGGGGTGCGTGGCCTAGGGCGAGGTATCGGATACCGAGGGTATCCTAGTATCTCGAGGAGGCGAGTTTGAGAGTTTTCTAGCTTAATGAGCTCAGTTTGACCTAGAATTCCAAGGGCACCCTAGTTTGACCTAGATTTGACCATAATTGTACCCGTTGACCGTAAAAGTCAATGTTTGACCTAGTTTTGACAAAGAGTTAAGTTTTTGGACCCCGGGTTAACTTTTTGACCCAAATTTCACCGGTTTGACCCGTTCGACCTAGAATATCCCTAGAAGCCTATTTTTAATTATTTTATATCAGTTTAACTCCTTAGAACCCTATTTAAATCTTGCTTTTCGCATTGGTTCTTGTGACACCGGTCCGGATCTCGATCCTCATCAGTTGCTCAGAACATCAGGCGAGTACCTACCTCTGATAGTGTATATTTCATGATAGCGTTTATATCACCTGTTCTAGAACTGTGATACTTGATTCTGACACATTGTTACACGAGCTGGTACCAGTAGATCCCGTCATGAGATGCTATCCCCCTTACCTTGTTCAGCGGGTACTCTATCACGTGTATTTCATCATGTGCTTCGGGTATTGATTCTCATGTGCTATCATGTGCTTCTTGTGCTCTCACCTTCGTGTGTGCGAGCTATTATCATGTATGTAGCGTGTTGTGGTTGGATCCAATGGTATTAGTGGGGGAGGGGAGTATGAGTTGGTTATGTGATCAAAGCCAAACAGTATTCATGTGTATGTCGGTTATGCAACTCACGCATAACGGAGTTATCGTAGTATTTTTCATGTGTAACCTAAGCCGATCATATAACGAACTTGTGCTCAAGGCACTTAGCTAGTATTCATGTTTTCTCACCTGTAGTTACTTTTCTACTACTTGTATTGTTCTCCAGTTTACTTTGCAGCTACTTTATCTGCTCCATCATATATTTATTTCCTGTGCATCTTGTATACTTTTCTATTGCTCGTCATATACACCTTACCATGTATTTGGAGTTGCTTTCAGAGTTATATACTTCGCTCCAGTCCTGACTGGGCATATTTTTTCAGAGGATCCTGAGGATTTTTGCCCGACGTTATACGGGTCGGGTGTTGACGAGGGCTGTGACCCCGAGACTGAGGAGGAGTGCGCCGAGGAGACGCCGTTAGTGCCCTAGTTAGCTAGGTGGGTTTCCTGGGTTGTTCCCAGCTGTTTATTTGGATGATTGTACTTATTCTTTTGATGTTGTGAGATGTTGTAGCTATTATAGACCTGGACTGTATATTTTTGGATATTGTCTTGCTCTCCTTAGTTCTGTTTCTTTGTTCATATCATATCGTGCTTTTATTCTTCCCCTAGTTATTGTGATTGAAAGATTATATATATATTACGTGGTTGTCCTCCTTTTGGAGAGAATTATTCATATATATATTGCGTGGTTGCCTTCCTTTTGGAGAGGATATTAACAGATTTCTGTGAGATATATAGATATGGTTGACCTAGAACGGACCTTTACAGCGTTCTAACGCCGATTCTGCGGCGTAGGCTGGACGTACCCATGACTCATGCCCGATTTTAGGGTACGGGTCGTGACATGCTTAGAGCATGGGGTGGGGAGAACAACAAGTACCGCATTTGGGCTCCTTTGCACTTTTCTTTTTGTAACCCGGAAGCTCCGCTGAAGATACGGGCGGTGATGACCCCTATACTACTTGGCGGTCTCTGCCGTTCAAAAGACGACATGCTTTGAGGCCCTTGATTCTTCGAGAGAGTCATGCCAATCACATTTATGGCCAGATAGCCCTCTTGTTATAACGTTGCTCTCAAACTGTATTCACATAGATGGTTAGGCGACCCATTGGATATTTATTTCAGTACTTTATTGGCATGTGTTTTATGTATCTTGTTACGTCCCTCTGAGGACCTGGCCCCTTCCAGGTGTATCTGTTCATGAGTATTCGCAGGAGCGCAGATTCGGATGGTTACATAATTTCGAGGATGTCTTCTCTTCGAGCCCGTGGTTGTTAGCTGGTATTCCTATATTGTATTTATTGTGTTGTACTTATATTGCATTTACTTTTACATTCGAGTTGGTAGTGGATTTGTGTCCATCCAACTAGTATCTTTAGATACTTTGTATTGAGATCTAGATTCATAGTTATTGGTTATTTATTTATATTTGATTTTTGTGGATGAGATTTAGATTATACCCTGTGACTTGTGATAGATTTATACCACTTGTGGATTTGATATTCATATTACAGCGTACGTATGGGTTTGGTTTCCATATATTGGAGTTGCCATATCCATGCGGCTAGCATGCTTGCGTATCATAGTCCTACGTATTTTGGGACTGGGGCGTGACACATGTATACATAGATGAGATGGACTACAACCTTGAATCTCACTTAGTGACTATTGTCTTTGTCTGAAGAAGTGCTTGATGGACTATGCATTGAATCAGACTTCTTGTACCAAATTCAGAAAATAGCATATATAGTACGCTAGAGGTTCTGGGTCTAACGGGTGGCACTTTTGGTTGTCTATGCGCATTTTTTTTCAAATTTATGAGAGTTGTCTGGGATCGTCCTATCCTATAGTCGCGGTCTTCACGACCTCTCATATAGGTAAGTCCTTAAGGGTTGGTGATAGGTGTCAACTCCGCATATCAACTTGGACCTATTAAGAGTTTTAAAACTCATCCTAACCATATCACTCAGGAACACTGTCACCATAGGGATGGAGAATCATTGTACGCATGTACAGCCACTTGGAAATTATTGTAATAAGATTTTAATCTCGGATCAGTGTTCCATAAAAGTCACCTAAGTCCAGCTTGTTCCTACCCATTGAATCGGCTTCTTGGGATCTCCAGTCAGACTCGGTTGGGTTGCCACTGCTGGTGACTTTACTTATGGGCTTAACCCCATCCCCTTCGATGATTCTATGATCAAAGTCCTAGACAGACCCTTTGTCAAGTGGTCTGCAAGGTTCTTTTCTGACTTTATATAGTCAAGAACCACATATTTTCCTAATAGGCTCTTTATAGACTTGAAGCACAGCTGCAGGTGCCTGTTCATCTTAGAATTCACAGAATCATGCTTTAGTAGTTCTTTATTATCACAGTTTATAGAAATTGCAGGAATATGACTAATAGAAACATGTATATGCATAATAAGGTTTCTTAGCCATTCGGCTTCTGTACATATAGTGTCCAAGGCTATCATTTCAGAGTCCATTATACTCTTAGCTATGATAGTTTGTTTACATGAGCCCCAGGAGATTGCAGCTCCTCCTAGAGTAAAAACATATCCAGTAGTGGATTTTACATCATGTGAGACAGTTACCCAGTTTGCATCTGAATAACCTTCTATGATATCAAGGTATCTAGTATAGTACATCATATAATCTGGAGTACCCCTAAGATATCTAAATACTCTTTCTAATGCTATCCAATGTAACTGATTTGGGTTACTAGTATATCTACTTAGTCTTCCAATAGAAAGTGCAATATCAGGTCTGGTCCTGTTTGATATATACATGAGAGAACCTATCATCTGTGAATATTTATGTTGTTCCATGGGAGAACCCTCATTCTTCTTGAGAACAACACTACTATCATAAGGAGTAAGGGCAGGTTTCTTATCAAAATACTCAAAAAAAATTATCATTTTTTCGATCGAGTGTGTTATGGATAGAGTATAGCGCCTTCTTGTATTTGGATAGTTGCATGCCTAGAATCAAGTTGGCTTCACCTAGATCTTTCATATCAAACTAGCTGGATAAATAGTTCTTGGTATTAATTATCAATTCCAGTGATGGTCCAAGAATAAGGATGTCATCTACATACAAACATAAGATGACACAACTTTTATCTATAATTTTGGAGTATATGCATTTGTCATACTCATTTGGCACGAAACCATATTCTGAGATGACTATGTCAAATTTGCTATGCCATTGCTTGTGATCTTGCTTTAGGATATAAAGAGATTTAACTAATATGCAAACTTTCTTTTCTTGGCCTTTAGCAATGAAACCTTAAGGTTGCTCCATGTAGATTTTTTCTTCTAGGTCCCTATTTAAAATATTGTCTTTACATCTATTTGATGGATTAGCATATTATGAATGGATACTAAGGCTAGAAAGGTTCTGATAGAGGTTATCCTAGCTACAGGTGAGTAGGTATCAAAATAATCTAATCCCTTTTTCTGGGTAAAATATTTGATTACTAATCTAGCCTTGTATTTCTCTATAGTACCATCCGCTCTAAGTTTCTTTTTGAATATCCACTTACAAGTACCTATGGATTTACCACCTAAAGATAGGTCTGCTAGAAACCAAGTACTATTTTCCATGATGGAGTTATACTCACTGTTAATGGCTTATTTCCAAAAAGGAGCATCAGGAGAAGATATTGCTTCTTCTTAAGTTGATGGATCACCCTCTATCAAAAAGGTGAAAAAAACCTTCTCCTAAGTTCTTTTCAATTCTTTCTCTTTTACTCCTTCTAGGTTCTATATCTTGTTCGGGTTACGAACTAGATATTTGAATATGAGAGCTAGTGGATGGAGCAAGAGAAGAGTTGGAGGGAGAGGAATAAATTCTATCTTTGAAAGTATATATATTTTCAAAGTAAACTGCATCTCTTGCTTCTATAATAGTATTGTTAGAAATTTTATTTACTTCTGAGTGAGTAATAAGAAATCTATTAGAATTGCTTTCTAGGGCATATCCTACGAATACAACATCTTCAGTCTTACGTCCAATCTTTCTCTTTTTAAGTTCAGGAATTCCTACTTTAGCCAGACATCCCCAAACTTTGATATAATGGATCCTAGGAGCTCTACCTTTCCAAAATTTATAGGGTGTTTTATCATTAGACTTACTAGGAATCCTATTAAGGATGTAACAAACATATAATAATGCTTCTTCCTACAAATTATCGGGAGCACCTGAGCCGAGGAGCATGGCATTCACCATGTCTAACAGAGTGCGATTCTTCCTTTCAGCAACTCCGTTGGACTGTGGTGAATATGGAGCAGTTACCTCATGGATATTCCGTGTTCTTCACAGAAATTGGTTATATTATTTGATGCATACTCTCCACCACGAATTAATCTAAGAATCTTAATCTTTCTCTCTAACTGGTTCTCAGCTTCAGATTTATAGACCTTAAATTTGTCTAGAACTTCATCTTTGGGTTTGAGAAGATAGGTATAACAATACTTTGAATGATCATCTATAAAGGTAACACAATATTTTCTACCGCCTCGGGTCAAAATCCTATTTGAGTCATACATATCACTGTGAACTAGCTCTAGAATGTCAGAGTTTCTTTCTATAGATTTGAAAGGTAGCCTAGTGTGTTTGGCTTGAACACAGATCTCACACTTGTGTTTATCATCTATTGGAGTCTTAGGAATAAGATCTAAGTTCATCATCCTTCTTAGAGAACCTAGATTCACATGATCTAATCTACTCCGCCACACATTTGAAGATTCTACATTAGAAACAAGAAAAGAAGAATCTAAAATTTTATTTACGGTACTCAAAATGAAAAGACCATCTCTTACAAATTCTTTTCCAATAAAAGATTTATTCTTAGAAAATACTACTTTATTTGCCTCCATAACAATCTTGTACCTTGAAGCTACAAGAAGAGACCCACTAACTAAATTTCTTCTGATAGACGGTACATGCAACACATCATGAAGAGTCAGAGTTTTTCCAGATGTTATCTTTAGATCTATTCTTCCTCTTCCTATAATCTGTGTCGCCGAGCCATCTCCTAGAGTTACACCTCCTCCACCTGATTCATGATAGTTTAAAAAATATGAACGATCAAAAGAAATATGAACATTAGCTTCAGAATTCAACCATCAATCGTCAGAATGGTAGAAAATATTGACTAAGGGTTGATAGCTTATAGACCTGAAGTAACTAGAAGAGTCATTGAGAAGCATGTTTGCTTATGGTTTGGCTGGACGTTTTCCTTTGTAAGAAGATTGGACAGCTTCCTTATTCCTATGGAAATAGTTGGTGGCCATATGGTTTATTTTATCACACACAAAACAAAATCTCTTCTGATCCTGAGTCTGACCGAAGCTTCTTGGTTTATGGTGATGATGGTTTTGGTGGTGAGGCTGAAGATTCTGCTTCTTCTTGAAGAGGTTCCTTTTGGGTTTGTGATGATGATGAGGCTTTGGTTTGCCTTGGGATTCTACTAGATTTACCTTAGCTTTGACTCAGATTTATGGTTAGACCTTAGCCTAATTTGGTCTTCTGTTCTAATTTTCTTTAGGACTTGAGAAAAGATAATGTCACCTTGAGTATGAATAAGATCTTTCTTAACATCAGACCAAGAAGGAGAAAGTTTGTCTATTAAGGCTATTTTATACTCAGTAGAGAAGAAAGTGCCTTTGACTTGAATATGCTCAAGGTATTCTTGGAATTCATTTATTTGGTCATTCATAGGTTTATTATCTACCATAAAGTATATGTTGAATGAGAAGAAATTGAATCTTTCAATTCAAGCATCATCACAACTATATTCATCTTCCAGGGCATCCCAAAGTTCTTTAGCACTTTTGTATTCAAAGAATATGTCATATAGTGATTCAGACAAAGCGCTTAGAATTCTATGGAAGCAGTGGTAGTCTATTTCCTTAGGGGTCTTGGGTCTAGTAGAGCCAGAGGACTTGGATACACCTATGTCAGACTCAGTGTCATCAGAGTCCTTTGTGATGGGTGTAGAACCACCAATAGCTGCGATCAATCATAAGGTAGTGAGCCAAAATTTTATCTGACTTTGCCATCTCTTAAAGTAGGTCCCGTTGTGTAAACTCCGGGTTTTTAAAAAAAATTAAAAATGATTTTTTGGAATTTTTTGTGATTTTTAATTATTTAAATTAAATGTTCTTCAAAGAATTAATATTTTTTTGTATTATAATAAATATTAAAATATTATAAAAATTATATTTTTGAGTGTATAATTAATAATATGATGTTGTGTATTTTTTTAGAATTTATTGAGCTCAAAAACTATTTTAAATAGTTAAAAATATTATTTTTGGATAAACCAGGCCGAACCAGACTTGATACGAATCAAACCAACCCAAACTGAACCTAACCAACCAACCCAATCCTAACGGATCGGACCCAACCCGACCCGACCCACTCCCACACACCCACGACTCCCCCACCCCCGCAGCTCTCGCGATCACCCCCCTTTCTATTACAAAACCAACCCATACCCTACATGTACACACCTCACGACCACCCCCTCGTATTCCCCAACCTACAGACGACGCCTCTGGCCACCGATGATCGCTGCACGCCGCTCGCAAATCCACCGCGAAACTGCCCCTTTCACGAGCAACAGTGAGGTATATTCCTTCCCACTCGCGTATCTCCCTTTAATGAACCTATACATATTTCTTCTTCTTCTTCTTCTTCCTTTCTTCTTCCTGGAAAGGAAGTTTCCCTTCGGCCGACTGACCCACTCCGGCGACTGTGCGCCATCGACCCCGCTCCGACCTGTGCAGCTGCCCTCCGGCGACTGTGCACCACCACACTTTGACCCTGACTACTGCTATACCCCTCCACGCCGGCTGTAGTTCCCCCCCCCCCCCCGACTCCACTGCGTAGGTGCAGTCCCCCATCCGACTGACTCCGGCCCTACTCCGCCGCTCGAGCAAAACTCTCCAACCCGCGGCGGCTCTGGCCTGTTCCACCCAGTCTGGCTTCAGCCACTCCCCATTCTCCTCCTCTCCACCCGCTCGAGCCATTGCTCCGACGAGTCCGGCTTCAGACCAGTTCCCCTCGACTCCTCTGCACCCCGACAAACTGCCCTGCCGGCTTCGAGCTGCCACTCCGGCCAGCTTCACGGCTGCAGCGACCCCCCCACTGTTTCTTCTCCGGCGAGTCCATCCGACCTCCTCCACCATTCATTCTGGCCTCTCCTCTTCCCCGAGCTATCCACCACCACTTCCTCTACTCTTCTTCTCCGGCGAGTTTTCGGTCATCATCCCCCCGCACCACCTCACTCCGGCCATCGACCCCCCCACGCCGTCGAGGTATAACTCTTCCCTCACCTTGTCTTTTAGTTATACATATTGGCTTTGGTTAAGTTATAGGGTTTTTATTTGGTTATAAAATATGTTGAGATGTGTTAGTTAGGGTTTTATCTTATAATGTATTTGAGGATTAGGGTTCTTGATATATATGGTTGTGTACCTTAGCTAAGTTTGTGTTTAAATCATGGTTGTGTTGATGTAGTATAGTATAGATGAGCATGAGATGATATTATGAGATTGGGATTAATGGTGATTTTAGGGTTTGATTTAAATTTGAGGTATGAATATTTTTGCATGGTTGAAAAATAAATGTTAAAGTAAATATTTACGGTTTAAATAGAAATTGATTGAGGATATGAAATACATGCATGCGAGGATGGAAATTGGGATATAAATGAGGGTGGATGTTAATGTCATATGAGACGGTCATCCTAATTATTAAACGCGCATTGGTTATTGTGGTTTAGCTATTTTAAAACTATGGCTGAAAATTAAATTAAAAATTAAAAGGTTGATGGACATGGGGAGCAGGTGATTGATTTTAAAATAGGTATAATATCGGATCATGAGCCAGAGATTGAGGACTGTGAAATATTAGTTAATTATTTGAGATTAAGACTGAGCTTAGGTGTAGATGTGTGTCGCATTCCTGTTTGACGTTGAATAGATTATTGATTTTGGTTTGTATCTCATCTCTAGGTACTGCGGGACCTGAGGGCTTGGACGTGGTACCGGAACCCCGTCATCAGCAGCCGCACGCAGGCAAGTGTACCTTGCCACCCTGTATTTCAGATTTCAGATATTTGTTGTTTCTTTATGTACATTGTGCACGTATTTATGTTGACGTTCGATACATCGCGTTCGGATCACAACCGGGTGCAGACGTTCGTCGTAACGTCTTAGAATAATTGTTAGATGCTTCGTAGCACCTCGATGTACGTACCTGAGTATATCGACACCCCAGGACACACTCATACACTGTGATCGTGCCAGACTCCTGTATCCTGATACTGACATCATGACCAGAGACTGGGATAACCTTAGGGTCGCGTCTGTTGAGTTATTTCTGCGTGTTAAGACTGTTAGATAGAGGTTCAGGTCCAGCACACAATCGTTGACCGCTTGGGAAGGGGAAGATAGTTACTAGACGTTTGGGCTCCTCTGCACGCGCTTATATATTTATGTAGTATCTATGTAGTGATCCTGTATCTAGTGTAGTGGTATCACCGGTATGACTCTTTGCCCGGAGCTGCGGTACGTCCCATGTGTTTCCGTGTCCGGAGCTACGGTTTTATTTTAGATAGCCCACCCATCGAACATTATCTTTAAACTATGTCACACTTGTTTGGTTATGATAAAGTACCCTGTCGTTGCACTTGTACTTTTTGTTTACTTGGCATGCTGTATTTTTGTACCTTATTACGTCCCTCTGAGGACCTGGTTCCCTTCCAGGTTTAGGCGACGAGGATTTCCAGGAGGAGTACGGACCGGGCATCTATCCAACAGCTGTATTCATTACCGAGGACGAGGTCATCCCTGAGGACTTCGCCTGATCGCTGGTAGTGACTCTTTCCTTGGGACGGTATCATTACCTAGTTACCTGATGCCGTTCCAAGTTATCTTATTACTTACTTTCATTCCAGTATTTTGTACTAGCGGGTTTGTTCCCGTGTGACTATTCTAGTATTTGTACTTGATACTTATCTTGGATATTTCCTTTCTGCACATTAGTTATTGTGTTTACCTCTATTGTGCTCTTATATTTGTTGCCTGTGGATGAGATTTAGATTGACTATTTATGTGTTATGTGATGGGTTATTCATTGTACTTTACAGCTTAAGTGTACTCCGACAGGCCCATTAGATTGGGATGCCCGCCGAAGTGCGCTGCTGGCCATTGCCACGTGACTCGGTTCCTTACCTATGGAACCGGGGCGTGACACTATCTATTCCTAGTAATTCTTTAGCACGTGCCTGTTAGTTCCATTCCCTAGCCTAAGTCTAGTATTATGCTAGCCTGAACTTGTTAGTCTAGATTAGTAATATGTCACTAGTACCAAAGTTTTCGCAAGCTGTAGTTGATCCTTGCTCTAACCATGCTCTTTTACTCTTGAGTTACTTATCTCTCATTGCCTAGGAAAATGTTACTTCCCTACATGTTCTGCTTGAATAAATCCCTCACCCTTCCTCTCGATTTTTCCTTGTTCATGTTCCTTATTCTTTGTGTCGTGCTTCAACAAACATGTCTTGCAACTACGTCATCTCTTCTGACCGGTTATGTTTCGTTTCCTTAATTGTGAGGACGCAATTCTTTTTAGGTGAGTAGATTGTAAACACCCAATTTTTTAAAATAATTTTTTAGAATTTTTTTATGATTTTTATTTATTTAAATTAAATGTTCTTCAAAGGATTAATATTTTTGTGAATTATATTAAATATTAAAATATTAAAAAAAATTATATTTTTGAGTGTATAATTAATAATATGATGTTGTATAATTTTTCTGGAATTTATTGGACTAAAAAACTATTTTTAAATAGCTAAAACATTATTTTTGGATAAACCAGACCGAACCAGACTTGAACCGAACCAAACCAACCCAAACTGAACCCAATCAACCAACCCTAACGGATCGGACCCTACCCGACCCGACCCGATCCGCTCCCCTCCCACACACCCACGACTCCCCCACCCCCGCAGCTCTCGCGACCACACCCTTTTCGATTACAAAACCAACCTATACCCTACATGTACACACCTCACGACCACCCCCTCGTATTCCCCAACCTTCAGACGACGTCGCCGTCCACCGACGACCGCCGCACGCTGCCCGCAAAACTGCCGCAAAACCGCCCCTTTCATGCGCAATAGTGAAGTATGTCCCTTCCCACTCGCGTATCTGCCTGTACATTGATCCAAATTTATTTTTATCAAATCCTATGAGAAGGCCACATGACCCTCTCGAACCTTGTGAAATTAGTTCGGGGTATCATGTCCTGTGCCGGTCGCAAATCTCGACACAAAATAGGAAAAAATCAACATTTTCTGGTTCTGGAAACTGTCCCGGAGCCCCATGTTCACGGCCATTTTTCTCCTAACCTGTTTAATATTTTCAAATTCTGTTTGAACAGTAAATTAGACAACATAACTAAGATTAAAATTCAATAATTAGTTTATTTTAACTTGCTATATGTTGTGGATTATTCGCGGGTAAAGTTGACCAAAAACTTGGTTTTTAAAACCCAAATTTTTCTGAAATGGTGTGCGTTCCGCTAAATGAGGCAACTTCATCATGTGCGTATCGTCAATACTGATGTGTGATATTTTACAGAAGTTGATTTGGATGTGCGTGCACACCGAAATCAACGCGTATCCGTCGAAAAATCCAATATCGGGCCTGTTCTGACACTCGTTGTAACTTCGTGTGTGCTTGTCGTTTCACAACGAAACTTGCGCCATTGGATTCGTAACTTTATGCTGGTCCTGTGACCCAAGTTTGGTTCGATTCTGAGAACGTTGATGAAACTCCGTATCGTGGGCCCCACGACTCTACTTGACGGACGATTTTGTGATTGGCTCATCGGAATCCACTTCTAGACATTTCTTTGGGTTCGTATCATCGTTCTAGACTTGTAGACACTAAGTTTGACGAATTTAGAGAACTTTGTCTCTAGCATATTTTTCGGTGCGAAGTGGGCCACATGTGGACCCTACTTTGACCAGAAACTGTCAATTCTGCCCCTGTGACCAAATTGGACTTATGGGTAGTCAATCCTAGCTATTTTATGTCTTCTGAGAGTGATGGTAATATTTATTTCAGTTGGAGTTCAAACCCCAGACAAGTGTACATTGTCAAACTTGCAGTAATTGCCTTAATATTATTTGCTTGATTTATTTTCTGTGATGTAGCTGTTCAACCTAGGACCATGAGACATTGCTTAACATCCGAATAATATTCGGGTGCCGATGCCGTATGCGGAGTCATGTAACGTCACTTAGAGAGTTGATAACCCGATACTATATTTTCGTGCTTGCTTTACCAAGTATGTCATACCATAGGATACTTGACACAATTCATGTGACAGAATCTTTCCTAAGTTATTCATGGTGATTCTGTATAGGCTTACAGGATTTGTGACCTAGATCTTGCATATACATAGATATTATTATGATTCGCTGTACTAGCTAGAGGTTATGATCTTGTGTGTTATGGACATGAGACATCGTGGATATGAGACATGTGATTATATTGGATGGGGAGAGTCTTACCCATACTAAAGGCTGATTATGTTATATATATAGATATTCTGGATGTGCCTTAGACTCTGACCAGAGCTTTGGCACACGTACTGGCCCTTCGAGATAATAAATGATGCTATGGGTTTTCCAGAGCCTATAGTAGTTTCAGCCTGAGTATGATTAATGCTCTTATTTGTATTTTACATAGATGGTTACATAGTTTGTCCTGTTAATATATTTTATTTACTGTATTTTATTTGGCTTGAGTTATTCTTGTACCTTGCTATGTCCCCTGAGGACCTGGATCCGGATTATGTCCCCAGGTATAGTAGATGAGATCTACCATGAGGTATACGGGACAGGAGCAGACACTGGAACAATACCAGCACCAGAGGACAAGGTGGTACCAGAGAATTTCTCTTGAGTATTTGTTATATACTCAGTTATTTCTGTTTTTAGATACTCTATTTTCTGTCTCTTGGCTTACTGTACTAAACTCATTATCTGGTTGTTCCTCGAGATATTTTATTGAGACTTGTTGGATTAAATTTCTCATTGTTTAGTTTGACATTTGAATTATGTTTACCTTCTGTGGATGAGATTAGAATTAGAATGTGACATGTATCGTAGACCATTATATTTGTTTTACCGCTTAAGTACACTCTAACGGGTCCATTATATTGTGTTTGCCCATTGGAGTGTGCTGCTGGCCAGTGCCACGTGGCTAGTCCCTCGGTATTTGGGACTGGGGCGTGACACGTTGAACTTAGTAGGTTTAGCAGTAAAAGTCTCATCCTTGGCAGTCATGGTTGCTAATGGAAAAAGTCTGAAACGGAAAGATATGTAATTACTCAATAACAATGTCCAATGATCTAGAATAATAGTTCAAGTGATTTTACTAATCAACCTTAAAATCTTTAGTCTATCAAGTATTGATTTAACTTTTGTTAGCTGTAGGGGCCGGTTCCTAGCTAGCGGTGGTCCGAAGACACTTAAATACCGTATCGCTTAGGGCTATTACACCCAGTTGACAGAAGGACCCTTTCGGCTTGTTCCCAAACTTATCTCTACTTTTAGAGTTCAGACTCAAAGAGATTTGCAATTACACTTTAGCTATTTCTTACTTCTAGAAAACTATTTCTATTGTTCTAAGTTGTAGTAGAAATATATTCAAGTATTATTTTATAGCAGGTATGAACTGTTATATAACAAGTAGACAATTTAATCACAAAACAGGCAATTATATCTATATAACAAAATTGCTCAAAGAAGTATAATACAACTCAACTAAAGAAGTCTGATATAAAATCAAAATTTATGAGCAACTCAAGTAACAAGTCTTGTTAACATACAAATGTTGCACCAACCCAACAATGCTTGCCAATGTGGTAGCAATGTATATGTATGAGCAAATATTAAATCAAAATTTATACTTGACAATAGTTGCCAAGTTCGTGCTATAAAATTAGTTGATTATGCACAACAAACAGTAAGTAAGAATTTTTAAATCGGAAGAGTGAAGTTGTATACAGCTTACACGTTAGAACAGTTCTCAATTTGAACTATAAATCAGAAATGTATCAACTCTTAGATTGTTCGTAATATATATATATATATATATATATATATATATAATATTTTTTTAGAAATTTGCTAAGAAATAAAAAGAAAATAAGTGTTACCGGCCTCCGGAGAAGTCGTGCACGAAGCACTGCTCTAAGAGTTGATCCGAGGTTTATGTGCAGACATTTCTTGCAAGCTCCTAGTGGTAACCCCCCCCCCCCCCCCCCGACTACCAGGTTCTCTTCGTTGCACAAAACTCGGAGAGAAATACCGAACTTAGCTCTTCCCAAAGTAAGGATTTAGAGAACAAAATGTGGTTCGAGAGAAGAATGAGAGATAGATTTCACGTAGAAAATTTTTATGTAGTAAGAATTGAGAAGAGAACCTCAACAAATATATAGGGAGAGAACCAAGCCTTCACTACAGACAAGAGAATAAATGCTATTAATCCAAGCGTTTAATGAGTAATGAAAAAGAAAAAATATGGAAAAAAAATTAGCATATAAATGGAGCTGTCACATACATAGGGAGTAATAAATGTCCAACGTTCAAAAATTGAATGAAAAAGATTTTTGGATTCCAGCCCGAATCCGAAGAGTAAATTGGATCGGCATTCGGCGCCCGCAGGTATCCACACCGAACCGAACCGGGCCGGACGGCAGCGGCGGCGCACACGTGTGGCCCAAGGAGTTCCCCATACAACATCTTAAGAGAGCAATGAAAAGAACTAATATATACATACAAGGGGGAAGAGGTCTAACCGATATGTGACTAAAGCAAAAGGAGGAAGTTGAGCTTTTGCTTACATGCATATGGACATATACGCAGCCAACAAAAGGATCATCATTTGGACTAAGCATCTGCAATAGCTCCTCGAGAGCTTCCTCGCATGCCAGCCCACATGTATATCTTGATCCAACAACTTATAATTATGATATTTATGTTTAAGTAATTTGATGATGACTAGTTATGGATTTAAGAAATTAACTCTAATTTTATCTTCTTGAAATGTAGCTATTTGTTAATGAATATTATTAATCAAAGGATTCATTTTCGATGTAGCGAACTTTATTTATCAAAATATACATTTCATAGCTGCTGCAAGGAACAACCATATTGTAGCAGTGTCGTTAACTTCTCGATAGGTGCTGAGAGGAACAATCATATTGTAGCAGTGTCGTTAACTACTCGATAGGTGCTGCAAGGAACACCGAATTTTTTGATGTAACGAACTTTATTTAACAAATTAATTTTAGACTTTTTTTACATTAAGGTTGACCCGACCCCTCTTTTAAATTCTCATGTCCTTCCTGGATCCGTTTCAAGTCTTGGTGAGTTTAAATTAGATTTAATATTGATCGTGTCATAAAATTAAGTTTTGGTTAGGCTCAATACGAATTTATAAAAAAAAAAATATATAAACTCACATTAATGGAGGATATTTAGAGCTATTCTCTTTTGGGCACTTGGGCCATATGAACACTCAAAGCTGCTTAAATTCACTTCTTGATAGCTCAGACACTTGGGGATCTTCCATACTTGTCATATTCAAGTTTTGAACCCATCAACCCGTTATGGCATGGTCATTGAATGTTGGGTCTTGAATTTTCTATGCTAGTTTACAAATTATTTTTTTGTTTTGTTTTTATTTTTGTTTTATGGAGAATATAAGTCACACAGTCATCATTTTCTTCTATAGGGAAGCCAAATCAGTGTAAGTTATTAAACGTTAGAATTAGTTCAAGGCGCAAGCTCTCGATTTTATTAGATTTCGTCGTAAATCTAATTAGTTACTTCCAATTACGTAAATCAATAGTTCAAACCGTAATCTTTCAATCTGCACTAGACCGATCAACATACCAACAATCAAGACTCCAGTCGATTGGGTGGAATACATCGCATCAACCTGGGCTGGGAGCAACCCCTGCTCATGAAACGGTTCTTCTGCAATGGATACTTTGTGTCAGGTTCTGCGAACCCGGACTCTTACTCGGAAAAAAGCCTTTAAGGTATTATTTTCGCTATCGTTTGTTACTTCATTGATAGTGGTGATGGAGCTAGAATTATATTACGTGCTCTTTAAGATCAGAATTCAAGCAATATAGCTTGGAATTAAGTAAGAATATGGAGCAGTCTTATTTGGAAAAAATATGAGCATACAGGAGTTCATTCCATACATCAGGAACACCGGGAAGACACCAGTGTATGCAATCAGCATAGCTGCTAGGGTCTGCGAGCTGCTCTTCAGTTAAAGGCTCCCACTGCTTCCTATACACTGATGGGTGGCCATCCTTCCTATACTCCGAGAGCTGAGTAATATTGAGTATCTGCACATCGACACCTCTCCTTCTCAACTCTTCAATGGTCGTCTCCACTACTCTCATCATCTTCTTCTCAGATCCTCTTCCCCGGTGCTTGTCCCTAGTGATCGGTTCCGTCTCATTGTAGCAGTTCTGGTTGCTGTCAATTCCCCACTCATCCCCCCTGCCAAAATTGTTTGACCATTATAAAAGAGAATTAAAACTCTGAAAAATTTGTTAGTGAGAAGGCCACATATCAAGTATTTTAACTGCCATTTGTAAGGTTCTGCCTTCTCTATCACCACTATTTAGTAGTTTTAGCCTACTATGCTTGTTTACTTACATTCAAGCTCTGCTTTTTGTTTGGAAAGTTGACTTTAGTTGGATCTTGACGACATTGGGGTAGAATCTATGTTGAACGCACACGGCAAAATGATGCCTGTATCCATATTGTACCTATCTGAAAATGTTTGTATCTCCGTATTCGTGCAAAATAGGGTAGAATCAAGAGTTTATGACTCAAAGCTGGGACCAGTCTCAACTGATTTCAGATCTCAAGTGACATGGGGCTAATTTTTGAAGGTAGGAAAGCGGTTGTGAAATCTGTAGAGAGTGACAGTTTGCTTTCATATTTTTTCTTTTCTTTGAAAGATCTCTCAAAACTGTTATGACGACGTTTTATGCGGTTCTTGATCCTTCAGTGTACAGCTGAAGAAACTATCAAAATTGAAGGCTTATTGTTCTCTTCGTATATAAGTGAAATGTTGGAAGGCAAAAAAGTTGAATACTTGACATATACCTGTATAAGTGGATAGTAGGAGGTGCACAATTAGATGTTGTTGAGTTTGTTTGTTACGAATAGTTCACAACTTGCATGGAAATTGAAAGTCTGATGGTGGATGGTTGTCACATATCATTATAACTAATCAAAGAGTAAGAATGTTTCTGCCATACTTCTTGAGCAGAATATTGTCCTGTTTTTTAATAGAGATGATTTGAGTTGTACAATCTCCGAGGTCCTGAGGATGCTTGTTTAGAAACTAGTAGTGTGGTGTGGGGTGATTCAAAGGAAAGTGAAGTAAATCTATGCCGCGTTGCCAACTAAGCCATCAGGCGGACTTTTTGCGTCCTTTTACTCGAGATCATGTTCCAACAGAAGTGTGGAGTTTATGTGACTATTTTTGTTCTGGCACTTGATGCATATCATACTACTGGATTAGAAGTCTGCAGGATTTTGACTTGAGTATTGAATGGAGGAAAGTTTCATTGTATAGCTCTGATCGAAATTTACGATATGGGCAATTTAGAAAGAATGAAGTGATAAAGAGGGTTTTTGCAATTGTAATGCTGCTAAGAAACAGGTTGAATAAGCTCCATAGTGTTTCAGTTTTCCTCAAAATGGAATACAATACAGAAGAATGGTGGAGAATGCACTGCATGCAAATACCTTCATCGTCTCATATTATTAGTCAGTTCAATGTAGTACTGAGTAGGTTCAGCTCCTTTTGGTGTATTATGAGGATATACCTTTTGTACTCTACTCAGCTAGCACCTTACTAATTTCCTTAACCACCCACCCTGTCACCAACATGTATGATCTAATGTAAATTAGCCTGATGATCTATGTTGCACGGACACGAAAAAAATGGTATCCGTATCTGTACCTGTGTCCATATTGTGCAACATAGGTGACTAGTTCTTGTGCCTATAAGAAAATGTCTGTATTCTATGTCCGTATGTGTATTGTGTCCTTATCCATATTCATGTCCGTATTCATGCAACATTGCTGATGATTAAGGAAATGAGTAGGGTGCTCTATTTCTTTGTTAAGATTAATTAGATTAGATTTAGGATTAGATACTAATTAGATTTAGGATTGAATTTTTTCTCCTCTAAGGATATATATTTCTTCTCCTACTTCTATACGGATATGAATCCATTTTCCATCTATATATATATATATATATATATATATATATATATATATATATATATATATATATATATCATAGTTGTATTGCTCTTTTACAATTATCCATTAATAAAAACAATTTATTTTTTTTCCTTAATTTGTTTCATGGTATCAGAGCCTAGAATTTTTTAAAAATTCTTTCAGATATTCAATATTGTTGATTATCTTTTTTCTTTTGTCATCTGCTCCGCTGTGCGGTTCTTCAACACCACTATGTCTTTATCGAAGCAATTCCGAGATTTTCTTTCGACTTCCATCGATCTTACGTTAACCTCTTCTCATGATTGGGCTGAGTGGGTTGCCTCAGTCCGAACCACTTTAAGTGGTCGTCGTCTTCTTGGTCATCTTCTATCCCAAGGCCTCCTGAACCCGCCGTTGATGATAAAATAGAGACTCAAAATACTATTTGTCGCTCAGGATACTTTGGACGACCATGATGAGCGGATCGTTGCTTTCATCATCTCTTCGGTTGATCGATCACTTCGTCCAGATCTTGAGGATATCCAGTCTGCTGCTTTATTATAGGACCATTTGACTACTCAGTTTGTTCAGTCGAGTGGTGCTCAGTAGTATCAGTTGATCACCCAGGCTTCTGCCGCCAGACATGGGGATCGCACTATTCAGGAGTTCGCCACACTGATACGGGGTTACTTGCGTGAGCTACTAAAATTGGAGGGCACTGGTCCTAATTCCGTACGCGCACACACTTGTCGAGAACGTCGACAACTTTTTCAGTTTCTCATGGCCCTGCGTCCCGAATTTCAGTCCGCAAGCGGTCGGATCATTCAAAATAATACCACTCTAGATGTTTATCTCTGAGCTTACAGCTGAGTAGACTCGTCTGCGTTTTCTTTCTACTGACATGTCTACACCGACTTCCGGTTCTAAGACTGTTCTTGCTGCTACTCCACGTCCTCCGTCTACCACTTTCAAGAAGGCTCGTGCTCCCACTTCTCTTCGTCCTTCATGTACCTATTGCGAGAAGCTTGGTCATTCCGCTACCGCCTGCTATGCACGTCAACGGTGTGGTATGATATGTGCTTACTGCCAAAAGCCTGGACACTCAATGGATGATTGTTTCCTGCTTCACCCACATTTAAAAACTCAATTCCTCGAGCGGATGAAGACAAATGGTTCCTCTTTGTCTCGTTCTCCAGTACCTCA
Organism: Iris macrosiphon; assembly: GCA_036927795.1. Taxonomy (NCBI): domain Eukaryota; kingdom Viridiplantae; phylum Streptophyta; class Magnoliopsida; order Asparagales; family Iridaceae; genus Iris; species Iris macrosiphon. The sequence continues at coordinate 53,875,511 of JAYESA010000020.1, read as the reverse complement.
GGCTTACATTCTTGATAGTACTCAGACATCGACAGATATTCAACATCATCTTACTCAGTAAGAGCTCCAGCGCCAGCCTGCCTTCGTTGGCTCCTCTACATGTGCCTTTTCTGTTTCAACTGGTCGAAATAAAGTTGGAAGTATTCAACAAGGCCCACCACAAGCAACGGGCCCACAATATAGCAGAGTGTCGGCTCAGATGTCCCCTCCTCCCTCTCCAGTCATGTATCCCACCCTATATGGGTACATGGCCTACCCAAGTGATTATGCATACCAATAAGACGTTTATAATCCTCAAATGACATCACATTACTACAATCAGATGTACGGAACAACTTCATCATCTACTGTTAGCCCGCAAGCGTATCTTTACCCTTATATGGGGTACGTCATGCAAAATTCGATGGCAGATTTTCAGTCGCCATTACAGTCCCATCGTCCAACGTACGTGCAGTATCCTACAGTCAACGCAGAAGGATCATATGCTCCCTCATTGTTCTACAACTTCCACCTTCAGCCCCCACCGCATGCAAGCCAACCCGTTAACAACTCATTTCAGTTTTTGAACCGCGATGAGTTTGAAGGGGGGTGTTAAGATTAATTAGATTAGATTTAGGATTAGATACTAATTATATTTAGGATTGGATATCTTCTCCTCTAAGGATACATATTTCTTCTCCTACTTTTATACGGATATGAATCCATTTTCCATCTATATATATTCATAGTTGTATTGTTCTTTTACAATTATCTATTAATAAAAATAATATTTTCTTCCCCTTAATTTGTTTCATGTTTCTGCATTCTGGGATTTCTTGGAGAGGTAACTTATAGGATGTCGGGGGTTCAAAGATGAAAGATGCATATATGCTACTGGACAGCAAGAAAGTTTTTTTGAGAAATGAAGACAACACCATTGGCCTGCCCATGGAAGTCTCGTCCAAAATGCTATTTTTAGTACTTTTTCCTTGTGTGACTTCAAAAACAGATATATTAGTAAACAGATTTTGGATTAAAGAGAGTGTACTCTCTGTAGTTGTGTTAGAAAAAGTAGTACGCCTATTACTACTTTTCTTTTACTCATGCCATCTGTCTCCACTTGTTAATTTGGAGGAATATTCGATCATTAGCTAGACTGAGGACTTAGGCTGGCAAGAATGGAAGAAGATGGGTGATTCATGAGAAATTCATGCTCTATGAATTTTCTTCCATATCGCATAAAATATATTGTTTGAGAGTAGCTCAATGACTTTGGAGCTATGGAGGATTAAGTACTAGTTGGAGATTTGAATAGCTTGATGTGGGCTGTGGCCAATTTAACTCTTCTATCTATATAGAACCAAGTGGTTTCATATTGACTGATAGTCTGATACTACAGGTTCTAGCAGTTGTCATGCTTACCATAAATGAGTAGGCGACATGCTCATAAAGAACAGCTGCGTCTTGAGAGGGTCCACACGGAATTCAAGCCATTCCGACCAAGTCTTTAGTGCTAGCTCATAGCTACGTAGTGCCTCGATCACCTTGTAGAATCCATCCTTGTCGTCAAAGGAACCCCACCTGATCAATAACATCATTTTTGTTCTATCAGTAAAAGAGAGCTACCATGTAGACGGGATTTTAATTAGATTCCAAGCTTGAAATTGCCAAGAAAATCACTGCACAAGTTTTGATATAAAGGATGGATTCCGCTCATGGACTATGCTGAATACGTATTTATCATGCTCAAGAGAGAAAAATAAAAGGGAAGAGTGCTCTCTTGCATATCTGCTATGATTGTAGTTCTTGAGGAAGTTATATTGTGGTCCCTGATTTAAATATTGCCGAATGGCTTGTGTTCAGATTGCAACGGAGATGATGATGATGAAGAGATCATGGTTTGGTCGTGCTTGACTCCATTCGTTGATTAGGTTCAATTATATACATATATGATGTTTTTAGGTAAGGCAAACTAGAAAAAGAATTAGATCACTCATTCAAGTAAGATTTACGGTTTTAAAAGGAAAAGGTAAAAGAATACTTACAAAACCTTCATTCTTTCCCTTCTCCACCAAAGATACGAGTCAAAGACGAGGATATCAGCATTTGTCCAATGCCTTGCATGCTTTTCTATTGATTGGACCCGAACAATCCTGTCTGGAATTCGGTGGTGCACTGGGTCATCAGAGTTCGATTCCACCAGCAGTGGAGACCAATAGATTTCAATTGATGCATTGTATTCCTATACATACAATTCACTGTCAAAAGTATGTTTCTTAGCAAGGATATGTATTAAAACATTGCTAGGTTAGTGATGAATTGGCTGGGATTTGCATACCTTGGCCTTAAAAGATGTCAGAGATCCATTGGATTCCACTGATTTGTGCTCGTCTGGTATGACCGTGTCTAGGAGGCAAATAATTGAGATCCATTGGTTTCTGATGAGCGAATCCCCGACAAAGGCCAGTCTCTTCCCCCTCAACCTCTCCAGGAGTCTTGTGGCATTGAACCTATCCATGCATATGTTGAACATTGTGTAGATGTGTCATTGACACTGTTTCAGGGCAGAGCTATTGATACATAGAGGTGCAAGCAAATGTGTCTATGTATAGAGTACTGATTCGACTTCTTAACAAATTCCTAAGTATGCTTTAGGAATTGATTTGGAACATAGCTTGATGCAATCTAGGCTTTAAATCTTTTCACATTAAACTGCTAAAACTGCTAGAGCATGGTTTGATGACTGAAGAGTCTTTAGAGTGTCCTCTGTTGAAGTGTCTGAGTGTCTAACATATTAAGTGTTTGGGTAATACTGGTTTTATTGCTTGCTGCCCTGGGATTTACATAGATTTCCAATCTTACTAGTGCCCTTGCATTATGCCAGAAGCCTCAGAACTGCTGTAAGTAGACATGTTTATGAGAGTTCATAGATGTATTTTCGATAGGCAGATACTTGATTACTTTTTTTGGGTCTACTTGTATTAGTTAAATTAAAGAAATGAGATCATAGTACTCAGGTATATGCCATGTTGCACAAATATGGACACGGATTCAAATAGGGACAAAATACGGATACTGGATATGGGATACAGAAATTTTCAAATGGGTATAATAGTAGTTACCTATGTTGCAGGTCTACAGACATGGATACAGGTATGCACGATACAAATACAAGCACCATTTTCTCGTGTCTTTGCAACATAGGGTACTTTGAACGCTTCCTTGAACAATCAGTTTACCCAAAATTGTATAGGTATTAGATTGTAACCTACATACATTAGTAGAAGAAAACTCACACATCAAGAAGTTTGAATTGGTAAAAGAATGATAGAAGTTTGACAAGATTAGGGATGTTTTCGTTAACGAGTTTGTGCTCGCGTGAATTCCCCAGTTTAGTAGAGTATGGTTTGTTTTGAGTGTGTCAATCTAAATTGCACAAAATAGGGACCCGGATACGGATAAGGACACAATATGGATAGGAGATACGAACAGTTTCAGCTATGTTGCACTATAACGGTACATATACCATTTTCCTATGTCCGTGCAACATAGGTGCCAATTGGGACGGTACTCCGTACATATTTCGATTGATTAATGCAAATATATCAAACTTTTAGAGAAGATTTTGAATATGAGGGCAATGAGGCTTCCTGTAGTACCTTGGCAGGTTGCATCCATGTGGTTGCCATCTCCAGTTCTGATAGCTCAAGTTCTTCCTTCCAAACTTCTCGCAGGCCGTTTGGTCTGACATGAACTTGCACTTGCTCTCCGAATACAAGGGGTACGTCGAGTTATCATACACCCACTCCCCCGAGAACAAGTCGCAACTTCCAGCGGAGCCAGAGCTGTTCGCGTCTGTCCGGTAGTAGTAGTAGTTGTCGTTCATGGTGGAGGAAACAACAAGGACGACGAGAAGGGAGAGGAAAATGGCAACGAGAGAATTGAAGCGGCTTCTTAGGCTCCATAGCCTCGGAGAAAGCGGGATTTTCTCAGCCATTTCAGCTTCCCAGCCCTCCGCTCTTAGAGGAGAGGTGCTTTTCTTGTTTGGACTCATTGGAGGGAGGCAGTTCAAATTCTAAGGATCATGCCTGCACTTCATAAAATATGAAGGAGATGGGAGGTCCATTTGTAGGAAAAAGTCTCTAACAGCCAATTTTCTCTGGATTGCAGAAGTTTTATTCTAGTATACTCAATGGAACTGGTACAGTTACGCTTACTCTACAAGAGACGTTGATTCTCAATATCATTCTTTGAACTTTAAATGCCCAAACTATTATTGCTCTGATCATGATGAGTCCAGTGAAATATATCTGTTGCTGATATAGCACTCTACTCGGATGTAGTTCGGTTAATTTTGAGTGTTGACACACAGGTTTTTTTTTTTTTTTTTGGGGAAAAAATGGCGGACAAAAACATGTGCATTAACATTTTTCACTCGGAGTACGAATAGGATTTGAGCAAAGTCTTAGTTCTACCTAATCAATGAGTTCTAGAGATATAGAAACGTATGCCAATCCTACGTAGGATTGGATATTTTTTCATGTATGGACATATGTCATGCTATATAAAGAGAAATGGCAGACACTTCCAACAATGAAGTGCTTCAACTGCAATGAGGAAGGACATTACGCAAATAAGAGTCCACATCCAAAGAAGAAGAACAAGAAAAAAGAGAATAAGACAGAAGGGGGAGGTGATGAAGCGAACTGCGATTCAGAAGCCGACTGTGACACGGGATCTATTTTTCGGTGGCACGTGACAGCATGAGTGACCGTTGGATTCTCGATTCTGCATGCTCCTACCATATGTGTCCAGAGAGGGAGCGGTTTTCTCCCTACAAGACGACAAATGTCGGTTCTGTGTTGATGGGTAACAACAACTCGTGTCGAGCTGTTGGAATTGGATTTATCAAGATGAAGATGTACGATAGAATTGTGCAAACTTATGAGTCATTACATGTGATTGGATCTCCAAATACATAGCTTGTTGGAATGACCTTCTTTCTAATATGGACTTTGCGTTCCCAACACTATCAGTTTACAAATTCTGACACTAACGCCTGTTACATGCATATATACTTCTCTCTTTCATAACTGAAAGAAAGAAGGGCCATAGCATACTGATATCGACAAGTCAGTTTTAGCACTGCACATACTGTGAGGTTTGCAACGCTATCGAAACGCTTCAAGGTTGCATATAGGGTTCTAATCTGCTCATCTTTTGTATGACAAGGAGTTCTAAGAATATTACAATTGGTTGCACGTGAATTGGTTGAGATTAGGTTGGAGGAAGGTTTTCTTGCTGTTCTTTGATCTCTTGTTAGTGAAGTTTAGGACCCAGAGAAACAAACTGAAACAATAGCTGTGTCAGTGCTGAGTCTGCTGATAGAGAAATATTAGGTAAAGAGTAGTTGGATCTCAGGAGCAAGTGGCTTAAAAGACTGGTACCTTGCTTATTGTTACAATTACGTCTTGTTTATATATATATATATATATATATATATGTATATATAATTATGTTTACCAAAAGTGTTACGAAAAGATGAGCTACCTATAATTTTATAGGCTTTTAATTGTCATGATAATTGATCCTTGTGTGTGGGTGAAAGTTTGATTGGTTTTGGATCTTAATGAGCTGTTATGTCGTGATTAACTATTTTAACAAGTTGGTCCAAGTGATACGTGGATATCGTCGAATCACGAGTTATGTGTCCTAGTGGATCGGAGTATGGTGTGCGACAAATGGTATCGGGGTCAGGTTTTGAACCTGGGACACAGATATGCAATATACCAGATTTGATAGCCTGATCTTGTACTATCTGATTTTAACAACCTCAAAAACTTGTACTTACTAATTTTAAGGTTATCTCAAGTAACATGGGGCCTACAAAAAGGCAATTCCTTTTTTCTCTCTCTCTCTCTCTTCAAGGTTGGGACATTGATGTATTGCTGTTGCTTCTACACATAAAAGAAAAGTCGATCGACGGACCGACCGAACAACCAACCAACCAACCGATGCTGAGGATGACCGGTCGGTAATGTCTGCCATATACGTCTTCGTTGGCAAGAAGTGGTTCCAATACTAGAAAGACCCTCTTGAACATTGTTAGAGCATTCATCCCAATTTCAAGATTCTAGATTTAGAATGTAGGACTTAATTTTGTAAAATAGTAAAGTTCAATTAGAGTCCCATAATGATCTTGTCCTAGCCACAGGAGTTGTATGTTAGGTCTCAGAATTTCTACAGGGACTCATTTTGTAGAATAGTAAGACTCAATTTGGAACCCCAATTTTTAGATTCTATATTTTGTATTATTTTTTGAAAAAAGAAGAAGGATGACACTTGGATCTATATCCATTCGTCTCATTTGGGCATCAAGATTTATTTGTTTATGTTGATATGGTATGTTGGGTGTCATATTTAAGTATAGTATAAGCACATGGGAATATCCTGAGGACATATTTGGGATGCCAGAATATGTCACAGGATATTCCATTATGAGATTATTGTCATAATGATTGAAATCATTGTATTAATGACTGTAAGGCTATATAATGCCAATGAGACAATCAATAAAATTATCAACTAATTTCAACATGGTATCAGAGCCAAGTTTCCACAAACCCTAGCCGTCACTAAGCTTCCACAAACCCACAGGAGGATTTCCTAGATCTCCTCCACCGAACTCTTCCACGCCCCCCCCCCCTTTTTCCCTCCTCTCCTCTTCTCCGCCCTTCGCAGGCCGCCTTTCGCTGTTGCTGTCCCATCCCGCTACTGCTGCGGCTACTACTGCTGCTGCAGCTGCTGCGACTGCTGCTGCTGCGACGGCGGTTGTGACATGCGTGCTGCCGCCTCCGCCGCACCAGCACGAGGCAGCGCCTAATAGGGATGCCTAGATCTGAAAAAAGGGGAGACGTGTTCGGATCTAGGAGCGGACGACGAGGACAAGCGTGAGTCGTGGAGCGAACGTGACGTGACTGGATAGACGACGCATCGATGGAGGAGATCATCAAGAAACTAGATTCTGCAGAGGTGGCGACGTTGATGAAGTTGTTGACGATGTCAGCTGGTGAGAACACGACACGAACGTCGCCGGAGTTGAAGCTTCCCTCCATCGATCTGAAATTAGATGGACCAGCCACCTATCTGAGTTGGTCACGACGGGTGAGAAGAACCCTCGGAGGAAAAAACATGGAGGGGTTCCTGACGGGCGAGACGACAGAGCCGGACGAGGGCTCGACAGGACACGATGAGTGGAAGTCCACTCATATGGTGATCTACATCTGGCTTCTCAACTCCTTAGTCCAGTCTATTGCCGCCACAGTAGACGGTATTGAGATGGTGAAAGATGTGTGGGAGAAGTTGAGAAGGACCTATGATGGTGTGGGGAACAACTTACGGGTCTTCCAGATAAATGGGGAGATTGATGACACCGTACAGGAAGAGAAGACGGTGCAGGAGTATGCCACGGAGTTGGAGCGTCTGTGGTTGGATTATGATCACTCCTCAGATCGGGCGAGCTGCGGGGACCCTAAGTGTAAGGAGAGACAGGTGTGTCTGCAGGAGAGGACGATGAAGTTCCTCAAAGGGCTGACTGCAGCTTTCGCACAGAGGACGGCCCTACTTCTAGCCCAACCAAAGATCCCTAGCCTTGAGGAGGCTATCTCAGCCATGATCCAGGAGGAGACACGCATCAGGCTGCAAGCCGGGACAGGTGGTCCCCCCGAAGCAAAGTCAGCACTAGCGATCACCAGCTCAGGTAACACAGGATCTAAGGGAGAGCCCTGGCAGCATAACCGGCAGTGCTACAACTGTGGGAAGATGGGTCATCATCGGTATGCTTGTACCAAACCACCTAGGAAGGGAGATTCAGGTGGTGGACGAGGACCGTTCGGCGGACGAGGATATAATGGAGGACGTGGTCGTGGTCGAGGGGATAGACGAGGCGGCCGAGGAGGTTATCGGGCAAATCTCCTGATATCAGAAGGGAATGGAGAAGCTGATGACACCTTTACTGTGGAGGACCAGGCACTGGGAGATATGAGGAGTACAATAGAGGATGCGTCCACCTCATTCTTTGTTAGGGGCAACGCTGCTATGTATGCCCATCCATCAGAAGGTACTGACGAATCACTTGCCCTTGTGTCTATCTCTTCCCTTAAATCATCAGACTGGATTATCGACTCAGGAGCATCTCGGCATGTGACGGGGAATGCTAGTGAGTTTTCTTCCTACACTCACCTAGCATCAGCAGACAGCATTCAGACAGCTGATGGCACTTTTCATCCAGTGGTCGGTAAGGGTACTGTTAATTGTACAGGTTCAGTAAGATTATCCAATGTTTTACATGCTCCATCCTTTCCAGTCAGTCTCTTGTCCATTAGTTCTATAATCCTCCAACTTAAATGCATTGTTTCTTTTGATATTCCTAAGGTGACCTTCCAGGAGAAAGGGACAGGACGAAGACTTGGGACTGGCACTTGGCATGAGGGACTGTGGTACCTAGATCGAGAAGGACTGGACTCAGCATTAGTATCTATGGCAGAGAAGGCTGGCATGGAAGGACTGCAGCAGAAGACTGAGGATACCTTGATACTCCATCATCGGAGGATGGGACATTCTTCCTTTGATACTCTAAGTAAGTTGTATCCAGAGATTTATGCAAAAACAAATAAAGAGAAATTAGTATGTGATGCGTGCGAGTTAGGAAAACTTACTAGGAGCTCATATGTTGGCACGGGTCATAGGAGCACTTTTGCTTTTGAGGTAGTACATTCTGATGTCTGGGGTCCATGTGCTACTAACACTATGAATGGTTATAAGTACTTTGTTTCTTTCATTGAGTGTGCCTCTCGTGTTACCTGGTTATATTTGATGAAAAATAAGAGTGATGTACCTGCTTGTTTTCGGGATTTCCATAAGCATGTCCAGACTCAGTACAAAGCAGTTGTGAAGGTACTGAGGTCTGACAATGGAACAGAGTATACCAACAGGACGCTTACAGAATACTTGTCAGCACACGGAATACAGCATCAGACCACCTGTGCATACACACCAGCACAAAATGGAGTTGCAGAAAGGAAAAACAGACACCTTCTGGAGGTCGCAAGAAGTATGATGATCGACATGAATGTCCCACAGAGTCTGTGGGGGCATGCAGTGTTAACAGCAGCTCAACTCATCAACAGGATGCCCTCGAAGGTCCTCGGATGGAAGTCCCCATGTGAGGTATTGCAAGAAAATAATAGTGGGATACTCCCACTGAAGGTGTTTGGGTGTGTGTATTTTGTGAAGGACAACAGGCCATCAGTTGGGAAACTTGACCCTAGAGCGGTCAAATGCATCTTCGTAGGCTACTCGGCGACCCAAAAGGGGTATGTGTACTGGAGTCCAGTAGAGAAGAAGAAGTTTGTCAGTATGGATGTCCACTTTCGGGAGCATGAGCCATATTACCGCCAGGACGGAACTTCACACAACACGCCTAATACTGCCAGTATTAGGCGAGAGGGAGAGATGGAGAACTTTGTGGTAACCGATTTAGAAGTTTGGCATGGAGGCACGGAGAAGGGACAAGAAGGTGAAGGTGTTAGGCCTACGGCTCAGGGAGAGTTACTTACCTACAGCAGGAGAGAGAAGCAAACTGCAGGACCAGTACCGACAGTGCCAATGCCAAGTCCCTTGCCTGCGTTCGTCCCAACTCCTGAGGCACCGACACCAACTCCCCTTCAGGTGATACCCCCTCCTTCACAAGATATCATTCCTCCTACTACTACTCCTCCCACACCACTATCTGTACGGAGGACCACTCGCAGCAATGCAGGAAATCCTCTAAACAGATATGGTTGGGATATTGCTCAGTTTATTTCTTATGACCATATCCCTTCTTCTCATGGAGCATTTATAGCATCTTTGGATAGTATTACTGTACCTAACAATTGGCAGGTTGTCAAGAACGATCCAAAGTGGAAAGCGGCAATGCACGAGGAGTTGGGAGCTTTGGAGAAGAACCACACTTGGGAGCTTGTGAGACTGCCAGAGGGAAAGAGAGCAGTTGGATGCAAGTGGGTCTTTACCGTGAAGCAGAACCCAGATGGACAGATTGATCGCTACAAAGCTTGACTAGTAGCCAAAGGATACAGTCAGACGTACGGCATCGACTATGACGAAACTTTTGCACCAGTTGCAAAGATGAGCACTGTCAGGACTCTGATTTCTCTGGCAGCGAATGGTGGATGGAAGCTACACCAACTGGATGTGAAGAATGCGTTTCTTCACGGAGATCTAGTGGAGGAGGTGTACATGGAGATACCACCAGGATTTGGCACCAATCAGACAGTAGGCAAGGTCTGCAGGTTGAAGAAGTCCCTCTATGGACTGAAGCAGTCTCCTCGAGCGTGGTTTGACAGATTCAGAAGGGCGATGATAGGGATGGGATATCAGCAGATCAATGCTGATCATACTGTGTTCTTCCGTCGGAGTGGAGGCCACATCACCATGCTTGCGGTGTATGTGGACGATATGATTATCACAGGAGATGATGAGCAGGAGATCGCCCAACTCAAAGGAAAGCTTGGCAAGAAATTCAAGGTGAAGGATCTCGGGCTTCTTCGGTACTTCCTTGGGATTGAGATTGCTCGAGAAGCAGAGGGGATTGTTCTCTCTCAAAGGAAGTATGCACTGGACCTTCTCACAGAAACTGGGATGTTGGGGTGCAAACCTGCAGCGACACCAATAGATCAGAGGTTCAAGATTGATGCTGAGGCTGGAGAACCAGTTGATCGGGACAGATACCAGAGACTGGTTGGCAAGTTGATCTATTTGAGCCACACACGTCCTGATATCTGCTTTGCAGTAAGTGTGGTGAGCCGCTACATGCATGACCCACGGAAGGGTCATATGGATGCAGTGTACCAGATTCTGAGGTACTTGAAAGGTGCTCCCGGGAAGGGACTAATATTCAGGAAGAACAATCACGTGAGCATCGAGGGCTACTGTAATTCTGACTGGGCTAGTTGTGCTGATGACAGGAGGTCTACCTCGGGATATTGCATATTTGTAGGAGGTAACTTGGTCTCCTGGAGGAGTAAGAAGCAGTCTGTGGTGGCCAGATCGACAGCTGAAGCAGAGTACAGAGCTATGGCCTTGGGAGTTGCAGAGCTGCTATGGTTGAAGAATATGCTGGTGGAGCTGAAGCTGGATCAAGGAGCCAAGATGAAGCTGTGGTGTGACAATCAGTCAGCTATTAGTATCGCCAACAATCCAGTACAACATGACAGGACCAAACACATCGAGATTGATAGATTCTTCATCAAAGAGAAGTTGGATAGAGGATTACTGGAGCTTGGCCATGTTCCAACCAGGGATCAAGTAGCAGATGGACTAACCAAGGGACTCGCCTCAGTGAGCATGATTAGAGGATGTGACAAGATGGGCTTAGTGAATATCTTTCACCCATCTTGAGGGAGAGTGTTGATATGGTATGTTGGGTGTCATATTTAAGTATAGTATAAGCACATGGGAATATCCTGAGGACATATTTGGGATGCCAGAATATGTCACAGGATATTCCATTATGAGATTATTGTCATAATGATTGAAATTATTGTATTAATGACTGTAAGGCTATATAATGCCAATGAGACAATCAATAAAATTATCAACTAATTTCAACAGTTTATTATTCTTATATAAATCTAATCCATTCAACATGTATTTTTCTATTGCAAATTTGGAACTCAAGATGCATTTTTGAGTTCCATCTACTATTGATACACTTAGAGCATCCCATCCCAATTTTTAGATTCTAGATTCAGCATATAGGAGCTCATTTTGTAGAATAATAAGGTCCTATAGGAGCCTCATGGTGGTCCATTCCTAGCCACTGGAGCTATAGTCTAGACCTGATTCAGAATGTAGAAACCTATTTTGTAGAATAGTAATACTCAACTTGGAACTCCAATTTCTAAAGACTCTTGATAAAGGTACTACATAAGTTAATCGAGACTGGCCAATTTTTTTTTTTTATTATAAGTTTTCACTCAAAAATTTACTCAAGGCTAGTTCAAAATTTTATTTAGGAATGTCAAAATTTTGACACTTCTATCAATATGTTGGACTGTAGAAATTTTGACAGTTCTTCCAATATGTTGGACTGCCAAAATTTTGACAGTCCATTGAATTGCATACTTTATTTAGGACGGTCAAAAGTTTGACAGTCCAACCTATTGGAATGACTGGCAAAATTTTAACAGTCCTAAATAAATTTTTAGACTAACCCTGAGTAAATTTTTGAGTGAAACACTGATATAAAAAAAAAAAAATTTGGACCAGTCTCAATCAACTTCTGTAGTGCCTTTATAAATTGTCTTTCTAAATTCTAGATTTCATATCATTTTGTAGATTCCAATGGTCGCCTTGGCGTATGTATGTTACTTATCTTATAATTCGGCATGTTGTATTTTATTTATATTTCAAATTTGTCGCAATAAATTTGGATTGGGAATGCGCACCCTTTTATCTCAAAACAACAACAAAAACAACAAAAAAACGTAAAGAAGAACAAAACTGTCGGTTTCGCTTTTGTAGTTAGACCCGGTAAACTTCAATAAAAATCTTTAGGCCTAAGTCTATATCAGACCTTGGATTATTTGAGATCATTACTAAGTACTAGTATTCTTCTATTGTCAGTTAGTTCAAGAAATAGTCAACGTATAAGTGATATTTGTCTTTATTTTCTTTTTTCTTTTTTCCTTTTTGGGAAATTTTCAAAAACATAACAAAATTTTCTGAAATAATAAATAAGATAACAATTATAAAAAATTATAAAAAAATATAATGTGTTGTCAATGCTTTTGACAACCCGGATGCATGCACTGATGTCGCCAATGTCGTCAATGGCATTGGCGACATCAATGCAAGTTTTTTTTTCCCTCCAAGAGTCGTCCTTCCGAGAAGGATAATGAAGGAAAAAAATCCGTCGCTAAAAGTTTACTTTCGTCACTAATATCGTAAATAATCCTATTTTCGTCATGAAAGTAAAATCCGTCACTAAAAATTTGTCAATAAAATATTTCGTCCTCTGCATTGCGACATAAATAATTTTTTTTTGAAAATTTAGAAAAAAATAAAGAATTCGTCGCTAAAAGTCTACTTCCGTCACTAAAAGTTCTCTCGTCACAAATTTTGTCACTAAAATATGTCGTCCAAGTCAAAAAAAAAATTAAAAAAAAAGCATTCATGTCACCAATGCTATTGGCGACATGGTGCATGCACCCATGTTGCCAAAAACATTAACGACACATTACCTTTTTTTATAATTTTATATATTTATTATCTTATTTATTATTTCAAAAAAAATTATTAACTTTTTGAAAATTCTCTCTTTTTTTTTCCCTCTTCTTTTCCTGGGAAGGAATACAATCCAATGTTGGTTACTATTAGTAGAGAACTACTTTGAATTACACTTATGTTTCATCCGGAAGTCTATTTGATGATAAATTTAATTGGCCAAAAATCCGCTATAAACATATACAATGGAACTCAGCCCAGTTCCCAATATTTGGTTCTCCAAGAAAATAAATTTGTTGTTTTATGTTGATCAAAGAGATGTCGAATGACTTACACAAGGCGAATGTTAGTGAGACGGCTGAAGGAAGGTGTAACCATTAGAAAGATAATAGAAGAAAGAAACTCTCAAACTCAAACAATTCTTACATTCTTAGAGCACCATTAGTAGTTGGGATTTTTCAATACAATTTGGGATCTAAAATTTTAAAAAAAGAAGGTAAATATAGAATGGGTTGAATTTGTATAAAAATAGTAGGAAATGATAAAATGGGCTCCGGTTCCAAAGATTATGTGTTCAAATATTGATATGAAAATAATAATATAAAATTTAGAATCTAGAAAGTTTGGCTTCAAATTGGGACTTAGTATTCTAAAAAATGGGTTCCTACAATCTAGAATCTAGAAATTGGGAGGCTCAACCTATAGCCCCCATGGGTGGAATGGAACCAAAATTCTAGAAATTGGAACTAGGGATGGAACTTACTATTCTACAAAAGAATTTTTATCGGGGCACTCCTATTCTTACTTGGAGCTATTCATTACTCAGGGCCAGCCAGGTAGAGAGGAGTTCTTACTCGGAACAACCTAATTTTGACTTGGGGCTAGCCAAGCTCCACCCCCCCCCCCCCCCCCCCCAACCCACCCCACCCCCTCCCCCAAAATCCAATAAAAAAAAAAAAAAAAAAAAAACTCTCTCACTCTTCTCTACACACTCTTCCAACCCAAAACCCTCCCTTCTCTTCCAACCTTCTTCATCCAAAAACCCTCTATTCTCTCACAATCTTCTTCATCCCAACAAAACTCTATCTTCTCCCCAATATTTGAAGATTTTTTTCTTGAGATGGCACCCAAAAGAGATTCCCAATCAAGGTATAAATTTGTTCTTTAATTTTTTTCTCATTCTCATAGTTTTTCTCTAATTCTTATTTTATGAACGAAAATTTCTTCTAATCTATGTTATAAATGATTTAATTGAATTATATAACCACAATGTATGTTTACGTAGAAATTAATTCGTAGATTTTAGGGTTTTAGGGATGAGGGGTCGTGTACTCGAGCTTGAAGAACACAGGACTGTAGAAAATATCTACAGTCCTGTAAGAACACAGGACTGTAGAAATTACTACAATTCTATATTTTTTATTATTGTTTCTTAACGGTGTATTTTTATTGTTGTTTCTTAATGGTCTTCACAGCCGCAACCTGAAGGAGAAGGAAATCAATGCTGGAGCCAAAAGAAAGCGACATACTGTGTCTGAGCGCAGGGCATGCCAGGAAGCCCACGTTATTGAAAAATCAGTATCAATTGCAGAACCAGAGACACTTAGAAGTCGCGGAACGAAGAAAACTGTAACTCGTTCTAAGATACCGATTACCCGTTCTTCTTCTTCTTCTGATGATGTATCAGTATCAATCGAAGAACCAGAGACACTTAGAAGTCTTGGAACGAAGAAGACTGCAACTCGTTCTAAGAGACCGGTTACCCGTTCTTCTTCTGATGATGATGATGATGTCCCGAATGTCCAAAAAATACGGGATGATGGTTCCAGTCCCAGACCTTCTTTCTCTCATCCAGCTGAGATGACCCGTCCACTTGGTTGCTCTTTGTTGCCCTCGATCAAGAACCATATTGCATATAAAATATGAAATAATTCGGCAAGTTAATTATTTCATTATAAATTAAATTTTAAGGATTTTATAGTTAGATTATCTATTTATGTTGTTTAATTTTCAGGATAGCCTCCGTCTCTTAACAGTCATCAACCACGGAAAAAAGTTCAACTAATGGGGGTTCGATGATTTGAGGGAACCCGTGAAGGCCAAAATCACCACCACCGGGTTACAAAATTTGTCAAGTTACTCTTACAAGATGGTGGACAATGCACTGATATCTGCCTTCGTAGAGCGCTGGCATCCGGAGACCAACATTTTCCATCTCCTAGCAAGGGAGATGACGATCACATTGGATGACGTCCATCACATTCTGGGCATTAGGGTTAATGGTCGTGCAATGATGCATCACTTTTCTAACGGCGACCTTGAGCTGTACAACGAAATTGTCGACACTGTCTCAAATTATCTTCAAGTTCCGGTTGATCATTTTACAACAGTGTCCGTGCAAGGTATGCTTGTTAACATGACTCCAACCTTTTCTTCGCTAAAGATCTTTGAGTAGAAGTCAAGGCGAGACTCCAACTCTTGGTACAGCTCTTCCCTGACCCGTCTCCATCATTCTTCATTAGAATAGCCAAGATGTCTAGCAAGCGCATGAAATCCACAATGGCCATCTCCGGGGACATCAATAATTGACCAAATGTAAGGCTGTATCTCAGGCATAAAATGATCAATGTACAAACTCATTTGGCATATTGCGCGACATCTGAAGCTTCAACTTTGTGTGGACTGCAAGTTTTCTGCTTTTTCTTTCAAACTGTTAACTTGTTAATCCTATTAGAACGGACCACCCTTGTGACTGTCGAAGTTGACTCATCTTGTGATAAACGACGTTTAATATACTCAAATAAGGATGGATATCTACTAGTTGACTCCATCTGCTTCTTTTTTCTTCTACTGAGTCTTGACTGCGGTCTTCCTTTAGGATTTCTAACAATCGATGGTTGATGCAATCTAGCAGTTGTTGGGTTAGCAATTTCTTGTATCTTCATCCCAATGCATTTTCTCTCCTGTTCTGGTGTAAGACACGATCTTGCGTGAAGGAATTTCATTTGTGGTAGAGAAAAAAATTATCCTCACGTTTCGCCATCGACATGAGGGCCAACTGTCTCCAACGTTAATCAACAACATCTATTGGAATATGTCTTGATTGACGACGATATTCGTTGATTCCATGTGCACAAGGTAGGCCCAGCGTATGTCAATAGGAACAACCGTAAATCTCGGGATCATAACCCACGGACTTCGTCCTACCTATCTCCACAAATAGTAATGCCAATGCCTTGTGAGATATTAGATGGATCAGAGCATCTAAGAGAGGTTCATTCTTATGTTCATGCTTTGCAATGTTTAGGCTCATCTCAAATGAGGTCTTAATCTCGTTCACCGTTGCATTAGCATTAAGTTCATTGCTTGCCAAACGAAAACAGAGTTACCGATTGACGAGTGTGATGTCTTTTTAAATTTTTGTGAGATCCTTCGATCCGGTTTGTGGTTATTGTGCCATATTACTTCACTGCATTCGTCCACGCTAGGACGAATTATTCTTTATGCGGTTCAATCCAAGTATCTTTGATATATGAAATGCATGTCGGATTGCTCGCCTCCCACTTTTTCTTGAACAAGTACCATGTTGTGTCATAGTTGTCTTGGGTACTCGTGCGCCAAACAAGGTTCCAATCACTGTAGAAATTTTTTAAGCGGCCAGTGTCAATTTTTCTATTAATTTTCTCAAACTTGCTCTTGCATTGCGCTTGGATATTCCGATTTATATGCCAAGTACATAAATGTCTATGAGCATGAGAAAATATGTTAGATATAGCATTCATTAGGGTATAGTCTCTGTCAGAAACAAAAAACTGAGGGCTCTTTGTGTCCAACGTAAAATGACTTTACTTTTGTCAACGACCACGTGTAATCATCAACTGTCTCTTTTTTCATGAAGCAAAAATGACTGAAATTATTTGTCCTGTAAGCCCCCTCATTTTGGAATAGGGATAATTTCATAATTTATAATTATTTTTATTATTTTATTTAATTAGATAGATTTAAAGAATTAATTTCTAAAATTCTTTTTAATATATATGACACTTTGTCATGGCTTCGATATTTTGAGCAATGCACGACCTTTTTTCTTCCAACAAAATTTATAATAATAATTTTAATTGAGTCTAATATAGTTGGAATATGGATGTTGTATTTATTTAATCTCCCCCATGCTCCAAAAATATTAAAGAACGTCAAGAATTACGGTTACCGTAAAATTGTCTTATTTTGACTAGAACTTGACCCAAACACATGTGGACATGTAGTGCACCCCAATATCATCATGTAAATATTATATATATATATATATATATATATATATATATATATATATATATATATATATATATATATATATATATATATATATATATATATATATATGATATTTAAATTAATTTATTTCTATTTATAGGGGTTCTATCTATAGAAAGTGGTATATGTGGCATCCTAGTTGGCAAATAACTACCTAACCAACTCCCTAACTCACCCAACAACAAAACCTTATCCAATCCTAACCATAACAACCAACCCCACCCTCTCATTTTCGGCCAAGAGCAGCCTCCCCTTGGTCGAACCTCATTAGCATTATGATAACCTCTTCTTATATTTAAATCTATTTAAAAAGTCCATATATATATATATATATATATATATATATATATATATATATATATATATCAACTTATCACCAAACTCTAACCCTAACATCTACTTCCCTCTTTGTGGCCTTCCCTATATCCTCCCTCCTCTCTTCCATGACCCCTTTAGCCTCTCCCTCTCCTTCTCCACTTTCTTTTCACTCCTTTTCAACCTCCACTTCATCCCCCACAAGCTGACAAGCCCTAGAGCAAGAGATTAGTCACCCATAGAGGCCGACTGCTTGTTGCTGGTTGCAGCTGCTATCCGCCCCCATCAAAACCCTAAAAATCACCTCCAAACTAAATATTTACCTCCTATATGAAGCCCCCAAGTACCCTCTCAAGTTTCTTGGATTTTGGAGTCCGTTTGGTGCTCCGAAGGGTCAGTGTCGCGAGAAAGGACCACGCCATAATCACATACGGATAAGTCTTCCAACTTAGATTCTTTTTCCTATTCTCCATGAACCAAAGATTGTGTAACTCATGATAATATTAGATGATGAGTAGGATTAACTCCATACATGATAAACCCATATTTCTATGTAGAAACTATTTTAAGAAAATTGAACAATCATGACACGGACACGACGCACCAATGGTAGACAAGGTTCAATAAGTATTGCCATGATAAATATATATAAAATAATTCCAGAAAATTATATTTTATTAATTCAGAATATAAATATTATAATTATATAATTAATTATATTTTATGCTGACAGAAAAATTGGATGCGAAGACTACTTGGCCAAGTTGCAAGAATAGCTAGATAGCTTAGTTGAGATAGTTGCATGAATGATGTGATATAATTATTTATATATATAATTATTATTAAATTCTAGAAAATTAAATAATATAATTTTATATTAAAAATATTTTATTACTCAAGTTGGTAATGTTGCATGTACAAACTAGCATCAAGTTGCCAGAATACATAATCGACGCACAACATGACTTTGTGATACGATTCTTGGAGGGTTTGATCTTAATTCCTAAAACTGAATTTATATGTGTTTTAATTTTTGAAATAAAGTATTTTAAATTTATATTTATGGTATTTGCATGTCAAACCTGAACCCTAAAAATAATGGCCACTAGTCTATATTTCGGGTGACTTTATGACATTGTTTTGCTAGTAAATAGAAGTTATTTTGAAAGGAATAAATGGGTGAATATTTTTTAAGATTAAATCAGAATATAATATAATATAAAATAATTTTTCATAAATATAAACCATACTGATGGACTAGCAATGTCCCGAACAAGTTTCTGACAAAACTAGTCAACCTAAAGTAGCCATAATCTTGAAATATATTATTTTGTCAAATCTGAAAATTAATTGTTAAAATGAATATAAATTATATTTAAATCAATATTATATGATTTATTATGATTTATGTCCATGTCATTTAATTGGGGACTCAAATTTAAATTTTGGAAGTCAAAAACCAAGAAACTAGGTCCAGATACCCTGTAAAAGTAAGCAAAGTTGTTAGAAATAATAACGGGCTTGGTTTTGCATGGCATCGAAGAAATTATAGAATTAAGTTATAATTACAAGAATTCATGATTGGACCCTTAAGTATTTAATTGGTGTTTAGGTCAATTGAATTCCGAAGGAGTGGACGCGGGATCATCTTTACCACCACTCACTGCAGAACCAGGCAAGTGTACCTTGCCAAGATGTTTACAGTTATACATTATTTATTTGATATTATGTATGCATTAGATATTATAATTGTGTGGCTTGATTATTGTACTTGTGAGCCTAGGGCCGTTATTCGATACTTTGTGTCCGAACAAAATTTGGGTACCGACATCCTATGCGGAGTCGAGTATCGTAGTTAGAGAATCATTCTTCCGAACCCATATTTTGTGCATATGTTATTTGCACATCTGACCATAGGACACTTGACACGATATTCATGTGGCAGAGTCTTTCTCTACTTGATCATGGTATTTGGACTCTGGATAGGACTACATGATGCATGCTATAGTGGTAATTATAATTGTACATATTGACTATGACTTGTGTTGATAGTTAGAGGTCATGATCTTGCGTGTCTTGATTGAGACGTGAGGTTACATTGGGTGGGGAGAGTCTTCATCGTGCTCTGGGCATATTTTACTATTACTATTTATGTGTATTAGGCTTTAGGTTCCCTATGCGGAATCTAAAGTATTATATTTATATATATACATCTTCCTCCTGATTCTCCCACACGGAGTCTTGAGTGTACTGTTAGATTACGGAAGTGTCCATTGGGATCTTTCGTGAGTACTAGCTCGGGGTACGATACCATACTCTCATTTGCATGTCACATAGTTGGTTATAGTAGTTTATCCTGGATTATGGTTTTATTACACTGTTTACTTCTGGCTTGTTATTTTCTTGTACCTTGTTGCGTCCCTCTGAGGACCTGGTCCCCTGCCAGTTTTTGCAGCATAGACGATTATGGTACCTTTAGAGTTGCTGATGTGTGTTGCTTATCATGTGGGCATCGGTGCCAGGTACTTATATCATGTCTACCAGAGTTATGGTTATTTATTCATATTGTTTATTCATCTGCTGATGTAGCCTAATTTTTATAGACTCATATTTCTTTCTCGAGTCTATTCGAGCTTATGTGTTACTGGGCGGCCGACTTTTTCACATGTAGTTCATTCTTGATATTTTGTTCTTTATGTGGATTGTGACATATATATTTTCAGTATTCTTAGATAGTTACCATTATTATACAACTTATACGTATTCGGGTCGGACTAGAGTCTGGTCTAATGCGTAGCTGGCATATTACGTACTCCTAATCCTACGTATTTTGGGACTGGGACGTTACAGTCCCGTTGACGTAAAGCCAACGACGTGAAAAAGAGGCATCTTAAAGTAAAAAAAAAAAGAGGCATCTTGAATTTATTAGTCTTATATGTGCAATCAAGGACCAACACGTCATCAAAGGACCTGGCTAAGTGTGTGCAATCGGGATGTGCCCAAAATATTGAAAGAATTTTATTACTGGAAGGATCTCTTCTATGATACTCCACATAGTAATTCTCGGCAAGCAACTTCAATACTTGCTGCATCGCCATTCTACCTTTCATACTAGCCATTTTTGATCTCAATAAGGCGTTGTAGATAGTTCTCATATTTGACTTGTCTGTTTCATCTTTCTGGCGAACAAGGGAATATATTTGTCTGGGAGAAACTCCGCTAACTGATAGTTCTTCAACTACCTTCTTCTCATCAGCCTTCAACCGTCCCATATACGGATGTCCCGTTAGAGTCTCGGAAATAGGATGATTGTGGATTCCATTCTTAATTGTGACTGTCCACATCTCATTGTAGCTCTCAACTATAAATAACTTGAATGCATATTTTTTGGTTCCACCAATTTTGACCGGAACTTTTTTCTCATAAACTGTATCTTTTCACGATGATGACTCCTGAACACACCACATCTTTCACAACCAAGTTCTACTTTTCTATGGCCCATCATTCCTCTTGTCGATCTTGAAATGATAATTACTATGTTGTGTTGAAGTGAAACTTGTTTATACCAATCTAACGCATCCTCAGAAGAATAAAAAAAAATATCACCCGTAAATAGATGGTCGACATCAACGAAAATAGCAGGGGCGACACTAGTATTAGGTAGTCCCTATTACCAAGAAAAAAAATAAACTTTTACTACCAAAATAATAACTTGTAATTTAAACTAGGATTGTCAAAACTGTATACAGTGCTATTTAGGTATGACTATAAAAAATTTTACAGTCCTACATTTACGTAGGACTGTAAAAATTTCTGACAGTCCTGATAGGAATAAACACGAAAAAAATATGTTCAACGTGCGAAAAAAATTTACCGAGGGTGGTTCGCAAGGACCGGGATGGTCAACAAAAGTAGTGTTGGTTGTCTTTAGTGAATTCGATGATCATATTTCCTCGTGTATATCTCCTATATTGGTTGGAAAGAATTCAATAATTTAGGGTAAACCAAATAATTCTCGTATAATCATAATTTCTCGAATACATACCGAATAACGGTTGAATATCCGTATAGGAATCACCAACTTGGCTTGGGACCACATTCTCCATTCCAGCAATTTTTAGGGTTTTGGTTTAGAGATTTAGGAAAAAAAATGACAAAGAAAAAAGACAAACACAAAATGACAAAAAAAAAAGTTGGCTTTTATACTCTTTGCTTGGATAGCCCCAAGTAATTTCTCTTCATGGTAAACTTGTAATTAAAATAAAAAATAAATTGGATAGCCCCGAGTAAGAATAGGAGTGCCCTAATAAATATTCCTACAAAATGAGCTTCTAGATTTTAGATTAAAATCTAGAATGTGGAATGGACCTTACTAATGATGCTCTTACAAGAACTCTCACTGAAACAAGAGGGAGAACAACTGATACTATCTACAGAGCGTCTCAAGGTGTCTAAATGGACGGGCCGGCCCGGAACCCGCCACGGGCCCGGCCCAGTCAAATCCGGTCCGGCCCGGACCCGGTCAACGACTCGGACCGGCTCGACCCACCTCCTCTGCGGGTCCGGACTGGGTCGGCAAAATCGACCCGTAAGCCCGGCCCGGTCTGGCCTGGTGTGCAATGTTGCAGGTCCGGGCCGATTCCGGGTTGGACCGGCCCGGCCCGGCCCAATTTTATTATTTACTTATATATATATATATATATATATATATATAGAGAATAAGGGAGGTGAGGTGGCACCTCACTCCCAAAACAAGGGTGGCGGTGATGTGGCACAATCACAACCACACAAACGAGGGGAGGGGGTTAAGTGCAATTTGTCAATTATGAAATGTGTGGTTGGAATTGTGCCACGTCACCGCCACCCTTGTTTTGGGAGTGAGGTGCCATCTCACCTCCCTTATTCTCTATATATATATATATATATATATATATATATATATATTTGTTTTTTTGGAAATGGTAATTGAATATAAAGAAATGAGATTACAACTCAACTGCATTCACATCTCACTTCAGAGCAGCATCTCGTCAATGCTCCAACCCACCCAATTATATATATATATATATATATATATATATATATATATATATTGAAGTAGATAAAAAACTGAAGCATGTCGGCCCGAGAAAAAAATTATATATATATATATATATATATATATATATATATATATATATATATATATATATATATAATTTTTATATAAAAAATCGGACCGGTTCGGACCAGTCCTATTCTGACCGGATCATGAGTCCGAACTGGATCGGATTATTTATTGACCAGACTGACCCGCCGTTCTCTTCGGATTGAGTCCGGCCAAAATCGGATCCGGTCAAACCCGGTTGACCCGGACTGCGGCCGGCCCGACCGGACTAATACGCACCTTGAAGAGCATCTGCCCTTCACTTCACTTACCCAAAAATTGTGAGGAAGTGCTATGACCTGCAAAAAATAAGAGAGGAAAATGTACCTTATTAATTTCGAGACTCGCGTTGCAGTCACCCCCTACCAATCATCTCTCCTGTCATTTCGAGAGCACTGTAAGGGGAAAAGATGGGTTTCTTGTAATTGTTTTTTGAAATATTTCTTTTCCACCGACTGTCGATTTTGCACAAATTTCTTGTAGATCTGCGTGAGGGGAATTTGATTTTGAAAAAAAAAAAATTAGTTGATCTACTTGGCTCTTGTATCTACTCGATCTACATGTTCTGCAGTTGAGACAAGCATTTGGATTTTGGGGAAAAACAAATCTAGTAATGAATTCTATTTTGTGCTATTTTTGGAAGGATTCTTCCTGGGTTATGTTGTTTGCAATTTTTGTTGTTGAGAAAAATTGTATCTGCTATTGAATTTTTTATAGAATTTTTCGGTTCAATTTTGGCTTGGGAATAGTTATTCAAAAGGAAATGCTACACTCAGAGCCCCAATTTTTCATATGGAAGTCGGTATGTTTAATGCGTAAATTATCTGAGCCCTTAGCTTGGCACTTTTTTCAGATTTTATGGTATCTCTCGTACAATGTGACTGTTGTTTTTTCCGGGAGGATTCAAAAGTAAGGGTGCTTGGATTTTGAAGCCTGATACCATTTCATAAGAATATCAGTATTTTTGACCATGTTGCTGCTTGTGATGAAAAAAAAAAAAAATCATGTGGCAACTTTGTGACTTGTAACTATAAACTTTGAGAACATTTAAAATTTGTATACAAGAATGCAACTATGATAGACTGCTCGTTTATTTGTGAGAAAATTTGAATATTATCATGTTATATTTGTGCAAGCAATGATATCATGACTTCAACATTATTCTTCGAGAAAATTCTTCTTATTTATGTTTTCCTTAAATCATAATTATTTGTGTGGGCAAATTCATACTTCATTGTTGTTTCCTCCAAAATTTTCATATGAATTTTTTTGCTTCATGTGTCATACATGGGTAACCTCTTGCATTGTCGCTCATAAGTGACCATCACAATAGATTAGTCTCGCTCTAAAACA
Organism: Iris macrosiphon; assembly: GCA_036927795.1. Taxonomy (NCBI): domain Eukaryota; kingdom Viridiplantae; phylum Streptophyta; class Magnoliopsida; order Asparagales; family Iridaceae; genus Iris; species Iris macrosiphon. The sequence goes on along the minus strand of JAYESA010000020.1, from coordinate 53,851,117 downwards.
GGTCATAGAACATAAAATTCTTCCAAGTAGCACAGAGTATCTAGGATAGTACAAGAACCTCATCCAGACTTTTTGGGGCGATCCATGAATGCTCCCACTATCACTCGTAGGGCGTATTCCTTCTCAAATAACATAATTTTGCCATTAAGTCAGAAAAGAATTTATACATGTGTGAATATTGATAAAAAATACAAGATGTACATCAAAAAAAACTCAGGTGCAGGTGTTCTTATAAATGAAGGTAAATTATAAGGGCACTGCTTATTTTACTTGGGGCTAGCCCAGGATTGGGGCTAGCCCACAATAGAGCAACCTTTACTCATACTAGCCCAAGTTTTTACTTGGGGCTAGCCCTGGATTTGAAAACCTAGCTCCCCCCGACCGGAGCTTTCCCCCCTCCCGCCGACCCCCTCCCGCCGTCCTCCTCCGCCTCCTCCCCCGTCCTCCACCGCAGCCCCCTCCCGCCGACCCCCTCCCGCCGTCCTCCTCCGCCTCCTCCCCCGTCCTCCACCGCAGCCTCCCGTCGCCGCGCCTCCCGTCGTCGTCGTCGTCGTCAAAACCAAAATTAAAAAACGCTTCCAATTCAAACTGTCAAAATGCTTACGCAAGTGCTGAGTGCTTCTATCCGTCGATCAGAAGAACTGTCAAAATGTTCTCAAAATGTTATTATTCCATCTATTTCTTCTTCTTCTCCTTGCTGAGTGCTTCTATCCGTCGATCAGAAGAACTGTCAAAATGTTGATTTTTAGGACTGTCAAAATTTTGACAGTCCTACCAATTGGAAGGACTGTCAAAATTTTGACAGTCCTAAAAATATATGTTAAATTTTTAGGACTGTCAAAATTTTGACAGTCCTACAAATTTGTAGGACTGTCAAAATTTTGACAGTCCTTCCCATTGGTAGGACTGTCAAAATTTTGACAGTCCTAAATTTTTTTTCTGTTAATTTTTTTTTGTTAATTGTTGGGGGGGCCAATTTAAAAATATTCTTAAAATTTGTATCCTTAAAATTTGTTAAAGTATTCTGTTATTTAAAATAGTAAATTTATTATTGGTACATTAAATATTTTATAAAAAAAAAAAAATTTACCAAAAGTAAAATTTGGAGGTCGAAACGTCGTTTTTTTGCGATTCTAAAAATTTGGGAAGTCCGTCAAACGGTGAAACAGTTTATCCCGAAGTACTTTTCCATACGGTCATTTTGGCTCAAACTGGAGCTAGTTTCGATCTCCCAGTCAAAAGTTATGATACTTTAAAGTTTTATATTTTATATTTTTGCCTGTAATATGTACGTCTTACTTCGGATGAAAATTTTCTCTACACGAATTGTGTTACTCTCGTCGAAAACATACAAATAGACCTATTGTGTGACGAAAAACGATTTGAAAACAAATAGTTATGGCCGTTTGAAGTCTGATCGACGGCAGACGTAATATTCGTACGGTAGATTTTTTTTTTTTTTTTCAATGATAACATATTTTATTTTAGATATTAAACTAAATAAAAAAAATCAAAATCCAAAACTAACTAAATCCGGACAGTCCTAGTTTTATATAAAATTTTCAGTGGGTTAAAATTAGGACTGTCAAAATTTTGACAGTCCACATAGGTTGTGGGACTGTCAAAATTATGACAGTCCTAACAATTTGTAGGACTGTCAAAATTTTGACAGTCCCACAACCTATGTGGACTGTCAAAATTTTGACAGTCCTGATTATAACAATTTGGGCTAGCCCCAAATGAGGACTGTCAAAATTTTGACAGTCCTTCCAAGTGGAAGGACTGTCAAAATTTTGACAGTCCTGATTATAACAATTTGGGCTAGCCCCAAATGAGGACTGTCAAAATTTTGACAGTCCTCATTTCTTGTGGGACTGTCAAAATCCTGACAGTCCTAGTTTTATATAAAATTTTAAGTGGGTTAAAATTAGGACTGTCAAAATTTTGACAGTCCACATAACTTGTGGGACTGTCAAAACTATGACAGTCCTAACAATTTGTAGGACTGTCAAAATTTTGACAGTCCTTCTAAGTGGTAGGACTGTCAAAATTTTGACAGTCCTGATTATAACAATTTGGGCTAGCCCCAAGTAACTTTGGAAAACTTGTAATTTTTTGAAATGGGACTGTCAAAATTTTGACAGTCCTTCCAAGTGGTAGGACTGTCAAAATTTTGACAGTCCTGATTATAACAGTGGGCTAGCCCCGAGTAACTTTCATGATGGCAAACTTGTAATTTTTTCTAATTTTTCAATGGACTAGCCCCGAGTAAAATGTGCAGTGCCCTTATCAAAAGCCTAAATGAAAGAAGAGTTTTGTATACAAGAGCTCATTCCAGGTATCCTGGAGTCCGGGCAAACACCAGTGGTTGCAGTCTGCGTAACTCTTGGGGTTGGCGAGCTGCTCCGGGGTCAGAGGGCTCCACTGTTTCTTGTAGATGGAGGTGTGCGCATCCTTGCGGTACTCGGAGAGCTGCGTGATGTCGAGGAGCGTTATCGGGATTCTGGACCGGGGGAGGACTTCTTTCAGGACTTGCATCATGCTCCTGCTGGTGCTTCCCCAATAGGTCGAGTCCTCGACCGGGGTGGTCTGATTGTAGCAGTTGCCTCCCGGTTCTCCTCCCCAAAGCTCACTCCTGCCAAGACTTTTCCATATCAGTGCTATTCGACCATATCGGATCTTGATGCAAATTGATGTTAGGGACACAACACCTATTTTGGTTCGTCTAATACGTGTTTCTGATACGCATTTGACACAACACCACCCCCAATTGTTGCAGTGTCCGTGCTTCCTAGGTGCATACCAAAGGATGACCCATAACTACTTTAGGTTTCAAGCTAGTTATAAGTTGTGGACTATGAATTCACCTAGCCATCAAGTATTATGAAATAGACCACTAATATTGTGCATAACAAGGGTGCAGATCTGTGGGCATTCATTCAAACAAGACTTCCGCCGAGTCCCCTTCTCCCTTACCCCACGGCCTACACTCCGTTGGAATAGTTAATGTTGCACAGACATGGTATGGACACAGGGCACACCACCTATTTTGGTGTTTCTAATACGTGCTTGTGTTTCTGATGCGCATGTGACACGACACCACCCCCAATTGTTGCAGCGTCCTAGGTGCATATATACCAAAGGATGACCCATAACTACTTTACCTAAAGGTTTCAAGCTAGTTGTAAGTTGGTGAACTATGAATTTACCTAGCCATCAAGTAATATGAAATAGACCATCAATTCTAAACTTAGCATACCATTAGAATTATATTACTTGCATCGAGAAGTATGATTATAATCATGGAATCCTGCAATCTATTTCCTTTGCCTGAAAGTTTTGGTTCCTAGAAGAAAGTCATGAAATTATTTTGAAAACTTAAAAATTCAACCTTTCATGAGAAGGTGACATGCTGACGAAGAACACCCTCGTGTTGTTAGGATCCATGTTCTTCTCCACCCACTTCACCATTCTCCTCAATGCTAACCTATATGCATCCTCTGTCTCCATCTCTACAATGTCCTTCATGTCACCCTCAAATGACCCTTTCCTGTAACACATGTACAAAGGTCATAGAGGATTGGTCAAGAGAACGTAAAACTATAACAAGGGGAAGGGAAAATGAAGAGAAGAAAATTTACAGAATTTTCATTTTAACTCCAGTCATCCACCATAGGTAAGTATTGAAGACTAGGATGTCAGAACCCTTCCAATATTGGGCATGCTTGTTGATAGACCGAGCACGGACTATTCTATCGTCAACCCTGTGTATAACAGCATTGTCGGAGTTGGATTCGACGAGGAATGGAGCCCAATAGAACTCGATTGTAGCATTGTACTCCTGAAATTAAACAAGCAATGCTTGATAGGCACCAACAACAAAGCCTTCATCTCGCTCCTTATATCTTTTTTCTTCCATTCAGCTTTGTTAAAGGACATGTCCTTTGTAACACTAACCTTGATGTGTTGTTAGTTTTGTTAATGTAGCAAAAATACAAACAATTGACCGGTTGGGCTCACATTCCGTGCTTGATGTAGATGAAGGCTATTTCTAGATAAAAGGGCGCCACAGTGCCACGGGCCAGCTCTAGATCAGGAGAGGGTCAAGTTAAATGAAGTCTTAACTATGTTGCGCGAACATGAAAAGTGATGACCGTATTCGTATCATGTCGGTGTCCATATTCGTGCAACATTAGTAACTACTTTGATACATGTTTGAAAATGTACATAAGTCTTATTGTTATGCCAAACAACAGCCTTTAGGCTATTTATAGATAGTAATTTAAATTCCTTGTGCCCCTAAATTAGGTCCAAGAACAAAATTAGCTCAGACTTCGTAACCTTAATAGGCAGACCCGGTTGTTATTAGTCCTAAAAGAGCACATAGTAAAGTTCGAACTTAAAACTCACCTTAGCAGAGAATACAGTAAGCGAATCGACAGTTTCGAAGGACTTGGCACTCTCGGGGATGACCCGGTGCAGGAGACAGACCAGAGAGACGAACTGGCCCCGGTTCAAGGAATCTCCAACGAACATCATACGCTTCCCGCGAAGCATTTCGAGCATCAGAGTGGCGTTAAAGCTGCAAGATGTGAAACATGAACTCAAATCAGTACAATGAATATGATACATGTCGTCCCTATCACATAACTTGCAAATAGTAGCTTGATTCGCAATGCTTCTCACTTAAGCTTGTGCCTAGGACCCCATGATTAGGTTTATACAATATATATGTGTGTGTGAAACGTATATTGAGGAAAAAGAAAATAATTTTTTTTGAACAATTCTCTCGTCTATGCACCTCAATTTTGTGAACAACAATCATCTCCTTAATTAATCATTTAGTTGACCGAGATCCATTTAAATAATTTGCATCAACAAATTCCTAGAGACGGCTCTGATTCGCATTAAGAGCAAGTCAATCATTACAATGAACTGATACATGTATGCTGTTAATAGCACATAATTTGCAAATAGTAGCTTGATTTGCACCAATAGCAAGATGTAATGTGAAATGTTGAGCACTCAAAAGGGGATCAGAGAAGCGTGTCGCATATGAACACTGCACAGTTGCACTCGAAGAAAAGGAAGTTGTCGAGTCATTTTTTTTGACCTTTAATTCCTTAATCACGATGGACTTTCTTGAAATTTATTTTGGTAGGTGTAGCATTAGCCCTCGTTGATGTAACAACCTATATGAGTTTGCACAGTTGAACTGAAATAAAAGGAAGTTGTGTGGATTCATTTTCCCCTTCATTTCAGCGTCAGGACTAGTGCTGCCTCAATTGTGAATGGCGTCATTGTCAGGAGTGAGCTCATTTCCGAAGCACTTTCTTGATAATACAATTAATTGCTGATGTTAACGTAAACAAGAAGCACGGGCGGAACCAATCAATGAACCCAATTTTTAGAATTGTTCAGAATCTCCTCTTTTAGTTTCCAGGCCAAATTCTTAGTTCAAGACCCTTCTTACCGTCCGATGTCAATCCGATACGACCGATACTGGTACAATTTGGCATGTTCCGATCTAATACTGACTGATATCGATATTGAAAGTCTCTTTTTTAGTCAATTTGACAAAAAAAATTGAATGGAAAAGACATGGGTATAAAGCATCTAAACGAAAGAAAACTTATTTATTGCAAGTAACCAATTGAGCATGGTGACTACTATTCCATTCAATTTCAAAACTACGTAAGAAACAATACAAAAAATTCGAAAAATTATGACTAAATGTATAAAATATTTTTTCCAAAATTTTAATAATTTATTATTTGTTTTCCGATATAAAAAAATCGAATATTTCGATCCGAAACCGCTGGTACTATCGAACGATCACGATCAGTGTTCTAAAAAGTATTAGGCGGACTAGGTGCGGCAGAGGTCCACCTAGCGCCTAGGCCGCCATTTTTTTTAAAAAGATTTTAAATTTTAAATTTTAAATTTTCAATGTTCTAAAATTTAAATTCTATCTTAAAACCCAAACAATTATCCACAATATAACTAAGAATAAAAAAAATTCCAAAAAATCAGCCGCCTAGGTCCGTCTAGGTTCGCCTAACCGTCTAGACCACCGCCTAGAAGATTTTCAGTGCAATGGGCCGGTGCCTAGCGTCTAAGTGGACGCCTAGTCCAATTTTTAGAACACTGATCACGATACTCATAAAAAAGATCTGATACCGATTCTAGTATCGATACTGCGAACTTTGCTTCTTACACACCGGAATAAAAGAATTAGTAGATATATTCCGCACAATATAATAGTGGACGGATTATAAAATTATACTAATTATGGGTTACCTGTACCGATTAGGTAGGTCCATCTACTTTTATCACAGGCTGATAGCTACATTGTCTAAGAAGCTTTTATGCTCCATAGTAAAATAGTGAAGAATAGGAAAGGAAAATACAAAGGTAGGTACCTAGGGAGGGAGCATTTACGAGGCTGCCATCGCCAGTGCTGGTATCGGTTGTCCGGCCTGCCATGCGCCTGGCACGTGAGCTGAGGCTGTATGTACGGACACTCCGCTTCCTCGTACTGCGGCCTCCCCGCTTCGTCGTACATCCATCCTCCCTCGAACAAGTCGCACCCACCTTCTTCTCCTTCCTGCTGCTGCTTCTCTGCGCCAACTTTAATGATTTACACTTCAGCCCCCAAATTAATACAAATTCACAATTTGCAAATAGAAATAAACTCCACCCATACTTGTTTTCATTTCTTACCCATCTTTTGATAACTAGTTGGGCTAATTTGCATCTATTTACATTCAACTTTCACGTTTTTTGCATGTTACTATTCCTGTACTATTTTTAGTAGAAACCGCTGCTCAGAAATTTTGAGTGTTCGCAATTAATTAACCAAAGTTACCGGACAGAAAAAATAAAAATAAAATAAAATAAATTATTCTCTCGTTCCTATATTCCATTATGTAATATCTGACATGATAGCTATCGAAACAAATTTAAAATAAAAATAAAATTAAAAAAATGGATGATAAATTTTTTTGGATTAAATTTGTCACGTCAGATTCAAAGATAGTATCACCCATTTTTTTCTGATAACAAATAGGGGGATTGAAATATATATATATATATATATATATATATATATATATATATACCAAAAACAGTACAGGAAAGCAAACATAGCAAACTGAAAATGTTTGAAAATTGAAGGTTATTTAAATTGCACACTGAGCTTCTTCATTTCAACTCAAATTACCAAAGAGCATTTTGCAAATAACAAATATATATATATATATATATATATACCTGGTGTTGGAGATGAAGGTAGGGAATCATTTATTATTTCCGGAGGTCTGGAAGAGTAGTGGAAGAGGATGCATGCTATTTCCTCGCTGTAGAGGAACGCGACGAAGACGATGAAGGCGAGGACGACCAAGTAGGAGATGGAGAGAGTGCTCTTTCTATGTGAAGAAGAGAACAATGGCTTCATGCTTTGAGAAGACCAAGGGAAATAGTTGCCTGGCTCTCACTCGTGTGTATATATATATATATATATATATATATATATATATATATATATAATTTTTTTTTATGAGAGATCCACTTGTCATATAGTGATTGTATCAAAACTTTGATACAGTCCGTGTGTATCAAAGTTTTACTCATGTGTATGTATGGCATGATTTGTGGGTTCTAGACTGTATCAAAGTTTTACTCATGCACATGCATGGCATGATTTGTGGGTTCTAGACTGTATCAAAGTTTTACTCATGCACATGCATGGCATGATTTGTGGGTTCTAGACTGTATCAAAGTTTTACTCATGGGCATGCATGACATGAATTGTGGGTTCTAGAAGAGTCTTTGTTGTACTCGTACCATTAAGTAAACTCTTTTGTGTTTTAAAAAGACATTACGAATTGCTGGACACTTTTGGCAGTTTTAGGATTATTAAATTTTTAACAGTTTTCTACATATTTTGACGGAAAAAATAAGATTGATCTTGTGCATATTCAGAACTGTCAAAATTGTTGCAGTCCATATAAAATCAGAACTGTCAAAATTTTGACAGCTCTTCAAAAGTAGAATTGTTTTTGTGCATATACAGGGTTGTCAATATTGTTACAGTCCATATAAAATCAGAACTGTCAAAATTTTAAAAGTCCTAAAATAATAAGTATTACAAAAAATTGACAGTTCTGAATATCATAGAACTGTCTAAAGTGTTTTGGACTGAATAATTTTTATAGTGTTCTTAACATTTATCTTTGTATATATATACGGTAAAGGTACCTTGGGAAAGTCTGGACACTGGAGGTGGCATCATTATTGATAGAAAATGGATTGCAGCATGTTACATACAGTACATTGATTTTTGTCAATAATATATAAGTCGGGTCTGGTTTGTGGCAAGTCCAGAACATGACTTTCCAAAAAAAAAAAATGTATACATATGGACATTAGCTGTCTTATATAACTGAAGACCGCTAATTTTGGATATAATAATTTGGTTGAGAAGATGGAAAGAGGAGAAAACTCAATTAGAGTACTATTAAATAAAATGTTTTGGTTGTGGAGCAGTTGTGGAAGAGGAGTGATCATTTCTTTGATTATAAGGAAAGGTTTGTCTGTGTTTGTTGAAATCATGAGCAGGAAAGCTACTTCTTTTCGTGGTTAGGTAGATAGCGCGCTTGTGGAAGAAGAATATACAAAGTATTTGGTGAGATTTCAGCGTCGAACAGCTATTCAAGATGCGTTTTTTTTCTCATGAATTCATGTGGGGTAGGGGGTTCAATGTCATTTGGATTCTGTGAGTACTGATGTCGTAATTTAATGCATATAATACATACATGGTGTGATGCGTGACTAAACAAATAAATCTGCAGTATAATGCATATGATAGTCACCATTTCTCGAGCATGGACATTTCTTGTTGCTGTGAGTGATATTATGAAGATTATGATGACACATAATCCTTAGTTTACAAAGATTAAAATAATAATAATAAGTCTTGCCAACCCGAAAAGAAAAATCGCACTCGCACGTGGCAGTTTTCCATTGATCCGGATTGGGACCCACAAAAGCTGAACCTCACGCTAACGTGGTGGTCTAGGCCGAGATCAATGGGGGGCTGCCATGTAGCTTTGGTTCACGCGTACGCGCACGATCTTTCGTTCGATCTGTGTAACAATATTCTAAAAAACATGATGTTTCGCATTAAATTTCAAAATTCGTAGTGGAACTCATGAGTTCTTAATTTTAAAACTCGGCCATGAAAAGTCATTGGATTACATACATTCAATGACGGATTCAGGATTACTGATGGGAACGGGGTCCATCCCCATGATGAACCAATATGGATTTGATCCATGAAAATCGGTCACCCATGGTTGGGTTCGGCCAAGTACTTAGCCATTTTTCTGGGTGCAGTTTCTGTGACTAGATACAGTTTTGGGAGCCGTTTTCGGAGCTGTTGCAGGCATAATTAGGCTCGGTCTTCAACGCGAAAGTTGTTGGAAAAAGTTTTTTCTTTCTTTCCAGCTTTGAACCAGATCATTCTGAGGTGTATTGAAGAAGTTATGGCTCTCGAAAGTAGGCTATCTGTTCATATTCTGCATGTATTCATCTTGCATGCAATAATGATGTATTGCCTTTCTCCATGCATTGGAAGATGGAAGGACTAATCTTGGGAGATGAAAGGGCTGCCCTTTGGACTTCTCCATACATAGAGTGGTGTACCCAAGAGGCTTATCCTCCTTATAAATAGAGGGGAGATGGTGAAGGTTAGAACACACAACTTGTAATCCTCACACTTGTAATTCTTTTCAAGTGAGTTTGAGAGATAGTGATCCTCAAGTGAAGTTGTACCAACTTGAGAGAAGAGCTCTTTGCAATCTTTCATTTGATTATAGTGAAAAAGGCGAAGAAGGAGCGGGTGAGGACGTAGGCTCAAATTGAGCCGAACCTCGGTAAATCTTGTGTGTGCATCTCTTTTTTTTTTTTTTTTGCTTCCCTTCCATTTCTATTTTATATTCACATCTCATCACAAAGACGGGAAAGGTCTTGTTTTTCCCAACAGTGGTATCAGAGCCAGGTTGCTAATCTTCTTGTGTTAAGATGGAGACTCCCATCGGCGGCGTTCGTATGATTAGCTTGAATGGCCGCAATTGGATGATATGGAAGGCGAAGATGATGGACCTTCTCTATTGCAAGGACCTCTATGCACCGGTTGAAGGAGTATCTTCCAAGCCGGAGTCTATGACGGCAGAAGATTGGAAGAAGCTCGACCGGAAGACCATTGGCACCATTCGACAATGGGTGGATGACACCGTTTTCCACCATGTGTCAAATGAGACTTCGGCGAATAGCTTGTGGAAGAAACTTGAAGATCTCTACGAGAGGAAGACCGTCGGCAACAAAGCTTTCTTGATTCGGAAGCTTGTCAATCTCAAGTTCAAAGAAGGTGACTCTATATCTGAACATCTAAATGAAATTCAAAGTATTGTGAATCAACTTGTAGCCATGAAGATGGTGTTGGACGACGAGCTTCAAGCCCTTCTCTTGCTTAGCTCGTTGCCAGACAGTTGGGAGACTCTGGTGGTGTCTCTTAGCAACTCAGCACCTGACGGAGTTGTATCCATGAACCAAGTTACAAGCAGCCTCTTGAATGAAGAAATTCGAAGAAAGTCATCCGGATCCTCTTATTCTCATGCTCTTGTTACCGAGAATAGGGGGAGGAGCAAAAGCCGATATCCTCAGAACCGTGACAAGTCAAGAGGGAAATCAAAGGCTAGAAAGGACATCAGTTGCTATCACTGCGGGAAGAGTGGACACATAAAACGGGAATGCCGCAAGCTCAAGCGAGAACAAAAGGAAGGAAGGACCAATGAGAAGCAAGAAAAGACTGAAAGTGCAGCCGTTGCCATTGACAATGAAATTGTACTTTTCTCGGCATGTGAAGAAGACTGTACAAATCTCACTTGCCAAGACTCGGAATGGGTGATTGATTCTGGTGCTTCCTACCATGCTACTCCCCGGAAGGACTACTTCACTTCGCTTCGTGAAGGTAACCTTGGGACGGTAAAAATGGGTAACAAAAACTCTTCTCAAATTCTTGGCATTGGAAATATTTGTGTTACCACTAACATTGGAACAAAGATGGTTCTAAAAGATGTTAGATTTGTGTCCGATCTTCGTCTTAATCTTCTCTCCACCGGCAAGCTTGATGAAGAAGGATACACAAGCAACTTTGATAAAGGATGTTGGAAGCTTACCAAAGGTTCACTTGTACTTGCGAGAGGAAAGAAGTGTTGCACTCTCTACAAAACTCAGTTCCACTTGGAGAATGATGGATTTGGAACAGTGGAAGGTACCTCTATGGATTTGTGGCACAAGCGGCTTGGCCACATGAGCGAGAAAGGACTACAAACTCTCGCAAGGCGGCAACTACTTCCATCCATGCAAGGTATATCATTATCCCACTGTGATCATTGCTTAATTGGAAAACAACATCGGGTAGCTTTTGTTAAAAACTATAACAAAAAGGAAACCGACATATTGGACTTAGTCTACTCGGACGTATGCGGACCCATAAATGTAAAAACCTTTAGTGGTGCCTCCTACTTTGTGACATTCATTGATGATGCATCTAGAAAAGTATGGGTGTATGTCCTAAAAGCCAAAGATCAAGTCTTTGAAGTTTTCAAAGATTTTCATACCAAAGTTGAAAGAGAAACCGGAAAGCTCTTGAAGTGTATTCACAAGGATAATGGTGGTGAGTATACTTCAAGGATGTTTGAAGACTATTGCTCTAAATATGGCATTAGACACCAAAAGTCTGTCCCACACACACCACAACACAATGGGGTTGCAGAAAGAATGAACCGCACAATTGTGGAAAGGATAAGGAGTATGTTATCCTTAGCTAAATTACCAAAAATATTTTGGGGAGAAGCAGTACGAACAGCCTGCTACTTGATAAATTTGTCCCCCTCAGTTCCTTTGGATGGAGATATTCCTGAAAGAGTTTGGAGTGGAAAGGATATTTCCTATTCCCACTTGCGTGTGTTCGGGTGCAAAGCATTTGTGCATGTACCTAAGGAGAAAAGAACAAAACTTGATGACAAATCCATTCCATGCATCTTCTTGGGATATGGAAATGATGAATTTGGATATAGGTTGTGGGATCCTAAAAACAAGAAAATTGTAAGGAGCAGGGATGTTGTATTTTGTGAAGATAAAACACTTACTGATTTTGAAAAAGAAGAGGAGCCACAAAACACTCACATCGTCCCAGATCCAATCTCCACACCGGTTGTTTTACCTTCTCCTATGTTAGAAAATAATGATTTTCAAGATGTGCAGGAAGAAGAAGAAATTACAGGTTCCCCAGGTTTTGATCAGGGGGAGCATGAACATGCAAAGCCACCTCATATGGATCAGCTACAAGCACCTCAGTTGAGACGGTCGGATAGAGATCGACAACCCTCAACCAGATATCCTACTTCAGAATATACTATGGTGACAGATGCAGGTGAACCAGAAAGTTTCCATGAAGCACAAGTACATGAAGATCATACCAAGTGGAAGAAAGCCATGCAAGAGGAGATGGATTCCTTGCATAAGAACCACACTTATGACTTGGTGGAGCTACCGAAGAACAGAAAAGCCTTGAAGAACAAATGGGTGTTCAAAATCAAGAATGAAGGAAATGACTAAGTCAAGTACAAAGCTCGCCTCGTGGTGAAAGGTTTCAGTCAGAAGCAAGGTATTGATTATGAAGAAATATTTTCTCCTGTTGTAAAGATGTCTTCTATTCGGGTTATTCTTGGTCTTGTCGCTTCTCAAGATCTTGAAGTTGAGCAGTTAGATGTGAAGACTGCATTCCTCCATGGTGATTTGGCAGAGGAAATCTATATGGAGCAGCCAGAGGGTTTCAAGGTAAAAGGCAAAGAACAGTTGGTTTGCAAATTAAAGAAAAGCTTGTACGGGCTCAAGCAGGCACCGCGATAGTGGTATAAAAGGTTTGATTCTTTTATGCTTGACCATGGGTATAAAAGAACATCTGCAGATCATTGTGTTTATATCCAAAAGTTCTCTGATGATGATTTCATTATTCTCTCTCTATATGTTGACGATATGCTTGTTGTTGGAAAAGATATGTCTAAAATTGACAGGTTGAAGAAAGAGCTAAGCAAGTCCTTTGACATGAAGGACTTAGGAGCGGCACAACATATATTGGGAATAAAAATCTCTCGGGACAGAAATGCGAAAAAGTTGTGGCTATCGCAAGAAAGATACATTGAACGTGTTCTGGAGAAGTTTAATATGTTGAACTCCAAGCCGGTCAGTACACCGCTAGCAGCTCATTTCAAGCTAAGCACACAACAAAGCCCTTCAAGAGAGAAGGAGAAGGAGGAGATGAGGAGCATTCCATTTGCCTCAGCCGTCGGAAGCTTGATGTACTCCATGGTTTGTACAAGACCCGACATAGCACATGCAGTTGGTGTGGTAAGCCGTTTTCTTGCCAATCCGGGTAAAGAACATTGGGAAGCAGTAAAATGGATCCTAAGATATCTTAGAGGAACTTCTAAATATTCTTTATGTTCTGGAGAAGTTTAATATGTTGAACTCCAAGCCGGTCAGCACACCGCTAGCAGCTCATTTCAAGCTAAGCACACAACAAAGCCCTTCAAGAGAGAAGGAGAAGATGAGGAGCATTCCATTTGCCTCAGCCGTCGAAAGCTTGATGTACTCCATGGTTTGTACAAGACCCGACATAGCACATGCAGTTGGTGTGGTAAGCCGTTTTCTTGCCAATCCGGGTAAAGAACATTGGGAAGCAGTAAAATGGATCCTAAGATATCTTAGAGGAACTTCTAAATATTCTTTATGTTTTGGAAATGGCAGACCTATCTTGGAGGGTTTCAATGATTCTGATATGGCAGGTGACTTGGACAAAAGAAAGTCCACATCTGGATACTTATTTACCTTTGCAGGGGGAGCCGTATCATGGCAATCAAAGCTGCAAAAATGTATCGCTCTATCCACCACAGAAGCTGAATATATCGCTGCCACAGAAGCTAGCAAGGAGCTCTTGTGGATAAAGAACTTCCTAAAGGAGTTATCGCTCAAGCAAGAGAAGTACACTCTTTACTATGACAGTCAGAGCGCCATCGACTTGAGTAGAAACGCTACATATCACTCAAGGACAAAGCACATCGACGTACGCCATCACTGGATCCGAGATGCTTTGGAGAATCAACTGATGCACATTAAGAAGGTTGATACAAGCCAAAATCCGTCGGACATGATGACGAAGCCTCTACCAAAAGAGAAGCATGACTTCTGCCGAAGGAAGGCAGGTATGACTACTGTTTGAAAACCTCTCTCCTCATGTGGATGGAGGGGGAGATTGATGGGAACGGGGTCCATCCCCATGATGAACCAATATGGATTTGATCCATGAAAATCGGTCACCCATGGTTGGGTTCGGCCAAGTACTTAGCCATTTTTCTGGGTGCAGTTTCTGTGACTAGATACAGTTTTGGGAGCCGTTTTCGGAGCTGTTGCAGGCATAATTAGGCTCGGTCTTCAACGCGAAAGTTGTTGGAAAAAGTTTTTTCTTTCTTTCCAGCTTTGAACCAGATCATTCTGAGGTGTATTGAAGAAGTTATGGCTCTCGAAAGTAGGCTATCTGTTCATATTCTGCATGTATTCATCTTGCATGCAATAATGATGTATTGCCTTTCTCCATACATTGGAAGATGGAATGACTAATCTTGGGAGATGAAAGGGCTGCCCTTTGGACTTCTCCATACATAGAGTGGTGTACCCAAGAGGCTTATCCTCCTTATAAATAGAGGGGAGATGGTGAAGGTTAGAACACACAACTTGTAATCCTCACACTTGTAATTCTTTTCAAGTGAGTTTGAGAGATAGTGATCCTCAAGTGAAGTTGTACCAACTTGAGAGAAGAGCTCTTTGTAATCTTTCATTTGATTATAGTGAAAAAGGCGAAGAAGGAGCGGGTGAGGACGTAGGCTCAAATTGAGCCGAACCTCGGTAAATCTTGTGTGTGCATCTCTTATTTTTTTTGCTTCCCTTCCATTTCTATTTTATATTCACATCTCATCACAAAGACGGAAAATGTCTTGTTTTTCCCAACAATTACAATTTACTGGGGACAATTATAATGGGATTTGGGAACAACGCCCTCATAAATTTTTAGTAGGTATAATAATATAATATTATATTAAATAATACTATTTTTATACAATAAAATATTATATTTCACAATTGTTCTCTATGAGTTTTCATACTTTACAAATATTTAACTATAACATCATTTATAATACTATTAAACAACTCTTTTACTACGAAGTATACTTTCTAAAAAATAATTCTAAGAGTTTGATTTTTTTTTTTTAGGATTTGTTATATTTCAAAGTATGCTTCTAATTTGTAAGTCAATTAGAAAAATTCATGTATTTGTTATATGTCCATATAATTATTCTAATTTAACATACTTTAGCATAAATTTAAAGTATCAATAGTATACTTCTTTGAATTCCTTCTGATTTTAATACTCCAGCCAATTAATTTGGAGTGGACATAACAAATACTACAATTTGAAAAAAAAAAAAAAAATCCACTGGAGGCCTGAGCCCCCAGTCCAATAAATGTGGATCCGCCACTGCATACATCTGATCCCTCTCTTTTTTTTTTCAAACGACTAAAGAGAGTAAAATAAGGACACTCAATGTCAGTAAAATTCATGTCACATCCATATTGCAAGTTATAATTTTGAGTTCTTATTGAGTTTATTGTAGTCATTAAATTTCACACACTATAAGATATGTGGTCTCAACATACAAGGACAGAACCAAAAATTCAAACTGGAACAGGCTGGGTTAAACTGGGATGGGCTGAAATATGAACAGACTCGTACGGAAAAAAAAAAAAAGTTACAAAAAATTGGGATGGGCTGGAGCCCACCATAGCCTTAAGGTGGGTCCACCTTGTCAACATAAAAGTTTGAAAGTTTTCTCGAGCAAAATTAACATTATATATGTACTGTAGAATTAGTACATTGTCATACTACTGGAGCAGTGGCAACATCTCTTTGACATCTTCAAAAAGAATCAAGACCTTAAACTGCAACAGAGCGGATTGAATGATCACATCGGCATATCTCCCATCATCTGCACAAAGAGAATACCTTTAGGAGGATACAGATTTTTTATATTTTGCAGATAATTTGACACTTTTTTTCATCAACTTATTCAAGGCAGGAAGCAGATGATAACATGAAGGTTAGACAAGTTATACAAACTGTAGAAGGTATGAAATACTGGTCACAGCTCGAATAGTACTAGTCAAATGTGTTTCTATTGAACGGAAATCGTAAAATCTTGAGAACCCTCGTGATTATATCATTGCATCCTAATCTAAATATGGTCTATTTGAACATTAGTTACAATATTTCCGTTATTTACCACATAAGAAAGGAAGAGTGAAATTAATTGCCCTCAAATATACCATGATAGCACACCCTACGGTGTTTCAGCAAGGCAGCCAAAAACCTCTTTCGCAATTTAGAACTAATATCAAGTACTACATCTGATCTTAAGGAATGGTATTGCCTACCTTAAAGAAATCACCAAACATGCCATCTAAGCCATTTCTACGTCGTACACCATAGAATTTCGCTGCAATTTCATCTAATAGCTGCAAAGGACACATTCATGTCATAATATTCATAACATAGCCAGAATGCAAAGAAAAAAGAATTGTTTTATTATATGATGAAAACCATTAAATCAAGAGATCACCTTCATCATAAACGACATGAGAGCAACCCCGTAGATGCGATTTGATTATAATTTACACAAGAAATAAGTTTTATTTTAATTTAATAGTAGCACATAGTATCCTCATGTATGCTATACTTGCCAGGAATAAAGATGACTAGTTGAATACAAGTGACAATGTTATGTACAGTATAGAGGATCACAGCTTTTTGTATAGGACTTAAAGAAAATTATTGGTCAACTTTTCTAAATAGATGATCAGAAGAAACCTAGCACCTTCGCAGAGTTGAAGGAGCTAACATCGATCAGCCTATTTAGATAAAAAATTTGAAAACATCACAGAACTGGGAAATTTTGATCTAAGAATACTGATAACAAAGAGCACCAATCGCTGACATGTTGTTCACAAATGATCCTTAATTCAAACACCAATTAGCATGTGTTTATCATGAAAAATAGTACTTAATTGTCTAGACTAGAGGTGTTTTCATACTAAAGATCATCTAAGCATATAGTCACAAGTTTTCAGACTTTTTGATCCAGGTCATCTCTCAAACTCGGATCATATGTATATATTCTTTTTTTTTCTTTTTCTGGATCATATGTATATATAGATACATCATGCTTGCGCAGAGAACACCACACAATTATGTATAAAGAGAAATGTAGGTGGGTGAATACACCTATTAGACAAATATGTTTGTGTCCATTCACACAACTTGGATATTCAGGTAAAAATACATGCCTACCAATTTATTTGCTGGCCTCTTGAACTTTACATAAATATCCTAAAGGAGTCCCTGCAAAGGACAAAAGTCAAAATCTTACCTCATCAAACAAAGCTTCCCGATCAATGCTTGGCTTGTACTTCTGTCTTAACATCCTAAAAAGAGGCAAAGCGTCCCTTTCCAAGCTGCAGAATAAAGATAATTAAAAATAAGGATGAGTAAAGGGGGGGAAATGGAGTAAAGAAAACACGGTAAAGATCATAAGTAATGATGAGGAAAACTATAACAAAATAGAAAAAAAAAAAACTGAAGAAAGAAAAGGGTCAACAATAAGGAAACATGAACATAGGTACTAAGAAGCATTTGGCATTACTTACGCTTGCAAGAGATATGCAATAAATTGTGTCAGATCTGATTGTGGAAATGTAGAATCCTTGGCGTTCAATTGATTTTCTATCTCGTCCAAGAGATTGTTCGCATCCCTCATGTTCCCTTGTGACAGATACCTAAGAGAAAACATACCATAAGTAATGCAACCCTAGATGTTTGGAACTCCAAATCAAGATTGCAGCTAGTTATCTTGAATTATTCCATTACAAAGAATTTGTTATCATAGTGTTATGTTGGATAACTTGGATTACCTAACTTTACCATTGGAATCTTCAAACAATACCAGTTTTGTATGTAATGCAGAACTTTTTATTAAAATACATGATAGTTTGCAATATAGACAGACCTGCTATGAAAATTAAATCCAGATGGGCAAGTTATCTATTGAAGCACATCGAGTATTTTGAAAAAGTTTATACCATAAGGCAAACTTACATTAGGACTGCACGTGCAATTGCCAAATCATCTTCACCAGGATAGCACTAGAAAAAGATAGCAAAAAAGATCATTTTGTTATCAACCTAGAAAAAGAAACATGATTGCATTCAACAAAATATTACAAATGTCCAGACATATAAGCTTGTGAGAGTTCCAAACTTTTATTACTTTAAATCATAAGCAGATTAGTCACACCACCTATAACACTGCTTAGCATAATAAGAATATGTTCACAGTATTTACCATAGTTATCAGAAGCGAAAACCACCTAGGGCTAAGGTCCTCTAGAGCCTAGGCGCAAAGTGTGGCGCACACGCAAAAGAAAGCGCATGTGAAATATATATATATATATATATATATATATATATATATATATATATATATATATATTGGAGAATTGCTTGTTATATAAAGGAGAAAAATGAGCATTTTTTTCATGTCCTCCCAAACCCAGTAATCATCTTTGTCCAACCTACCAATGTCAACCACTCAAATCTCCTCCGTATGAGCTGCCTCAGTCAGTCGATCCTGAAAATTCCAGTCTCCCTCCTGTATAAGGCAACTAACCAATTCAGTGGATCTCCTTAGCTCGTAACTATGCCAACCCTCTTCTCAGTGGTTGAACCAAGGGTCATGCCATAAGCTAGTTTGGTTTTCCGAACAAATAACCCTCGTTAGCCTAGATTTCACCATGCCTCTCATCCCGAGAAGCAATTTTACCGTCACCGAAAAGTTATTGTTGGCCCTAGCCGACCAGAAGCCACCCCTGGAGAAATACCTTCCTCTGATCCAGTTCGCCCATAAGGACTTGCCAGAGATGAATTTTTAAACAATTTGTAGGATGTCGTGTCTCTAAGAAGAGTAAGTAGTCTCAGTCCGACACCTCCCTCTCTTGGGATGGCACAACTCGTCCCAGCTGATCGCATGCATCATTTATTTCTATAGAAAGTCTGCACACATTCGTTCAATCTTGTTAATAGTATCCTTCGAGATCATGATAGCCTGGAACCAGTACATCGCAATAGCCGAAATGACAGATCTGATGAGTTCAATACGTCCCCCAAAAGACAGGGTCTGAGCCTGCCAACCCTCGGGTAGTTGAGTAGTCCTTCACAATCCGCATACGAGGCATAGTTGATAGATAAAGGAAGGCCTAAATATTTGACCGGCAATATGTCCTCAGGAATGTCTATCTTCCTTAACCATGTCTCATTTTGCCCACAGGTCCGATTCATGAACATTTGGGTTCTTGTTTTTATTAAGTTGCAATCCCGACCACCTTTTCATATTATCAAAAATGCTCTTTAGAGCATCAAGCGACCTATTCGTCGGTTTCAGAAAAACTAATAGGTCATCCACGTATATGAGGTGAGAAACCACCAGAACCGTCTTCCTAAACAACGAGGTGACCTCTCCATCCATGATTGCCTTGTCCATATATATATATATATATATATATATATATATATATATCGGAGAATTGCTTGTTAGCACATGAACTGGTTAGGGATTTCAATAAGCAGAGAAAAAATAAAGCGTGCCTCAAATTGGACCTGAAAAAAGCGTACGATATGGTAAATCGAGATTTCATGTGCCATATAATGCTCTGCATGGGTTTTGACAAGTGGTCGGTGGATAGGGTGAGGGAGTGTCTGCATCCCCTCTTTCTCGATTCTGATACGGGGACAACCGGAAGGATTCTTCTAGAGCTCCAGGGGCATCAGGCAAGGTGACCCGCTTTCACCTTATCTCTTCGCCATTGTGATGGAATTCCTAACGTGCTTGCTGGACGAGACAGTCATGGATGGAGAGGTCACCTCGTTGTTTAGGAAGACGGTCCCGGTGGTTTCTCACCTCATATATGTGGATGACCTATTAGTTTTTGTGGAACCGACGAATAGGTCGCTCGAAACTCTAAAGAACATTTTTGATAATATGAAAAGGTGGGTCAAGATTGCAACTTAATAAAAACAAGAACCCAAATATTCCTGAATCGGACCTGTGGGCAAAACGAGACATGGTTAGGGAAGATGGGCATTCACGAGGGCATACTGTCGGTCAAATATTTAGGCCTCCCTCTATCTATTAACTATGCAACGTATGCGGATTGTGAAGGACTACTCAACTACACTCAAGACAGGTTGGAGGGTTGGCAGGCTCAAATCATGTCTTTTCGGGGACGTATAAACTCATCAGATTTGTCATTTCGGCTATTGCGATGTACTAGTTCCAGACTATCACTATCCCGAAGGGTACTATTAACAAGATTGAACGAATGTACGCAGACTTTCTATTAGAAAGAAAGGATGCATGCGATCAGCTGGGACGAGTTGTGCCGTCCCAAGAGAGGGAGGTGTCGGACTGAGACCACTTACACTTCTTACAGACACGACATCCTACAAATTGTTGATGCATGCGATCAGCTGGGACGAGTTGTGCCGTCCCAAGAGAGGGAGGACTGAGACTACTTACACTTCTTAGAGATACGACATCCTACAAATTGTTTTAAAAATTCATCTCTGGCAAGTCCTTATGAGCGAACTGGATCAGAGAAGGTATTTCTCCAAGGGTGACTTTTGGTCGGCTAGGGCCGACAATAACTTTTCGGTGACGATAAAATTGCTTCTCGGGCTGAGAGGCATGGTGAAATCTAGGCTAACGAGGGTTATTTGCTCGAAAAATCAAACTAGCTTATGGCATGACCCCTGGTTCAACCATTGAGAAGAAGGCTGACATAGTTACGAGCTAAGGGGATCCACTGAATTGGTTAGCTGCCTTATCCAGGAGGGAGACTGGAACTTTCAGGATCGACTGACTGAGGCAGCTCATACGGAGGAGATTCGAGCGGTTGACATTGATAGGTTGGACAAGATAACTGGGTTTGGGAGGGCAGGGAAAAAGGCTCATTTTGCTTCCGAACAACCCTAAATCAAATCAGACCAAGATCTGAAGATGTGAACTAAGAGGAAGTGGTATGGACTAAGGGAGTGACGGTCAAGATTTCCTTATGCCTTTATAAAATAATTCGTAATCGCCTACTTATTAGGGATCGCCTGAGTAGATTTGGGATAGAATTGCACAGATAAAAAATGTTGCATGTGTGACCTTATGGACGAGTCCAGAGACCATCTTTTCTTCTGGTGCAACTACGTTTGGGAGATATGGAGCCATCATCACACCACCTTTGGGCTGCCGACCATGCACAGTAGGGATCTGTTGTCTGTCCTGAATGAAGTCAAAGCTCAGAAAGGTAAAGAGGATAGTAGCATATAGTCGAATACGCCTAAGTTTCGGGGCCATGGTCTGGCACGTATGGAAGGAACAAAACAAACGTATATCTTTGAGGGCCTTGCCACTAGTAGATATGTTGTACAAAGAAACATAGAAACTGATACGGATATTATTGTTCCCAGATGAATTCTTTTGTGCTCTGGATGGGATTATAGTTTTTGTAATTTATGGCCTTATCAATATTATTTACCTTCTTCAAAAAATATATATATATATATATATATATATATATATATATGTTTTCAATTTGTTTGGTTTTAGTAACGGTTAGAGTTATTTTATTTTGCTATTTATCTTATGATGGTATAATAGTAATTGTGGGTATATTGCATATCAATATATATAGACATGAGATGCAACATAGGATTTTATGTCCTTGCAATCTCCTTTCTCATATTCTCTCTTTTCCGACTTTTCTCCTTGTCTCCTCTCTCCATCTCCAAACTTCACTTGGTATCAGAGCATCTTTTGAAAGTACTGTACATCCAATCCACGACAGAGCATCTTCACTTGATTTTTTTTGGGTTGTTTTTCGTCTACTTTTCATGAAAAATCATTCATCGTTCGTTGTCCGTGGTTCGTTTATGAGATCTAAGGTTTCTTTTGGTTGCTCGTCGTCGTTTGTGGTTCGTTGTGAGATCTAGTGTTTCAAAGATCTCGTCTTTCTGTTGCATCTGCAAGTATGGTGTGGACCGAATCTTCTGGCGAGGTTAATAGTGGTGGTGGTAGTGGAGGTGTTTCTCTTTTTACTGTTATTCATAATAATGAATTAGGAAAATCAATTACAGCGGTGAAATCAATGGTGCGAACTACCTTGTATGGTCCAAGTCTATCAAAGTAGTGTTGAGGGCGAAGAAGTTGAGTTTTTGACGGAAGAAACACCGCCTGAAACGTCTGCTGAGTATGAAGATTGGATGAGTGCAGATGCATATGTTATGTCGTGATTGTGGCATCGTATGGAGCCGCACATCGCTGCTAATGTTCAGTTGTGTGAATCCACCAAACAGATTTGGGCATCTCTGGAAGAATCATATTCGCAGAAGCGGAACGTTGTCCGTATCTATGAGTTGTATGAGTTATTGTTTAATACAAAGCAAAATGAGAGGTCTGTTAATGAATATCTGGTTTCAAAGAAGGCTTTGTAGGAGGAACTGCTACAATATCATCATGTTACTACTGATTTGAAGGAAGCTCAGCGACAGAAGGAAGAGTTTCATGTTTCACTTATCCTAATCGGCTTGGATCCTGCGCTAGAACCTTATAAAGCTCAGATCCTTGCTGGAAAGCAGTTACCTACGGTGGCAGATACTTTCTTCCGTCTCAATCATTCATTTCTAGGACAGTTCTGTGGTGCAGAATATTACTCTTCTGCCATAGTTTCTAGTGTTGCTGGTCGTGATGGTGGACGTGGCGGTAGAGATGGTGGTCTTAGTTTTGGTCGAGGAGGAGGTTGTGGTGGTAGAGACAATGGTCGTGGTGGTGGTCGTGGTCGTGGTCGTGGTAGTGGCCGCGGTGGCGGTGGTGGTGGTCGTGGTCAACCACAAAAGTATAACTATTGTGGAATGTTCGGTCATATCGAAGACTATTGTTGGGACAAGTGGGACAAACCAGAATATGCACATCAAGTGCATCATGAAAATATGTATTCCCAGGTCACCACTTCTGCTCCCAGATATGATACTTCTGGTTTCAGTTAAACTTCAAAGTCTGATACCTCATCTCCATTTGAACAGATCCTTCATAAGTTGAACGCGCTTGCTAGTACCACCTCCCAACATACTGCAAACATGGCACATATAGATAATCCTGCTTTTGTGGCAACCCAGTCACCATCCACCTCTTGGGTCATCGACTCGGGAGCAAGTTCTCACATGTCTGGTATAATCTCTCTTTCATAATCGTAGTCCCATGAAACATAATATTATCTTGGCTGATGGGTCTACCCGTCATGTGCTTGGGAAATGTGTCATACACCCTACTCAATCACTGTCATTATTTGATTCATTATATGTGCCTAATTTTTCATTTAATTTGTTATCTGTGAGCCAGTTAACCAAATCTCTTCAATGTTCTGACATTTTCTTCCAATTCGTGTTTTTCAGGACCTCAAGACGAAGAAGATGATTGATTCGGGACATGATAAAGATGGATTGTATTACTTGGATATACCTGAAAAGACTTTCACTTCCGTTTCTACTTCTCCGTTGCAGTGGCATTATCGTTTGAGACATCCGTCTTTCGCTAAGTTGCGTCAAGTTGTTCCTAGTTTGAGTCATGTTTCTAGTCTTGAATGTGAGGCTTGTCAGTTAGGCAAGCATCACTGCAGTTCCTTTCCTCGTCGTAGTGAGAGTCATCAGTTAGAATCTTTTGATCTTGTTCATTCTTATATTTGGGGTCCGTCTAGAGTCAAAAGTCCAAAAGGATTTCAGCATTTGTTATTTTTATTGATGATTATTCCAGAATGACTAGGTGTTATTTAATGAAAGAAAGATCTGAGTTTCCAAATGTGTTATCTGCCTTTTATAATGAAGTATATGTTCAGTTTGATAAACGCATCAAAATTCTGCGTTCTGATAATGCTTTTGAGTATACTCAATCTTCTGTGAACAGTTTCTATGTTGATCGTGGTATAATTTATCAAACCAGTTGTGTCCATACCTCTCAACAAAATGGTATAGCCGAACACAAACATCGACACATTTTAGATGTGGTCGAACTCTCATGTTCAATATGCATGTCCCTAAACAGTATTGGGCAGATGTCGTTCTTACTGTATGTTATCTAATTAATCGCATGCCATCATCTGTATTAAATAATAAAGTTCTATTTTTCATGTTACATACAGATGTCGCTCCTTTTTTCTTACCTCCTCGAGTGTTTGGGTGTGTCACTTTTGTTCATAACTTGGAACCTAATCGAGATAAGTTGACACCTAGATCTCTGAAGTGTGTTTCTTGGTTATCCACGAACTCAAAAAGGTTATCGTTGTTACAGTCCACAATAACACAAGTATTATGTCAGTGCAGATGTTACATTCTTTGAGTCTACCCATTTCCTTCCTTCAGGAGTCCGTTGTATTCCTTTTACATCAGATTTGATATCTTCTGTTGAGTTATATGTTAAGTTGAGTTTAGTCTCACAACGGGTAGACTAATAGGGAGAGGGGTTAGCCTCTCCTATATAATGTACTCCCCTCTCCTCTTAATGAATGAATCTATCATTCACATTCTATATGGTATCAGAGCCATAACTCATCCATCTCTCCCCACAAAAAAAAACTCTACCCCAAACCCTAGCCGCCAACCCCAACCCTCCCTTCAGCCCCCCCGGCCTCCTACCACCCCCCCTTGCCCGCTTCCCTGGCGCCCCCTGCTTCCCTGCCCTCCAGCCACCCCCTTGCCTCCAGCAACCCACCCCCCCTCCCCCGCCACCAGCCCTAACCCTCAGCCGCCGTCTCTCCTTCCTGTCTGAATTACGACTTCAGGAGCGTATCGAAGCCAGAGGGTAAACAATGATTTGTTTGCACAATCTCTGTTCCTAGATTACGACTCGAGAAATTAACAAAGAGTAGACAAGTTGCTTGTTTACGTGGATCTTTGTTTCCGTCCTACCCCGATATCCACATCAGGATCTACACAGAGAGAGACATGGATTACCTCTGTGACCTGGCTTGTGTGATTCCCATACGATCTCTACTTTCCATGCGCGTGCCGGCTCTGGCCACATTGATAGCACATCGATAAAGTTGATGTTATTATTAGGGTTGGAAAGATCCAACGATAGTCGAATCAAGTGCAGGATGACAAACACTGATGCAACTAGCAGTGCTACTACTACCGGTGTCGGGAACGCATTGGTGGGACCAACGGGAACTGGCACGACGATTTTTTCGATTCGACTCATCGATCGGCGGTTGGACGGACCAGATGGCTACTCAACATGGCGGAAGAAGGTTGAGAAAATACTTCGGGGAATGCGGTTGTCCAAGCATCTGACTGACAACCCTCCGGAGACCATTGATCCCACATTTGAGTAGTGGGAGAGATGATAGTCGACTGTTTACACAGTTGATGAACTCAATGGAACCATCGGTAGAGGACACGGTTCAGAACACGGACACGGTAAAAGAGTTATGGGAGGTCCTATCGACGGCGTTTGATGGAAAACGCGACTTGTCTCGTATCAACGACTCGGTCGTTGGCGTCTACCGGGCGGAACAGGTCGACAAATCTCATAAGGATCACTTCTGGGCCTTTAAGGCTATGGTCGATGAAGTTGACCGTGTATTACCTCTGACGACGGATATCAATGAAGCAAGGGCTCAACGGGAGCAGCTTCATGTCATAGCATATCTTGCCTCTCTTCGTCCTGATGCAGACTCAGCTTGCTCTCAGATCATTGCTGGAGCTGAGGTTCCATCTCTAATGGAAGCTCATTTTCGTATCCTACGGGTAGCAAAGGTCGTCGAGACCTCTCCAAGTGATGCTCCCGCTGATCGATCTGCTCTGGGAGCTGCTCGGACTGGATTTCGTGGTGGTCGTGGTGGACAACGTGGTGGCCATAATAGTGGACGAGGCATTGTCGGTCGTGATGGAGGTCGACTGCGCACCTGCTTCAACTGTGGTCTACAAGGTCATTTCCAGTGGCAGTGTACTACAACTCCTGCCGTCAATATCACCTCAGATATTCCTGATCTTGGCGGCCGATCCGTACAAATGACTGATGAAGCATATATATGCAGACTTTGTTGAGTTTCAAGCTCAACGTTGAGGTGAAGCTTCTACTTCTGGGTCCACCGTAGGGTACTCAGCGGCATGTGTGGTACAGTCGAAGCAGTGGGTCCTTGATTCTGGTGCGTCTGCTTACTTGACAGGCGACGCAGGTATGATACGAAATTATATATCGGTTGGTCGTATGTCTAATATTACATGTGCCAACGGTGGTTCGCTGACAGTCCGTGGAAAAAGATTTGCCCGTCTTTCTTCGGGACTGTCACTACATTCTGTATTACATACACCTGGAAACCCATTCAGCTTACTCTCAATTAGTCAGATTACTCGTGATATGCATTGCTCAGTAACATTTTTTCCTGATTGTTGTGTTTTTTAGGACCTAAAGACTGGAAAGACTATCGGTAAGGGCATTGTGGCTGGAGGCTTGTACATTTTTGACAAACCTTCCTCTGTTGTCTGTGCTGGTGTAAAACTTGATCCTTTTGAGTTACATTGCCAGTTAGGACATCCTTCTGTCCAAGCACTTCAGAAAATGTACCCATCTTTAGATGCTTCATGTTCTTTTCATTGTTAGTCCTGTAGTTTGGCTAAACATTACCGAATTTTCTATCCTGTCAGTCAAAATAAAGTTGCTTCCACTCCTTTCGAGTTGGTGCATTCTGATATATGGGGACCTTGTCCGGTTGAATCTGTGATGAGATTCAAGTACTTTATTACCTTTGTTGATGACTACTCGCGTGTCATTTTTGTTTATCTCATGAAAAATTGCTCCGAATTATTTAACATTTGGTGCAATTTTTATGCGGAATTCAAAACACAATTTGGTGTTCCGATTAAATGCTTTCGCAGTGACAATGGTCGTGAGTATGTCTCGTGAGTTTGTTTCACATCTGTCTCGGAATGACATCATCTACCAAATTTCATGTCCTTACACACCACAACGGAATGGTGTAGCTGAACGCAAAAATCGTCACATCTTAGAAATAACGCGTGCTCTTATGTTCCAAGCACGTACTCCAAAAATATTTTGGTCGGATGCCGTTCTCACAGCTTGCTATCTAATTAATCGCAACCCGTCGTCTGTTCTCAATGGCGATACTCTCTTCTCTCGGTTATATCCCAAACGAGAGTCGTTTCCTTTATCTCTCTGAATCTTTGGTTGCTTATGTTATGTTAGGGATACCCGACCAACTCTTTCTAAACTAGATCCAAACGCTATCCAATGTATTTTCCTTGGGTATCCTAAGGATCAGAAAGGGTATCGATGTTTTTCCTCAGTCTTGAAGCGCTATTTTTTCTTTCGTGATGTTACCTTTGTTGAAACTGAGTTTCCTCCACTTCCACAAACTACTGATCAGGCTCCACAAGTTTACCCAGAAGAAATTTTTTTTGTTGTTTCATGTTCAAACACAACAGCCCCCCGTAAGGATGCCCTCCCCTACCGAGCCAGTCTCCCGGTCCGATGGTCCGCACACACCGGCTCCGTCGGTACGGGCATCGCCGGAACGAGTTTCGCCGATAGTGTCTGTGGACACAGCACCTTAAAACTCCTCTAGCTCCACTGATTTGCTTCCACCTGATCCGCCAGCTCGACCTCGTCGTACATGTCGTGATCATCCATTGTACGTTCACAATTACAAAGGGATTGCAAGCCATACACAATCATTGGTGGCGACTATTGATGGGATTCAGATTCCCAATTCTGCAGAGGAGGGTCTTAAACATCCCGGCTGGAGTGCTGCTATGGAAGAGGAAATGAAAGCACTTCGGGAGAACCATAGATGGAACTTGGTTAATTTACCTCATGGTAAGAAGGCAGTGGGTTACAAATGGGTGTTCAATATTAAGGTAAAACCGGATGACACTCTTGATCGCCTGAAGGCTCGTCTGGTGGCAAAAGGTTATTCTCAGACCTATGGTATCACGGCCCGATCTCCTGCAGGCTAATCGGCCGTCCCCGCTAGGCGCAAATCACCGCGCCAACGCTCCCGCGGGACGATCGCTTGACCCATTTGGGCGTGATGTCGCACGAGCGTAAGCCGCGCCCGTGCAAGGCCGTGATATGAACAGGCGGTAAGAGGTCTAAGCCACAGAGTCGCACAGATTGTCTGAGTGCAGCGGAATAATAAACGCATAGGCGATTGGTAACAAGTTCACAGAGTCGTCAATAGCGGAAGCATTGAATAATACAAGTATAGAAGTAACATAAACTCTTTATTGATATGAACAAGTGTTACAGGCGGTGCATAGCCGAGATTACAAATCGCTCAAGCCTCTCTCTGAATAGTAAAAGCGTGCCAAGTGGCTGCATTTATGGAATGATGTATAGGCGATGTTCCAACATTATGTCTTTTATATGTGCTTCAGTTCCGGACGCAACGCTCCAAGACTTCAGAGTGAACTCCACGCCTTAGCACGTACGAGGGAGGCATCCGCACCGAACAAGGTTCTCCCGTACCCTGCAATCAATCTGGTGGGTTATCAGTACATGAATGCACTGGTGGGAAGGCTTCTCGTTCGCTCGACAAATCCAAACACGTTATATAGGTTCCGTACACCAACTATTAAGTTATCTTTCTAGTCTTTCCTTAGGATCAGTTTCATGGCAAAGATGAATAGCCTAACTCGTATGGCAGTGCGTCGTGCGATATAAAAGAAAACACGGCGAGACTTACCAACTTACTATCCGTCCTTCCTTGTCCAAGGCAAACCAAGTTAATTCAAGCACGAGTATATATATAATGAATCCATGGGCAATAGCAGATGCAAACACAAGTGTTGTGAGCGAGACTATGTTTCGGGTGCACGAGTTACAAGGATTACTCAGGTGTGTTGCATAAGATGTTGAAGTGTTCCATATATACAAGTGTTTCAACTATACCTAAATGTGTTATACTCATGATCGTTCAAGTGTTTTACTTATTCTCGATGCGATGCAATGACTCGCACGCAGATTGTCGCTAAGCGAGAATGACTTATCTATATGAACAATTGTCGCTGGCATAGCCATAAAGGACCGATTTATAGTCTCGGAGAGTAGATGACGGAGGTACATGTGTCGCTGCACGCCATCCCGCTCAGTCAGAGACTATTCCATAGTTCCATCCGGATCGGATCGGCCCCAGTGCCCCGACGACCGTCCGTGGAACGAAATCTGAAAATTCTCTTGTTAACAAGTCCGCGACACGCAGTCTTGGGTCTTCCAAATTCACACAACTTGACATGATAATCCATGATTCTTGTTCTGAACGAGCATTTGCTCCGCGAGCTGTGATTTGCTTGACATGATTCTCATTCAGATGTAAACTTGACATGATTCTCGTTCAGTGTTCAACTTGCCTTGATGCATTCCCCTGGTTCGGGGACTGCCTTGGCGACCTAACAGTCCCTCATACTTGCAGGTTTATTTTGCACAGAAAAGCTATTTGATAGTCTTCTGGTTAACTCGATGCATGCACGATACACGATAGTGTTACTTGTTTGTGGCATAGATTATGTGACAAGCATTGAAGCGAGGCCACAAATACAATTTAACATATAAGCAGGCAAGCATGCATTTATATTGAACATAAGTATTTACGGTTGTCACGGGTCTAAGGGTAAAGCGAGGAGTGAAACCGTACAGGAATATACCGAGCGACATACTCTAGGGACGTGCAGTGTAATCGAGTGAACAGTGCACTACGAAGAGTATACATATCGTTCTACTTGAGGCATGGCGGGATCTAGTTACACAAGGCAAAGATAGCATACGAGGGTCTATATATAAGCAAAGTTTCATTTCCATGTTCTAACACAAGCAATACGAGTTGGGATTATTCCCTTAGCTAGGTACGTTGTATTTTTTATTAGCATGCAGGGGGTGATTCACCTAGCGACTAGCATGTATCGTCCATATCTTAAGTGTGCTGGCTAAGCAAAGACAAATTCATCGTAGTCACCCACCTTAGCGATGATACGCCTTGGTCGAGCGATACTCCGAGCGAGCCTCTAAAAGCCTAAGCCGAACTCCTGAAGGGCCAAGTCGGAAAATCCTTTGCCTCAAACGAGTATTCTCGCTGAGCAAAGCGGATCGGATCGTTCCACTTTTGTCGTTTGAATCGGCTGTCCGCTTGAATAGAACGGGTCATTACATTATACACCACTCAGAAAAAGTCTCGTCCTCGAGACTTCCTGAGCGCAAGCCGTTCTATCGCACTATCGAATCTATCTCAAGCGTAGCAATCGGTACCACTAGATCCATTCAAACACAATTTCCTACCCGTTCCTTATACCGTGTCGCGTGTATGTTGGGCCGGTATCATTGAATGAATCTATCATCCAATCCAAGTTCTGACTCGGTCTCTATTGCGCCTTAGCGCGGAACATATATTGCTTAACGCGGGGTACGTTATAATCCATCGTGAATAACAATCTAAGGCTGAGGCAAACTTACACAAGTCGTTATACTTGTCCATGTGGATATTCACTTGCACTTAGCATTCGAGATCAGCATACGTGCACATATTCAAAGCGTCCTTCAAACACATGCATGTCAACCAACTTAGCGATAGCGAAGTCTTAGCACTCGAGTTTCACATATCATTGGAGTCTTGGATCGTGCACACGTTCAAGGCGTCCCTCAAACATATGCATTCAACCAAACTTAGAGATAGTGAAGTCGGACAAGCTACTTGCGAAAATCTCAAGGGTTCTCGTTTTATGAATCACAATGATACTTTCCAACAGGGTCAATCAAATTTCAAGTCATTCCAATCCCACCAAGTATTTGCACTAACGTTAAGCACGATCTATTCGGTCAACCGACTAGCGTCCATCCGTTCGGGTGAAACATAGCACACGTTATCGTTCCAAGTCTAACACTAAGTCTTGTTGTCCCAGCCAGTTCTATGGTTTTGTTCAAGCAATATGCTAAAGTCGGTCACACAAGTTCTTTCACTCGGTACAGGGTCGTCTGCCTAATTGCTAGATCAGATCACAAGGTCATAGGTACAAGTTCAAGCACACGATTCATCGTGCAAATTCGTCGCACGATGCTCGCCCCCAATTCCCAATTCCTAGGGTCAAACCACTGTTCATTTGCACGGGGTATTCTACCCAAGCTCGTTTCACTCAGATTTCTAAACATCGAGCACGGATCATCCTACTCTCATTAGCGCATTCGTTTGTACATGGGTCGAGTCCGTTCATTCAAATCCATGATATATCCAAGTTGCAGGACAAGCCTAGTAATTTGCATAGTCTATCTCCTCAAACATGTTTTGATAGAATTCCTATCAATTCCAAGTCTAGACCACCAAGCCAAGATTCAATTCTAAACCTTTGTTTATAACTCCAAGTCGTCCATCCAGATTTATGTATCCGTTCACGAAACCATCAACGTGATTTGTTCCAAGTTCTAGGCTAACTTATTCCTGAAACATTTTCGATTCACTTGCATTTCCAAATTCGTCTTATCGTGTTGAACCAAAAGTCAAGACGATCCATCAGTTATCACGCTCCGGTCTCCCGCAAGTTCGATCACCCTCGTTGGACGTGAGATCGCCACACCAACGCTCTCGCTGGATAATCGTCCTAATCCGGACGTGACGCATGCACGAGCATAGAGTTACGCTCGCACAAGACAAGAACGTTTGAACGTTATGGTTATCTTCGAAACGATCGAGACAACTTAATATTTCACCTTGCTTTATCCAAGTTATCTGGGAGTGATCATGCTGGGATTGTGGACTTGAAGGCCTATCTTAGTCGTTAGTTTCATACTAAGGATTTAGGTCTTCTTCGATATTTTTTTGGAATAGAGGTTGCTCGATCTAAGAAGGGTGTGTATCTGTTACAACGCAAGTATGTTCTAGACTTGCTCTCTGAGACTGGAATGTTAGTGTCCGCCAGTTGAGACTCCTATGGATTATCATGACAAGCTTGATGCTGACAGGAGAGTTATTTGAGGATGTTGGATATTATAGACGTTTGGTTGGCAAACATATATCTTACTGTTACACGACCAGACATTACATATGCAGTTGGAATAGTTAGTCAGTTTATGCATGCCCCTCGGCAACCACATTGGGAGACTCACATTCTTCGATACTTGAAGGGTGCACCTGGAAAGGGTTTATTGTACAAACATTTTCAGTTACTTACGTTGACGGGGTTCAGTGATGCTGATTGGGCAGACAGTCGCAGTGATAGGAGGTCTACTTCTGGCTATTGTATGTTTGTGCGTGACAATCTTGTCACGTGGCATAGTAAGAAGCAGAATGTTGTGGCTCGTTCTAGTGCAGAGGCCGAGTACCGTGCAATGGCTCATACAGCTTCTGAGATGTAGGTGCAGTCACTTCTTCATGAAATGGGAATTATTATTCCTATTCCGATGGAGATGTATTGTGATAATCAGTCAGCAATGTCTATCGCAAGTAATCCGGTATTTCATGAGCGCACGAAGCATATCGAGGTAGATTGTTATTTTGTTCATGATTTGTTGTTGAAGAAACATATTGTCACTCATTATGCTCTGTCGGAGGACCAATTAGGCGATATCCTCACCAAACCACTTGCTCGTGGTCCATTTTCTGATTTATGTAGCAAGTTGGACATGTCTGATCTATATGCTCCAGCTTGAGGGAGGGTGTTAGAGTTATTTTATTTTGTTATTTATCTTATGAAAGTATAATATTAATTGTGGGTGTATTGCATAACATAATATGCAACCTAGGGTTTTATGCCCTTGCAATCTCCTTTCTCATATTCTCTCTTCTCCTACTTTTCTCCTTTTCTCCTCTCTTCATCGCCAAACTTAACTGTAACATTTCAGGCTTTCAACATATTTTGCCAATATTTTAGGCGAGGTTGGTAGGGGAGGAAGAGAAAGGTTGTCGCTTGGAGTCAAGGCGATCAATGAGGTCGGTATGGGAGGGTGGTGCCGGAGTTAAGACCAAAAGAGGAAGAAGTTGATAGAGTCGAGGCAGACGACAGGTGGCAGAGTCGGAGCATACGGTAGGCGGAGGCGTTTGGCAGGGTCTTGGAGAAGGAGATAAGTTTTTGTGAGGGAGATCTCGAAGTCAGGGTTTAGGTTACATATTGATTTCTTTTTGTAAGAAAAAATAATTTTGCCACCATTCCCAATGCAAATGGCTCACGTTTGGGGGTTGGCTTTTTTTTTCAAAAAAATCAAATCAAATCAAACCAGCATATTAAGCTAGGCATTCCCCTCGCCCTAAGTGCGTGCCTAGGCGTCACTTTTGATGTCCGCGAGTGCTTCGTATGAAGCGAAGCACTTAGTTGCACCTTGCGCCTAGGTGTGCGCCAAGGCGCTTTTTTGATAATTATGTATTCACTAAGGAATCAGACCAAGCTAAAATTAAATATTTAGTTTATGGGCAATTAACAGGAAAGCCACCTAATTTCATGTGTTTTTACAAAAAGACTCCTTACTGCCTTTTTGTGTCAAAACTGTTAGTTTACAGGTCTGAAATGACCACAATACCCTCTCCAACCTCTTATTCCTCTTCCCCCCCACTCTTGTTGTCGAGGGCAAGCCTCCCCATCATCCCTCTCTATCCTCCCCTTCCCCTCCACTCTTTTCCTGTAGAACATAAACCTGGCGATCCTCCCTTCATCACTCGGCCATCTTCCTCCCCCCACGCCACCCCCTTCCTTTCTCTTTACACTGCCACCCAAGGGCGGCAACAGAGGCTGACATTGGGTAGTGTATGAAAGGGGTGAGAGATTGACAGAAAGGGAACGTTGTCACCACGGTGCTGCTATTATCAGCAAAAGAAGAGAGGATGACTTAAGGGTTCTTTTTTTTCCTAGTTTTAAAATTCTAGAAAAACAAATTGTATTTTTAAATAGTATTTACTTCGTATTATTTTGGTTATTTCAGACCTTTAAGCTAACGGATTTAGTCCGAAATGGGCAATAAGGACTCTTTATGTCAAAACTCAAAGGATCATGTAAGAGGGTACCTGCCAGAGTCATATACATTAAGGGGGCTTCCTGTTGATTGACCTTATTTATTCTACAATTCATGATGCATGCATACACAGACACACGCAAGTCAATGCTAAAAACTGTACCTCCAAAATCAATGTGACATATAGAAGTACATCCATCTTTAGTCAAACCAAGACAGAAGAAAACTGCCAAAGAAGACCTTAAGATAAAAAGTTATATGAATAAATATGGATAGGATGTATTAGATTTAGGTTTGCAGTCATGGTATCACAATTTCGACGCAATAAAAAAGATGCACCTTCAATGTAAGGATAAATGAAACTTTTAATCAGTGACTTGGGCTTGGTTTGGTATTGTTATTGCTTTTCAAAGAGCAAAAACAGCTTTTGGAAGCAGCCTCCCCTAAGGTGCCAAGAAAATGAACTAGCTTATCAGAAAATTAAGCAGAAGCCTACCAAACAGCTTTTGTTGCTGCTTTTCGAAGCACTAAGCAGAAGCAGGCCAAATAAGTTGTACTAAAGACCAACTTTGTTGTACTCTTAGTAGAAAATTCATTGCTCAAGAATACAAGGGAAAAGAACAAACCTTGCCCATAAAGTTAACCAGAGTGGTGGCAAACTTTTTAGGATCGCTTCCCCGAACAAAGTGGGATGAAACTTTAGCC
This sequence comes from Iris macrosiphon, assembly GCA_036927795.1. NCBI lineage: Eukaryota > Viridiplantae > Streptophyta > Magnoliopsida > Asparagales > Iridaceae > Iris > Iris macrosiphon. Next base: position 53,816,139 of record JAYESA010000020.1, on the reverse strand, counting down.
ATGTCCTGAAAAGAAGAATATTCTAACAGTTAGTAGCCACTAGCTATACAAATAGAGCAAAACAACTTAAAATGATGCAACAACAACTTAAAATGATGCAACAACATAGAGTTGCTTGGCATTTTAATTGTAGGGCTCCCTAACTTTTGGATCAAATTATCAAAATATTTTATATTTTTTGCGTTGAGGCCAGGGCAAGAACCCAGGATCTCCCCAATAACTCACACTAACACCAACAGCTGGCCACCGCCAGGTGGCATCAAACTCTCAATTAGGTTTTGACAAATTATTAAAAGAACTCTTCAATTTAAAAGAAAAAAATTTACTAGTGACACATATATGGAGCAGTCAGATCTTGACTTTCTGTTGAGAGTGGTTTGTGAATTGTGATTTATAACATTTTTCTGCATTTAGTATAGTTACAAAGACTTTTTATTTTATGGTACTAAGATTTGGACAAATGGATTTGTCATTTGAAGACCACAAAAAAGAACAAAGAATTTCTTGATTGATAGTTGTGTTGTAGTTCATTCATGTTGTGGAAAGTTAGAAGTGGTAGACAAGTTCAATATTCATCCCACCCCTATTCTAAAAATCGGCCTAGACGGCTGCTTAGGTGCATACCTACCCCCCCCCCCCCCCCCGACTATGCATATTTTTGGGTTTTATGGACTTTTTCTGCATTTTTCAGTAGGTTTTTTGTTTTTTGTTTTTTTTAACCACGGCCGCCTAGACAGCCCGGTGCCCGCCCGACTAGCGCCTTTTACAACCTTGATCCCACCTAGAAAACTATGATCTTATACGGTATTGAAAAGTTAACTTTTACACTAATATAGTATTGAAGTTGTCTTTTACACGTAACAAAGTTTGATTTTCTAACATTCAATTTCCTTGGATTAACTTAGCACCATTTTTTTGGAATCTTACCAAATTTCTCTCTTACAATAGTTTGCTTTTATCTTATTTTGGCTCAAACACAGGACTTCCTAGTACTATATGTAAAAATTTAAGTTGAGGTTCCCTCTTCAAGAGACACTTGATACAAACACACGCACACACAAATATGCATTATAAAACCTAAATGAAGTTTTACACTGAAAGCTTTGGAACATAATCTCTCATTTACATACCATATCAGGAGATTCTGAGTATATGTATTCAGCCAACATATCATGAACTTGAGGAGATCCATATTTTGGAGCTCCAAATTCAGCTGACCACCTAAGGCAGAATAATTCCCGATTAGCATACTATATGAATCATAATAACAAGCTCATAGTATAAAACCAAACAATACAAGTAGAATATTGGAGGCAAGGTTATTGGCAGCGTATTAGCATAAATTAATTATATGTTGTAGTCCACAAATTTGACCTGGAAATAGTCATTAAGTTAGGCCGAAGGCATTATTCGATCATATATCATACCAATAATCAACTTACAAGGATATCTGCATAAATGAAATCCATAATCCAGCATGAAAGGAATTGTCTAGTCTTTTAAACTTTGAGATTTACATGTATGACCAACCACGAGGCAACATGATGAATCAAGGTGCTGGTGCATATATCGATCCCAAAATTGCACCTTTCTTTCATGACGGCACATAAGATTGCTCTACAAATTACTGACAGCGTGATAGCAATGAAAGATAGATACGTCAACTTCAATTCAATTCAAGAAAAGAAAAAAAACATGCCAGGATCGAAATATAATCTGTGTTCTAAATCTGGTAGTCCTCTTGGGGGGTGGGGTGGGGTGGGGGGGGGGGGGGGGGGGGACTCCAGAGAATTTGCCTTGAATCACATTAAAAATCAAACTGAGTGTCATATCAAAGGACCACTCTTCATGAGGTTTCTGTCGCACATAGACGTCATTAGATATGAGGAGAATAATATCCATACACTTTCAAATAAAATAGCAGATAAAATTGATATTTAGTACCTTCAAGGCAAAATTTTATTCTCAATCCCAAACCAGATTTTACTCAATTACTTGTTTGCTAAGATTATAACCCCCCCCCCCCCCCCCCCCCTTCCCTCTCTCTCTCTCTCTCTCCCCCACAAAGAAGCTGCTAAGCTAAGGAAAGAGGAGCATCATCTTCAAGTAAGAAAAGGTAATAGAGGCTTGGACAAACTACATTTTCATAAAACTATTGGAATAGAAAATCTGAAACTTCTCAAAATTTTGATCTAACAAAATATGTGGATACATCTAATGTTTCGTTTTATATGAAGAAAGGTGAACAGAACTCACTTGAGTGCAGATCTCAAGAATGACGAGCAACTTTCTACGCGTACTTTTGCAGCTACCAAAGCCTCTGAAAGCTTTTCCATGTCAAGGTCATCATCTCCCAGATGTTGAGGCACAGATAACTTTTCGAAGGCCTCGTATATCTTCCTGACACGATCTAAGGTGAATGTTTTTAGTCATAATCATGAATAGCATGACTGGTTTAATAAGCATAATAATATCCATTAGAGTTTCAAGGAGAATTAATATAAAGAATCTTGAACCAGGTATCGTAAGAAAGAAAAATTCAATTGGGCATATTATGCTTACGGCTTAGATGAAAATATACTCCATAATATAACTGGCATCTCTACCATCATATAATTAATCTCTCTCTACCGTAATATTTTATTCAAAGGAACACAAATAATAAGCTATAAACGTTCTACCAATAGGAAAGAACCTGACCAAGAGTTTCTTCATTGTACGGAAATTTCCCCTTAATGAGCGTCTCCACAAACAAAACAGCTAGTTCAGCCCCACAGGTAACCTGTAATATTCAAGATAGCAGAAAAAAAAATGAACTTATTTAAGTAGCCAAAAAAATATCTGAGAAAGGAAAGAAAAGACAGTGATGATTGAGGCCAAAATGGGCTTCCTTGACATTATATGGCGTAGAGACAACATTAAGAATGAAAGCGTGGTTATGGAGGCCTTAATAAGCAGAAAAACCCATAGATGAATACAACTGTACGATCAATGTTCAATTTATCGGATATCACGTTCATATCGGTTTGGGTTTTGAGATATCGGATGTCAAATGTATCAATAAATATATAATATATTGTATATTATATATATATATATATATATATATATATATATATATATATATGTCACATCAAATTCAAATTCAAATTCAAAATTTTAGATATACTAAATGTCCTAAAAGACTAAAACTAAGTAACTAACAAAAAAACATCTATCACATTGTAATAGGGTAATAAAGTAACAATTATAAAATTACCAGTACAAATAAAAAAAACTAGTCATATTAACAATATCGTATCAATATAAAACATACTAACCGACCAAACCTGACCCGGAAATACGTATTCGCTTCTAATATCCGATATTTTCACGGATCATGAGATATCGGCCGATATATTCGATTTCCTACTGATATCGGTTGTTTTTTATCAAAACGATATAAACAAAATATGTTAGTTCACACCTCAAACTATATATCGACCGATATCTATAACACAAGGTTCGAAATATTGAAATCATTTCGGACCCTCCTATGAGAATCAATATCGACATTTTCGGCTATTTCGGACCGGAGCATCGGATTCTTCATTTCAGAAAGCCAAAAATGATAAGAAGTCTTTTAACAAGCTAAAAAAATATTTGATACATTTAGACATAATTTTTATATATTATATGCTATTTCTCGTTAGTTTTAAATGGTATAATATTCCCTTGCAATAGATATTATTGTTTATTTGTTTTAGAAATAGTGCAACCACAATTAATAGTTCTGAATGAAATAATATTAATATGGACGAATGTTGTGAATTTATATATATACAATTTCGACAAATGATAATGATTATAGTTTATCAATCATATTAATATATTGTAACATTGTGAGTTCAGTATAACTGAATCATTGTGTTAACACTCTTTTTTTATTCTTCTACTTTTTCGTTTAATTTTTCTCCGCCAAATTGACTAGGAAAGAGAACCCCACCATCAGTATCGATCAGCGGTTGGTATCGGATTGGGGCATGCCAAAATCGTATCGGTATCGGCCGATATTGCGAACTATCCTATAACATCGGGTACAACATAGAAACAAAAGTATATTCTTTTTCTACTACTTTAATGAGCATCCCAAATGTTCTCAAACATAATGAAGTCACGTTTTATGTGAACCAAATCTCATACAAACAGAACTTTGGCTTAGTAAATACACTTGCAAGCAACATATCTCTGATAATGTTTAATAGTTAAGACATGTAAAAATGCTCAATCCGTTATCCCTCAATTTCAATGAATCCATTGGCACTATTTCTCCAAAAAAAATTCTTTCTAAATGCCTCTGCCAGATACTGCATATCATGTTCCATGGAGTGGGCAACTATGAAGACTACTATAAATATTTATAAAGTAGGGTAAAGTTTCAAACATAACGATAGCACCAAAAATCTGATCCAAAGAATGTATCTGTATTCAAATTATTTACCTTGATTTTGCGTGCATGCTTCTTGACAACTGAAACTTACCATCAATTACATACATTTGCTTACTGTGTCACAACAAATTGCTCCTCACCAATGTTATAAATTTTGTTAGGCAGGTTCGGTGACCCAAGGGACGCCTAGGCGCCGAACTGATTTTTTTTATGCATAGTTTAGTTCCATATATATTATGTATATGTTAATTAAAACACAAAAACAACTTTGACAACTTGGCTAGAAGTGGGTGCGATAGGTTTCACCCTTGGGGTGGGGGGCACGGGTTCGAGTCTCACGGGTTTAAGTCATGGGTAAAAAAAATTTGGAGTTACACATTTTTTTTGCCGTCATTTTTTTTGGGTCCCTAACCTCTCTCCTCTTCGTCTCCTCCTCTTCGTCCATAATTTTTTTTGGGTCCATAAATCTTGCTCCTCTCCTCTCCTCTCCTCTTCGTCACCCTCTCCTCTCCTCTCTTCAAGCAGCAAGAAGAAGAAAAATGAAAATTTTCAGATCTTGCATAAAATTTCAAATATGAATTTTTTGAATTATTTTTTGAAAATTTCCAAAAAACATCGGCCGAAATTCCGTCTAGGGCCACCTAGGCACCGCCTAGAGGGTTTCCGGTGTAGCCGGCGGCCGCCTAGGTCGCAATTTAGAACATTGCTCCTCACTCTTGCCAACTTTCAGCAATTGAAGTTCAATGATCATTTTCCAAATAGCTTAAGGAAGCCTATAAGTAACTGACCACTCTATTATTCCTACCGCACTCCACAGAAAGAGAGTGGTACATTCATCTACAACTCACATGCATGATGACATCACTATAATGTCAACAAAAGCTAGACATTTTTTTGCATGAACATATTTAGAGTTTTTAGATGTTAGTTCTGGATATCCAAATTTTGGTTTTGATTGCTCATTTGTTGTAAAATATTGAAGGTTCAAGCAATCTTAACCGCATAGTTGAATGATGACCAATCAAGTGTTCGCCTTATCTCATGATCTATAATAACTAAGAAATTCCAAAACCTAAATGGAAAGTAAAGATGTTAGACTATCTCTGTGGAAGCAAGGATGTCATTTCAGACCATGTCCTACCTCATTTTTCTTGCACAACACTCCAAATGAGTGCACTGTTCTACAGTTTACAAGTTTGCTTATTCACAAAGAGTCATAGGATGCACATGCACAAGGGTGGCCCTGGCCTAGGGAAGGCCGGGCGACCGCCCAGGGCCCCAAAACTAAAGGGGCATTAACATGGTTATATGTAAATTAGAACTAGTATCTACCATGGGCCACTTTTAACACAAAATATTTGTGGTGTAGTGGTTATCATGTTAAATTTGCACCCTAGAGGTCCTTAGTTCAAATCTTAGTGGCTAATTTTTTTTTTAGTTTCGTATTTTTTCTTTTTTGCATTATGTATTTGTTGGGGGGGGGGTTGCATTTTGAAAGTTCGTCTCGGGCCCCCATAAACTCAGGACCCCTATTTATAAAATAAAAAAAATTCGTCCTCCTAGGAAACTATATCCATCATTAGAAGAGAAACAGGTGTCTATCCTATCAATTTCATCTCTCTTACAGCAGATAAAACCGCTCAGCTAGAACAGCTGATTTAATGCAAGGTTCAGGTATCGGTTTGGACCCTCTTATGAGTATTGGTTTCGACAGTTTGTGTATGTGTGTGTGGTGGGGGGGATTACTGTTGGTTTTAAAATCAAATGATTTTGGTACTTCTAGTGGTTTCGGTATTGGTTTATGCCGATACTTAAAAGCATGATTTAATGTGCATAACATGCTCGTCATAATTTGGTATCAATTCTTTCTACATTAAAGGAACAAACCTTGTAAACATGCATAAATGCATACGGGTTTATTTGTGCCGTATGGATATATCTTATATGCATGGTTGCACAATAATTGTTTTTTTTTTCACTCTCATTTTTTGTCTCAACTGTGTAACTGAGCACTATCCTCTTGCAGTTTCCTCAAATTCCACGGACATATTGAGCAAAGATTGTCAATTATCTAAATTTTGTTTACAGGTTATACATTTCATATAGAATTTTCACCTAGCTTTCTATAAAGGCTACAATGATAAAGAGAAGACAATTTTCCCAATATACATCTCTTCACCCTCTTCAACTCTAACAGGACAAGACGAAAACTGTTCAGAGTACATTGTAATAAAGAAAAGGGAAATATCAACAATTAACAATGTTCAGAAATCAGAAAATATTGATGTGGAAAAAGGCTACATCAAGGATTGTGGTGATGACTATGACTTTGCTCCGAGATACTACAATGAGATTCATGATGAAATTATGTCCTGCAAAAGCATTCCCTAACAGTTATCACAATGTACATGAAAAGAAGCTTCTTGATCCAGTTATATATGATTAGACCCTTACAAGTTTTGACAAGTATTATACAATCAATAATCCATACAATATAAACCATCATAATGAGGTATAATGTGTTCCACATCAAGTATTTAATTGGGTATCCTTAGTAGGCATGGCCCTTTTATCAACAAAAACTCAGAGCCCGTTTCCTGAGAGAATATCTTTTCTTAAGTAAAATATATATATATATCCTGAGGTATCAGCGTAAACCCTTTAGGTCGGTGCCAAATTCCTAGGCATGTAGCCATTGTTGTCAAAAGCGTGTATAGGTGCAAGGCACAACCATGTGCCTAGTGCGCGCTTCCAAAGCAAAAGCGGCACCTAGGCATGCGCCTAGGTCGAAGCAATGGAGTTGCTAGGCACGCACTTAGCAGTCGGGTATTTTAGTTTTTGATTTATAAAAAAAACCAATGCTTTAAGGTCCAAGATTCATTAAAACCTATTAACCCGTTAACTTAAATCAGGTCCAAAATTCATTAAAACCTATTAACCCATTCACTTAAATCAATATGTGGGTTTGATAAAATACAATTGCTCTCTCCTAATAAAATCTAACCTAATTCCCAAAAAAAAAACCTTGCAAAAGTAACAAAATACAAATCCCTACCGTCTCTTACCTTCCGCCGCTGATTCACATCCCTCCCACCACCAAATCCCTTGCGTCGCCGGCTGCCTCGACTCCCTCTCGCCATGGGATCCCTTCTGCTCGATTGCCTCCCAACGATAGTCCTCGGATTCGAGGAGACCTCGATGTAGTCTGACAGTTCTCGTCCACTTTCCTCCTCAACGTACTCTCGGACATTGTTCTCGACTGCTCTCGCAGGTTTCATTGTAGTCTTATTGTAATCCTCTACGAGGCTCCAGCTCGAAACTCCTTCTCGATGTAGTCAAGGTTGTCAACTTGCATAAAGGAAATGGCCGCTAAACACCTATAATGTTATTAATACCAAACAAATTTTGAAGATATGCAAAGAAACAAACTATATGACATTATTGTTTTGCGCAATTTTTTTTTGGAACAAAAAGAAGAGAAGGGTTTCTCACAAGGGAAGAAAACTTGTTTATATTGTATAAAACGCAATACAAGCTTGATCAACGCGTGATCATTTTGCTCCGTTGACAGTCGGACACGACACCAGTCTTGCTGCTTGTGGAAAGGGGACAAGAACTCTCTCGTGCTCAATACTCAATTGGGCAGAGTACTCTCTCTCTCTCTCTTCTCTCTTCTCTCTCTGATGCTCTTGGCTCTATTGGTTTTTTTTCTCTCTGGAAGCTGCTTCAAATGGCCATAGCATGGACTATTTATATATTTCCAAATTGAAATCTTAACTGCCTCGCAGAATTGTGGGATTCTGCGACAACGCCCTCGCAAGAGCATGTTCTGCACGAAAACGTCTGCCAATGAGACAGACATCCGCGCAGGATATCTTGGTCATGCACCACGCAACTGTCTGTGTAACGTATGATCATTGCAGCAGTCCACGTAGGTGACTACTGCCTTGGATAGCGTGACACTGTTATCAAAAGGAGCGTCATTTAGGAACTCGAGGAACTCTACAGCTATCTAACAACTTGGCAGAGTCGTACGTGCATTTAATGCAGAGTCGTCAGCGCATTTAACGTTGTCTAACATCTTAGCAGAGCCGTCAGCACATTTAATATTGTCTGGCAGCTTGGCAGAGTCATCAGCGTATTAAATGTTCATGCTCTTTGATGTGGCTCTGATTCAGCAAGAGCTCGATCCTGCGAAGCTTTAGTTCTGTAAAACTCCATTTCTGTGGGAACCTTTCCTGAGGGAATAGCGTTCTGCGAGGCCCATCTATGGACGCTTCTTTCTACGAGACTCTATTGCGAAGCTCGGATTTATACGAGGCTCCATAATGAGAGGCTCAAATTATGGGAGGTTCGAACTTATGCGAGGCTCTATCCTGCGAGGACCGCATCTTTGTGGAAGCTTCATCATCATGTGAAGCTCGGATATATGCGAGGCTCGCATTTTTGTGAGTGCTTCACCCTGCAAGTTCCGAATTATACGAGACTCGCATTTCTAGAAGTATGTTATGTAGCAGCATGTCATAGTTGCAGTCATAAAGACAGAGTAACCCACGTGGGCGACTACCGCTTTGGAAGATGCAACGTCTCCACAGATCGAGACAATCTCCTCGGAGAACGTAATATTCTCTATTAATTGCGCCTTGAACGTTGTGTTACGGTGCAATTAATGTATCTTGAAGTCTGAGATGCAATTTTGTGACATGAAAGATGATTTAATCTTGCGATACATCCAATTTGGTGAGGTAATGCACTTCGGCGAAATAGTGCAATTTTGTGAGGCTATACTTTGACGAGGTTGCATTTCTGCAGAATCTGACTGTCCTACGAGGGCTATATTTTTTTATGGATCAACAATTATTATACATGTTTTATACTTTCATGCGCACTTTTTTTTTTCAGGCACGCGTCTAGCTTTTGTGCTTTTCAAGGACCTTAGAACCTAGGAGTGGTTTTTGCCTTTGACAACTATGAACGTAGCTACGAGGATGAAAGGACCATGCCACAAACCTAAACGATTAGTTGCAGAGTAGGTATACCTACCTTTTGACTATGCTATGCAACCAAGGAGCACCATCCAAAATCCCCTAAACTAAAAAGGATCTAGATGGAGATAAGATTATACAATTTGCTATAGAAAAATTACTTCCATCTCTATGACACATAAAACCAAAGAGTCAAAAAAGGAATTACATTCATATAACCAGTGCAACATGATTTCATAAAAGCATGATGGTTTTATGGATGTCTCAAGGGAAACAAATTTAAGAGGAATACATTCCAAAACCAATACAATAATATGATGTGACTAGGGACTTCTTATCAGATTCAGGGTTTTGAATCTTTTGATATGACTCGTAATAAGCAAGGATCAAAGTATCGGCCGATACCGATACGTATAGGCCGATACCGATACGTATTTGGTCACTGTCGATCCGATACTCCAAAAAATTATTGGTATCGATCGAAACATGTATAAAAAAGTTTGTATCGGTCTGTATCGGCCGATACGTGGCCGATACGGACCGATACGAACAATTTTCTTCCAAAAAATGAATAAATCAAAAGAAAAAATGAATCGATCAAATAAAATAACAAATTCGATTTACAGAAATTCAATCATCAAATCAAGATAAAAAGCATCAATAATTGAAACATTAAAAAAAAATTATAAATTAGACAAAAATTACCTGAAGCTAAATCGGAGAGCATGCAATTGTGTGGGACAAAGGGGAGGGGGATTGTTTTATGAGCTGTGGAGAGAGGAGATGGAGTGGAGAGAGAAATGGGGTGGCATTGGAAATGGGATGGAGTGTGTTCTGTGAGCTGGAGTGTGTTTTGTGAGCTGTTTTCTATACATTTAATGACCCATCACATCCAACGGATGGCACCTATCTTTTCTCTCTATGACCCAAAAGTCCAAACGTATTTACTTCCTTCCATCAGTCCTCCATTCGGTTGCATGGGGTATAGGCAAGTGCTAGCTTAGGCTAGCCTACTCCATTATTATGGAGTCTGGGACAGCTAGAGTCATGGACATCAGTCACATCACCTTAAAAAGCCCATTTTACTCTGCCAAAAAAAAAAAAAAAACAGGCTGTAAATTGACTTCTGTAAGTAACTTTTACTGTTTTTGCCTATTTGATAAACACAACAACAAAGCAGCTTAACTGGGTATTACCGATAGTGTCGATACCAAAAAATCCAATACTCCGATCAGATAATGTCGATACCGATACTCATACCAAATGTCCGATACCGGTACTTTGAACCTTGGTAATAAGGCAGGTTCAGCCTATACTTAATAGAGACCTGGGACTGCATCTGCTTACTACTTCAGGGCCCCAGCCTTGCACATTAAGATTAGGCCAAAAAAGTCAATACTGGTGCAGTAAAAATGGGTAAGCCAGATTCAGCCCACGCCTTACAGGATTTACACTTTTACAGAGCAGTTTCTTCCAAGGGACCAGGTTAGTTTCTATAATAGATATTGTCTATAGCTTAGCAAAACTATTCCACTATGGTTGTGGTTACTTCTGATTTCAAAGAGGTGATTATGCATATTAGATTTACTACAGAAATGTCAATATGATGGCTATTTCCCTTGAGATACTTAACCCAAATTTTCTGCACAAACATTAACATGGATCTGGAATGCATTGCAGGGTTACATAGATTAATTCAAGAACTGGATATATCTCATATTATGTAATAGTCCTTATGGGATAGAGTACAAGTCATAGTTCCCATATTCTGTTTAGAGTTGGGCAGTTCGTCAACAATTTGATACAAATATTAGGTTGAAGTCTGTTATTTTGGATAAGGTAATCTTCTAATGAATGTTAAATTTGTCATAGATACGACCTTAGAAGCCAGAAACTCCTAGAAGGTCAACGAATCTCAGTAAGAACCTTCGATTCGGCGTTTCTTACTTGGGAGCTCGTTTGGAGCTCGTTTCTCCGATGACGGGAGCTTCGTTTCTCCGGAGACGGAAGCTCGTTTCCCCGACGACATGATCGCTTCCCATAATATGACCATAACTTTAGAAGATGACAAGAATTGTGTGAGAGAAATTGGAATATTTTCAATACACATTTATCAAAGTACCAAGAAACTAAAGATTTCTTACTTTGATGTCATAAAAAATTAACATGCGAAAGATCTCTCTGTAACTTTGAACTGAATTTTATAAATTCTAATAAATTTTAAGATATTTATAAGTTTTGATAACAATAATTAATAAACATTAGAAATTTATTAGTGCACGTTCCCATCACGCTCCCAAATTTAGAATCTTCTAAGTAGTCGCGCTTTCCCGCCCCCGCTCCCTCCCCCGCTTCCGTCCCCACTCCCGCTTCTGACTTCTAAGGATACGACACTATGATTAAGATCTCTGTACTTGCAGAATAATCCTCATCATACTCCCTCTCTCTCTCTTTTCATTTTTTTTCTCACACTCCCTCTCTAAATTCGGTCAGACATCCCAAGTAATTGTAACCGTGGATTGACATGTGGGGAACAACTCCGACTACCATTTGCGATTATGGATTCAGAACCTGTCTTGCTTGTTGGGTTGCTATATCTTTATTTCTCTGGGTATCTCCTCATTGGTTGTACTCATTTCAGATCTTTTCTCCAAAGTTTCGAAACAATACTCGAGATAAAATCCTAAAACTATATATGCGAAAGAAAATTCAACTATAAAATTGAAGGTGTATATTCGAGTCACTCAAATAGCATCCCCATATATAAATGAGGGGTAAGGTTGTAGTTGTACACATCTTGACACTCCCCAGATCCTGCGTAAGCGAGAGCCGTGTGGCACTGATACACTATATGACTAGCACTGCCAATGCCAAATATTATCATTTGTTTGATATAGGTCCACTTTGGGAGACCATCTAACTAGTGTTTTATATGAATATGATCCAAGGGAAGTATGCACACTTTATAAGATTTACATACATTTAAAGAACCTGTATCTAAAAAAAATCTACAATGATTTCCATACATGAAGAGTACAAAATACTAATAAGTTAGTCGTCCAAAACATCAACATAAGTTATAAATTCGCACATTTTCCCGGATTGTCTTACAAATACTTGTGAAGGAATAAAACCTGCTTATTATTCAATTGAATTAGGGCACCCGACTGAAGGATTTCCAAAGCTTCGGTATATTTCTCAGCAGCTGTATACCTGTAAAGAAATAACAAGCAAACGTCAAAAAGGACATCCCAATCTAAAACCATAAGATAATAGACTTTGCAAAGGAGAAGACATGGAAAGAGAAGAAAGCAACTGAGCTGATGGACATAAAGTTATTTGTAAACTATATTAGAATACAAATTAAAGTAAATGGTTAGAAGTAAAACAATATCGAACTCCAGCAGCTATACAATATTCAAATTCTAAATGTTAAAGAAGATAAAGTTAAGATATGGTTCTCAACAACTTTCCCAATGGCTTTCTCATATAACCATAACAAGTAGTCTTTTTTACACACACATACAAACATGTCATGCATATAATCCTTTCCCTCTCGTACACATACACGCACACGCACATATTGGCACCTATGTTGCACGAACACGAACACGACACAACACAGTTCATACATGCGTGCTCTAGTGTATTTTAGAGTGTTTGTGATAGTGTCTGGTTCACATTTGGCATGACGCAGCACGAACGCAACACCGATTTCCGGAATGTCCGAGCTTCCTATATTGGCACATAGACAAACGTACGTGAGCATCCGTGTAGACGAACACTAGTAGCTAGTTTTGAGTTCTCATATGTTTCATCCCATATACTCCTTGCCATCGTTGTGTACATCCAAATCTTCTTGTAATCACATTATGAAGCTACAACATCGAATTAGATTTAGAACATCACTTCATCTCAGGACTTTGATTTCTCGTTGGTACCGTGTCATTGCCGTGTCATATTTGTGTCCATGCAACATACATTATCAATAATCAAACATTCTTCTTCTTCCCCGACACGACAAATATGAATTCGGAGACATAATTAATGTTCCGCACCTTACGCTATAGGACTTGTACATCTGTTGGGCGCCATAGTGGTTCCCTTCATTCACGGTCTTCTCCAGCTTCTCCAGAATCTGCAATTTCGAGAACCAGTTCAAACAAAAAAAAATGATCAAGAACCATGGATCGACCGACTCCTCTGTAGATTTAAAGGAAATTAGGGTTTCCAAAATTGACCTCTGCTGGAGGAGGAAGAAAGCCTCGTTTGCTTCTGGCTGTGGACATTTTTTTTTTCTGAGGGAGAAGAAAGTGGAAATAGAAAGAAAAAAAAATGGCGTCGAGCTCCCTCCCCGTGTCCACTCTCCCGTCTCCGATGCGGTCAGAAATGAGACGATAAAAATGGGACGTCGATTTTCTAAGATATTGGGCCGTAGTCCATACATCACGTTCACTCCTCCTCCTTTCCTTTTACATAAATTTGGGTATATAGCATAAAAAAAATTATAAAATCGGAAATTTTCACTGAGAGGAAAATATTATAATAAATTTGTAAAACAAGCATTAAAATTTCCAAAATTTCGGAGAAAGCATTAAAACGCCCTTTGTAAGAACGTTTTAATCTTTTCCGTTAACTCCATCACCCGACTAACGTGCAAAAAATAATAATAATAAAAATAATAGAAAACGTCCTTCAAAAGGACGTTTTATATTTTATATTAATTTTTTATATCACTTTCCTCTCTCCTCTCTCTATACTTCGGAAAAAAAAAATCTTAAAATAACATAAAACGCCCTTTTGAAAGACGTTTTACAATTTTATATATTATTTTTTAATCAACTTTCCTCTCTCCTCCTTTCTGGAGAAAATATATATATATATATATATATATATATATATATATATATATATAAAGGAAAACGCTCTTGTGAAGGACGTTTTTCCTAGGAAAAACGCCCTTCACAAGGGCGTTTTCCTTTAAATATATATATATATTTTCTCACTCTCTCCTCTCTTCTCTCACTCTCCCCTCTTCACTCCCGCTCCCCGCTGCTCTCTCCTCTCTCCCGCTCCGCTCTTCTTACCCGCTCTCCTCTCTTCTCTCCCGCCCCTCCCCTCTCTGCTCTCCTCTCCTCTCTCCTCTCCCCTCTCCCCTCTCCTCTCTCCCGCTCCTCTCCTCTCCTCTCTCTCTCTCTCTCTCACTCTCTCTTCTCTGTCTCTCCTCTCTTCCTCTCTCTTCTCCTCTCTCTCTCTCTCTCTCTCTCTCCCCTCTCCTCTCTTCTCTTCCCGCTCCTCTCCTCTCCTCTCCTCTCCTCTCCTCTCCTCTCTCTCTCTCTCTCTTCTGTCTCTCTCTCTCTCATATCTTCTGTCTCTCCTCTCCTCTCTCTCTCCTCTCTCTCTCTCTCTCATCTCTTCTGTCTCCCCTCTCTCTCTCTCTCTCTCTCTCTCTCTCTCTCTCCCTTCTGCTCTCTTGTCTCTTTCCTCTTGTCCTGTCCTCTCTTGTCTCTTTTCTCTTGTCCTGTCCTCTCTTATCTCTTCTCTCTTGTCCATATCTCTCTTGTCCCACACACATATACTCCCAACCCGTGACTCTCATGTCTCCCCCCCCAACCCAAAACCCCACACCCCCACACACACATATACTCCCCACCCGTGACTCACCTGTCCCTATCATGTCTTGTTTGTACAGGTGATTCACTTTCCTTTACTGATTCAAATCCGTGAACTTTTTTTTGTCATATAATGTAATGGAATTGCTATAAGAATCAACAATTCTTCACAGAAGGACTTCACATTAGAAAGAAAAAATTCCTCACAGAAGGAGAGTTTCACATTAGAAAGAAAAAAATTCTGATAGTTTCTCCAGTTAGAGAACTCGAAATACAGATGGCTTCTCAAAATGATGGACGCATACCCGGTGGACCTACAACTCCGGCCATTCAACGTGAACGAGAGTCTCACATTTCTAGTCTGGTTTTTGCAGGACCGGTAATGTAACTCCTAGATAAATTATATTATTGTTGTTAAGTGTATTATATTGTACTAACGATATATATATATATATATATATATATATATATATATATATATATATATATATATATATATATATATATATATATATATATATATTATAGCTTTATTATTATCCAGATGTAAAATTAAGAGAGCATGGTGAATGGCGGGCATCATGGGAGTTGACTGAAGCACAAAATATCTTGGTGGAGGCTTTTGGTTTTTACTATGTTGATGCTATACGAATGAAGCGTCACGATAGAGACCTGATATTAAGTATCGTTGAGCGATGGTGGCCAACACGCAACACATTTCAGTTACCCTTCGGGGAGATGACGATCACGTTAGCAGACGTGGCACAGATTCTAGGATTACCTATCGACGGTAATCCTATATATTTCGACGAAAAATTAGAAGCAAAATAGCTCATTAGAGAATACCTCGGTGTGGAGCCCCCCTTGACATGGGACAAACCAGCACTGTAAAACTCACTTGGCTTCGGTCAACTTTCATGCATGTTGATCATATCATCTCTACAAAAGTTCCTGTCGATAATTCGCTGGTAATTATTTCCATATAATAATTATTGTTAATATTTATTTAATATAAATGGTATGAATATTCAATTATATTTTCAGGTGATATGTTGCACCAGAGCTTACTTATTGTGTCTATGCGGTGCTTTTTTATTCTCCGACGCTACGGGAAATATGGTCAACGTGCGACTGCTTTCATTTTTGGTGGACATTCATTCCCACACAAGACACGCATGGAGTGTAGCAGTGTTAGCAAATTTATACCGCTCTATGACGTCTTTTGTGAGTAAGGTATCACAGGGTAGAACCGCCAAAAATATAAGTAGATGTCTAACACTTATACAGGTATGAATAATATATGTTATATTTATTTGTATCTTATTTGTGTTCTTCTTTGTAGTTCTGGTGTTACGAGCACTTCGCGATTGGTAGACCAGTTAGTATATATAGCGCTGAGGTTCCAGTATGGCCAGCAGGCATTCGCTGGATTACTGAAAATACAGATTATGTACATTGTATGACCAAAGTGATATCTCTTTACCGGCATCAATTTGACACATTAACCACCTATGAGGTTAGTATATAATTATTAAATTAAAATTTAAAAATATATTGTTGTGGCTACCATTTATTACTTGTCGAATGTCAAATAGGTTGTTTGGCAACCTCAAAGTGTGCCAGAAGATGTGAGAGATAGTGAACGTGCCCGCAGTCTTCATAGGTATTATATCATGTACAACGGATCTATCATGTTTCATCCAGCGGATCGTGTTATGCGACAGTTCGGACTGAAACAGATGATACCCCTGGAGCCTTTGGCTTCTAGCAGTACAAAATCAAATATGGAAGAGCGGGTGCGAATGTATATGATTAGTTGGGAATCTAGATTTATCACGCATGGCGTGGAACACATGTCTGAATTGATGACATCGGCGGCAGATTGTAAGTTAAGAATTATTTCAAATAAATAATACGGTATTATATCTTATATTTTGTGTTAACATTTTACAGTGGAGGGTACTATCGATTTTTGTACGTTGGTATGGATGCCCCCTAGTGCAAAATAGGAGGTATCAATTTGAAGAAGCCTGGTTCCAGCCACGAGGTTTAGATGATCTGAGCTTGCGTGATAGGAGGGCACGTGATGCTCTAGTGGTATGTGTTCTTATTTGCATAAAATATCATCTTTATATATGTTAGTTTATATTGATTGTGTGTGGATTTATATATTCAGGCGGAGACACTGGGTGATATAGCTGAGGATCCCGAAAGAGATCCAAAAAGAATTATAGGGACAGGTGTACAATATATGCGTGTACCACTGAGTCCCCGTTTTACTCCACTCGATATACCTGACAGCCATCCGGTAGGCTTCGTGAGACAGAGGCAGGCACGTCCTCGTAGGACAGGTGCACGAGGAGCTGGTTCGAGCAATACAGAGGCACGAGTATTACAGGTTGGTGAGGGAACATCCCAACCTTACGCTGGCATGTCACAACCTTATGTTGGCATGCCACAACATTATGAGGGATATTCCCAGCCTTACGCTGGCAGACCACAGCATGACAGTGACACATCCCAGAGTTACAAGACCACATCCCAGAGCAACGATGACACGCCACAGGGTGCTTCTCAACAATGGGATTGGAATTATTACATGCAGGAGAGGGCACTTCGTTGTTTGGCTCTGCCAACCTTGATCCAGACTCTCATTTATATTTGCCACCACCGGAGGGTACAGAGAAAAGGAGAGATAGGTTAGGTCTTAGGCGAGTGGATCGTAGAAATTATAGAAGGGATGACAGAGGGGGCTAGTAATTTTGTTGGTATCCATAAATAAATGTATGACAATATTTTGTTGGTCTTACAATTTTCGTAATATGATGTTTATTTTATTCGAAAGTACAGCAACTTCAATTACAATATTGTAACAACGTTAGATCAAAATCATAATTACTCAAAAAATATACAATAATGATATTCACTGCCTCGGTTGGTTTCTACAACTCCTTTTGTTGTGTCCCAGCCCGCCACAATTACTGCAACGAAGATCCCTTATCGACGGTTCTCTTGTCATTATACGATTCTTCTTCGGTCTGCCAGCTCTACGCCCAAGAAGTGGTACTCCAATTTGACCTCTTATAGGTTCACTTTGAGGATTATAGGGGACGGGAATCGGTTCCATACATGGCATGTATACAGCTCTAAGTGTTGCAACAGAAAATTCAACAGGATAAAAACTTTCAACTGGTACGTTAGAAGAATGACATGTAAAACAAGCATGTTCACATGGTAATAGAGTATGTTGCCACCGACCACATATACAACATTTACGGTCTAGTTCAACCACATAACATCTACTTGTTTCATGATCCCATATTTCAAATTTATTATTATTAAAACTCAATAATTGAAAATGGTGTGACTCCCGTCTAATACGTGCTATAGTGTTCATCATCCTTGGACAAAACTCTGTTTCCATCTTTTCAGCATTTGTTCGATGCTTGTCGTGAAGTATTATTATTTTTGCTCTAATACCATCAAGCAATGTTGATATAGGTTTGTCACGCAAACTTTTAATCTAATTGTTAAAACATTCAGCAATGTTCGAAGTGTTAATATCTAATCGTGGGCACGGTGCATAAGCTGTTATCCAGTGAGAAAAATTACAATTTTCATCGCTTGACCCTACAATCCAATTGAAAATATTTACATCTGCAGATTTTATTTTATCCAACCAACCATTGGCATCAACCTCATTATAAGATCGGGCAAGTTTGTCTAACCATTGTAGATATGTCGGTATACGAGGACACATATTTTTTAAATTTTGTTTAAAATGTTGAATACAAAAAAAGTGGGGAGAGTTAGAAAAAACTGTTCGTATTCCACGAATTAATCCTTTCTGTTTATCAGATATAAATAAAATACTATCCCAACGTTCAAAATAAGTTTCGAAAAACATTTTCAAACAGTTTAAAAACCATGTCCACGACTCAGTATTTTCATTCTCAGCAACACAATAAGCGATAGGATATAGTTGATTGTTTGGATCGTGGGCACAAGCAACAAATAAATTACCTTGGAATCTAGATGTAAGAAAAGTAGCATCAATACTAATAACAGGTAAACAACCACTTAAGAAACGATCCATACAAGCCTTGAAACAAATAAATATTCTTTGAAATACATTATTTTCTACTGTTTTTAAAAAATATTTGCTACCGGAATTTGTTTCCATAATTGTAAAACAATATTTCTCAAGACTACCATACGCATCAACGTAACTGCCGTTAATATCAGATAATACAAGTTTCCTAGCTCTCCAAGCTTTGGAATATGTAATATGTATCCGATGTTCTCTAAGTATATCGTGTAAAATGTGTGCCGGACTATACGAATTGTTATCTCTAATTTTACCAATTATTTTATTTCTTACCCATGCGGTGGTGGCTAGTGGATGATGCCCTCCTATAAATCCACCTAAACATGAATGTCTACCTTCAAATGTACGAATTTCAAATGTACTACCATCACCAATAGCTTTAGCGTATACCCTCCAACAACAGTTTGGAGAATCATAAGTATACACAATTCTTTGATGATTATTATGTTTAGATGAACAACTAAATTTATATGTAATTGCTAGGTCGCTAATAAAATTACGAAAATCCTTAGGAGAATCAAAATGTCTGCCAACAAATAATTCGGGAATGCAACCATGTACATTAGCATCATTATCATCTAAGTAGTAATCTAAATTTTCAACCAAATCATCACTGTTTTCATCGTCAACATCATTATTTTCTGTATCAGAGTTACTTTCACTGTGATTTATACAACTAGGACCAACATTAAAATTTTGGTTATCATTAAAATGTTCACTAGTTGATATGATAGTTGTGTCCATATTTACTTGTGATGGGATGATGTAAATTTTAATACAAGCTGAAATTAAATTACTTTGAACAATAAAATTTCATGTTTCTTCACAATCTACTATTATCAACGCATCTTCATAAAACCACCTTATTGTAAATTCATAACTTATGCAAAAACGATCAGAAATTGTACTACGCAAACTAGCTAAAGTAATATTTCTATA
Organism: Iris macrosiphon; assembly: GCA_036927795.1. Lineage (NCBI taxonomy): Eukaryota > Viridiplantae > Streptophyta > Magnoliopsida > Asparagales > Iridaceae > Iris > Iris macrosiphon. Next base: position 53,796,066 of record JAYESA010000020.1, on the reverse strand, counting down.
AGTGGTTATAAGATGAGTATTACCTCCATGGTAAGATAATCCATCTAGTATACCTCCATGATAGCAAATTATTACTAAATTTTTATCCATAGTAAAAACTGTCGTCTTAATTAAGACTTACAGAAGTTTATCAGGAAAAAGCTGAGACGAAAATGGTAGCAGAATAGGGATGAAAGTTCTTCTTCTGACTTCAATGTAAGATAAGTAGGATAAAGAGAGAGGATGAGATATACATAACTTATACGTTAGCTATATATAGAAACTAAACTAACCGTTGGAATGTAAACGTTAGCTACTATCCTACTACTCCTATCTACTTTAACTTAATCTAACCGTTGTAATATATACGTTAGCTACTATCCTACTACTCCTATCTACTTCAACTAAATCTAACGGTTTCAATATAAACGTTACCTATTATCCTACTACTCCTATCTACTTCCCTAGAGAGAGAGAGAGAGCGCGCAAATGTACGAAGAGAGAGAGAGAGAGAGTGAGAGTAGAAAATCATAGGATATATATATTTTAATTTGCAGTGAGAAGAGAGTATATATATATATATATATATATATATATATATATATTATTTGACTGGGAGAGAGGAGAGGAGAGGAGAGGAAAGGAGAGGAGAGAGAGAGAGAGGAGAGGGGAGTGTGAGAGAGAGAGAGGAGAGGAGAGAGAGAGGAGAGGAGGGGAGGGGAAAAGAAGGAGAAGAGAGAGGGAAGCGGGAAAGAGAGGAGGAGAGAGAGGGGAGCGGGCGGACATAGGACACAGGAGAGAGGAGAGAAGAGAGAGGAGAGAGGGAAAAAAAATTATAAAACGCCCTTTTGAAGGGCGTTTTCTATTATTTTTATTTTTATTTTTTCCACGTTAGTCGGGTAACGGAGTTAACGGAAAAGATTAAAACGCCCTTACAAAGGGCATTTTAATGCTTTCTCCAAAATTTTGGAAACTTTAATGCTTTTTTTACAAATTTATTATAATATTTTGCTCTCAGTGAAAATTTCCGTTATAAAATTATATCCAAAGCATAAAAGTTTTACAACAAAGAGCATAGAAACATCTTTTTTAAGAACATTTTTAAGCATAGGCCCAAAAATACCCTTAAAAAGAAAGTTTTTGAGCAAATTGGCTATTAATACATACTCATCTGCTGCCGGCAGGCTCTCGTAGATCACGTTGGAGAACGTGGCCGCCATCACCACCATTGGCCCCGCCGCCACCAACGGGCCCACCACGCTCCCTCCCCACCACCTGCATGTGCCCTCCAGCTAGGAACACCGCCAGCCCCCTCCTTCCCCCTATACAAGTAACATGGTAGCACCTCAGTGCATAAGTATAATATGTAGCCGCACCTCAGTGCGCTATAATGAAGAATAGCACCACAATGCACTAATGAACACGGAGCACCTCAGTACGATAAAGTTGACAGAGTAGCAAAAGTACATGACCATGATCAGATACAGTCTGATTAATTACAATCATATAAAGGAAACTAAATATCCAGATTTGCGGCTAATAAGTGTCGGTGGCTAAACGTCCAAAAGGGAAAAATGTACAATATCGAGCAGGGAAGAAGAAACTCACTCGTGTCCCTCAGCGACCATTCATATGATGTGCGTCATTGTTCAGGGAAAAGTAAGCTGGATCATGTGTTGGCTCTAAACCTGGCTGTGCAAAACCAGTGGGGTTAGACCCCAAATAGCAAGTACCACAAATGAGGAATGAAGAAACAAAAACATATATATATATATATATATATATATATATATATATATATATATATATAAAATTCAATCCCGTAGTTCGGTCCATAGCCGATCGTGATACAACAATCTAACCCTACAACCAAACAAGGACAATGGTTAAACTTCACACCATGATAGTCCATGTTCCTAACCATTTAACAGAAGGTACAACACACAAACGAGTTCAGTTACAGAATCAGCCAGTCACTTGTACGACTTGCTAGATGAAGTCTGGGTTAACCCAGAGTTAATGCATATAATAGAAATCATCAAATCGAACCAGGTACTAGCATGGCTAGCCAAGCCATGAATCGCAGCATAGCATATAGTATTATGCATCGGTCCCTCGTAAGGCCGCCGTGCTAAGATCGCATAAAACACATAGTACAATATAATATTCGGATATTGTCATGCCCCAATCTCCCGCAAGCTCAATAGTCCCCGCTGAACGTGAATCACCACGTTACAGCTCTCCATATGTCACGCCCCAATCTCCCGCAAGCTCAATACTCCCCGCTGAACGTGAATCACCACGTTACAGCTCTCCATATGTCACGCCCCAATCTCCCGCAAGCTCAATAGTCCCCGCTGAACGTGAATCACCATGCTACAGCTCTTCCGTAGGACAATCGTTCTCTTCGGGACGTGATATCGTACGTGTCACGCCCCAGTCCTAAAATATCAAGGGACTAGACACGTGGCAATGGCCAGCAGTACGCACTGATAAACAATCCAATTTAATGAATCCATCGGGGCATACTTAAGCTGTAATATAGGTCTACAACAATAAGTCAAAACTAATCTCATCCACACACAAAATAATAAGAACAACAGCAAATAAGGAAAGTACATCAATGTCCAGTCTCAGCAAAGTATTTCGGGGAACAACCCAATAAAAGTCTAAAATACTGGTTCATCAGACCAGAACAAAGGATTCCAAAATAAATTGTCTGATGAGTACAAATAACATAAACTCAAGAAAAGTCTTCAGCCATCACCTCTGCTTCTAAGTTCGGTTCAGCTTCAGCAACAGCTTCTGGTACAGCTTCAGCTCATGTCCCGTAAACCTCGGGATAATGCTCTTCTGCTAAACCTGGGGACATCATCCGGATCCAGGTCCTCAGGGGACATAGCAAGGTACAAATAATACAAGCCAAAATAAATATAGTGTAATAGTAAATGAAATAAGCAGGGTAACTACATAACCATCTATGTGAAAATGCAACTGAGAGCATCACTATTACTCAGGCTGAGACCGCTACAAGCTCTGTGTCGGGGAGCCGGTAGCAGTAATAACAAGTAATGGGTCTAGCTCTGCTCGAGAGTCTACAATCTCACAATAGTAGATATATATAGAATAGCCTGTAGCCTGTGTGTCTCTCCCCACCCAATGTAACCACACGTCTCATGTCCATAACGTCTCATGTCCATGTCACGTGAGATCATAACTAATGCAATAAGTCATAATCTAAGAATATAATGTCTATGTCCATCCTGTATCCTACACAGAATCACCTTGAATATCTCAGGAAGATTCTGTCATATGTATGGTGTCAAGTATCCTGGGTTATAATGTACTTGATAAAACAAGTACGAGAATATAAAGGGTCACGCATGTCCATCTCTAAATGACGTACCCAACTCCGCATACGGGGTTGGCACCCGACTATTAATCGGACGCTAAGTATGTCACACGGTCCTAGGTTTAAGCATGTTTAACAATGTAAATAAGCAAAAAAATAAAACAACAATACTACACAATTTGGCAAGGTACACTTACTTGGGGTTGGAATACCAGTAGCCGTCCCTGTATCCGTGGGTTCCGTAAATACTCCTCCAAAAGCTTAAATGAACATTACCAACAGTCTCAGAAAATATGAAATAGCTAGAAATGCCTGTCCTTAAGTCCAGTTTGGACACAAGGGCAAAAATGATATTTCCTAGTCAAAGCGGGGTCCACATGTGGGCCGCTTTGCACCGAAAACCGGGTCAGGGTCAAAGGTCTCCAAATTCGTCCAACTTAGTGTCAATATGTCAGGAACAATGATACGAACCCAACGGAACTTCCAGAATTGGATTCTGATGAGCCGTTCGAAAAATCGCCCATCAAGTAGAGCCTGTGGGGCCCACGATACGCGATTTTGTCAACGTTCTCAAAATCAAACCAAACTTGGCTCACAGGACCAGCGTATTGCTACGAGTCCAATGGCGCAAGTTTCATCTCGATCCGACGTGTATACACTAAGTTACAATAAGATACAGAAAAGTCGGATACGGAGCGTTGTCCGTGGATACGCACTGATTCCGGTGTGCACGCACATCCAAATCAGCTTCTGTGAAATCTCGTACGTCCGTATCAACGACGCACACGTATCAGTGAATATCGCACATGACCAAATCGTCCCGTTTGGCGGGGCATACTCAGTTCCGAGGTGAAACAGGGCGTTGGTTTTCCTGTTTTTGGATCGCGGTTCGCGATCACCACAGGTCACGATGCACCGAGCAATTTGTACGGGCACCGAGGGGGTCATGCAGGCTACGCGATACAACTGATGGAATAGAAATCGGGGCTGCGAGGAGAAAGTTACGAGTACCTGAACAGGGCTCAAAAATCCAATTCACACGTGTCTGAATCGTGTATTCCGCGTCCTGGACGTATCCTGGCTAGGGCACGGTTCTGCGTCGTATCCGAGTTGCCGGAGGCTTGCTAGACAGCTGAGGGTTTGCCGGAGGTTGGTCTGGGGTTCGTGTGGAGGCGGCGCCGGTTCTGGAGTGGTCGGCGACTGGTCTGGGCGGCCGGATCGGGTCTGGAGGGCGGTGGAAATTGCTGGAGTCGGGTTCGGCGGGAACTCGACCGGAGGGGAAAAATGGGTGGCCGGGTGGTGCTGGTCTCGGGGCGCCGGGGTCTGTGGAGGCCGACGAAGTTGCAGTGGTCGGATCTGGCACTGAGGCGGCTGTAGCTGACTAGGACGGTGGGTGTCGCCGGAGAAGAGAGGTGTGAAAGGGGGTTTCCGGCGGGAGGCTGGGGTTTATATAGGAATTGAGGGGAGAGGGACCGCCGGAGGTTGGTCGGAAGCCGAAGAGGAACAGGCGGGGCTTCCATAGGAGGTGAACCGGGGGGTCCGCCGACGGCCACGGTGGCAGAAACGGCCGCCGGCAGGCAAAGGGTCGGGACGATACGAATTTGGGGGTTAGGGTTTTCAACCGGGTTGGGTCGGGTCGGGTACTGGCGGGTCGGGTCTGACCCGGATCCGACCTGTTAATGGGTTAGGCCGGTTCGGGCAGACCGGCCGGTCCCGTCCGGTTCTAATTTGGGTTCGGTCCGGTCCGGTTCTAATTTGGGTTCGGTTCGGTTTTATTTTAATATTGGTTTAATTAAATAAATCAACGGTTTTTAATGCTTTAAAAATCTATCCGGGATCCAATAAATTTTCAAAAAATTACGCTATGTCTAGTTTTAAATTTTACACTAGAAAATATAATTTTTATCACATTTTAATATTATTTAATATCTTTTTAAAAATTCCTTTTAAATCAGATTACCTTAATTTATTTGTTTAAAAATTACAGAAAAATGCTAATTAAATTCAGAAAATTAAATTCTAAAAATTCTAAAATTTTCAGGTGATTACAATCTACCCCCCTTAAGAAAATTGCGTCCTCGCAATTAAAGATTAAGCTACTAAAGAACAGCACTATGGGATTTACAAAAATTACTTAGGATATACCTGCATCCTCGAATAAATGGGGATATCGCTGGCGCATGATATCCTCCCTCTCCCAGGTAGATTCACCAAGTGAGTGTTGCTTCCAAGCCACACGAACCAGTTTAATTGTCTGTCCTCGCAGTGTCTTCTCACTGGTGCCGAGTATACCCACTGGTTGTTCTTCATATCTTAGGCTTGGGCCTACTGCGATCTTAGAATGATCAACTAAGTGACTTGGGTCAGTCATGTACCTTCTTAGCTGTGAGACATGGAATACATTATGCACTCCCTCTAAAGATGGAGGTAATACAAGACGATAGGCCACCTCACCAATGCGCTCCAGAATATCAAAGGGACCAATGTACCTTGGACTCAACTTGTCTCTGCTCCCAAAGCGAATGGTACCTCGAGTAGGTAAAATCCTCAAGAATACGTGTTCTCCCTCCTTGAACTCCAGGGGACGTCGGTGTGTATCAGCCCAATGCTTCTGTCTGTCCTGAGCTGCATGAAGATGATTCTGAATTTGTTTTACCTTTTCCACTGTTTGCATTACCAACGCTGGACCCAATATTTGACGCTCTCCGACGTCACTCCAGCATATCGGCGATCTACACTTCCTACCGTAAAATGCCTCGAAAGGTGCCATCTTGATGCTTGCCTGATAACTATTGTTGTATGAGAACTCCACCAAATACAAATGATCTTTCCAAGACCCTCCAAAGTCTAACATACATGATCGCAGCATATCCTCCAAGATCTGGATTGTATGTTCTGATTGGCCATCTGTCTGTGGATGATAGGCAGTGCTGAATTTGAGTCTGGTGCCAAGACTCTCTTGCATGCTTCGTCAGAAATGAGATGTAAATCTCGAGTCTCGATCTGATATAATACTAACCGGCACTCCATGCAATCTTACGATTTGTCGCATATACATGTCGGCTAGTACCTCTGTGGACTGTCCAACTCTAAACGGCAAGAAATGTGCCGATTTAGTGTGTCGATCCACAATAACCCATACCGCATCTCTTCCGCTGGGGCTCCTTGGAAATTCTGTGACAAAATCCATGGTGATATGTTCCCACTTCCATTCTGGTATGGGCAGCGGCTGCAACATTCCTACAGTCCTCTGATGCTCGTCTTTTACTTGTTGGCAGACTAAACATTTAGCCACAAATCTTGCAATCTCCCTCTTCATTCCATGCCACCAATAATACTGCCTTAGATCTCAGTACATCTTTGTTCCTCCTGGATGAACAGAGTACATGGAGCTATGTGCTTCAGTCATTAACTCCTGTCTCAATTCTTCATTTGGAACATATAGGCGATCTCCGCACCTTAATATCCCATCCTCATGTATGCGAAGTCCCGTCTGCATGTCTGCTTCTGTCTGTTCTTTGAGTCTTCAAAATCTAGCATCAGTAGGCAAAGCTTCTTTAATCCTCTCCACAAGTGATGACTTCACTTCCAGATTAGCCAGCAAGCCACTCTGTCCTGGTAAAATAACCTCTATCTGGAGCTCCTGTAGATCTCTCAATAGCTCAGGCTGCATTGTCAAGAAATAAGCCGTAGTCTTCCTGCTGAGTGCGTCTGCTACTACATTCGCCTTCCTTGGGGGTATAGCAGATCTATATCAAAGTCCACCATCAACTCAAGCCAGCGTCTTTGCCTCATGTTAAGCTCCTTCTGAGTATATACATACTTCAGACTTTTGTGATCAGTGAAGATTTCTACCTTCTCTCCGTACAGATAGTGCCTCCAAATCTTCAGTGCAAATATTACTGCAGCTAGCTCCAGATTATGCGTTGGATAGTTCTTCTCATGGACCTTCAACTGTCTCGATGCATAAGCAATAACTTTGTCATGTTGCATCAAAACACATCCTAGGCCACTACCTGATGCATCGCTATAAACAACAAAACCTCCTGACCCTGAAGGAAGAGTCAAGACTGGTGCTGTTGTTAGACGCCTCTTTAATTCTTCAAAGGCCTTCTGACATTCTTCTGTCCATGCAAACTCTTGATCTTTACGTGTTAACTTCGTCATCGGCTCCACAATCCTTGAAAAATTTTCTACGAACCTTCTGTAATATCCAGCAAGTCCTAGAAAACTTCTCACCTCAGTAACTGATGTTGGGGTAGGCCAAGTCTCAATGGCAGCAACCTTCTCTGGATCAACTGACAGTCCTTCTTCTGAGATAATATGTCCTAAGAAAGGCACCTTATCCATACAAAACTCACATTTACTGAGATTAGCATATAGCTTCTCCTGCCTCAACGTCTCTAGCACGATTCTGAGATGCTCCTCGTGCTCTTCGTAGCTTTTGGAATATACCAGAATATCATCAATAAACACAACCACAAATTTATCCAAGTACTGATGGAAAACTCGGTTCATCAAGCTCATAAACATAGCAGGCGCGTTGGTTAAACCAAACGGCATTACTAAGAACTCATAGTGTCCATACTTGGTCCTGAAGGTTGTCTTCGGTATATCTTCCTTCCTTACTCTAATCTGGTGATAACCGGATCTAAGATCAATCTTAGAGAATACTCTAGCTCCACTTAATTGATCAAATAAGTCATCAATGCGTGGCAAGGGATACCGGTTCTTAATGGTCACAACGTTTAATGCCCTGTAATCAATACACAGGCGAACTGTTCCATCCTTCTTAGGTACAAAAAGTATGGGTGCTCCCCAAGGTGAAACACTAGGCCGGATGAAATCCTTCTCCAGAAGATCATCAACTTGATTCTTCAACTCCACTAACTCCTTAGGTGCTAGCCGATATACCGATGAAGTGATAGGCTCTGCTCCTGGAGTTAAGTCTATTGTGAATTCTATTTCCCGATCAGGTGGTAAACCTGGAAGATCGTCGGAAAATATATCCACAAACTCTGATATGACTCTTAGGTAACCTGACTCCCCTTCTACAGATAATACCCTAAGAGTTGGCTGAACACCTTGCTCTACAGCTCCCCGAAGAAACTCAAACTCTGAATGTCCAGGTGGTCTAAATATAACCTTTCCAAGCCGACAATCAAGAGTTGCATGATACTGACTTAACCAGTCCATACCAAGTACAACATCATAATCAGGCATAGAAAAGATCAGAATTTAGGCTCGCATCTCTCTTCCACAGACTACTACCGAACATGATCTACAGATATCACTAACCGGTATAATTCCACCTCCCGTAAGAATTCTCTTAGTCTTCGGAAGGGGTGCAGTAGCTACTCTATGGATGGCTATGAAGCTAGCAGCTATGAATGAATGCGATGCTCCAAAATCAAATAATGCTACAGCAGGTAATGAAGCTACTAAAATAGTACCTGCTATAACTTCTCCAGCAGTAGCATCCTCCTGAACAGCCAATACAAAGGCCTGACCTCGTCCCTGAGCTGGACCCCTCTGCTGACGAGCCTGCTGGAATAGTGCTGCCTGTGGTGGCAATGGTGGTCTCTGCTGATATCCTCCTAGAGCTGGTGGTCTGACTCCTCCAACTCCCGTTTGCTGTGCTCCCACTGCTGGATGATCTGGCCTTGGTGTAGGCAAAGCTAGTCTTGGTGCTCCCTCTCTGCGTTTAGAGCAGTCCCTGGATAGATGCTGGTTGGATCCACAAACCAGGCATAGTCCCAATTTGCGTCTGCACTCCTTTTTAATGTGACCTAACTTGCCGCCGAAATAACAAGTAGGTAGGGTTCTTGGTGCTGCTCTCTGAGGTAGATTCTTCTGGAGTCGCTTTACAGAATCCTCCTGTGATGCCTTGGATGGTACTGAGGTAAATGGCCGCTTCAGACTTGACTCCCTCCTGGTGACGCGCTCCATGCGTCGTGCTGCGGCAAGGACGTCGGTGTACGATGTAGGTGCAATAGATCCGATCAACCTCTGAAGCTCGAACCTGAGTTCGTCAAAGAACTTCTCCGCCTTCTCTTCTTCGGTAGGAATTAAAGAAGGGGCAAAGCGACTCAGGCGAATGAATTCGGCATTGTACTCCTCCACCGACATATTGCCTTGGATAAGGCGGTTGAACTTGTCTTGGAGTTCTGACCGAGCAACAGCTGGGATATACATCTCTTGGAAGAGTCTGGAGAACTCCTCCCAAGTGACTCGGTCATGTCCAAGCCTCCTCTCTTCGGCTAGCCACCAATGGTGCGCATTGTCCGTCAGTTGCATCTGGACAACAGTCATCCATCTCTCTCGCGGAAGTTCAGCTGCTTCCAACTGATGTTGTGTGTTTGTGAGCCACTCGTGCACTTCAGTTGGTCCTTCCTTGCCCGAAAAGGTACGGGGCTTGAGTTGACGGAAATCAGTGATAGATCCCGTCGCTGGTCGCCTAGCTTACGGGTTCGCCTGCTCCAATGCGTTTACTAGGCTGGTTCTCAGGTACTCTGCCTCCTGACGCTGCGCCTACTGTTGAACTTGCTGTTGGGCTTGCATCATGGCGTAAAACATCTGGAACATCTGCTGCCCGTCCATTGCTTGCCCTGGTGGAAAGATAGGCATCTGTGGAGTGAACTATGGCAGAGGTGGGATGTCGTCGTGCCTGAACCTTGAGTTATGCTGTTCAACTTGACCACTTTGAGAAGATTGCCCTCTGTTCTCTGGTGTAACTCCATCTCCATAGGTAACCACAGCATCTTGTGGTATACTCAAAGGAATTTTATCTCCAATTCTTGGATCTATTTTTCTGCATCCAAAATAAACTTTATGAGAACGTTCAGTAGAATCAAAGCAGGATGCAAATCAAGAACTTAATTCGAATTCGATATAGGGTTCAAAAACGATTCAACCAATGGATGAGATCCTATAACCTATCCTATCCTTTTACAGGCTTGTTCGATCCCTAAGTTGAAACCAAACAATTTTTGTCGTAGACCTGCATGGGCCACCACAAAAACCATGTCACGCCCCAGTCCCAAAATACCAAGGGACTAGACACGTGGCAATGGCCAGCAGTACGCACCGATAAATAACCCAATTTAATGGATCCATCGGGGCATACTTAAGCTGTAATATAGGTCTACAACAACAAGTCAAAACTAATCTCATCCACACACAAAATAATAAGAACAACAGCAAATAAGGAAAGTACATCAATGTCCAGTCTCAGCAAAGTATTTCGGGGAACAACCCGATAAAATTCTAAAATACTGGTTCATCAGACCAGAACAAAGGAGTCCAAAATAAATTGTCTGATGAGTACAAATAACATAAACTCAAGAAAAGTCTTCAGCCATCACCTCTGCTTCTAAGTTTGGTTCAGCTTCAGCAACAGCTTCTGGTACAGCTTCAGCTCATGTCCCGTAAACCTCGGGATAATGCTCTTCTGCTAAACCTGGGGACATCATCCGGATCCAAGTCCTCAGGGGACATAGCAAGGTACAAATAATACAAGCAAAAATAAATGTAGTGTAATAGTAAATGAAATAAGCAGGGTAACTACATAACCATCTATGTGAAAATGCAACTGAGAGCATCACTAGTACTCAGGCTGAGACCGCTACAAGCTCTGTGTCGGGGAGCCGGTAGCAGTAATAACAAGTAATGGGTCTAGCTCTGCTCGAGAGTCTACAACCTCATATAGTAGATATATATAGAACAGCCTGTAGCCTGTGTGTCTCTCCCCACCTAATGTAACTACACGTCTCATGTCCATAACGTCTCATGTCCATGTCACGTGAGATCATAGCTAATGCAACAAGTCATAATCTAAGAATATAATGTCTATATCCATCATGTATCCTACACAGAATCACCTTAAATATCTCAGAAAGATTCTGTCATATGTATGGTGTCAAGTGTCCTGGGTTATAATGTACTTGATAAAACAAGTACGAGAATGTAAAGGGTCACGCATGTCCATCTCTAAATGACGTACCCAACTCCGCATACGGGGTTGGCACCCGACTATTAATCGGATGCTAAGTATGTCATACGGTCCTAGGTTTAAGCATGTTCAACAATGTAAATAAGCAAGGAAATAAAACAACAATACTACACAATTTGGCAAGGTACACTTGCCTGGGGTTGGAATACCAGTAACGGTCCCTGTATCCGTGGGTTCCGTAAATACTCCTCTAAAAGCTTAAATGAACATTACCAACAGTCTCAGAAAATATAAAATAGCTAGAAATGCCTGTCCTTAAGTCCAATTTGGACACAAGGGCAAAAATGACATTTCCTAGTCAAAGCGGGGTCCACATGTGGGCCGCTTTGCACCGAAAACCGGGTCAGGGTCAAAGGTCTCCAAATTCGTCTAACTTAGTGTCAATAAGTCAGGAACGATGATACGAACCCAACGGAACTTCCAGAATTGGATTTCGATGAGCCGTTCTCAAAATCGCCCGTCAAGTGGAGCCTGTGGGGCCCACGATACGCTATTTTGTCAACGTTCTCAGAATCGAACCAAACTTGGCTCACAGGACCAACGTATTGCTACGAGTCCAATGGCGCAAGTTTTGTCTCGATCCGACGTGTATACACTAAGTTACAGTAAGATACAGAAAAGTCGGATACGGGGCGTTGTCCGTGGATACGCACTGATTTCGGTGTGCACGCACATCCGAATTAGCTTCTGCGAAATCTCGCACGTCCTTATCAACGATGCGCACATATCGGTGAAGACCGCACATGACAAAGTTGTCCCGTTTGGCGGGGCGTACTCAGTTCCGGGGTGAAACAGGGCGTTAGTTTTCCTGTTTTTGGATCGCGGTTCGCGATCACCACAGGTCGCGATGCACCGAGCGGTTTGCATGGACACCGAGGGGGTCATACAGGCTACGCGATACAACCGACGGAATAGAAATCGGGGCTGCGAGGAGAAAGTTACGAGTACCTGAACAGGGCTCAAAAATCTAATTCACACGTGTCTGAATCGTGTATTCCGCGTCCTGGACGTGTCCTGGCTAGGGCACGGTTCTGCGTCGTGTCCGAGTTATCGGAGGCTTGCTGGACGGCTGAGGGTTCGCCGAAGGTTGGTCTGGGGTTCGTGTGGAGGCGGCGCCGGTTCTGGAGTGGTCGGCGACTGGTCTGGGCGGCCGGATCGGGTCTGGAGGGCGGTGGAAATTGCTGGAGTCGGGTTCGGCGGAAACTCGACCGGAGGCGGCGCCGATTTTATTTTAATATTGGTTTAATTAAATAAATCAACGATTTTTAATGCTTTAAAAATCCATCCGGGATCCAATAAATTTTTGAAAAATTACCCTATGTCCGGTTTTAAATTTTATACTAGAAAATATAATTTTCATCACATTTTAATATTATTTAATATTTTTTTAAAAATTCCTTTTAAATCAGATTACCTTAATTTATTTGTTTAAAAATTACAGAAAAATGCTAATTAAATTCAGAAAATTAAATTCTAAAAATTCTAAAATTTTCAGGTGATTACAGTACGAGCCTGGAGTTGCGCTCGTACAAGACGATGTTGTCAAACACCAAAGTTATCATCGAAACGACCAAATTGCAGCGGAAGTCAAGTACTGTGTACCAAGCACACATAAGAGTAATACGCAGTGAAGCTCTCGATAGAGTCCAAATGAAATACCACGAAGGCGATGCCACAAAGGCGATGTAATACTCTTGCTCTTTTCTCTAGCCCACAAAGGTACTTACAGTTCATACATCATGTCTCGTATATCCAAGCAACGCCACTACACCTGCGTACCAGAAATAATGCCCACAAACGTGGGTCAGTACACAGTCGTACTGGTGAGCGGGATAACCCACTCGTCTAAGCCGACACTAAGTAAAATAGTGAATGCAAACAGTTATATGGTGATCTTTCTAGTTGAATCCTAGATTCATTTCATGGCATAGGGATGACATGTTAAGGAAAGTTGTAAAGCAGTTTAAGCATGCAAGCATTCAACTCAAGCCAAACGACAAGAAATATATAACCAACTCGAAGGAAACTAGCATGCAAACCGTCCTACTCAAGCCCAAGCAACACGATAACATATCGAACCATCAACCAAGCCTCAATATCCATCCTCAACCAAAACTTATAATCCAATCTCAAAGTGCACACTCTTGCCGAGACAAGGTGGCCGCGCCTACACGAAGCATAAACCAACCAAAGTAAAGCAAACCAACTCTTGTCTATATGAAGTCACTGGCCAAGCCATAAAGGACATTGATCGGACTAATCAATAGGCAGTCCTACCCGATACCAGCAATGGGCAGCTACTCCTTTCTGGTTCGTATCGAACTACCGGCACCGCGCCTGTAGAAGCATGAAAAATACGCTGCAGAGTTATATGCAGTATTTAAGTGCTGTGTGGCGTAAGACTTGACTTCAGAGCCATCGACATACAACAGAGCTTCATCGCTAGTACAGCGTAAAATATAAGCTCTAGGACAACCCGCGTAATGCAGTATTTCCAGGCTGTATCGACGTAAAAAGGTTATTACATCGCCACTTTGGCGTAAAACCTACTCGCTTTTAATGCGGTAGAAAGTTGTACGGGGAACGCTTCGTATTCCTCGAATGAACCTGTCAGATCATGCAGTGAACCTGACTCCTGACAAAGAGTACTGCACAACTATCCAGACGACGGCTGTAATGATGGTGCAGCACAGAGACCCAGACCGTCGTTTAGTGACATTTCCTTGATACAAATTGCTTTTACGCGTTCAAGGGAATACGCTGCCTAATTTTATACAGGCAGATGTGAGCTTTTTACGCCCAGCAGAAGAAAAAACGAACCGCCACGTCAAAAGTTGCTCTTCGTACAGAGCTCGAGGCACGTCTCTGCAGTTAATGTGCGGGATGGGGGCAGATCTCTGCATTTAATGCACGAGATTTGGTTTTATTTTCAAAGACTGGTGAGCCATAATTACGGCTAATACGTTCACATCATCACCTTTGCATATTACGCCATCAGGCTATTTTCAGCTACAGGAGCACGCTGTACGCTATCTCCTTAAAATACGCCAACCGGGCTATTTTCAACTATAAGGAGTACGCCGTATGCTATCTCCTCGGAATACGCCAACTCAGGCTATATTTGTATTGGTGCATGATAAGGCTATTTGGTCCAGAATACGCTCAAGACTTCAATCAATGAAGGAGGATCGGCTATCTTTTACGCTAGTTACCTATCCATGCAGCATCAGGCTTCTACGCCTACAAGGCTTCTATGCTTACTTGGCTTCCATGCCGACTCGACAACTACTTGGCTTCTACGCCAACTTGACTACTATTTGGCTTCTACGCCATGGTGACAGTTATTGGCTTCTACGCCAACCTTTTCTACGCAAGGGACAGCTACCTACGTGGCTTGCATGCCGTGATCCTCGCAGCGGTTATACGCATTACCTCATTATGGAACACGCATCACACGCAGATTCAGAAGATCATTTATACCTGGGTGGCAGTTATTATAACCGCCGCATAAAAAGTGTCACACTCTCCACTGTCCGGCTTCTACGTCGACTGGACGGTTACTGTCACTAAAATCCTATAAATAGAGACCTCTATTGACAGAGGTCCAAGGTCGAAGAATTAAGGTCGCAAACTCCAGGGTCGAAGGTCGGAAATTGATTTTTGAGAGAGAAGAATCCAGAGCACAGACATAGAGTAGTGATCGACAATTTTGGCATCGAGCATCCACTCCCCTTTACAATCTTTAAAGCTTCTCCATCTTCTATAGCACTTCTTCATCATCGTGTGGTCCAAGGGACAAAGTGATCGACTGTAGATCAGACTCATATAGCAATATTTATCCAGATTAAAATTTGTACTTGATATCCTCGTATAGGATTAATTGTACTTCTTGTTTGTAAACCAAAGAGAGGGTTTCATATAAACCTTGTTTCATTCCTTTCGTTTATTATCAAACACAAGATGGCGACTCTGCTGGGGACCTCTTTCTCATCTGACGAGAAAATAATTGCTCAACACGATGCAGTGTCAGTAGGATCAATAAAGAAGACCTTGGTCGTCCAGTTCGACCAATCTGCCTACGAAGATATGCTTCGAGCAGAGGGTAGCTCTCACTCTCTTTCTGTCCAACAGGAAATTGCGTAAGGTCTGGATGCCCTGGACATCCCCTACCATTCCTGCCAACTCTCTGGTTTCTCCGACCAACAAGGTTGTAGCTTCGCAACCTCCGCGCCCCGCACGTAAAACTCTGTCTCCTGTTTGTGACGTGACAGACAAAGCTTCTGGTGATGCCTCAGTGCTAGTCCAGAAGTCTACTCCGCGCTCTGCGCGTAAAACCTTGTCTCCTGTCTGTGACGTGGCAGACAAAGCTTCTGGTGATGCCTCAGTGCTAGTCCAGAAGTCTGCTTCGCGCTCTGCGCGTAAAACTCTGTCTCCCGTCTGTGACGTGGTAGACAAAGCTTCTGGTGATGCCTCAGTGCTAATCTAGAAGTCTACTCCGCGCTCTGTACGTAAAATTCTGTCTCCCGTCTGTGACGCGACAGACAAAATTTCTGATAATGCCTCAGCGCCAAATCAGAAATTCCAAACGCGCTCTGCACGTAAAGATGCATCTTCCCTCCGTGGAAAAGCAGATGGTCCCTGCAATCTACGCAAGGGAAAACAAGTGGCAGAATTCTCAACTTCTCGGCTTTTACGCCAGCAAGAGAAGAATCTGCCCGCTCTCCAGATTACGCGAGAAGCTGATGGCCGATTGAGGGCTTCCTCAGTTTTACGCCAGCCTGAGTAGAGTTCCAAATTACGCCAGTTTAAGCCCCTCAGCGTAAAGAAGGCCCGGTTTGCGGAGAGACACGCTCCTCGGGGATCATCTGCTACTCATATGGCTAACCTGCTGTATACGGGTGGCAGGGAAAAAGTTATGGTTCCCAATATCCGTATTCCAACTGATGTAAATAAGAGGAACAAGCCATCTTCCTCTTTTTCTTCAGTTAATCCTCCTGACTTGCATGAATATCTGATCCAGAAACGCAAAGACAGGAGTCATAACCAGGATTCAGTTCCCCTAACTATCAAGCGTGGGGAGATCATGTGGGAAGATGCATCAACATCTAATATCGTCATGACATATTATCACGCCCCAGTCCCAAATACGTAGGACTAGGAACACGTAAGCATGCCAGCCGCATGGATATGGCAACTCCAATATATGGAAACCATAACCCATACGTACGCTGTAATATGAATATAAACTCACATGTGGTATATATAATGTCACAAGTCACAGATATGCTAATCTCATCCACACAATAAGTCATAGAAAAGAAATACTAAGCTAGAATAAGGAGTTTGAAATATCCAGAAAATAATAGTCGGGTGGAGACAAATCCACTACCAATGACTATAACCAAAACTAAAATGAGAGAGGAGTATAAGGTCTCCAATATAAAATAATGTGAAGACAGAAGTGCATCAGCTAAAAGAATCCATCGCTAGATAATCAACGATGCTCAGAAAGTAAGACCTCCTCGGCAGAAAGGAATGCGTCAGGTCCAGGCCCGTACTCCTGCAAATACTCAAGAGCAGATACACCTAGCAGAGGACCAGGTCCTCAGAGGGACGTAACAAGATACAAAAAATATGAGCCAACTTGAATACAGTAAACATGCATATAATTTGAAAATAAATAAGTACGCTATACAAGACAATCTATATGAATGCAAATAAGAACAACTTTTCGACGTATGGGCAAGGGTAGGCTACTCGATCTACCTCACAACTCACACACACGTCAATGGACATCAGAAATTGACATACCGCGGGGGTAGCGACCAGCGCGACACACGCCCGTAGTGCGAGCTATATACTACGGTTTACCAGAGTGGTTAAAAGCCCATACGCCTAATAATTGTCCTCTATGATACTAAGTGTCAAGTGTGTGTCAATATATCTAATATATAGTAATGACTGAAAAGAACTACACATACAATAAATAAACAGAAATGTAATAAATATACAAAAATATACTAGGCATGCAAAATACTGTAAACAATTTAGCAAGGTATCTTGCCTGGTAAGAAAGCTGCAAGGTGTACTATCCAGAAGTCAAACGCACAGGATCAAAAGCTATGGCCGCAGAACAATGTCTCTGGATACTGAAATAAACATCACCAACATTTCCGGAATCAGCAAAATAGCTAAAAAGCATATCCCTTTCGTCCAATTTGGACACAGGGGCAAAACGGTAATTTCGGACAAAAGTGGGGTCCACGTGTGGCCCACTTTGCACCGAAAAGCGTGCCGAGGGTAACAGTCTCTAAATGGGACAAACTATAGGTCAAACAACTCTAAATATCAATACGAACCCAACGGTATGTCCAAATGTGAATTTCGATGAGCCGAACACAATTTTGTCTAAAAAGTCAACTGTAGGACCCGCCAATTGGCGATTTGGTCAACCGTCTCATAATTGTGTAAAAATTGGGTCACGGGATCAGCACATTACCACGAGTCCAGTGGCACAAGTTTCGTCGTAATCTGACAAGCGTGCACAAAATACGTACGAGTTCCACAAAAGTTGCGATACGGGGTGTGTCCGCGGATACGGCCTGATTCTGGTGCGCACACGCGTCCAGATCAGTTCCCATAAATTTTTGCATATCCGGTTACACTGCATGCACCGCTCGGTACACTTGGTGCACGGCGGGGCGGTCCCGTTTGGCGGGGCGCGCTCCGTTTCACAACTTTTACAATTCTGGAAAAAGTGGGTTCGCACGGTTTTGTGACAAATTTAATTCTGTCCACAGCAGCTAATAATCTAGGGTTATTTAATAGAAAATAAACTAGGTCAAGTGTTCTACACATATCAAAAAGAATCATCGAATTCGGATCTCTGTGGTGGGAGATACGAACTCGGCAACATGGGTGGTCACCGCAGTTTTCTGCGATCCCAGAATTCGGTCTGCTCGTGCCAACATGGGCGCTATTTTTCGTCTAGGGGTACACGTTTTTCGAGGTTGGCTATAATACAAATATGGAAGAGGGTTAAGGGGTGAGCATACCGGTGAAGACGGAACGACGTTTGGTTGAGCGAGTCGACGGGAAACAACTCCGGAGTGAAGGTGTCTCGTGTGGGAATCTGCAGTGCGCGAGGTCGGAGTCGTCGGGATGGTTTGGACGGCTTGGCGGGTTCTCTGGCTGCGGCGGCAGCTCTAGATGAGAAGAGGGGGTCTGGATATTTTAGGTTAAGGTTTTATGAAATAATATATATATATATATATTTATATATATATATTAGATAAGAAGAGAGAAAAGAATAGGAGATGTGGAGCGGCCAATGGGGCCGGGTCTGTGGAGTTAGCAAGTTTGCCACAGTTGCTGAAGAGGGCGGGTCCTAGCAAGTCACTAAGGGCTGAAGGGAGGCGGGTCTTAGCAAGTCACTAAGGGCTGAAGGATGCTCCCTGGGAGCAATTACTAAAGGAGGGAGCAAGTAGCATTGTGTTATTATTATTATTATTATTATTATTATTAGTAATTCTTATTTAATAATTCTTTTTCTTTCTTTTCTTTTCCTTTCTAAATATATATATACATATATATATATATATATATATATATATATATATATATATATATTTGTGTATACATATATATATTATATATATACTCATAAGAAAATTCATGGATTAGAATAATGCACACCATTAGGCTAGCAACTGCTTAAAGGGGTCTCCTACATGAAATAAATTCCGAAAAATTCCTGATGGTCCCATAAATCCTCTAAGTGTCCGAACACCTAAAATAAAAATTATTAAAAATCTATTTCTCCTATTTAGCCCCTAATTACTACAATTTAATTAATAATTAATAAATAAAGGGTATATACGATTTTTAGGAAGGAGATTTTACATTCTACCCAACTTACAAAAATTTCGTCCTCGAAATTGACACTAACCCATATTCATAATGATAACTATAACTATTACACTACATTGGTATCTAGTAGGACTCCTGAAACTCATGGTCTGCCATTCTAACACTTTCGCATCTATTGTCCATCCACTATTTTATCATCCTCTAACTCGTCTACACTACCCAACTTACAAGATTCTACTAGTAGTCACATTCTTTGAAGCTATTGTCTAGGTTTGTAAGGTAAATACATTTATTGGGTCGAGAATCTTGGGATACCTGTCTAGAATCTCATAACTATGACTTTTCCCATAACCGTCAAGTATCATAGTCTAATACTGCCACGCCACCTGACCAGTATGGCTGCAAGTAATTCAACTACTCTACCAAAATCGTCTGACGGCAACTGTCGCTACCTCGCCGGCGATTTGTCATAGTCATCAGTTCGTAACAAGTGCCTTCAACTCTTTCCTAGGCATAGTCTAAGTTTTTAGGGAAACACTTAAGGTCTTGACTAACTATTAGGGGTATGATCTAGCTCAACTGATCTAACAATTTCTACTATGCTACATGGTGCTACTTAAGGGTTAAACTAATAAAGAATACAAATATTGCTATAGTGCATATACATATATTAAGAACTCATCCTTAGCTATCAAGCATTACTAACACATTTATGTTTAACTAACAAAATAGGGGTGAGGTTGATATGAATCAAACAATTCATAATGGCACGAAAGATACGACTATGATAGGAAGAGTTAAGCACGAGATAAGAAACGAATATAAAAGGAGAAGATGAGTCACCCCAAGGGGGCGAGATAAGGATAGGGGAAGAATACTACTACTGCTACTCACGTCATCCATTAGCATCGCGTGTATGCCACCTGGGTAAAATATACCTACATCCTCATAACTGCTAAACTACCATATATATAATTCTACAGCTATTTGTACATCTAAGATCTTGTGTCACAATGGGGTCATGAGTATGCAAAGGTAATTATAACTAAAAGGTCGTACCTGTATCTACGGCTTCCTGTGTCTGCTCTCCCATACTCGTCATAATGAGTGCTTGGCCTTGTCTTTGGTTGATTAACTGGGGTCTAGTCCACTCCATTTGTGCAGACTGTAGAAGCAGTGGTGGGTCACTTTGGTCTTCTATACTTGAGGGTGTATGCGGTATTCCTGATTCTAATGCCATAGACCTCTGGTTCTGCTGAGGACATCTTCGGGTTTGTGACTTGATCCACATATCATGCACAGCCCCAATCGACAATGACAGTCTCTATGAATATGACCTATCTTACCATAAAAGTGACAAGTACGGGGGTCCATGGTTGGATATGGTGCAGCACTATCTGGTTGCTGGCGTGTCAAAGGGTGTCTAATGGGTCCTCCTTGCTGTGTCTTTACTGGTCCTTGGTGACTTCTCTGTTGAATTCCGTTTCCTTTGCTGATGGCCTCCTGGATCCTGGCCTCTGTCAATAACTCGGCATAAGAGATCCGGGACTGTGAGCTAGTATAGTGCTGGAGCTCCTGAGTCAGCCCGCGGTAAAACCTCTTAGCCTTCTCCAAGTCATTAGGTATTAGGACTGTGCCATACTTACTGAGACGACTAAACTCTGCGTCATACTCATCAACCGTCTTGTCCCCTTGCTCTAGATGGAGGAATTGATCGTACAATGTGTCCCTTACAGTATCCGGGAAGTACTTCCTCTCAAAGCATTCCAAGAATTGTTTCCAAGTCTGACGCGTACCCAACTGGCGCTCCATTGATTCCCACCAGTGATGCGCGTTGCCTTCTAACTGAGTCCTCACGCCTATCATCCATAGGTCAGTAGGTAGTTGTGATGCCTCTAACAACTTTTTGGTATTGGCAATCCAGTTCGTGGTCTCCTCTGGACTCTCATTGCCCTTATATGGCTTAGGGCCCATCTGCACAAAGTCCTTGACTGAACCGACCCGAGCTTGTGGTACTGAAGCTAGTGCCTGGGTTGGTACAGGGGCTAGTGCAGCCATTCTCTCAAGTGCTGCCAGAAATTCTAGCCTCTGCTCTGCTGTTTGCTGCCTTTGTTCTTGCATTATCATCTGGAAGAATTGGAACAGCTGCGCTTGGCCATCTTGCGGTGCTAGTGGAGCTGGAAAAGTTCCATTAGGTATCATGGAAGGAGTTGATGGAATTTGATTGTTAGTCAGTCCATCCGGTCCGGGAAGAAGAGGTGTCGTTGGGGTCACTCCTTGTGGTTGGTCGTCGTCCCCTGGAGACGTGTTGTCCCCGGTGGCGGTATGCCCGTTATGCAAATTCATCTCTCTGCAAGAGATGGACGAAGGATTAAGAAGAGTACATGAATCAAGCAGGATGCAAGAACTTAAGTAGGACATGTTGGAAGGAAGGTAAGTTATAGTCAAGTGTGGATGAGATCTAAAATTCTAATCCTAGGTGCAGGCCCGCTCGGTACAGTGACGTAACCGAAATGGCTAACTCGACCTGCATGGGCCACCACAAAAATATGTCACGCCCCAGTCCCAAATACGTAGGACTAGGAACACGTAAGCATGCCAGCCACATGAATATGGCAACTCCAATATATGGAAACCATAACCCATACGTACGCTGTAATATGAATATAAACTCACATGTGGTATATATAATGTCACAAGTCACAGATATGCTAATCTCATCCACACAACAAGTCATAGAAAAGAAATACTAAGCTAGAATAAGGAGTTTGAAATATCCAAAAAATAATAGTCGGGTGGAGACAAATCCACTACCAATGACTATAACCAAAACTAAAATGAGAGAGGAGTATAAGGTCTCCAATATAAAATAATATGAAGACAGAAGTGCATCAGCTAAAAGAATCCATCGCTAGATAATCAACGACGCTCAGAAGGTAAGACCTCCTCGGCAGAAAGGAATGCGTCAGGTCCAGGCCCGTACTCCTGCAAATACTCAAGAGCAGATACACCTGGCAGAGGACCAGGTCCTCAGAGGGACGTAACAAGATACAGAAAATACGAGCCAACTTGAATACAGTAAACATGCATATAATTTGAAAATAAATAAGTATGCTGTACAAGACAATCTATATGAATGCAAATGAGGACAACTTTTCGACGTATGGGCAAGGGTAGGCTACTCGATCTACCTCACAACTCACACACACGTCAATGGACATCAGAAATCGATATACCGCGGGGGTAGCGACCAGCGAGACTCCAGAAATTGACATACCGCGAGGGTAGCGACCAGCGTGACACACGCCCGTAGTGCGAGCTATATACTACGGTTTACCAGAGTGGTTAAAAGCCCATACGCCTAATAATTGTCCTCTATGATACTAAGTGTCAAGTGTATGTCAACATATCTAATATATAGTAATGACTGAAAGAAACTACACATGCAATAAATAAACAGAAATACAATAAATATACAGAAATATACTAGGCATGCAAAATACTGTAAACAATTTGGCAAGGTATCTTGCCTGGTAAGAAAGCTGCAAGGTGTACTATCCAAAAGTCAAACGCACAGGATCAAAAGCTATGGCCGCAGAATAATGTCTCCGGATGCTGAAATAAATATCACCAATATTTCCGAAATGAGAAAAATAGCTAAAAAGCACATCCCTTTCATCCAATATGGACACAGGGGCAAAACGGTAATTTTGGGCAAAAGTGGGGTCCACGTGTGGCCCACTTTCCACCGAAAAGTGTGTCGAGGGTAACAGTCTCTAAATGGGACAAACTATAGGTCAAATAACTCTAAATGTCAATACGAACCCAACGGTATGTCCAAATGTGGATTCCGATGAGCCGAACACAATTTTGTCCAAAAAGTCAACTATGGGACCTGCCAATTGGCGATTTGGTCAACCGTCTCATAATTGCGTGAAAATTGGGTCACGGGATCAGCGCATTACCACGAGTCCAGTGGCACAAGTTTCGTCGTAATCTGACAAGCATGCACAAAATACGTGTGAGTTCCACAAAAGTTGCGATACGGGATGTGTCCGCGGATACGGCCTGATTCCGGTTCGCACACGCGTCCGAATCAGTTCCCATAAATTTTTGTGTGTCCGTTTACGCTGCATGCACCGCTCGGTACACTTGGTACACGGCAGGACGGTCCCGTTTGGCGGGGCGCGCTCCGTTTCACAACTTTTAGAATTCTGGAAAAAGTGGGTTCGCGCAGTTTTGTGACAAATTTAATTCTGTCCACAGCAGCTAATAATCTAGGGTTATTTAACAGAAAATAAACTAGGTCAAGTGTTCTACACATATCAAAAAGAATCATCGAATTTGGATCTCTGTGGTGGGAGATAGGAACTCGGCAACATGGGTGGTCACCGCAGTTTTCTGCGATCCCAGAATTCGGTCTGCTCGCGCCAACATGGGCACTGTTTTTCGCCTAGGGGTACACGTTTTTCGAGGTTGGCTATAATACAAATATGGAAGAGGGTTAAGGGGTGAGCATACCGGTGAAGACGAAATGGCGTTTGGTTGAGCGAGTCGACGGAAAACAACTCCGGAGCGAAGGTGTCTCGTGTGGGAATCTACAGTGTGCGAGGTCGGAGTCGTCGGGATGGTTTGGACGGCTTGGCGGGGTTCTCTGGCTGCGGCGGCAGCTCTAGATGAGAAGAGGGGGTCTGGATATTTTAGGTTAGGGTTTTATGAAATAATATATATATATATATATATATATATATATATATATATATATATATATATATATTTATATATATATATTAGATAAGAAGAGAGAAAAGAATAGGAGATGTGGAGCGGCCAATGGGGTCGGGTCTGTGGAGTTAGCAAGTTTGCCACAGTTGCTGAAGAGGGCGGGTCCTAGCAAGTCACTAAGGGCTGAAGGGAGGCGGGTCTTAGCAAGTCACTAAGGGCTGAAGGATGCTCCCTAGGAGCAATTACTAAAGGAGGGAGCAATTAGCATTGTGTTGTTATTATTATTATTATTAGTAATTCTTATTTAATAATTCTTTTTCTTTCTTTTTTTTTCCTTTCTAAATATATATATATATATATACATATATATATATATATTTGTGTATACATATATATATTATATATATACTCATAAGAAAATTCATGGATTAGAATAATGCACGCCATTAGGCTAGCAACTGCTTAAGGGGTCTCCTACATGAAATAAATTTCGAAAAATTCCTGATGGTCCCATAAATCCTCTAAGTGCCCGAACACCTAAAATAAAAATTATTAAAAATCTATTTCTCCTATTTAGCCCCTAATTACTATAATTTAATTAATAATTAATAAATAAAGGGTATATACGATTTTTAGGAAGGGGGTTTTACACATATGGGCCACATGAAGATTCTGTCTTTATTGTTCCTCCAACTCGCAACGACCAGCATCCAATAGTCTTCGGTCGCATGCGGAGCAGACCGATTGTACAAGAAGAATTTCGCAAGTCTGAGGGTGGCAAAATGCAAATCCACAGATATAGCCCACAGGCTTTAAAGATTATACAAAGCATGGGTTATGATTTGAAGTTGAAACAAGGCCTCAACAACGGGAAAGACAGACGAACACCGTTGCATGGTAATCCTTAATGTCAACAAACTCGTTTTGGGTTGGGGTATACTGCATCTCTTGCAAACTCCAAACCTTCAGAGTCTAATCTTGTACAACCAGAGGCACGTCCTTCTAAATCAGCTTCTGTGGACAAATGCCACGACATGTCTGGGGGTAGCCTACCTCGAGAAAACAGGGCAGCATCCAAAGCTGGGGGTAGAATTTGCTCTGAGTCCGAAGATGATGCAACGATGACGATCTTCCTGGAAGACCGTAAAACTCAGGCATCGGGAGCCCAAAGACCAAAAGGGACTTTCTCTTTCAATAAAGATAACATCATTAAAATCTTCAATATGTTGATGAAGGAACACAAACTTCGGCTACCCAACATCAGATATCCTGAGAGGGCTGGCAAAGTTGATGACCCAGATTATTGTCTCTTTCATCGGTACATTCATCACCCCACAAGGGCATGCTATGTACTGAAAAGGAGAATCCAGAAGTTGATCGACACCAAAGTCATCACTTTGCATCTGTAAACGAGGGGACGATCACTGCAAATTGATTTCACTTTAATGTAATAATTTGCTCCCTCAAGAAGATACCGGATGATTTGTCCCTAAAGTTTTCCCAGTGGATTCTTCAGGACTATCCTTAATCAGGAAAATCACTCCACAGTGAATTTTTTGGACATGAGTTCACATCCATATTACCTCTGAACTATTGTCCAAATATTTTTTTATTTCCCCAGTTGAGTTTGTCATGTTCATATTACCTCTGAACAAACCTTCCTGATATGGCTATCGATTATCATGTTCATATTATCTCTGATATCGGTTGTCATCTCAAACTTAGCACCCGTACTTAACTCTAAGTACGTCAGTGGTGTTAGGTCCACAAAAACTGCCATGTTCATATTACCTCTGAGCAGATGTATACCTCCACCCCCAGTGGAGTCACAATTTAAAGGTTTGTCATGTTCATATTACCTCTGAACAAACTTTTCGAGTTTTCGACTATCGATTACTATGTCCATATTACCTCTGATATCGGTTGTCATCTCAAACTTAGCACCCGTACTTAACTCTAAGTACGCCAGTGGTGTTAGGTCCACAAAAACTACCATGTTCATATTACCTCTGAGCAGATATATACCTCCACCCCCAGTGGAGTCTCAACTCAAAGGTTTGTCATGTTCATATTACCTCTGAACAAACTTTTCGAGTTTTCGACTATCGATTATCATGTCCATATTACCTCTTATATCGGTTGTCATCTCAAACTTAGCACCCGTACTTAATTCTAAGTACGCCAGTGGTGTTAGGTCCACAAAAACTGCTACGTCCATATTACCTTTGGCAGGGCTTGTCCCAAACCTATTATTTGCACTCTCGTGCGCAACAAATGATAGGTCCACCAAATATCCCCCAGTGGGATTCCTCAATAAGTACGGTATCGTACTACGTCCATATTACCTCTAGTACAATATCCGAAGTTCGTACAAACAATCATAAAGAAATGGAGGGCTCTTATATGATTGCAAATCGCGCTTACAGATTAGCCAAGTCTAATAGAAATTTGGCAATGGCTATTATCAACTGCAAATTCCCGAAGAAATACTACTTGATCTCCTTTGTTTAACGGAGTATGACGAAGATCTTATTCTGACGATACCATGCACAAAGGTTAGCTGGATCATATTCTATTAGGTTCATGTGACCCCCGAATAGATATCCTTAACTAATTTGTAAACATATCATGTTAATGATACCTCTGATAGTGTTTAGTATATAAATTTAGTTAGATTATATTCTTTCAGGTTCATGTTAACTCTAAATAGATTTACATTCAGCAAAACCTTAACGAAAGAATGTCATGTTAATGATACCTCTGATATCACTTTCACCTTAGCCTATCACATTCTAAAATGATGGGCCCACAAAGTCAGAAAATGTGTCTTTATTATCTCCGAGAAATTACAGAAGAAGAAAAATAGTACATCATTGGCGAGGAGCAGTCAAATCACGGATCTGCTGCGCCAGTACGGCCATCTTTTCGTTCCTGGAGCTCAAAACTGTAGCGCGAGCCCGCTCCAACCTTGCCTCCTCATTGTTCAAGGCAGACATTTCAGACCAATGACGTACAAAATTTGCGTGGATGACACCCACACGTGCCAGGTTCTACTGAGATGCCTCCCTTCGGTCATTCAACACATCTTGAGCTGCCGACAAAGAGAGAACCTTCTCTTTGGCCTTAGCGAGTTTGCCTTCCAATTGGCGGACCCTCGCTGCCTCTTCCTCATATTCGGCCTCGCACTTGGCCAGCTGGGGAATGACATACTCCAATGCGGCATGCTCCTCATTCATCTCTTTCTGCTGAGCCTCGATGGACTTACTCAGAGTTTCCATCTCCCCAACAAGCCTCACAGTCAAAGAGTCATATTCAGCCTGGACCAGGTCATCAATGTTGCCTTGGGATAATTGCAAATAATTATTAATGGGTTGTTCCAAACCATTAACTATCTACTCCAGTGTATCAGCTCTCCCAGCGTCTTTGAAATCTCTGATCGACGCTATCACAAATTGGGAGGACCTCCTCAGAGCCTCGAAACCTAGATTCTTCTCCAACACCATTGATATCAGCATTTTCAAAGTGGTATAGAAAATACTAGTATACTGCTCAATCAGTATGGCAAAATCAGATTGGGTGCTGGGAGTGGCTGCAATATCGACGAACCCCCTTCCAGGAACGACTGCAGAGGGTGTCGTCACAGTCGTCACTTCAGTAGAGGGCGCGACAAAGGTAGAGGCACCGACAACGGCCAAAGTGGCTGGCGTACTCAAAGGAGGCATAGTCGTAATGTCAGGCTCATCCTCCTCTCGAGATATCGGAACCATTTTGGGCGAGCCAGCACCCAAAAATGTTTTTTCTTCAAAGTCGGGCACCTCCGTGTCATCGACAAGAGCTGAAACAAAGCCAAAAGTTGCGTCGACGCTGCCCTCCCCGTAGATGTCTTCCCCTGAAAAGAAGATAAAAGAAAGTTAATATCAACATGATGTTAATTTTTCTAAAAGAGGCATAAAGACGACATTTACCCATGGCCGATGGTATATATGGCGCGTCTGCAGCCAGTACATCTAAATCATTTCTTAATGATGCTAAACGAGCTGTCATACCTGGAGAAGGGGGTGTGCCAACTGACACTGGCAGGTATTCTTCTAGGTCTTCACCGAGATTCACTCGAGGCTCATTGGGTAGAATCTCGCTGGGTATACTTACAGACGCGGCAGGGATTTCTCCCGTTACTGGTCTGGATAAAGATATTCTTATTTGGCTTGGCCCCGAAGGCGATCTCGTACCACTACCTGAAGCGGTAGCAGCGACAGCAGCCTCGAGCAAAGATTCTCCGGTACTGCCAGCCAGAATTGTGGAGGTTCCCTCTCTAATAAGCGAAGGACCTCTAGTCAAAGAATCATCTCCAACAGGAGAAACAGCAGGCTCACACCGAGGAGCCTCATGGCCGGAAGTCCTGACAGGACCACTAACAGTCTTTTTTTTCTTGCGAGGGGAAGTCTCCTTCAGAACATGAGCCCTTCGCTTACCAGGGATAACCAGAGGCTCTGCAGGCGGAGGTATTTTACCTCTAGGTACTGTCAGCAAAAACTCATCTGGATTGACAGAGTTTTCATCCTCGTCAGAGAAAATTGATGGGACTTCCTCTTTCCCAGCGGACTTATGTGAAGGCATCCTAAAACTTCCACGCATATCAAAATTGCGATGGAAGGTATTGATGGCCACATAAAACTGGGCGTACGAATGGAGGATGCGCAACTCCATGGAGAGAGAAGTCGCGGACACAGTAAAGGCCGCTCCGGTATAACCCATTATGAAGTACCGCCATCTTCTCGCTCCGTCAATAAGTCCACCTCTGGACTTGAAGCTGGTGATGGCATTTTTCACGTGCAATTGGTCATACCCAAACTGCCTGGCGAACCGACTAGGCAGGTAGGGCTCCAAGAAGCATTGGTCTTCACTTATGTACAATAAATGGGAAGGTCTAATACAGACCAACCAATAAAAAGCTTCAGGAGAAAGAACGGTCTTCCCTTTACTTGAGTCCTGAAGCCTGCTCCCCTGTTGATTGAGATGTACAGTGGAGACGATACAGAAGAGCTTCCAGCTATAAGCAAAATTTAATGCCCGCCGACAGTCTACGACGGTGGTCACGTTCCAGGTAGAATTCTTGTAATTCAACAAGAAATTATTCTCCGAACTACTGGCAGAGCCGGGAGACATCACTCTAGGGTTATGAAGAATTAGCCATCCCATCAAATACAGGAACGATAATTCTATCTTGGGAAAGCTGTCACGCCGTGTTTCATCGGCAAGCAGCCCATCAGTAATGGCCCTCAGGCCAGCTTGTATCCGGCATACCATGGCAGGGAGCAAGCCCAGTCTTGCCCCAAATACCAAACATACTGCAGGCCATAAGGTGTTACGGTAAATGAGATCCGAAGATGCAATACCAGGTACCACCAAACGACGTATCCATACAGAGAGGAAGCCAACCAGTTGAGCTTCCCTTGACAGAGGCCTGCGGTAATGCCTCAAATAACTGTAGGCTTTAGTGCCTGCAGGATAATTCCCTACCCCTTCGTCGAGAACTTGATCTGAAGCCCCAGCGTCTTCAATAAGGTCATCGACTACTTGAGCATTAAGCACGCTCAGAAGGCTCAAAGGCCTATCCCTGCTATCCACAACTTTGTCTGGCTTAGCATCTCTAGCCTTATGGAAGAAGAGGTAGGACGCCCATTTGTTGGTATGAGCCAAATTAGAGGGCTCATTATAGAAGACGGTGCACGCTAAATAGTGGCTCATTAGCTTTTGGTACACTGCCACCACCCGAGGGTTTGTATCCCCAGCTTCCGGTTTGTGGGAACATACTCTTCATAAGGAGTATCCCCCCATTGGCAGTCTTGAAATCTCTGCCATTTCGTGAAGGGCCAATCCCAACTCCCCCAGTGGAGTGGCAAAAGTCCCAGCGAGCGAGATATATCGCTCCATCAAAGCCAAAAATTGGTTGGGGTTGAGAGGTAACCCAACACTGGTAGCACTCACAGCAGCGTACAGACCAATGCTTTTCAGCTCCGTCTGAAAATGCTTCAGGGCCCAGGCAGCTAAACGAGCCCATCGAAGATTTGTAGGGGTAAGCCACCCATTGGTCCTCCGTGCCCCATGAAGTTATTGCAGAAAGTCGGTAATTGGACTGGTTGGAGCAATGAAGTGTCTTCACTCGGGACACTGCCCGGAAATAATCCCCTGAACGGCATGACCGGGCCGGAAGGGCGGCTTACAAATAACCCTTGGTCTGATCCCTTCTGATAAAATATCTTCCCCGGCTGGCCGTGAAGATTAGGGGTCAGGGTCCACGACATCCTCCTGGGATGCGTGACATAGAAGAATACCGAGATAGGATAATCCCTCAGCATCTTGGGCAGAAACATTACCATGCCCCAGGCAGTAAAAATCCAATTTTTCTTCTTGGGCTTCTTTTGGGATTGTTTATCAATCATATCCCTGAAGAGGAAAGATGGTTTTATGTATTTTGTCCCGTCTATATACGTCAGGGGCTCTCCATTGATCATGCTCAAC
This sequence comes from Iris macrosiphon, assembly GCA_036927795.1. Lineage (NCBI taxonomy): Eukaryota > Viridiplantae > Streptophyta > Magnoliopsida > Asparagales > Iridaceae > Iris > Iris macrosiphon. The sequence goes on along the minus strand of JAYESA010000020.1, from coordinate 53,765,608 downwards.
AGCATTCGCTCTCCTTGAGACGATATCAGGATTCCCCTTCCTTCAGGATACTGGGGTCCGGAAATAGAAAATGTCACATGGAACAAATCCTCCAGGTAATTGGAGTTCACCATCCCAGCAGCAGAACCCATCACCTCAGTCAACGGAGGTATCTGCAAGTTAACTACAAAGTGCAAGAAAAATATGTCAGTTTCTATACTAGACCTCAAGTTTTTATGCTGGAATCTCATTCCGAGGCATAAAATTCAAGATTGGCAGTATACACAAAAATCTGACAGTCTGTATTTTATGCCAGACTGCCAAAGTTTGAGTTATTACGCCAGAATTTTCATCCAGAGCGTAACACCCAAAATTTGTAGTAAACGCCAAATTTCGACAGTCAAAGCTTTTACGCCAGACTGCGAAAATATGGAGTTTTTACGCTGACACATTAGGAATGTGGGCGTAAAAGATAAAACATCTCTGTGCATCATCTTCCTCGAAGAGGCTCTCAGCACAGAAGATGACCTAGCGCGTTCACATACAACGTGTGCGAAAGGTTTTCTTCATTTTTGTCATCCCAAAAGCTTTACCTATAACGCCCGGTGCACAGCTTGATGGTGGGATACTTTGTTCCGGGCGAGGTTCGCTCTGCCCGATGGGAGTCGCTCTTGCTTGAGCAGAGGAGCGAGAAGAGGAGGCAGCTTTCTTCCCCTTAGCAGTCGAAGATTGTTTTGGTGCCATTGCTAAAAACTCAGAGTGCTCAGAGAAGAAACGAAGAAGAGCTCTCAAAGAGACGAAGGTTTTTCTTTCGCAAAAGACAGATGAACATTTTTCTCTCTGAAGACCTTGGGGTACTTATAGAGTTCAGATAAACTCTTCGAATCCCTAACCAAATCCGATATTTAATATTCGGTTATGATTGGGGACCACGTCAGCCTATTATTCAGGGAAGGCGGACAGTCAGCGAATTCAAAAAGTTTTTAGTGCAGAGCAGATTCGTAATTTTACGCCAAGGAGCTTTTTACGCTCGGGAAGCTACAAATCTACGGTTTTATGCTCAGAGGCTATAAGTCTATGGTTTTACGCCTGGATGCTTTTACGCTCGGTAGCTTTTACGCTCGAGAGGCTACAAACCTACGACTTCACGCCCAGAGGCTACAAATCTATGATTTCACGCTCAGAAGCTTTTTACGCTCAGAGGCGACAAATCTACGACTTCACGCTCGGAAGTTTTCTTTTCAGAGGCTATAAATCTACAGTTTTACGCCCGGATGCTCTTATGCTCAGCAGCTTTTACGCTCGAGAGGCTACAAACTTACGATTTTATGCTCATCTACACTACGGATCTATGACTTTTTGCATATCTTAAAATACGCATGCCAGAGTATGCGTATATCTGAACAAATCTCTAGACGGTCAATTGCAAGGGTTTACGCAGGAGATGCTCCTTCTTGGCCTTAAAACATCCCAAGTACCCAAAGCATACAGAGTTCAGCATAAAAAGTGACACTTCTTCTTGGGTCGATTGGAAGTTCATCCAAAATCCAGTCTGAATATTTTCTCTACAGTTCAAGATGGCGACTCAGTTTTGACAGCCATTTCTCGCCCTATTTTAAGGGATTTTCGGGAAATCACTCTTGAAAATGATGGTCTGAATAAGAACTCTGCTTATCAGAGAAGTGACAGTTCAGAATTCTACGCAATTCCTCGTTCAAAATAGCAGGACAGTTTGAATATTCGACTTAAAATGCTAAGCAGCTTCTTACGCATTTCTATTTACGCTTAAAAGACGGGACGAGACCAGATATTCTTGTTATCAGAGTCGGCGTAAAGTTATTCAGACGTGTCGAAGCTACACATATTCAGACTTCATCACAGCAAAAAAAATATGGCAAATCATCAGAAGCGGAAAAGAAGACAACTTTATTAATCATGATCACATATGATGGAAATCCATTCTACAAGAGTTTTTCATCTTCATGATTACATATGATGGAAATCCTTGTTCTACCAAGGGTTTTTTATTTTCATTTAAGGATCACACCAAGAGTCTATTCTATCAGGTTCTCGTATTGGTGGAGATCTTTATCCGTCTTCTTCAGCAGTTAGTCGGTTTTCGCGGCCGATTAACAAAAAAATGATTAATGGCGAGAGGATACACAACTGGGCTTGTTTAAATTATTCAAGAGCCCATCCTCCATACGCCATGACAGATTGAGTTGAGGTATCAGACCCAACTCAATACTGGAAGACAGGGCTAGTTTGTCTGCCCTTGTCCACCAACGACGGGAGAAAATACAACTTGCAAGCTGTATGGTCGAATGCGACCCTTCCTCTCTCCTGGACGAATCGCCATATGAAGTTGCTGATTATCCCGAGCAAAGGAAGCTATGATATCCTTCCATGATCCATCGTTGCAGAGGATATTTTCTCAAAGATGCCTTCTTTTTTGGCTCCTTACATGCTGGAAGAACATGATCTTCTTCTTCCTCAAGTCGACCCGACGAACTCCGGTAATCATCTCTGTGTGGTGAAGGAAATATGAAAAGAACAGGTTAACTCATCAGCCTTTATATAGGCAAAGAAGAACACGTCGAATCCCAACAAAGATCCCAAAAATCCGTCGAGAAGTCAGCCTCGAGGAAAGGGTCAGACTTGACCGTTTCATGCTTCATTCAAAGTATTTCAAATTACGAGGAATTTGAAAACTTTGAAGGGGGTCTTGTAGAAGCATAAAAAATATGCTGCAGAGTTATACACAGTATTTAAGTGCTGTGTGGCGTAAGACTTGACTTCAGAGCCATCGGCGTACAACAGAGCTTCATCGCTAGTACAGCATAAAATATAAGCTCCAGGATAACCCGCGTAATGCAGTATTTTTAGGCTGCATCGGCGTAAAAAGGTTATTATATCACCACTTCGGCGTAAAACCTACTCGCTTTTAATGTGGTGGGAAGTTGTACGGGGAATGCTTCATATTCCTCGAATGAACCTGTCAGATCATGCAGTGAACCTGACTCCTGACAAAGAGTACTGCACAACTATCCAGACGACGGCTGTAATGATGGTGCGGCACAGAGACCCAGACCGTCGTTTAGTGACATTTCCTTAATACAAATTGCTTTTACGCGTTCAAAGGAATACGCTACCTAGTTTTATACAGGCAGATATGAGCTTTTTACTCTCAGCAGAAGACAAAATGAACCGCCACATCAAAAGCTGCTCTTCGTACAGAGCTCGAGGCACGTCTTTGCAGTTAATGCGCGGGATGGGGGCAGATCTCTATATTTAATGCACGAGATTTGGTTCTATTTTCAAAGACTGGTGAGCCATAATTACGGCTAATACGTCCACATTATCACCTTTGCACATTACGCCATCAGGCTATTTTCAGCTACAGGAGCACGCTATACGCTATCTCCTTGAAATATGCCAACCGGGCTATTTTCAGCTATAAGGAGTACGCCGTATGCTATCTCCTCGGAATACGCCAACTCGGACTATATTTGTATGGGTGCGTGATAAGGCTATTTGGTCCAGAATATGCTCAGGACTTTAATCAAGGAAGGAGGATCGGCTATCTTTTACGCTAGCTACCTATCCATGCAGCATCAGGCTTCTACGCCTACAAGGCTTCTACGCCTACTTGGCTTCCATGCCGACTCGACAACTACTTGGCTTCTACGCCAACTTGACAAATATTTGGCTTCTACGCCATGGTGACAGTTATTGGCTTCTACACCAACCTTTTCTACGCAAGGGACAGCTACCTACGTGGCTTGCATACCGTGATCCTCGCAGCGGTTATACACGTTACCTCATCATGGGACATGCGTCACATGCAGATTCAGAAGATCATTTATACGTGGGTGGCAGTTATTATAACCGCCGCGTAAAAAGTGCCACACTCTCCACTGTCCGGCTTCTACGCTGTCACGCCCCAGTCCCAAAAATATGTAGGACTAGGACACGTAAGCTTGCCAGCCGCATGGATATGGCAACCCCAATATATGGAAACCAAATCCACACGTACGCTGTAATATGAATATCAAATCCACAAGTGGTATAAACATATGTCACAAGTCACAGGGTATAATCTAGATCTCATCCACGAAAATCAAATATGAATAAAATAACCAATGTCTATGAAACTAGATCTCAATAAGAAGTATCTAAGGATGATAGTTGGATGGAAATAAATCCACTACCAACTCAAATGGAAAAGTAAATACAATATGAGTACAACTCAATCAAACAATATAAGTACCAGCTATCAACCACGGCTCGAAGAGAGACATCCACGAAGCATCTATAACCATCCAACTCTGCTCTCCTGCAAATACACAAGAACAGGTACACCTGGCAGCGGACCAGGTCCTCAGAGGGACATAACAAGATACTTAAACACATGCCAATAAAGTACTGAAATAAATATCCAAAGGGGTCGCCTAACCGTCTAAAGTGAATGCAGTTAAGAACAACTTTCCCCACAAGTGAGCTATCTGGCTGAAAACTGGGATTTGGCATGGTTCTCTTTTGAAGATCCAGGGGCCCAAAGGCACGTCGTCTTTTGAACGGCGGAGGCCCGCTAATGTACATATATATATATGGGTCATCACCGTCCGTATCTTCAGTGGAGAATCCGGGTGCACAGGAAAAAGTGTAAAGGAGCTCAAATGCGGTACTTGTTATTCTCCCCATCCCATGCTCTAAGCATGTCATATCCATGACACGATAACACCTCTAATAACTGCTAAGTCTACTAGCATGCAAAGTTTCTAACAGCAGTTATTCCTAACGCACGGCCCATACGTACAGGAGGCCAGACCTGCACGCAAGTCCGTGATCTACATGAGACTCACAACTCGTGTAACAATTGTGTCACGGCCAATGAACCTAATGGTGCTACATGATAATAGGGTAGTCTCATGAACAAGGTCAATGCAATACATAAATAAAAATATATCGCGACGTCACCGTCGCGAGCATTTTATATAACAATTAAAATATATGAACTAAAGATAGAAAATAAAGATGTGTGCAACATATGGAATAAGAATAACAGTACAATGGCAAGGTATACTTGCCTGGCAAGGAAGCTGCAATGTACCAATAACCTGCTCCAAAAATTGTGCAGAATAAAGCCAACATCCTATGTACATATAATATAATGCAAATAAATCATTAGTCATTACACTAGTACACCTACAACAATATTTATACTGGACTCGGGGTACACTAGGGGTGGCACTAGTCATCTAACACGGTCAATTACGCGTTGAATTACGCGGGTATCGGGTCTTTAAGTACTGTACACAATAAGTCAGTCAACTAACACGGTCTCGCCAGTACGTTGGTGTACTCAAGGCAGATACCAACATTGTTCTTAGGGTCAACAGGGTCAAGGACAAATACGGGGCAGTCCACGGTGTCCTAGGTCATATAATCTGAATACACCTACTCCTAATTATTTATTAATATATAATTAATTACAATATACACATATACCATATATATCCATTAATTATACATATTCTAAGTTGAATAGTATGTACATACTAAAAATATATATAATTATATCAAACTAATTAATATACGCGTACGAGTACAAGTTCGTGTACGCAGTACAGGGTTCACCGACTCAGGGTCCGATATCAGCTAGCAATTATAAGAAATACGCATGTCCTAATAATATATACTCAAACACACATAGAAATAAGAAGGTGGGACAGGTTCGAACCTCGGTGTACGCGCACGGGATTGGCTGGACGACGACGAAGAGAGGTTGACGATGATGGTGAGGACGACAATGCTGATGGTGAGATGATGATGATGACGAAGATGTGAGATGGTGAGATGACGACAATGACGATGATGATGGGATGATGATGTGATAACGAAGATGCGAGGATGATAGTGGTAACGAGGATGGTGAGGTAGACGATGGTGATATGGATGAGGGTGTGATGATGATGATGCTAATGATGATAATGATAGCTGTGGTTATGGAGATGGTGATTCCGACCTGCTGACCGGAGCCCGGCCAGGGGAAGAGGAGATCCGACCATGGGGGTTGAGCAGGGAGGAAGGGTCGACGACGGGGAGGAGCTGGAGTCGACGAGGAAGATACTAGGGAGATGGCAAGGGTGGTGGTGGTGTTTACTTGATGGTGGTGGGGTTGACACTCCGGCCAAGGTCCGGCCGTGGGGAGGAGCTCAGGCCAGGGTAGTCCGGCCATGGAGGTATTCATGGAGAAGGAGATGGTTCAGGGATGACAGGGTGTTGTGCTCAGGAGGAGGACGACCTTGAGTTGGTCGGAGGTGGGGGTGATGGGTGTAGTTGCTGTTGACTCCGACCGGGATAAGGGGTCGGAGTTGTCCGTGTTGTCGGGGTGAACGGAGAAGGAGGGAGATGAACAGGAGAGTGTGGAGGAGCAGCGGCGAGGCTGATTGGAGAACTCGACGGTGGTGTTGGTGTTGGTTCATGCTGGTGATTGAGGGATGGACAGGAGGTCGAGGTCGGCTCGGGGAGGCTCGGCGTCCCGGTCTCCGGCGTGGTGTAGAGGCGGGGAAGGCTGGGGAAAATCCCGGCGAGATGGCCGGGGTTGATGAGAGCAGTCGGTGCTGGATCCGACGGGTTGGAGGATGTGATGAGGGTGGCCGGGTATTCTCAGGAGATGTACAGCGGCTTGATGTCGAGGATGGCGGGGACGAGTCGGATCCGGCATTCTACTGCTCCGGCGAGGGGTTAGGCTCCGGTCGGATTCGACAGGGAAGGGGGAGAGGGAAAAGTCGGCTAGGAAGAATGAAGTTGGTTTTAGGGTGACTTAAGAAAAGGGAAGAAAAAATTCTATTTATACACATGTGGATTTTAGGGTTTGACCTAGGTGAGTTTGACTTTGGTCAATATCTCATTGTGATAGGCCTTGGGCTTGCATGAGGGTGTTTGAGAAGGCTAGAATTTGCATTAATTAAATGCAAGGATAGAATTAATATATAGGGTAATCTGCGCGCGTTGCACATCCCGAAAAATTATGGGAAAAATTATATGAAGGGAAAAATTGAATTTCTTCATGAATTACCCAATAATGGGGACACCTTAATGCATTTTTGCATAATAGCCCCCCAACAATTGGAAAATTGCACAAAGACAAAAATTGAATTTAATTAATTAAATCGAAACGCGCACGATGTTCTAGAATTAATTAGGAGTATATGGGATTAAATCAGGCGGGACACAATTGTCAGGGGCGTAGAGGGAACAGTGTAGAGTATTAATAAAATTCAGGTCGTACAAAACGGTCAAGATTGGGTTCACGATTTCGATTGGGACGCACAAGGGTACAAAATTGGAATTTATTTATAATTAATAAATAACGTCCGCGACGTTTATTGTGCGACTAAAATATAGCATCAGGGAGCAATATTATAAGTTGCACAAGGGTCAGAATCGTAGGCGGACATGTCTAGGATGAGATCGTGAAGTTTCTAGATAGGCAATGGCTAGTGAGGTGCTTCAATTATCGCAGCACGGTAAGGTGCGCTATACGATATAATTATTGCATTATTAAATAAATGCCGTGTTCTAAATTCTAATTGGTTCAACCTAGCCCTAATTTCACTATCTAAGCTAAGTATGCCTAATTTTGGGTGAGGGGGTTTACATACGCCGACTGGACGATTACTGTCACTAAAACCCTATAAATAGAGACATCTATTGACAGAGGTCCAAGGTCGAAGAATTAAGGTCGCAAACTCCAGGGTCTAAGGTCGGAAATTAATTTTTGAGAGAGAAGAATCCAGAGCACAGACAGAGAGTGGTGATCGACGATTTTGGCATCGAGCATCCACTCCCCTTTGCAATCTTTGAAGCTTCTCCGTCTTCTACAACACTTCTTCATCATCGTGTGGTCCAAGGGACAAAGTGATCGACTGCAAATCAGACTCCTATAGCAATATTTATCCAGATTAAAATTTGTACTTGATATCCTCGTATAGGATTAATTGTACTTCTTGTTTGTAAATTAAAGAGAGAGTTTCGTATAAACCTTGTTTCATTCCTTTTATTTATTATCAAACAGCGCCCAAGATGCGTTACCCTTGTCTCCTCCATGGCCGAACAGTCCCGGTGCCCCAGAGTCCATCTCGTTCGAGGAAACGAAACCCTGTGCAATACAGGTTGTCCGTGACATGCAGACACCAAGTAGGTATGACGAGAGGATCGAACATTCTCGCCCCACCAAGCGATCCTAGACTTGTTCAACCAAATATTCAACCAAAATATTCAACCAAAGATCCATACCCATTCTTCCAACATATAGCCCAATGCACCAAATCTCAAGTTATTCCCATAGGCACAATGCCGCTTCTCAACACAGTATTTCCAAATTGGGTGCAACACCCTATGCTCAGAACAATCCCATGGCACAATGCCGTATTAGTGGCACAATGCCACAATAGTGGCACAATGCCCTCGTCGATGCAGTTGTTCGGTTTTGAACCACAACTGCTCGCTTTGCTTGACAAAGCGTCCAAGTGATACTCGTGCACGGATGCACGCTCGCTCGCCCAAATTCCCGATGTTCCAACCAACTTATTCCAACTGTCCAAGCATAATCCCAATCATTTCTCCAACTGCCCCAAATGTATAATCCAACTCTAGTTCCAACTAACCCACGCGAAAACCAATTCAAGCCATAATCCTATCTAAGCAAACGACGTACACTTTATGCACGCCTCAGTGTAGTGATTTCTAAGTTCCAGGCCAAGTGTTAAAGCCTTTATGTGTTTTCCATATTATTAGGCATGAAGGAGTAGAGGAGAAGGAAAAGAGCCCACTCACAATGTTTGATTCCGTTAAGCATCCTGTCCTGCCGATACGATCGATCCCTTGAACCCGTGGTCCGATGCAAAGCGCGATCTACTCAACTGGTATGACCATGTGAGCAGGCCGTGCTCTCCAAATCATCCGACCGATCAGACTAAGGAATACGACATTATTGCTCATATCCAGCTATCTCAGTACTATTCTGAACAAATACCTGATTTTCATCGAACTCCGCTAGCCATCTGCACATGAAACCAACTCAATGAATACTTCTTCCCAAAATCCAACAAATCAAATATAACCAGCTATTATTTTATTCAATCCGACTCAGCGTAACGCACCGTGCGGTTGTGGGGCGTTACATAATATACCACTTAAAATCAGGTTCGTCCACGAACCGTGCTGGTACTCATTCCTATCACATGCCGTTTATCCAATTCATAACTCCGCTCTACGCAACTCTCATACTCACAATCCTGACTCAGTATCTCGCTCTGCTGAACGCTCGTACAAATTTCATATTCCCACATCCTCCTTGCAGCTCAATACGAAATCCTCATATCGCTTAGTTTTGGATCATACACATATTTAAGGCGTCCCTAAAATACATGCATTTCAGCCGAGCTTTGCGATAACGAATTTGGACAAGTTACAAGGGTATCTTTATGTCCGAGGCATCGATTTGTTTTACTCCAAAGTGAACCAATCCTGATTTCCATTCCAACATATTCGCTTGAGCACTAGTCTCAAATATGATGATTTCCCACCGACTCAATCAGTTCGTGTTCCAACTCAATCCATCAAACTATTTCTGAATCCGCACTAGCAACATCTCCAAATATATCTCATGCACTGAACGATCATCTCAACTGATACTACCCCAGCTAGGCGACTTACCCAAATATAAAACTTTGCTTTTAGATTATCTCAGCCAAACACCTTTTTCTCAATCTCAATACCTCAATGGGTGAACACCTATATTGAGGTTCGTGTGATCCACGAAGATCTTGTCGCCATGCCAAAGGGATAGTGTCGCCACGATTTCAACGTGGACACACTCGCCACAATTCCTAGGTTGCGCATGGAATAGTTCTTTGCGCTGCTTCCACTGTCTCGAAGCATAGGATATCACCTTTGCCTTCCGAACGAGCACGCTTCCCAGACTAAGTTTCGATGCATCTTGTAAATCTGAGGCACATCTGTCCCTTCCAGTATTTGCAAAGATTTGATCTGAACGAGCCGCTGCTTTAACTTCACGAGCTAGTTTCACAGTCGTCAATTCATATGAATGCTATTCCCTTCCAGGGCACGATGAGTCAGAGGCGATGCCATCTACAAAATCTGCGACTCTGAATCTCATCAATTTACTAGGCTATTTCCACCATCACTCCGATCTTTCGGCTGTATCTTCAGCTGAAGGCTATCCCAAGGATCTCTCAAATCCAACACTCAGTCAGTAGGCCAATCTCCAACACACATTACTCACATCTGCCCTCGATGCATTCCCAAATGCGCCGCCGCAAGGGTCATCCTATGGGTCTACAATATTCATCTCTGATCTGGCGGGCAAGTCGCTAGGGTCTGCTGTCCGAAGCTACGCTCGATAATTATAAATCATCACGATGGATAGTTACTACAAACCATGCTATATCTCCTCTGCAAATTTGAGCCATAATCCAACCATTCCATCCGAACGAACTTCCGAATCCGAGAACTTCATGCAATACCTCTGCTGATATGTCAACCAAACATCGCTTAACCACCTAGAGTCTTATTATCTATCCAAGCCACAATTCGAGAACTGCACTCGTTGAAACCATCTTCCATCAATCCGTCATTCTGCCCTGAATCCATCAAATTTTTTGAACTGCCAAGTTCAACTTATCGCACTACCAATTGCAATGATTCTCGAAACTCAAGACTTGCTCAAATTCTTATCCGTTTGCAGTATTTCATAGTGCACGTCCAACTTGTTCAAACAGTACAGTGATTTGCTCCGACGTTGCTGTCACGCCCCAGTCCCAAAATACGTAGGACTAGGAATACGTAACACGCCAGCCGTATGCATACGAACTCCAATATATGGAAACCATATACACACGTACGCTGTACATGAATATCCAATCCACCGTGGTAATATATGTCACAACAAGTCACACGCAGTTCTATATCTCATCCACAACACAAATAATAGAATAATGGAAATCAATAACTGAATATCAAAGAAGCAGTCTCAAATAGTAATCTCAAAGTGTGATAGTCGGGTAGAAACAAATCTACTATAAATCGACTATAATAAACTACTAGAGAGAGAAGAAAATAAACTCTAATATAAGAATAAATGTCTCGAAAAGAATAGCAACTAAAATCTCTAAACAGCTGCAATGAATCACATATAATCAGAAGGTAAGATCGTCTCAGACTGATAGGAAGCGTCAGGTTCAGGTCCATACTCCTGCGGGTACTCCTGCTCACCTATATCTGGAAGGGACCAGGTCCTCAGAGGGATGTAACAAGATACAAAAAGTACATGCCAATAAAGTACTGAAAGTAAACATCCATGGGGTCGCCTAACCGTCTAAGTGAATGCAGTTAAGAACACCTTTCCCCACAAGTGAGCTATCTGGCTGAAAAACTGGGATTTGGCATGGTTCTCTATTGGAGATCCAGGGGCCTAAAAAGGCACGACGACTTTCGAACGCCGGAGGCCCGCCTGATAATAATATAATATATAATGGTCATCACCACCAGTATCTCCGGCGGAGAATCCGGGCGCACAATAGATAAAAATACAAAGGAGCTCAAATGCGATACTTGTTGTTCTCCCCACCCAATGCTCTAAGCATGTCATGTCCATGACACGATAAACCTCTAATAACCGCCAGGTCTACTAGCATGCAAAGTTTCTATTGGCAGTTATCCCTATCCGTCGTACGACCTATACGTACCAGTGGCCAGCCGAGTACGCAAGTCCGTGTCCTACATGTAACTCACACTCGTGTAAGAATAGTGTCATGGCCAATGAAACATAAATGCCTCATGAAGATGGGGTAGTCTCATAAAGTAGGTCTAATGCATATACATAAATAAAAACATAGTACGACGACACCGTCGTTGCACCCAAGTTTCCTTGGACGCGCAGTTTATATAGCAGTTAAAATAAATGAACTAAATAAACAAAAAATAAATATGCATGCCTCATATGGAATGTAAAAACAGTACAATGGCAAGGTATACTTGCCTGAAAAGAAATTTGTAAAGTGTACGCGCCCAAATGTCAAGGACACTGAACCTGGAACTAAGGACTCCGAACAAATGTCTCCGGATGCTGAAATAAACATCACCAACATTTCCGGAATGAGCAAAATAGCTAAAAAGCATATTCCTTTCGTCCAATTTGGACACAGGGGCAAAACGGTAATTTCGGGTAAAAGTGGGGTCCACGTATGGCCCACTTTGCACCGAAAAGCGTGCCAAGGATAACAGTCTCTAAATGGGACAAACTATAGGTCAAACAACTCTAGATGTCAATACGAACCCAACGGTATGTCCAAATGTGGATTCCGATGGGCCAAACAGAATTTTGTCCAAAAAGACAACTGTGGGGCCCGCCAATTGGCGATCTGGTCAACCGTCTCAGAAATGTGTGAAAATTGGGTCACAGGACTAGCATGTTACCACAAGTCCAGTGGCGCAAGTTTCGTCACAATCTGACAAGCGTGCACAAAATACGCGCGAGTTCCATAAAAGTTGCGACACGAAATGTGTCCGCGGATACGGCCTGATTTTGGCGCGCACACGCGTCCAAATCAGTCCTCACAAATTTTTACGTGTCCGGTTATGCTGCGTGCACCATTCGGTACACTTGGCACACGACAGGGCGGTCCCGTTTGGCGGGGCGCGCTCCGTTTTCCAACTTTTGGAAAACTGGAAAAAGTGGGTGCACACAGTTTTGTGACGAATATAATTATGTCCACAGCAACTAATAGCATAGGGTTATTTAACAGAAAATAAACTAGGTCAGGTATTCTACAGGTATCAAAAAGAATCACCGAATTTAGATCTCTGTGGTGGGAGATACGAACACGGCAATATGAGTGGTCATTCTGGAATTCTGCGATTCCAGAATTCTGTCTGCTCGCCCAACTTGGACGCTATTTTTCACCTAGGGGTACTCGTTTTCCGAGGTTAGCTATAAAACAAATATGGAAGAGGGTTAAGGGGTGATCATACCTATGAAGATGGAACAGCGTTTGGTTGAGCGAGTCGACGGAAAATCACTCCGGAGCGAAGATGCCTCGAGTGGGATTCTGCAAGGTGCGAGGTCGGAGTCGACGGGATGGTTTGATGGCTTGGTGGGGCTTCTCTGGCTGCGGTGACGGCTCTAGATGGGAAGAGGAGGTCTGGAGTTTAGGTTAGGGTTTTTGGAAAGATAATATATATATATATATATATATATATATATATATATATATATATATATATATATATAAGAAGAGAGAGGGTGGAGCGGGTTTGGCCGAATGTTTCCGCCAAGGGGTCGGGTCCCTGGCCGCTGAAGTAGGGCGGGTCACAGCAACAAAAGTTGCTTAAGGGTTGCATTGGCGGGTTGGGTGCAAAGCTAAGTTGCTGGATGGAGTCACAGCAAGAATTTTTGCTTAAGGAGTGGGAATAGTATTCTAAATAGTAGGAGTTAATTATTATTATTATTATTATTATTGTTATACTTATTATTAAATTCTTTTGCTTTCTTTTCTTTTTCTTTATAAAATATATATATACATATATATATATTTGTATATACATACATATATATATATATATATATATATATATATATATATATATATATATATATATATATATATATATATATATATATATATACTCATAAGAAATTTATAGATTAGGGTATTGCACATTGTTAGGCTAGCAACAGCTCAAGGGGTCTCCTACATGGAATAAATTCCGAAAAATTTCTGATGGTCCCATAAGTCATCTAAGTGTCCGAACACCTAACATAAAAATTATTAAAAATCTATTTCTCCTATTTAGACCTAATTACTATAATTTAATTAATAATTAATAAATAAAGGGTATATACGATTTTCTAGGAAGGGGATTTTACATTCTACCCAACTTGTAAAAATTTCGTCCTCGAAATTAAAATTAAGCCACGATAGAATGCAAGGATGGTATAAGATATAAATTCACAATGTAATTTCATACCCTGGTCTACGAATAGGTTCGGAAAACGCTTGCGCATGTCGTCCTCGCGCTCCCAAGTTGATTCTCCTGGCACGCCATGCCTCCATGCTACGCGAACCAAGAGAATAGACTGGTTCCTCAACACTTTCTCTCGACGATCAAGGATTCCCACGGGTTGCTCTTGGTAAGACAAGCTCGGCCCAATGGTGATCTCTGAATGGTCGAGAACATGACTGCTGTCTGCCACATATCGCCTGAGCTGCGACACATGGAATACGTCATGTACTCCCTCAAGTGAAGGTGGTAGCGCAAGTCGATATGCCACCTCTCCAACTCTCTCGAGCACGTCAAATGGTCCAATATACCTTGGACTCAACTTGCCGTGCCCTCTGAATCGGATGGTGCCTCTGGTCGGTGATATCCTCAAGAAGACGTGATCGCCCTCTTTGAACTCCAAGGGACGACGATGAAGGTCTGCCCACTGCTTCTGCCTGTCTTGCGCTGCTCGCAAGTGTCCCTGAATCTTCTTGACTGTCTCTACGGTGTTGACCACCAACTCGGGTCCCAAAATCTGACGTTCTCCCACGTCACTCCAACACACAGGAGACCTATATTTTTTTCCATACAATGCTTCAAACGGAGCCATCTGAATACTCGCTTGATAGCTATTGTTGTAAAAAAACTCTACAAGATGTAGGTGGTCCTCCCATGATCCTCCAAAGTCTAACATGCAAGCCCTCAACATGTCCTCCAAGGTCTGAATAGTACGCTCCGACTGCCCATCTGTCTGCGGGTGGTAAGATGTACTGAACTTCAGACGAGTACCAAGACTCTCTTGTATGCTCCTCCAAAAGTGCAATGTGAAGCGCGAATCTCTGTCCGATACAATGCTGACTGGTATACCATGTAATCTTATGATCTGCCTCATATATAAATTAGCTAAAGATTCTGTAGACTGACCCACTCTAAAAGGTATAAAATGGGCTGACTTGGTGAGTCGGTCCACTATTACCCACACTGCATCTCTCCCACTTGGACTCTTGGGAAAACCCATGACGAAGTCCATAGTGATGTGCTCCCACTTCCACTCTGGAATCGGAAGTGGTTGCAATAATCCTGCTGTCCTCTGGTGCTCCGCCTTCACTTGTTGACATACCAGACATTTAGCTACAAAGCGAGCTATCTCTCTCTTCATCCCATGCCACCAAAAGTGCTGTCGTAAGTCGCGATACATCTTGGTGCCTCCAGGATGAATAGAATAAATTGAACTATGAGCCTCTGCCATCAGCTCCTGTCTAATCTCTCCATTTGGAACATAAAGACGATCACCACATCGTAATGTCCCATCCTCATGAATGTGCAATCCGGTCTGCTCTCCGGCCTCTGTCCTTTCCTTTAGTCTCCTGAATCTGGCATCTGTAGGCAAAGCTGCCTTAATCCTCTCTACCAATGATGATTGTACTTGTAAGTTGGCTAGTGTCCCATCTGCTCTGGGTAATATCACTTCAATGCCAAGCTCTTGCAAGTCCTCCAAAAGTTCCCTCTGTGCTGTCAAGAAGTAAGCTGCTGGCTTCCGGCTTAACGCGTCTGCTCCCACGTTAGCCTTGCCTGGATGATAATGTAACTCTATCTCGAAATCTTTCATCAACTCGAGCCATCGATGTTGCCTCATATTTAACTCCTTCTGCGTGAAGACGTACTTGAGGCTTTTGTGGTCTGTATAGATCTTCACTCGTTCCCCATATAAGTAATGTCTCCATAGCTTCAGAACAAATACCACGGCTGCAAGTTCCAAGTCATGAGTCGGATAATTCTTCTCATATACTCGTAACTGCCTAGATGCATATGCAATCACCTTGCCATGCTGCATCAATACGCATCCCAAGCCTTTCCCAGATGCGTCACTGTAGATCACGTAACCTCCTGATCCTGACGGAATCGCCAATACTGGTGCTGTAGTCAGTCGCTTCTTCAACTCTTCAAAGGCTGCTTGACACTCGTCAGTCCATATAAATTCTTGATCCTTACAAGTCAAGCGAGTCATAGGTGCCGCTATCCTTGAGAAGTTTTCCACGAACCGTCGGTAATATCCCGCAAGTCCAAGGAAACTCCTCACCTCTGCTGCTGATTTAGGAACAGGCCATATCTCAACTGTTGAGATCTTCTCTGGATCAACAGAAATACCATCTACTGTAACAACATGTCCGAGAAATGAAACTCTGTCCAAGAAGAACACACATTTGCTGAGTTTAGCATATAACTGCTCTCTCCTCAAAGTCTCTAGAATAATCCGCAGGTGCTCCTCGTGCTCCTCGTGGCTCTTCGAATAGACAAGTATATCATCTATGAAGACGACCACGAACTGGTCCAAGTACTGGTGGAAGACTCGATTCATCAAGTCCATGAAGATCGCTGGAGCATTGGTCAATCCAAATGGCATGACCAAAAACTCGTAGTGCCCATATCTTGTTCTGAATGCGGTCTTCGGAATGTCCTGCTTCCGTACCTTCACTTGGTGATATCCCGATCTCAGATCTATCTTCGAGAATACCTTAGCTCCACTGAGTTGATCAAACAGGTCATCAATGCGTGGCAATGGATATTTGTTCTTCACTGTCACTGCATTCAAGGCTCTGTAGTCAATGCACATACGCACTGACCCATCCTTCTTCGGTACAAACAACACTGGTGCTCCCCAGGGTGATGCACTCGGTCGGACAAAACCTTTCTCCTCTAGCTCCTTTAACTGTGCCTTCAGCTCGTCCATCTCCTTCTTCGCCAGTCTGTAAACATGCGATGCTATAGGTGCTGCTCCGGGTGCTAGTTCAATTGAAAACTCTACGTCTCTGTCTGGGGGTAGTCCTGGCAAATCCTCTGGAAAGACGTCTAGAAATTCTGAAATAATAGGGTGATAGACAACATCGTCCATTGCGAGATGCATACCATCAAGGATTTCTGTGGATCCTCGGGCAAACTCAAGTTCAGGCTGGCCTGGTACCTTAAAAAGAATGCTTCCTCCAAAGCAATCGAAGAAAGCATGGTACTTGCTTAGCCAGTCCATTCCAAGCATAATATCAAAAGATGGCATAGGAAGGACTAAGAGTTGGACGTTCATCTCTCTGCCACGTATCACTATAGGACCCGTTCTACAAACTCGACTAACTGGTACAACTCCTCCTCCGGTAAGAATTCTAACACAACTAGATAATGGTGTAGAAGCAATGTTGTGTTTGGCAATAAAACTAGATGATATGAATGAGTGGGTGGCTCCGGTATCAAATAATGTCACCGCAGGAAAAGTAAAAGCAAGGGTAATATCTGCTATGACATCCACCTCATGATCCAGGTCATCTACCTCCAATGCAAAAGCTCGCCCGTTCCTCTGTGGTTGTCCATGTCCGGTCCTCATATACTGCTCCTCCTAAGTAGGTAGCGGTGGTCCTCTCTGAAATCCTCCTACTGCTAGGGGTCGAGGTGCTCCCGGTCCGGTCATCTGCTGGGCTGGCTTCGGTGCTGGAAGCGCTAATCTCTGAGCTGGAGGTGGAAGTGTCTGCTGCATTGGGCAGTCTCTCGCCAGGTGCTGTCCAGAGCCATATCTCATATACTGACCCAAGCGAGTCTGACAAACTCTCGAAATATGTCCGTTCCTCCCACAATAACTACAATAAGGCTTCCCCTGATTCTGGTACGGTGCTGCTCGGTGTTGCTGATGCTGTTGTGCCAAAGAACGTCTGATAGGTCCTCCCTGTTGTGTCCTGGCTGGTTTCTGCTGTATCCTTGCTGATCCTTATTATGTCCTCAGTTGACCTCCTTTTCCTCTGCTAATGGTTTCCTGAAATCTGGCCTCTGTCAGTAGTTCAGCGTAAGAGACTCGGGACTGCGAGCTTGTATAAAGTTGAAGCTCCTGGGTCAGTCCTCGATGAAATCTCTTAGCCTTAGCCAAGTCATTTGGTATCAAAGCAGCGCCATATTTGCTGAGTCGGCTAAACTCGGCATCATACTCGTCCACGGTTCGGTTCCCTTACTCTAAGTGAAGAAACTGATCATACAAGGTGTCCCTGACAGTGTCCGGGAAGTACTTTCCCTCAAAGAACTCCAAGAACTGCTCCCAAGTCTGGTAAGTATCCAACTGGCGCTCCATGGATTCCCACCAGTGATGAGCATTACCATCTAGAAGCGTCCGTACACCCATCATCCATAGGTCCGTGGGTAACTGCGATACCTCCAGTAGCTTCTGCGTGTGAGTGATCCAGCTGCTAGTCTCCTCCGGGCTCTCAGTGCCCTTGTACTTCCTTGCACCCATCTGAACAAAATCCTTTACTGATCCAACCCTAGCTCGAGGTACTGGAGCTAGTGCTTGGGCTGGTACAGTAGCATGTGCAGCCATCCTCTCCAGTGCTGCCAAAAATTCTTGTCTCTGCTCGACTGCCTGCTGCCTCTGCTCGGCTGCCTGCTGCCTCTGTTCCTGTATCATCATCTGAAAGAATTGGAATATCTGCTATTGGCCATCTTGCGGTACTGGGACAGGTGGAAGGTTCCCAATAGGTGAAGCGGGAGGATCAGATAGAACTGGGGTGTGAGTCTATCCATCTGGTCCCGGAAGCCTAGGAATCGTTGGGGTCCCTCCCTGAGTCTGCCCATTGACTCCAGAAGTGGTGTCACCATCGGCGGCAGTACATCCATTCTGCAAATCCATCTCTCTACAGTTGATGTACGAAACGATTAAAAAAAGTACAGGAATCAAACAGGATGCAAGTATTAAATAGGAAGGATGAATTTCAATCAAGCGTGGATGAGATCCTTATACTCTATTCCTATACGCAGGCTTGTTCGGTACAGTTACGTAACCATGACAATATATTCTTGACCTGCATGGGCCACCACAAAAATATGTCACGCCCCAGTCCCAAAATACGTAGGACTAGGAATACGTAACACGCCAGCCGTATGTATACGAACTCCAATATATGAAAACCATATACACACGTACGCTGTACATGAATATCCAATCCACCGTGGTAATATATGTCATAATAAGTCACACGCAGTTCTATATCTCATCCACAGCACAAATAATAGAATAATGGAAATCAATAACTGAATATCAAAGAAGCAGTCTCAAATAGTAATCTCAAAGTGTGATAGTCGGGTGGAAACAAATCCACTGCAAATCGACTATAATAAACTACTAGAGAGAAGAGAATAAACTCTAATATAAGAATAAATATCTCGAAAAGAATAGCAACTAAAATCTCTAAACAGCTGCAATGAATCACATATAATCAGAAGGTAAGATCGTCTCAGACTGATAGGAAGCGTCAGGTCCAGGTCCATACTCCTGCGGCTACTCCTGCTCACCTATATCTGGAAGGGACCAGGTCCTCAGAGGGACATAACAAGATACAAAAAGCACATGCCAATAAAGTACTGAAAGTAAACATCCATGGGGTCGCCTAACCGTCTAAGTGAATGCAGTTAAGAACACCTTTCCCCACAAGTGAGCTATCTGGCTGAAAAACTGGGATTTGGCATGGTTCTCTATTGGAGATCCAGGGGCCTAAAAAGGCACGACGACTTTCGAACGCCGGAGGCCCGCCTGATAATAATATAATATATAGTGGTCATCACCACCCGTATCTCCGGCGGAGAATCCGGGCGCACAATAGATAAAGGTGCAAAGGAGCTCAAATGCGGTACTTGTTGTTCTCCCCACCCAATGCTCTAAGCATGTCATGTCCATGACACGATAAACCTCTAATAACCGCCAGATCTACTAGCATGCAAAGTTTCTATTGGCAGTTATCCCTATCCGTCGCACGACCTATACGTACCAGTGGCCAGCCGAGTACGCAAGTCCGTGTCCTACATGTGACTCACACTCGTGTAAGAATAGTGTCATGGCCAATGAAACATAAATGCCTCATGAAGATGGGGTAGTCTCATAAAATAGGTCTAATGCATATACATAAATAAAAATATAGTACGACGACACCGTCGTTGCACCCAAGTTTCCTTGGATGCGCAGTTTATATAGCAGTTAAAATAAATGAACTAAATAAACAGAAAATAAATATGCATGCCTCATATGGAATGTAAAAACAATACAATGGCAAGGTATACTTGCCTGGCAAAAAATCTGTAAAGTGTACGCGCCCAAATGTCAAGGACACTGAACCTGGAACTAAGGACTCCGATCAAACGTCTCCGGATGCTGAAATAAACATCACCAACGTTTCCGGAATGAGCAAAATAGCTAAAAAGCACATCCCTTTCGTCCAATTTGGATACAGGGGCAAAACGGTAATTTCGGCTAAAAGTGGGGTCCACGTGTGGCCCACTTTGCACCGAAAAGCGTGCCAAGAGTAACAGTCTCTAAATGGGACAAACTATAGGTCAAACAACTCTAGATGTCAATACGAACCCAACGGTACGTCCAAATGTGGATTCCGATGGGCCAAACAGAATTTTGTCCAAAAAGTCAACTGTGGGGCCCGCCAATTGGCGATCTGGTCAACCGTCTCAGAAATGCGTGAAAATTGGGTCACAGGACCAGCACATTACCACAAGTCCAGTGGCATAAGTTTCGTCGCAATCTGACAAGCGTGCACAAAATACGCACGAGTTCCATAAAAGTTGCGACACGAAATGTGTCCGCGGATACGGCCTGATTTCGGCACACACACGCGTCCAAATCAGTCCCCACAAATTTTCACGTGTCCGGTTATGCTGCGTGCACCATTCGGTACACTTGGCACACGACGGGGCGGTCCCGTTTGGCGAGGCGCGCTCCATTTTCCAACTTTTGGAAAACTGGAAAATGTGGGTGCGCGCAGTTTTGTGACGAATATAATTATGTCCACAGCAACTAATAGCATAGGATTATTTAACAGAAAATAAACTAGGTCAGGTATTCTACAGGTATCAAAAAGAATCACCGAATTCGGATCTCTGTGGTGGGAGATACGAACTCGGCAATATGGGTGGTCATTCTAGAATTCTGCGATTCCAGAATTCTGTCTGCACGCCCAACTTGGACGCTGTTTTTCACCTAGGGGTACTCGTTTTTCGAGGTTAGCTATAAAACAAATATAGAAGAGGGTTAAGGGATGATCATACCTATGAAGATGGAACAACGTTTGGTTGAGCGAGTTGACAGAAAATCACTCCGGAGCGAAGGTGCCTCGAGTGAGATTCTGCAAGGTGCGAGGTCGGAGTCGACGGGATGGTTGGATGGCTTGGTGGGGCTTCTCTGGCTGCGGTGATGGATCTAGATGGGAAGAGGAGGTCTGATGTTTAGGTTAGGGTTTTTGGAAAGATAATATATATATATATATATATATATATATATATATATATATATATATATATATATATATATATATATATATATATATATATATATATGGAGCGGGTTTGGCCGAATGTTTCCGCCAAGGGGTCGGGTCCCTGGCCGCTGAAGTGGGGCGGGTCACAGCAACAAAAGTTGCTGAAGGGTTGCATTGGCGGGTGTAAGCCCTTGATTTTTCAAAAATATTAAAATTGGGATTTTTCGCGATTTTCTGGAATTTTCTGGGAATTTTCTGTAATTAAAATCAGGCTTTCTAATTATTAAATAATTTTTTATTATTAATAAATAATATTAAAATATTATGGAAATAATATTTTTGGGTGTAAAATGGAAAACTGGACTTAGGGTAATTTTTCTGGAATTTATTGGGCCCCGGACCTATTTTTTTAAACACCTAAAACTATTATATTTTATTTATCTATTTATTTATTTATTTATTTATTCATTTAATTATTATTTAATTAAATATCCGGCCCAAACCCTCACCCGCGGCCCAAACCCTCACCCGCGGCCCAGCCCAATAACTTAACGGGTCGGGTCGGGTCCGCCGACCGAACCCGCCCGACCCGCGACCCGTTCCCCCCCTTTCCCCGCACGACCGCGCAACCGCCCCGCGTCCACCGCCGCCCCGCTCGCTCCGCCTCTCCCGGCCCACGTCCCACGACTCCGCGGCCCTCACCGCCTTGCCCGGCCTCCCCGACCTCCTCCTCCCCCTACAAAAACCCTCTCCCCGAGCCCTCCGGCCACTCCACTCCTCCTACCACCGCCCGTTCGTCCTCCGGTCACCGCCACCTCGCCAGAACTCCGCCGCGCCGTGCCTCCGCCGTGCCCGCCTTCGCAGCCGACCCCGCCGCCTCGATCCTTCCTCCTCCCCCGCTGCCTCCGGCTCCCCCGACCCAGCACAGCCCCAAGCGGCCGTCTCCGCCCGCTCCGACAACCGCCACGCCGTGCCCGCCCTCGCCGGCGCCGCCCAGCCCCCGGCCGGCCACCCCCGCAGCGGCGCCGCCCTCCTCCGGCCACCTGAAGCTGAACCCAAACCCTAACCCTAAATTTCCCAATCGGACACGGGGACACAAGACACAGTGTCCTGTGTCGTGTCGGACACGTGTCAGACCCCGATTTTCGGGTCCCCTTCAGGTGCGTGTAACTTTCGCCTCGTAGCTCCGTTTTCAATTCCGCAAATTGCGTTGTGAAGCCTGTATGACCCTCTCGGTGTCCGGATAAACTGTTTGGGGCATCGCGTCCTGTGGTGATCGCACACCGCGATCCAAAAATAGGAAAAACCAGACCCTGTTTCACCCCGGAACTGAGTACGCCCCGCCAAACGGGACGACTTGGTCGCGTACGGTTTTCACAGATACGTGCGCACCGTCGATACGGACGTGTGAGTTTTTGCGGAAGCTGATTCGGGTGTGCGTGCACACCGAAATCAACGCGTATCCGCGGACATCGCCCCGTATCCGACTTTTCTGTATTTTGCCCTAACTTCTTGTACACTCGTCAGATCGAGACAAAACTTGCGTCATCGGACTCGTAGCGATACGCTGGTCCTGTGGGTCAAGTTTGGTTCGATTCTGAGAACGTTGACGAAATCGCGTATCGTGGGCCCCACAAGCCCCGCTCGACGGGCGATTTTGTGTTCGGCTCATCGGAATCCAAATCTGGAAGTTCCGTTGGGTTCGTATCAGCGTTCCTGACCTGTTAACACTAAGTTTGGTAAATTTGGAGACCTTTGACCCGGACACGTTTTTCGGTGCAAAGCGGGCCCACCGGCGGACCCCGTTTTGACCCGAAACTGCCGTTTTTGCCCTTGTCTCCAAATCGGACCCAAGGACAGGCGTTTCTAGTTATTTGACATCTTCTGAGCGTGATGGTAATGTCTATTTCAGCTTTTGGACTCATCTCTGGAATTTTCCCCTGAGAGCCAATATTAATCGGATCCAAACAACAGGCAAGTACCTGCACTTCAAGTTTATTCTTTATATTGTGATAATTAATTCCTTGCTCTACTAGCATCATTGGATGATTACACGTAGTGTTAGAAATGTCGAATTTCATGTCTTGAATACTGGAGTTCATGTCTTGTTTTTCGTGTCGGGTGGGAGAATACTAAGGAGGCATGTAGTTTACCCTTTCCCCTGGATTGTCTAATAGCTGTTGGTACACGACTGTCCATCAGCCGGATCTCGATTATATTATCTAATAGCCGTTTATGACGGCCGGATTAGCCTTATAAACCCCTACATGCCAACTAAGTATTCTAAAAACAAACACAAGTTTCATACAGATAACTTCTGGTCATGTTATATTTCTTGCTGACTGTGTAGTTTCATTTCCTGCTCGTTTACTTCTGTTTTCTCATATTCCTGTTTATAGTTTTGACTCTGAGAATATTAACATTCCTTTATGCAATTTTCTTAACATGATATTCAATAATTAATTGTCATAAATATTTAGTTTAACCTTGTTGTGCATTGTGTACTTTGCTCCTTTCCTGACTGGATCCGTTGTTTTAGGCGATGATGAGAACCTTGCCCCCACCTATTATGGCCACTATGAGTTAGCAGGTGACACATATGAGGAGCCAGTTCCCACCCAGGAGGCTACTTCTGTGGATCAGTTAGCTGTAGCTACTTATTCATTTCCTTTCAGCACATACTCGGGTTTGTCCCCAATTTATCTTCTGGCTTGTATTAACTGTGGTTTGGTTGTCACAGATTAAATATTATGAAATCTTAGCATTCCTATTTTCTGTGATTATTCTTACATGTTCATTATTGTGGATGAGATAGATACTTATTGACCCAGAAATGACCTAGACAGCGTACTACCGCCGACACTGCGGCGTAGGCTGGACGTGCCCACGCACTCGTGCCCGAATAACCGGGTGCGGGTCGTGACACATTTTTGTGGTGGCCCATACAGGTCTACGACTAAATTGTTCGGTTTCAACTTCGGGACCGAACAGGCCTGCAATAAGAATAGGATAAGTTTAGGATCTCATCCACTTGCTTGAATCGTTCTTGACATCTATGTCGGATTTGAATTAATTCCTTGACTTGCATCCTGCCTTGATTCCTGTGCGTCTTTATCGTTTATTTTTGGATACAGAGTAAGGGATCTACCAGCAAGCGATGAGGTTCCTACAAGATCACCACGAGATGCTCTACCAGCATGACCGTGGAGAACGCGCAGACCCTTGGAGTAGCTAATGCGCGTTAGTGATTGTAGATACCGTTCCTAGTATTGTTTAGCTTGTGCCTATTGGTTCGTGACCTCAGCCCCAACCTAGAAATTTTAAAACTTGCTAATAACCTGGAATGCTTTTGTATTTGATAACTGTAGAGTTTGTAGAATCTTTTGTTATTTTGCTTAATGTAGGTTGTTTGCGAACTTAAATAGTTGGTATCTTCTTCCATCACCATCTAGCGCACTTCATTTTGCTGTACTTGACTTATGCTGCTATTTTATAGCCTAGTTTTGCAAGCTTATCCTTTATCCAGCTTGTTCATGACATATGTATTAGTGGGTCGACACACTAATACAATTGTCTACTCAGAATCAATGTATTACGGTCTGATCAACCTTAGTGCATTTTGATTCGCCCTTCGCACTACTTTGCGTGGATTGAGATATACAGTTGACTAGTATACCTGCCCTAAACATGTCTGAGCATAACTGTATTAATACGAGCATGTGAATAGGAACTACCAAGATATGATTCAAATCCACAATCGCTTGACAATTCCCACCTGAATACTTTAAAACGCCTTGACCCCGATAATTCTTTCCTATCACCCCACCCTTGAACCCTTTATTATTGATCTTCGTCTTCCCTTATTTCGGAAAGACGAAATCTCGTGCCTGGTATAAGTTAGTACATAGGTAATACTGGATATGTCACATAGTCCGATCACATACTTGAGGAATTAATTTTCGTAATTGAGGGCATATCATGATCGGCGTTGAAGTTCGAGGATTGAATGACATAGGTAACATATTAAAGGAATATTTTCTTAGAGTATATAGTCTTTTGTGATGTGGGTAAACTCTAAGTTGGGTAGCGATGCATTTGTCAACTTGAGAGGAATGTCCTTGGATCGTGACCGAGTAAGGTCAGGTTGGAAGATGCAAGCCATTATAATTTTGAAAATTTAAAGGAGTGACTAAGATGATTAGTGAATTGATATCGAGGACCCAATAGTTACATCTTAGGGTTATGATTTTGAATAATGAAGGTAAAATCATCAATTTGAATTTAGAAGATGAAATTTATAGAATTTCAGACTTGAACACGGGTGGACTACATTTAATTATTTTTTCAATTTGATGATTTGAATTACAAATTAAATGGTTGGACTAACTAGTTGGATTATTGAGGAGATGAAAAGTTGAAGCATACAGGACTCGAATTACTCCAGAAGAAATTACGATCGTGAGGTAAATTCATAAGCCCGTGCCAATCTGGAAGATGCTATGTGGACTTAATCAAAAACCTGCCTGTGGGTAACTCGAGGAAGTAATAACCATAAATCGAATTTCTGATTTGAACAGTAGTCACCTTAATCATGAAGTGGTTGCAGTGGACATGATTAGGATTTAAAATTTCGCAAGGAGATTGCGATTGAGATATGTGAAAGATTATGGCTTAATTTTAAATTTCGAGGACGAAATTTTCATAAGTTGGGTAGATTGTAAGCCCTTGATTTTTCAAAAATATTAAAATTGGGATTTTTCGCGATTTTCTGGAATTTTCTGGGAATTTTCTGTAATTAAAATCAGGCTTTCTAATTATTAAATGATTTTTTATTATTAATAAATAATATTAAAATATCATGGAAATAATATTTTTGGGTGTAAAATGGAAAACTGGACTTAGGGTAATTTTTCTGGAATTTATTGGGCCCCGGACCTATTTTTTTAAACACCTAAAACTATTATATTTTATTTATCTATTTATTTATTTATTTATTTATTTATTCATTTAATTATTATTTAATTAAATATCCGGCCCAAACCCTCACCCACGGCCCAAACCCTCACCCGCGGCCCAGCCCAATAACTTAACGGGTCGGGTCGGGTCCGCCGACCGAACCCGCCTGACCCGCGACCCGTTCCCCCCCTTTCCCCGCACGACCGCGCAACCGCCCCGCGTCCACCGCCGCCCCGCCCGCTCCGCCTCTCCCGGCCCACGCCCCACGACTCCGCGGCCCTCGCCGCCTTGCCCGGCCTCCCCGACCTCCTCCTCCCCCTACAAAAACCCTCTCCCCGAGCCCTCCGGCCACTCCACTCCTCCTACCACCGCCCGTTCGTCCTCCGGTCACCGCCACCTCGCCAGAACTCTGCCGCGCCGTGCCTCCGCCGTGCCCGCCTTCGCAGCCGACCCCGCCGCCTCGATCCTTCCTCCTCCCCCGCTGCCTCCGGCTCCCCCGACCCAGCACAGCCCCAAGCGGCCGTCCCCGCCCGCTCCTCCAGATTAAATATTATGAAATCTTAGTATTCCTATTTTCTGTGATTATTCTTACATGTTCATTATTGTGGATGAGATAGATACTTATTAACCCAGAAATGACCTAGACAGCGTACTACCGCCGACACTGCGGCGTAGGCTGGACGTGCCCACGCACTCGTGCCCGAATAACCGGGTGCGGGTCGTGACAGCGGGTTGGGTGCAAAGCTAAGTTGCTGGATGGAGTCACAGCAAGACTTTTTGCTTAAGGAGTGGGAATAGTATACTAAATAGTAGGAGTTAATTATTATTATTATTGTTATACTTATTATTAAATTCTTTTGCTTTCTTTTCTTTTCCTTTATAAAATATATATATACATATATATATATATTTGTATATACATATATATATATATATATATATATATATATATATACTCATAAGAAATTTATAGATTAGGGTATTGCACATTGTTAGGCTAGCAACAGCTCAAGGGGTCTCCTACATGGAATAAA
The DNA here is from genome assembly GCA_036927795.1 of Iris macrosiphon. Taxonomy (NCBI): domain Eukaryota; kingdom Viridiplantae; phylum Streptophyta; class Magnoliopsida; order Asparagales; family Iridaceae; genus Iris; species Iris macrosiphon. The sequence goes on along the minus strand of JAYESA010000020.1, from coordinate 53,738,277 downwards.
TTCCGAAAAATTCCTGATGGTCCCATAAGTCATCTAAGTGTCCGAACACCTAACATAAAAATTATTAAAAATCTATTTCTCCTATTTAGACCTAATTACTATAATTTAATTAATAATTAATAAATAAAGGGTATATACGATTTTCTAGGAAGGGGGTTTTATAGTTGCTCCCACGTTTAGCTATCTTCAAAAGTCTGTCCGCCATAATCTTTGCCTTCAGTTGTTGCCTCAATCCATTCACGTCTTTCCGGAGAATCCGTCTACCATCGTTGTACCATTTTGCCCCAAATTCCACTTTCGCGAAACCTGAGTCGACTTCTCGAGCAGCAATATCCAAAATCCTTCAAGTTAGTTCAAATCCATCGCATTATCCCTCCAAGCCAAGATCGTGTTTCATTTCTCAACCAACAGCTCAAATGTGTTGCCCAAAATCGTAGTCCGTGCTCGCTATCCTCCGATTCACCCATCGCTCGCTCAAGCGTATCCCAACTGTTCGTTCCTATCTCGTCCATCTCTTAAGTCCAACGATACTTTTATTTACACGAGTCCGTTCTCGATATGCTCAACTCAATATTCGTTTGCTTCATTTTTATTCTTTCCAACTCAGCCGATGTGCACCAACCAACCTATATTCCTGTTATCCGAGTCCGTTCAGGCAATTTTCATTGATGTCTAACCAAAATATTCTAATGCCTTGTTTACTACGTGGTATCCCATATACCACTCCGAATTAAGTCGCTACTCGCATTATAATTTCTTGCACTGATCCAAGATCCGTTCGAACCATCCCTTATGCGTGATCCTACCATTCCCAACTCAAGTCTGACATAAAACTCAGCCAATGCATGAACCATCCAACTCTTTCCATCAATCCCGCTATGCAACTTGTGATATGTTCCATTCTCAATGCTCCCAGCTATTCTCACCGTCTGATACTTTCGCTACACGAGCAACCCGTGCAACGATCTCTTTCAAGTAGTCCAACCCAATACCCAACTGTTCCTTATATTTGTTGTACGAGCAACTCGTGCAACACTATCCTGATATTCCTAAGCCAACTCAAACATGCTCAACCGATGCGCCATACGAGCAACTCGTGCAACGCTCTTTGTGATACACCAAGCCAAAATTTAAACTTATATCCAACACAATCGCTACACGAGCAACTCGTGCAACGATCCATTCTCATTGATGCTTCTACTCACAATATGCCGCATAACCAATCTCGTATGCCAACCAACTGATCTACTGATGCAATCAGAAACTCCATGAACGACAAGCCAAGCCAACGACAGCTCTCAACTTGTTGCACAAATGCAACAACGCCACCCAACTTGCTGCACGAATGCAACAACGCCTAACGATGCTAAGCGATCTAACAAAAACCAATAAAAGTAACACAACAAAGAACAACATACAGCCACAACCAGCAATTTATAGACTTATTGCATGAAATATCCAATGTGGCACCGAGTAGAACCAACAGCTAGACGATACGCAGAAGCTATTTAGAGTTTGTAATGAAGCGAAGGACCAAGTTCGAGGAAATGAACCAGGCGCTCTGATACCAATATGTCACACCCCAATCTCCCGCAAGCTCAATAGTCCCTGCTGAACGTGAATCACCATGTTACAGCTCTCCATATGTCATGCCCCAATCTCCCGTAAGCTCAATAGTCCCCGCTGAACGTGAATCACCACGTTACAGATCTCCCGCAGGACAATCGTTCTCTTCGGGATGTGATACCGTACGAGCCTGGAGTTGCGCTTGTACAAGGCGATATTGTAAAACACCAAAGTTATCACCGAAACGACCAAGTTGCAGCAGAAGTCAAGTGCTGTGTACCAAGCATACATCAGAGTAGTACGCATCGAAGCTCTCGATAGAGTCCAAATAAAATGCCACGAAGGCGATGCCACAAAGGCGATGTAATATTCTTGCTCTTTTCTCTAGCCCACAAAGGTACTTACAGTTCATACATCATGTCTCGTATATCCAAGCAGCGCCACTACACCTGCGTACCTGAAATAATGCCCATAAATGTGGGTCAGTACACAGCCGTACTGGTGAGCGGGGTAACCCACTCGTCTAAGCCGACACTAAGTAAAATAGTGAATGCAAACAGTTATATGGTGATCTTTCTAGTTGAATCCTAGATTTATTTCATGGCATAGGGATGACATGTTAAGGAAAGCTGTAAAGCAGTTTAAGCATGCAAGCATTCAACTCAAGCCAAACAACAAGCAATATATAATCAACTCAAAGGAAACTAGCATGCAAACCGTCCTACTCAAGCCCAAGCAACACGATAACATATCGAACCATCAACCAAGCCTCAATATCCATCCTCAACAAAAACTTACAATCCAATCTCAAAGTGCACACTATTGCCGAGGAAAGGTGGCCGCGCCTACACGAAGCACAAACCAACCAAAGTAAAGCAAACCAACTCTTATCTATATGAAGTCACTGGCCAAGCCATAAAGGATATTGATCGGACTAATCAATAGGCAGTCCTACCCGATACTAGCAATGGGCAGCTACTCCCTTCTGGTTCATATCGAACTACCGGCACCGCGCCCAAGATGCGTTACCCTTGTCTCCTCCATGGCCGAACGGTCCCGGTGCCCCGGAGTCCATCCCGTTCGAGGAAACAAAACCCTGTAGAACACAGGTTATCCGTGACATGCAGACACCAAGTAGGTATGACGAGAGGATCGAACATTCTCGCCCCACCAAGCGATCCTAGACTCGTTCAACCAAATATCCAACCAAAGATCCATAACCATTCTTCCAACATATAGCCCAAAGGCACCAAATCTCAAGTTATTCCCATAGGCACAATGCCGCTTCTCAACACAGTATTTCCAAATTGGGTGCAACACCCCATGCTCAGAACAATCCCATGGCACAATGCTGCAACAGTGGCACAATGTCCCAACAGTGGCACAATGCCCTCGTCGATGCAGTTGTTCGGTTTTGAACCACAACTGCTCGCTTTGCTTGACAAAGCGTCCAAGTGATACTCGTGGATGCACGCTCGCTCGTCCGAATTTCCGATGTTCCAACCAACTTATTCCAACTGTCCAAGCATAATCCCAATCATTTCTCCAACTGCCCCAAATGTATAATCCAACTCTAGTTCCAACTAACCCAAGCGAAAACCAATTCAAGCCACAATCCTATCCAAGCAAATGACGTACACTCTATGCACGCCTCAGTGTAGTGATTTCTAAGTTCCAGTCCAAGTGTTCAAGCCTTTATGTATTTTCCATATTATTAGGCATGAAGGAGTAGAGGAGAATGGAAAGAGCCCACTCACAATGTTTGATTCCGTTAAGCATCATGTCCTGCCGATACGGCCGATCCCTTGAACCCGTAGTCTGATGCAAAGCGCGATCTACTCAACTGGTATGACCGTGCGAGTAGATCGTGCTCTCTAAATCATCCGACCGATCGGACTAAGGAAGACAGCATTATCGCTCTAATCCAGCTATCTCAGTACTGTTCTGAACGAACACCTGATTTTCATCGAACTCTGCTAGCCATCTGTACATAAAACCAACTCAATCAATACTTCTTCCCAAAATCCAACAAATCAAATGTAACCAGCTATTATTTTATTCAATATGACTCAGCGTAATGCACCATGCGGTTGCGGGGCATTACAGATATTGACATCGACTAATGACAATTTAAACAATATCCAAGGGGCCAGCCTGCACACCACAGACAATTGTTTGAGGGTGGCTAGGTAAGCACGATCTTGGAATTCCGTCCCTCCCAATGCTCTAAATATTTTAGTTGCCTAGTTAACCCTATGGTTAGCTGGAATCGCATGGCGTAGTCACGTGCTATTTCTCTTATATGTCGTACCGTAGTACGGACACGCTAGATACGAATCCAATTTGTCTCTTGATAGTTCAATTTGGATTCATCCAGCGTGATGCAACAATTAACACAAGTCCTAGCCACACTTGGTAATTGACTAAACCATTTTGTCCATGCTGGAGGAATCATATTATATCATATGTCGAATAGCACGTAGGTACACCTCAGTATAAAATATGTAATATAATCACATAGGAACACTTAGTACGTAGAAACATGTAGCACTTAGTGAGTGTATCAGCACGGATACCAATAGTTGAGCCAAGTTACCAATTATTGGTCAATCACATGAGTTCTAGCACATAACAACATGTTAGTTAAGTCAGGCATATAGGTGGTCATAGTCACTTGGCGCATAGCCTAGTCTTGCACATAGTCGGGTCAGGCACTTAGTCGAGTCTAACACATGGTCACTTAGCTCTCATACACTCACAAAATCCAATAAAATACCAAACCCAAAAAATCAATAAATCATGCGTATAGGGCCGCATAGGATCGGGGACGCATATGTCAAGGCCGCATAAGATCAAGGCCGCATAGGTCAAGGCAAAGTCTACTCCTTGGGACAAGGGTTGAGTGACAGCCAATAAATTTGTGTCAGAGAAGTGACTGAAGTGATGGACGTGACAAGTCATAAAGTGTGTCAGAGAAAAGACAAGCATGAAAAGATGTACAAAGTCACAAAAGTTGTACAGAGGCATGCGTCCAAAAGAAGAGACGCATGGCTCATGGTCGCATAATCTTCTGGCAACATGGACCCTGGGCGTGTGGAGTCTGGCCTTAGTGAATTCACATGCGTTCAAGGTACTATGCGTCCAACTTTAGGACGCATGCACAAAGTAGACATGCGTCCAAAAAAATAGCTGCATGTTCAAGGGGCACATGGGCAAGGTTGCATAGAACTCCTTCGTCCCAAAACAGGAAGTTCGGCCATGAAAAAGCTCCAAGAACTCGAAAATTTTGTTTCCTCCATAAATTTTTTATTTTAACTCCAAATCAAGTGAACCAAAAGCCAAAAAGTCTAAAATGCAATGCTCCATCATCTAAAAAAATTAGTTTTCTAAAATACCTTATTTTAATAGATTAAAACCAAGAAAAATTTATAGAACCCATGAAAATCCTTAACTAAAAAATGTAGATCTACTCACATCCACCCATTAAAACCGAAAACTCCAAACAATAGTGTTTAGAAGTATAATGTACACATATTAGACTAATAAAATGCAAGGAAGAAACAAGACTCAAAATTAAAGAGGTTTCTCCATATCATGCATGGTGTAATTGCAAGTGAAGAATGAGGGAAGAGAGAGAAAGCGGTTGGGTTAAATAGCTAGGGTTTGAGGTTTAGACCATGTGTTCAACTCATGATCAAACCAACCCAAACAAATAAACCATGAACCACATTAAACCAAATAATGAGGTATAGTCTCCATATAACCTAATTAACATGCAAGCAAAAAATAATATAAGTAGAAAGTAAATACAAGCATGAGATAATATGTTCCAAATACGTATATCAAAAACGGGGAGTGATATCTCTACCCTCCTTAGAAAATTTTGTACTCGGAATTCAAACCCAAGACTAGCTAAAGAAATCAGAGCAAGCACTATACTATACTAACTACAAGCACATCTACACATGCAATCAATAATCAATCATATAATAAAGAAAAAGCGACATCACATAGCATAGGTGAACGAATCACAAGATTCGAGATACGAAGGCATATAAACAATTATACCTTCCAAGTCGAATATGTGCGGATATCGAGACCGGATATCGTTCTCGCGCTCCCATGTCGACTCTCCCGAAGGGTGATGACCCCAAGCAACTCGGACGAGATAAAGTTCGATTCTTGAGCACCTTCTCTCTTCGGTCCAAAATTAATACAGGTTGCCCCTCGTAAGACAAGTCGGTACCAACGACTAGCTCAAAATGGTCGAGGATATGACTCAAATCTGGGACATACCTATGCAACTGAGATACATAAAATATATCGTGCACCTCACGTAGTGAAGGCGAAAGGATAAGAAGATAAGCAACATCGCCTACCCGCTCGAGGATATCCAATGACCCGACGTATCGCGGACTAAGCTTCCCGCGAAACCCAAATTTAATGATTATACGGGTCGATAAAATTCGCAAGAACATGTGGTTGCCGACACAAAACTCTAAAGGCCTACGATGTTGATCTGCCCAATGACGATGTTTATCATGTGCAACCCGAAGTTGTTCTCTGATCATCTTGACAACTTCTACTGTCTGTGTGATCATTTTTGGGCCTAACATCTTTCGTTTACTAATATTATCCCATGCTAATGGTGACCTGCACTTTCTTTCATATAGTGCTTCGAAGGGGGCCATCTGAATACTCGCCTGATAAATATTATTGTACGAGAACTCGACGAGATAAAGGTAATCTTCCTAAGACCCTCCAAAATCTAAAGTACAAGCTCGTAACATATCTTCCAATGTCTGGATGGTTCTCTCTGATTATCCGTCTATTTGAGGATGGTAAGCGGTACCGAATCTCAACTTGGTGCCCAAACTCTGATGCAAGCTCTTCAAAAAATAAGAAGTGAATCGAGTGTTTCTGTAAACCCCCTCAAAATTATTTTTTAAGGTAGACTGGTTATGGTTAGAAAATTTTGGTTTAGCATCAGGTGTTTGAGGTTTAAAAATTAGACTAAGTTGACTGGTTCTTTATTTAAACCCTTGGTGTACCCTACCGTTGTTTCAATAATTGGAGCCCAACATTAGCCCTTAATTTCCAATAAATTATTGCACTCTTTACTTGACAAGCCAACCTAGGTGCTGGACTTTTCTGTCACTCACAAACACAATCTCTTGTGCTCTAATTTAATTGTACAACTTCCCGTCTCGAAATTTATTCTTTAATCCTATGTCGCGTACCTTTATCGTTGTCATCAATTTTGGGACACAAACTCAACCCGTTTAGCCGAACCAATTAAAGGGTCCAAGACTGACACCAAGCTTACCCCGTTCATGACCTTTGTCTCACTCCTAATTAAGACCCCATGTGCCCCCATTTAATTTAAGAGCACATGATATTTTATTTTAATTAAATTAAGGATACCAATTTTGACTAATCCCAATTTAACCCCAATTTAACCCAATATCCCATTCATTAAGCCCATGCAAAACACACAACACCCCCTCACCCTACACCACCACCACCACCACCATTATTTTAAGCCTTGCCGACCACCCGTTGGTCGAGCATAGACAACGTAGTCTCACGAGCACACTGCTACACCCTCGGCCAACCCTCGGCCAGCTCCACCGTAACCGTTACTGCCTCCAGCCACTCTGCCACTGTTGCCACCACTGTACCAGAGCCGCAGCATTGCCTCCACCCGCTGCTACCACTGTCATCCCCGCAACCGTGCTTCCACGAACCACCACGACCACCGCTATCTCCACCGCTGCTACCACTGCCCTCACCGCCAATACCTCCAAGAACTCCTACGGCCACCACCACCTTCAGCAGCACCCCAACCCGCGGCCATCGTTACCCGCCACCTCGACCACCGGAGCTACGACCAGCCACTCCGCCACGGTCACCCGATGCCACCACCATCGCCACATCCAGTCCATTTTGACCACCACCACCTTCACAACGAACGGCCACCGCAGCTACCATCACCACGAGCAACATCCCCTCCCCACGGCCGCGAGGAACCGCGGCTCGAAACCGTGTCCAGTAACTGAGTTCAACCTCCCCGATTCACGAAGTAATATCTCCCTCCTCGCGCAACCGATCCTTGAACCGACTCTTCGGGTATGGACCCTACTTAACCCTGTTGCAGTGTGCTTAATTAGAATATTTTAGTTTGCATTCTTTTGATAGTAATTAAAGTTCCAATTCTTGCAAATTTTTTTTTATAAAACCATGATACTTCCCGATATGGAGTTGGTCCCATCAATCCGGGCAACCTCATCGTGTACCAATTGTACCGAAAGGTGCGTATCGTCAACGTGGATGTGTGGGCTTTCGCAAAACTTGATTTGGATGTGCGTGCACATCGGAATCAACACATATCTGTCAGAAAGTACCGAATCGATGTGCTCTGACACTCGTCCTAATTTTGTGTGTGCCTGTCATTTCGCAAAGAAACTTGTGCCATCGAATTTGCAGCATTACGCTGGTCCTGTGATCCAAGTTTGGTTTGATTCTGAGAAAGTTGACGAAACGTCGTTTCGTGGGCCCCACGGTTCCATATGACGAGCGTTTTCGCGATCAACTCATCGGAATCTAGTTCTGGATATTTCGTTGGGTTCGTATCATCGTTCTGGACTCGTAGACACTAAGTTTGATGAATTTGGAGAACTTTGTCTCTAGTACGTTTTTTGGTGCAAGACGGGCCCACTTGTGGACCTCGTGTTGACTAGAAATTGCATTTTTGCCATTGTGTCCAAATTGGACGTATGTATATATTTTTCTGAGTATCTCACTCACTTTGAAACTATTGGTGATATTTGTTACAGCATCCGAAGACATCTGGTCCAGTTTTCATCTTGAGCAGCTACTTCCTTGGCGAGTTCGGGTTCGATCTTCGCCTAGCTTCAATGTAAGTGTACCTTGCCACCATGTATTTTATTTACCAGATTTCTATTTATTTATTATATGCATTATGCGCACTTTGGATCAGAATCGTTACTTCGCATTCGGGTCATAATCGGGTACAGACGTTCGTCGGTAACGCCTGGTAACGATTGATAGATGTACGCAATACCTTGATGTACACACTTAGTTACATCATAACCCTAGGATACATTCAGACACCGTCATCATGCCAGATTTCTTGTATCCTGGTACTGTCAGCATAACCAAAAACTGGGATGACTTTAGGGTCGTGATTGTTGATAGTTACTTCAGTATGACGAGACTGTTAGATAGAGGCTCAGGTTCAGCGAACACTCGTTGACCGCTTTGGAAGGAAAAGACAGTTACTAGACGTTTGGGCTCCTCTGTACGCGCTATATATATGTATATGTCCTATTTATGTAGTATTCCTGTATCCGAAGTAGTAGTATCTGTAAGCCCTTGATTTTTTCAAAAAAATATTTAATTGGGATTTTTCGCAATTTTCTGGAATTTTCTGGGAATTTTCTGTAATTAAAACCAGGGTTTTAATTATTAAATAATTTTTAATTATTAATAAATAATATTAAATTATTATGGAAATAATATTTTTGAGTGTAAAATGGAAAACTGGACTTAGGGTAATTTTTCTAGAATTTATCGGACCCCGGACCTAATTTAAAACACCTAAAAACTATTTATTTATTTATTTATTTATTTATTTATTTATTGTTTTATTTAAATTCCTTAACCCAACTGGGCCCAAGCCCAACAGGGCCCAACCCAACCCACCTATCCCAGCCCGGCCCACGGCCTAGCTGGTCGGGTCGGGTCTGCCAGACCCGAACCCGACCCGAGCCCGACCGTTTCCCCACGATCCCTCTCCCCGCGCCCCGCTCGGCCCGCAACCGCCGCTCAGCCGCATTTTCTGCCGCTCAGCCCGCGTCAGCCCGCCCCACGTCTCCCTCGCCTCCACCCTTCCCGGCCTCGCCCCCGCCACCTCGCCTCTCCTCCTACCCTATAAATAAACCCGCCTCCGGCATCCCCGACTCCACCCTAGCCCCGCCGCCGCCGTCCCTCTCCTCGCCGGCCGCCTCGCCCTCTCTCCTCCGCCTCACTTCGACACCCGCCGCCACTGCTCCGCCCGACGCCGGCAGCCCACCTCCGCCGTCCCAGCGGCCCCTCAGCCCCAGCCTCCTTCCTCCCTTCCCGCAGCCACTCCTCCGGCCGTCCCCGCCCGCTCCGGCAGCAGCAGCCGAGTGGCCGACCGCCTCCCCGAGCCACACTAGCCCGGACGACCTCCCCACCGCCGTACTGTCCGCCTGAGCGCCGCTGAGTCCAAACCCTAACCCTAACCCTAAATCCCCAAATTTTGTGTCGGCGTGTCGGACACGACACGGACACGAGAAAACCCTATTTCGAGGAGCCTCGTTCAGGTACTCATATCTTGCACCCGTATCTCCGATTTTAATTCCATAAATTGTGTTGCGAAGCCTGTATGACCCTCTCGATGCCCGGATAAATCGCTCGGGGCATCGCGTCCTGTGGCGATCGCACACCACGATCCAAAAACAGGAAAAACCAGACCCCGATTCACCTCGGAACTGAGTACGCCCCGCCAAACGGGACGACTTGGTCACGTGCGGTCTTCACAAATACGTGCGCACCGTCGATACGGACGTGTGAGATTTCGTGGAAGCTAATTCGGGTGTGCGTGCACACCGGAATCAATGCGTATCCGCGGACATCGCCCCATATCCGACTTTTCTCCAATTCGTCCTAACTTCTTGTACACTCGTCGGATCGAGACGAAACTTGCGCCATTGGACTCGTAGCGATACGCTGGTCCTGTGGGTCAAGTTTGGTTCGATTCTGAGAACGTTGATGAAATCGCGTGTCTTGGGCCCCACAGGCCCCGCTCGACGGGCGATTTTGTGATCGGCTCATCGGAATCCAAATCTGGAAGTTCCGTTGGTTCGTATCATCATTTCTGACCTGTTGACACTAAGTTTGGTGAATTTGGAGACCTTTGACCCTGACACATTTTTCGGTGCAAAGCGGGCCCACCGGCGGACCCCGTTTTGACCCAAAACTGCCGTTTTTGCCCTTGTCTTCAAATTGGACCCAAGGACAGGCGTTTCTAGCTATTTGACATCTTCTGAGCGTGATGGTAATGTTTATTTCAGCAACCGGAGCCATTTCTAGAAATTTCCCCGAGATATAAACTATAATTGGATCCAAATAACAGGCAAGTACCTGCACTTCAAGTTTAATCTTTGTATTGTGATAATTAATTCCCTGCTCTACTAGTACCCTTGATGATTACACGTAGTGTTAGAATACTAGATTTTATGTCTTGAATACTGGAGTTCATGTCTTGTTTTTCGTGTCGGGTGGGAGAATACTAGAAGGCATGTCGTTTACCCTTCCCCCTACCGTATTTAATAGATGTTGGTGCGCGACTGTACCCTCAGCCGAATCTCGATTATTCATGTTTAATAGCCGTCTATGACGGCCGAATTAGCCTTATAAATCCCTACATGCCAACTATGTATTCTAAAACAAACACAAGTTCACACAGATAGTTTCTGGATCTTGTTATAGTTCTTGCTGACTGTCGTAGTTTCATTTCCTGTCTTATTTATCCCTGTTTTCTCATATTCCTGCTTATAGCATTAACTCTGAGATATTGTGTTTCTTTTATACATATTCTCAAATGATACTCAATCTAATTATCATAAATATTTAGTTTAATCTTGTTGTGCATTGTGTACTTTGCTCCTTTCCTGACTGGATCCGTTATTTTAGGCGATGATGAGGACCTTGCCCCTACCTATTATGGCCACTATGAGTTAGCAGGTGACCCATATGAGGAGCCAGTTCTCACCCAGGAGGATACTTCTGCAGAGTAGTTAGCAGTAGCTACTTATTTATTTCCTTTCAGCATATACTCGGGTTTGTCCCCGATCTATCTTCTGGCTTTGTATTAACTATGGATCTGTGTCACAACTGGTTTTATAAAAGTTAGCATTCCTATTTCCTGTTATTTTCCTTGTCTATTTATGGTGGATGAGATAGATTTAAAATTACTTGGGAGTAAGACCTAGACAGCGTACTACCGCCGACACTGCGGCGTAGGCTGGACGTGCCCACGCACTCGTGCCCGAATATCCGGGTGCGGGTCGTGACACGTTTTTGTGGTGGCCCATGCAGGTCAACGACTAAATTGTTCGGTTTTAACTCAGGGACCGAACAGGCCTGCAATAAAGCTAGGATAAATTTATAGGATCTCATCCACTTGCTTGAATCTTTTTTGATATCTGTATCGTATTCGAACTAATTTGAACTTGCATCTTGCCTTGATTCCTGTGCGCCTCTTATTGGTTATTTTGGATACAGGGAAATGGACCCACAAGCCAGCAACGAGGCTCATGTAGAAACACCACAAACCGTTGTGGTTATCCAAGAAGACGATGTGATACCAGTCGGTGAAGGCCAATCATCACAAGGCAGTCAAGCAAGTCAGCCTGCCTCAATAATCCATCAAGATGGCGTTCCACCCTCGATGCAGCCTATTCCACCGATGCCTTCCTTCCCACTGGGACCGCCTATGGACGAACAGCAGATGTTTCGCATTTTCTACATAATGATGCAAGCCTATCAGAAGGTTCAACAAGAAACTCAGCAAAACCAAGCGGAGAACTTCATCGACAGAATTAGCTCGGAGTCACGAAAGCTAAGCCGTTCAAATGCAATTACCTTTGACGAGGACGTTCTTACTGCAGCGCGACCTGTGGAGTGCACCACAAGGATCGAGTCCAGCCGGAAGCGGCCGTATGCGTCAGCACCCGACCAAGCACAACAGAAAAAAGCTGCAAAGCGACCACAGATGAATCCAACTCAAGGACAGAACCAACAAGCTCCTACTTGTGGCTATTGTCGAAAACAAGGTCACATTTGGCAGGATTGTAGAAAGAGGCTAGGTGCCTGTCTATATTGTGGATCAGCAGTACATCAAATGAAGGACTGTCCTGCTGCTCAAAGACGCACAACTGCACAAAAGTTCCAGTTCAGGCCAGGCCCCAGCAGCGCAGCAGAGGGCACCACCTCCATAACACGGACAAGCTTACGCGATGACCATGGAGAACGTACAGACTCTTAGAGTAACTAATGCGCGTAAGTGATTCGTAGATACCGTTTTCTAGTATTATTTTAGCTTGTGCCTACTGGTTTGTGACCTCAGCCCCAACCTAGTAACTTTAAACTTGCTAATAACCTGGTATGATTTTATATTTAATAACTGTAGAGATTGTAGAGTCTTCTGTTATTTTGTTTATTGTGTGAACTTCAATGATTTGTACCTCCTTTCATCATCATCTAGCACACTTAATTTTGCCGTACTTGATTTATGCTGCTAGTCTATAGCCTAGTTTTGCAAGCTTACTCTTTATCGAGCTTGTTCATGACAAGTGTATTATTGGGGAGGCCCACAATGATACATTTCAGAATCAGTGTATTACGGTCTGATCAACCATAGTGCGCTTGATTCGCCCTTCGAATTAATACTTTACGTGGATTGAGATATAGTTGACTAGTATACTTGCCCTAGACATTTCTGAACATATCGTATCGATTACATAACTGTATTAATACGAGCATGTGAATAGGAATTACCGAGATAGGATTCAATCCACAATCGCTTGACAATTCCCACCTGAATACTTTAAAATGCCTTGACCCCGATATTTCTTTTCTATCACCCCACCCTTGAATTCTTTATTATTGATCTTCGTCTTCCCTTATTTCGGAAAGACGAAATCTCGTGCCTGGTATAAGTTAGTACATAGATAGTACTAGATATGCCACATAGGCCGATCACATACTTGAGGATTAAAATTGAGGACATATTATATGTGATATGATCGGCGTTGAAGTTCGAGGATTGAATAACATAGGTAAATATATTAAGGAATATTTTTCTTAAGGTATATAGTCTTTTGTGATGAATGGGTAAACTCTAAGTTGGGTAGCAATGTATTCGTCAACTCGAGAGGAATATCTTTTGGATCGTGACCGAGTAAGGTTAGATTGGAAGAAGCAAGCTATTATAATTTTGAAAATTTAGAGGAGTGGCTAAAATGATTAATGAATTGATATCGAGGACCCAATAAGTTGTATCTTGGATACATGATTTAAATTTTGAATAATGAAAGTAAAATCATCAATTTGAATTTAGAGGATAGAATTATAGAATTTCAGACTTGAACATCGGTGAACTACATTTAAATTATTTTTCAATTTGATGATTTGATTTAAGAATTAAAATTTGAGGGTTGGACTACCTAGTTAGAATATTGAGAATGTAAATGGAATTTAAAGAGTTGAAGCATACAATTGTGAATAGGAATACTGTTGGACTCGAATCACTTCTAGAGGAATTTATGATAATTAGAGGCAAAGTCATGTGCAAATCTTGAAAATGCTATATGGACTTAGTCTAAAATCTGCCTGTGGGTAATTTGAGGAAGTAAGAAGTAATAACCATAGGTTGAATTCTTGATTGGAACAAGTAGTCGTCTTAAACTTTGAAGTGATTGCAGTGGATATGATTAGGCTTTTAATTATCGCAAAGAGATGGCGATCGACTTGCCCTATGTACATGAAGGATTAACAGATTATGGCTTAATTTTAAATTTCGAGGACGAAATTTTTATAAGTTGGGTAGATTGTAAGCCCTTGAATTTTTCAAAAAAATATTAAATGGGGATTTTTCGCAATTTTCTAGAATTTTCCGTAATTAAAACCAGGGTTTTAATTATTAAATAATTTTTAATTATTAATAAATAATATTAAATTATTATGAAAATAATATTTTTGAGTGTAAAATGGAAAACTGGACTTAGGGTAATTTTTCTGGAATTTATCGGACCCCGGACCTAATTTAAAACACCTAAAAACTATTTATTTATTTATTTATTTATTTATATATTTATTTATTTATTTATTTATTAATTGTTTTATTTAAATTCCTTAACCCAACCGGGCCCAAGCCCAACAGGGCCCAGCCCAACCCACCAATCCCAGCCCGGCCCACGGCCTAGCGGGTCGGATCGGGTCTGCCAGACCCGAACCCGACCCGAGCCCGACCGTTTCCCCACGGTCCCTCTCCCCGCGCCCCGCTCGGCCCGCAACCGCCGCTCCGCCGCATTTTCCGCCGCTCAGCCCGCGTCAGCCCGCCCCACGTCGCCCTCGCCTCCGCCCTTCCCGGCCTCGCCCCCGCCACCTCGCCTCTCCTCCTCCCCTATAAATAAACCCGCCTCCGGCGTCCCCGACTCCACCCTAGCCCCGCCGCCGCCGTCCCTCTCCTCGCCGGCCGCCTCGCCCTCTCTCCTCCGCCTCACTTCGACACCCGCTGCCACCGCTCCGCCCGACGCCGGCTGCCCGCCTCCGTCGTCCCAGCGGCCCCTCAGCCCCAGCCTCCTTCCTCCCTCCCCGCAGCCACTCCTCCGGCCGTCCCCGCCCGCTCCGGCAACAGCAGCCGAGTGGCCGACCACCTCCCCGAGCCACCCTAGCCCGGACGACCTCCCCACCGCCGTGCCGTCCGCCTGAGCGCCGCCGAGTCCAAACCCTAACCCTAACCCTAAATCTCCAAATTTTGTGTCGGCGTGTCGGACACGACACGGACACGAGAAAACCCCGTTTCGAGGAGCCTCATTCAGGTACTCGTATCTCGCACCCTGTATCTCCGATTTTAATTCCGTAAATTGTGTTGCGAAGCCTGTATGACCCTTTCGGTGCCCGGACAAACCGCTCGGGCATCGCGTCCTGTGGCGATCGCACACCGCAATCCAAAAACAGGAAAAATCAGACCCCGATTCACCCCGGAACTGAGTACGCCCCGCCAAACGGGACGACTTGGTCGCGTGCGGTCTCCAAAGATACGTGCGCACCTTCGATACGGACGTGTGAGATTTCGCGGAAGCTGATTCGGGTGTGCGTGCACACCGGAATCAACGCGTATCCGCGGACATCGTCCCGTATCCGACTTTTCTGCAATTTGCCCTAACTTCTTGTACACTTGTCGGATCGAGACGAAACTTGTGCCATCGGACTCGTAGCGATACGCTGGTCCTGTGGGTCAAGTTTGGTTCGATTCTGAGAACGTTGACGAAATCGCGTGTCGTGGGCCCCACAGGCCCCGCTCGACGGACGATTTTGTGATCGGCTCATCGGAATCCAAATCTGGAAGTTCCGTTGGGTTTGTATCATCGTTCTTGACCTGTTGACACTAAGTTTGGTGAATTTGGAGACCTTTGACCCTGATACGTTTTTCGGTGCAAAGCGGGCCCACCGGCGGACCCCGTTTTGACCCAAAACTGCCGTTTTTGCCCTTGTCTCCAAATTGGACCCAAGGACAGGCATTTCTAGCTATTTGACATCTTCTGAGCGTAATGGTAATATTTATTTCAGCAACCGGAGCCATTTCTAGAAATTTCCCCGAGATATAAACTATAATTGGATCCAAACAACAGGCAAGTACCTGCACTTCAAGTTTAATCTTTGTATTGTAATAATTAATTCCCTGCTCTACTAGTACCCTTGATGATTACACGTAGTGTTAGAATACTAGATTTTATGTCTTGAATACTGGAGTTCATGTCTTGTTTTTCGTGTCGGGTGGGAGAATACTAGAAGGCATGTAGTTTACCCTTCCCCCTACCGTGTTTAATAGCTGTTGGTGCGCGACTATACCCTCAGCCGGATCTTGATTATTCATGTTTAATAGCCGTCTATGACGGCCAGATTAGCCTTATAAACCCCTACATGCCAACTATGTATTCTAAAACAAACACAAGTTCACACAGATAGTTTCTGGATCTTGTTATAGTTCTTGCTGACTGTCGTAGTTTCATTTCCTGTCTTATTTATCCCTATTTTCTCATATTCCTGCTTATAGCATTAACTCTGAGATATTGTGTTTCTTTTATACATATTCTCAAATGATACTCAATCTAATTGTCATAAATATTTAGTTTAATCTTGTTGTGCATTGTGTACTTTGCTCCTTTCCTGACTGGATCCGTTGTTTTAGGCGATGATGAGGACCTTGCCCCTACCTATTATGGCCACTATGAGTTAGCAGGTGACCCATATGAGGAGCCAGTTTCCACCCAGGAGGATACTTCTGCAGAGTAGTTAGCAGTAGCTACTTATTTATTTCCTTTCAGCATATACTCGGGTTTGTCCCCGATCTATCTTCTGGCTTTGTATTAACTATGGATCTGTGTCACAACTGGTTTTATAAAATTTAGCATTCCTATTTCCTATTATTTTCCTTGTCTATTTATGGTGGATGAGATAGATTTAAAATTACTTGGGAGTAAGACCTAGACAGCGTACTACCGCCGACACTGCGGCGTAGGCTGGACGTGCCCACGCACTCATGCCCGAATATCCGGGTACGGGTCGTGACAGTATCACCCGTGTGACTCTTTGCTCGAAGCTACGGTACGCCCCGTGTGTCTCCGTGTCTGAAGCTACGGTTTTATTTTGGACAGCCCACGCATCGAACATTATCTTTAAAGTTGTGCCTCACTTAGTTGGTTATGCTAGATTACACCGGCGTTGCACTTGTTTCTTTCTGTTATACTATGGCATACTATTTTTGTACCTTGTTACGTCCCTTTGAGGACCTGGTCCCCTGCCAGTTTTGTAGCATAGACGAATACGGAGTCTTTGGAGTTGCTGATGGAGTTGCTTGTCTTGCAGGCATTGGTACCATGTACTTATATTTTTTCTACCGGAGTTATGGTTATTTTATTCATATTGTTTATTCATCTGTTGTAGCCTAGTTTTATAGACTCATATATCTCTTCTCGAGTCTATTCGAGTTTGTGTGTTACTGGGTGGCCGACTTTATCACATATAGCTTATTCTTGTGTATTTCTATTCATTGTGGATTGAGACAAGATATTTATATTTACTTGATTATTTAGATAGTGGCCATTATTATACAGCTTATACGTATTCGAGTCAAACCAGATTCTGGTCGAATGCGTAGCTGGCATGTTACTTATTCCTAGTCCTACCTATTTTGGGACTAGGGCATGACATATTTTTGTGGTGGCCCATGCAGGTCTAAGAGCATATCGTTTCGGTTACGTTATTGTACCAAACGAGCATGCAATTTAGGATTTATTGTTGAATATGATCTCAATCCATAATCGATTTTTAAACTCCCTTTGTATTTGATTATCGCCCTTGGACTTCCCAATTTTATTCATTCCTTTTTCATCAATATCGTTATCATTGTTTCTCATCTTCTTTATTTCAGAAAGACGAATGCTTGTGCCTGATAGTTCCCTCCAGAAGAAGATCGTAGTCCAGATGACAGAAGATAGGATTCGTGTAATATTCTCTGAGAAGATTGTTACCCTTAGTAGGATAGATTGATAGGATCTTTTAGATTCCAGAACTAGTATAGATTGTTAGCAAGAGAATTAGACCTAGTAGTACGTTCCTAGAACTGATAAAACCCTACCCGAACTTGAGATAGCAGTGATTTGGGAAGTACTAGGATCTAGAAAGATCGTTGATTCTAACCCTCTAGAATAATTTATGGGAATGCATATCCAGATGTTAGAAATTAGTCGTAGTATATGATAGCGATACTAGGAACGATATTATAAACTGGAGAAGATAAAATTTTAGGCTCTCACCTGGAAGATGATGATCTGATACCAGGAATTCTAGCATGTGTTTGGGTGATACCATTATTAAAAATTGTACTATGTGACTCGGAGCAATAAATAACGAATTTTTTTTTTGAGGAATACAATTGTAGGGAGAAATTTAAGGAGAAGAGTAATTATACATTAGGGAAGGAAATTTATTTTGGAGGATTAGTGTTGTAAATATAACGAGAAAATTTATTATGAGGTTAAGTCTAGACTATGACATTGTCCTAGGCATGGACTGGTTGAGCCAATATCATGCGATGCTAGATTGCCGACGTGGTAGCATTATATTTAGACCACCAGATCACCCTGAGTTTGAGTTTCTCCGGGGAGCCTGGGAGCATGGTGCCATCTACCTTAGAGGCACACATTGCAAAAGGTGAACCGATGTACCCCCACTATATATCAGAGTTTGAGGACGTGATTCCAGAGGATCTTCCAGGCCTGCCACCTGACAGAGAGATATAGTTCACTATAGAGTTGAATCCCGGAGTCGAGTCAATTACTTCCCCCGTCTACAGACTAGCACCGAAATGGTGGGTTGAGTTGAAGGTCCAAGTAGATAATCTCTTAGATAAGGGTTTCATTCGGGCTAATATTTCTCAATGGGGAGCACCCATCTTATTTGTACCGAAGAAGGACGGGATGGTACGTTTGTGTATCGATTACAGGACGTTAAATGCTGTAACGATAAAAAATAAGTACCATTTGCCGTGCATCGATGATTTATTTGATCAGCTAAGTGACGCATGTATATTCTCGAAGATCGATCTCAGATCCGGCTATTATCAGATCAAGGTACGAAGGGAGGATATTCCGAAGACAGCTTTTCGGACGAAGTACGGGCACTATGAGTTTCTAGTCATGTCGTTTGGTTTAACCCCAATAGTATTTATGAGCCTGATGAACAAGGTTTTCTACCAGTACTTAGATAAGTTCGTGGTAGTATTTATCGACGATATCTTGGTATATTCTATGAACCAGGAGGAGCACGAGAGGCATCTCAGGATCGTGTTAAAGACGCTGAGGCAGGAGAGGCCGTATGCCAAGCTCAACAAATTTGAGTTCTGTTTGGATAGAGTACCCTTCCTGGGACACATAATTACTGGAGATGGACTATTAGTTGACCCGGAGAAGATAACTGCAGTGGAGACGTGGCCTACCCCTACATCAGTTACAGAGATTAGGAGTTTTCTCGGACTTGCCGGATATTATCAGAGGTTCGTGGAAAATTTCTTGAGAATCGTTGCGCCTATGACGCGGCTGACGCTTAAAGGCGAGGAGTTTATCTAGACTGAGGAGTGTCAGACGGCTTTCGATGAGCTGAAGAAGCGTTTGATATCAGCACCTATTTTGACACTTCCTTCGGGATCGGGAGGATTTGTAGTATATAGTGATGCGTCTAGGAGCGTATTAGGATGTGTACTGATGCAGCCCGGCAAGGTGATAGCCTACGCATCGAGACAGCTGAGAGTTCATGAGAAAAACTATCTGATGCACGATCTAGAGCTAGCTGAAGTGATATTTGCACTAAAGCTATGGCGGTACTACCTATATGAAGAGCGTATTAAGATTTATACAGATCATAAAAGTTTGAAGTATGTCTACACTCAGAAGGAGCTCAACATGAGACAGAGGCGATGGCTAGAGTTAATGACAGACTATGATATAGAGTTGTAGTACCACCCTGACAAGGCGAATGTAGTAGCAGATGCCTTAAGCAGGAAGCCCATGGCATACTTTTTGACGACTCAGCGGTAATTGTTAGAGGATCTTCAGGAGCTCGGGATAGAGGTGGTATTGCCAGGCATGGATGGACAGATGGCCAGTCTAGAGGTTCAGTCTACATTGGTTGAGAGGATCAAGACAGCCTTGCCTACAGATGCAAGATTCTGACGACTGTGAGAGAGGACAGAGGCCGACATGCAGATGGGACTCTGAATTCACGAAGACGGAACATTGAGGTGTGGAGATCGCCTATACGTTCTGAATGGCGATCTACGCCAGGAATTGATGACCGAGGCTCATAGCTCGATTTTTTCTATTCATCCCGGGGGTACGAAGGGGTACTGAGATTTGAGACAACACTACTGGTAGCATGGGATAAAGAGGAAGATTGTGAGATTCATGACGAGATATTTGGTCTGTCAGCAAGTCAAGTCCGAATATCAGAGGACTGTAGGACTATTGCAGCCGCTTTCCATTTCCAAGTAAAAGTGGGAGCACATTAGCATGGATTTCGTTACGGGATTTCCGAGGAGCCCTAGCGGGAAGGATGCAATCTGGATTGTCGTGGACCGACTCACCAAGTCTGCATATTTTTTGTCCTTCAGAGTTGGGCATTCCAACATGTATATGATGCAGATAGTACAACTACATGGAGTGCCTGTCAATATTGTATCGTATCGTGATTCCAGATTTATGTCACATTTTTTATGGACTATGTAGGAGAGTCTAGGAACTCACCTCAAATTCAGCACTGCATATTATCCACAGACTGATGGTCAGTCAGAGCGCACAATTCAGATACTAGAGGATATGTTGATAGCGTGCATGATCGACTTTGGAGGATCTTGGGAGGACCATCTATACTTGGTAGAATTCTCCTACAATAACAACTACCAAGATAGCATACAGATGGCACCTTATGAGGCACTGTACGACAGGAAGTGTAGGTCACCGGTATGTTGGAGTGACGTAGAAGAGCGTCAGATACTTGGTCTAGAGTTGGTGACACAGACTGTAGAGAAAGTGAAGGGATTCAGAGCTACCTGCACGCAGCACAGGACAGACAAAAGCATTGGGCAGATGCGCACTGCAGACCTTTGGAGTTCAAGGAAGGTGACCATATATTTTTGAAGATATCATCCACTCGTGGTACCATCAGATTCGGGGGCAGAGACAAGCTGAGTCCGAAGTACATCAGACCTTTTGACATCTTGGAGCGAGTCGACAAAGTAGCTTATCGTCTTGCATTGCCCCCATCATTAGAAGGAGTGTACGACGTATTTCACGTATTGCAGTTGAGGAGACACGTGGCAGGCCCTAGCCATGGGTTAGACCATTCAGAGATTACAGTCGGGCCCAGTTTATCATATGCGGAGCAACCAGTGAGGATACTCGATAGCAGTGAGAAGATTTTGAGGGGACATACTATTTGACTCGTCAGGGTTGTATGGAAGCATCATTCGCCAGGTGAGTCTACCTGGGAGCGCGAGGATTCTATTCGACAGAGTTTACTGCATTTATTTGAGGATCGGGGTATGAATTAACGTACTACATTCGATTACATATTTACTTTTTAAATTCTCGTAACTCTCATTCGTGCTTTACTTTTAATTTCGGGGACAAAATTCTTCTAAGTTGGGAAGGATGTAAACCCCCTCAATTTTTTTTAAGGTAGACTGGTTATGGTTAGAAAATTTTGGTTTAGCATCATTTGTTTGAGGTTTAGAAATTAGACTAAGTTGACTGGTTCTTTATTTAAACCCTTGGTGCACCCTACCGTTGTTTCAATAATTGGAGCCCAATATTAGCCCTTAATTTCCAACAAATTGTTGCACTCTTGACTTGACAAGCCAACCTAGGCGCTAGACTTTTTCGTCACTCACAAACACAATCTCTTGTGCTCTAATTTAATTACACAACTTCTCTGTCCCGAAATTAATTCTTTAATCCTATGTCGCGTACCTTTATCGTTGCCATCAATTTTGGGACACAAACTCAACCCGTTTAGCCAAACCAATTAAAGCGCCAAGACTGACACCAAGCTTACACCGTTCATGACCTTTGTCTCACTCCTAATTGAGACCCCATGAGCCCCCATTTAATTTAAGAGCACATGATATTTTATTTTAATTAAATTAGGGATACCAATTTTGACTAATCCCAATTTAACCCTAATTTAACCCAATACCCCATTCATTAAGCCCATGCAAAACACACAACACCCCCTCATCCTACACCACCACCACCACCACCATTATTCTGTGCTTTACCGACTACCCGTTGGCCGAGCACAGACGGTGTAGTCTCACGAGCACACTGCTACACCCTCGGCCAGCTCCACCACAACTGCCACTGCCTCCTGCTACTCCTCCACTGTTGCCACCACTGCACCGGAGCCGCAGCATCGCCTCCACTCGCTGCTACCACTGTCATCCCCGCAACCGCACCTCTACGAACTACCATGACCATCGCCATCTCCACCGCCGCTACCACTGCCCTCACCGCCAACACCTCCACGAACCCCCACGGCCACCACCACCTTCAGCAGCACCCCAACCCGCGACCATCATTACCCGCCACCTCGACCACCGGAGCTACGACCAGCCACTCCGCCACGGTCACCCGCTGCCACCACCATCGCCACCTCTAGTCCATTCCGACCACTACTACCTTCACAACAAACGGCCACCGCAGCTACCATCACCACGAGCAACATCCCCTCCCCGCGGCCGCGAGGAACCGCGGCTCGAAATCGTGTCCACTAACTGAGTTCAACCTCCCTGATTCACGAAGTGATATCTCCCTCCTCGCACAACCGATCCTTGAACCGACTCTTCGGGTATGGACCCTACTTAACCCTGTTGCAGTGTATTTAATTAGAATATTTTAGTTTGCATTCTATTGATAGTAATTAAAGTTCCAATTCTTGAGAAAAACTATTTTATAAAACCATGATACTTCCCGATACGGAGTTGGTCCCGTCAATCCGGGCAACCTCATCGCGTACCAATTGTACCAAAATACGCGTATCGTCAACATGGACGTATGGGCTTTCGCAAAACTTGAGTTGGATGTACGTGCACACCGGAATCAATGCGTATCCATCGGAAAACACTGTATTGACGTGTTCTGACACTCGTCCTAATTTTGTGTGTGCCTGTTGTTTCACATTAAAACTTGTGCCATCGGATTCACAATGTTATGCTGGTCCTGTGACCCAAGTTTGGTTCGATTCTAAGAACGTTGAAGAAACGTCGTTTCATGGGTCCCACAGTTCCACATGACGGACAATTTTGCGATCGACTCATCAGAATCCAGTTCTGGATATTCCATTGGGTTCGTATCATTGTTCTGGACTCGTAGACACTAAGTTTGATGAATTTGGAAAACTTTGTCTCTGGCATATTTTTTGGTGCAAGACGTGCCCACTTGTAGACCCCGTGTTGACCAGAAACTATATTTTTTACTGTGTCCAAATTGGACGTATATACTTTTCTGAGTATCTCACTCACTTTGAAACTGTTGGGTGATATTTGTGACAGCATCCGAAGATATCTGCTCCAGTTTCCATCTTGAGCTGCTACTTCCTTGGCGAGTTCGGGTTCGAATCTTCGCCTAGCTTCCAGGCAAGTGTACCTTGCCACCCTGTATTTCAGTTACCAGATTTCTATTTATTTATTATATGCATCGTGCATACTTTGGATCAGAATCGTTATTTCACGTCCGGGTCATAACCGGGTGCAAACGTTCGTCGGTAACGTCTGGTAACTATTGATAGATGTACGCAATACCTTGATGTACATACTTGGTTACATCATAACCCTAGGACACATTCAGACACCGTCATCATGCCAGATTTCCTGTATCCTGATACTGTCAGGATGACCGAAAATTGGAACGACTTTAGGGTCGTGATTGTTGATAGTTACTTCAGTATGACGAGACTGTTAGATAGAGGTTTAGGTTCAGCGAACACTCGTTGACCGCTTTAGGAGGGAAAGACAGTTACTAGATGTTTGGGCTCCTCTACACGCGCTATATATGTATATATCCTATTTATGTAGTATTCCTGTATCCGGAGTAGTAGTATCACCCGTGTGACTCTTTTCTCGGAGCTACGGTATGCCCCGTGTGTCTCCGTGTCCGGAGCTACGATTTTATTTTGGACAGCCCACGCGTCGAATATTGCCTTCAAAGTTGTGTCTCACTTAGTTGGTTATGCTAGATTATACCGGCGTTGCACTTGTTTCTTTCTGTTATACTATGGCATACTATTTTTGTACCTTATTACGTCCCTCTGAGGACCAGGTCCCCTGCCAGTTTTGCAGCATAGACGAATACAGAGTCTTTGGAGTTGCTGATGGAGTTGCTTGTCTTGCAGGCATTGGTACCAGGTACTTATATCTTTTCTACCGAAGTTATGGTTATTTTATTCATATTATTTATTCATCTGCTGTTGTAGCCTAGTTTTATAGACTCATATATCTCTTCTTGAGTCTATTCGATTTTGTGTGTTATTGGGCGGCCGACTTTAGCACATGTAGCGCATTCTTGTGTATTTTTGTTCATCATGGATTGAGACATAGATATTTACATTTACTTGATTATTTAGATAGTGACCATTATTATACAACTTATACGTATTCGAGTCGGACCAGAGTCTGGTCGAATGCGTAGTTGGCATGTTACGCATTCTTAGTCCTACGTATTTTGGGACTAGGGCGTGACAGTTTTGATCTGATCTGATACTCACTGGGATACCGTAATGCCTTATTATTTGTCGTATGTACATCTATGTCAACTGCTCTGTAGACTATACTACTCAGAAAGGAAGAAAATGAGCTACTTTCGTGAGTCGTTCCACTATTACCCAAACTACATCACGATCAATCGGGGATCTAGGTAAACCGGTCATAAAGTCAATCGTGATATGCTCCCACTTCAACTCCGAGATAGAAAACAACTATAATAATCCTGCTGGCCTTTGCTACTCAGCTTTCACTTGCTGACATACCAAACATCTAGAAATGAATCGTGCTATCTCCCTCTTCATCATGTTCTACCATAAATGTTGCTTGATATCTTGATACATCTTGGTACCTCCTAGATAAATTGAATATTGGAAACTGTACGCCTCAGTTATAACTTTCTGCCGGATATCTCCGTTCGGTACATAAAGACAATTTTTGAATCTAAGTGTTCCATTCTCGTGAATCATTAACTCCTTCTTGCGACGAGACTTGCACTCTGCCTGAAGCTTCTAGATCTGCGGATCCTTCGCCTAAGCTACCCTGATCCTCTCAACAATGGTAAAGTAAATTTACAAACTTGCCAACACCCCTATGTCTCGTATAAGTACTATCTCAATACCCATCTCTTGAAGATCCTCTAAAATATGTCTATTTGATGTCAACACATATGCACTACCCCTCCTACTAAGAGCATCTTCTACCACATTCGTTTTGCCTGGATGGTACTGGAGTTCCACGTCATAATCCTTCAATAATTCTAACCACCTCATCTGCCTCATGTTCAAATCCTTTTGGGTAAATACATACTTCAGGCTCTTGTGATCTGTAAATATCTCCACATGATCACCATATAAGTAGTGACTCCATAACTTAAGTGCAAACACCACCGCCGCCAACTCCAAGTCGTGAGTCGGGTAGTTCTTCTTATGATCTCGAAGCTGCCGAGATGCATAAGCTATAACTCTTCTATGTTGTATTAGAACACATCCAAGTCCCTTGCAGGATGCGTCATAATATACCGTAAATCCATCGAAACCTACTGAAAGTGTGAGAATCGGTGCCAAAATTAGTCTCTTTTTAATTCTTCAAATGTCGTCTAGCACTCTGTTGACCAAAAAAACTTAGCCTCCTTGCGCGTCAAACGAGTCAATGGTGCTGAAATCCTTGTAAAGTCTGCCACGAACCTCATGTAATAGTGTAAGACTCTGTCTCACAGTATCTATATCGGTATATGGATACGTATTTTATACTGCATGTTTTATTTTCTGGATTTTTGGTATTTAAAAATTCTTCTTGAGAAATTAACTTAAGTTGTGTTTTATTTGTGCATTCCATACTTGTATTTTCGTAATTAAATTTTTATTTTTGATATTAGAGACTACCCTTGACCAGTAGAGACTTTTGGCATTGCCATAGACCCGTGTTAGGACCCGTGAGTAGAACGGATAACCCTAGAATTTTTTCGAAGTGGAACTTTTTCCTTCATTAGGAAGATCCGTCGGCAATCTGCAAAATTTCGACAGAAAATTCGTCCGGGATATTTTCTCATGAATAGTGTTTGAATATTTTGTGAATAGTGTTTGATTCACTCTATTATCCAATGGTTTTTTGGTTCTGGAGCATCCTATTATCCAATTGATATATGATTTTCTTTTATATAGATGAGATTAATTTGGATCGTGACTTGGATTGCTGACGTGACAAATCCGACGGACACGATTAATTCTTGACTTCTATATATACTCATCTATTTTCTCTCTCATCTCCCTTTTTATTTCTTCTTTTCTCTCTCTCTCTCTCTTCCCTTTCTCTCTCATTCTGCATTACCTCTCCATTTTTCGCGGGAGCTAGGAGCTTGGTCTTGAGGCCTAAGAATATAATTTTTGAACCCCTCTTGGTAGTGGAGTAGAAGGTTTAGGCTTGGAGCTCGACTGTAGGCAAGTACATATTGCCAAATCTGTGAACCTTAGATTTATGATTTCTCTATTGTCATTATTTCTTGAATATTATTATATGGAAATGTTTCCTACATTATTTTCTAATGCTTTAGTTCTTGGCTTGATTTATTTCTATAGATTTAATACATGTTTATGCTAATGCCCATTTTTAGATCTAACTGTGAGACACGGGGTGTGATCTTGGTATCGTAAGTGGTACCCTTGTTTTTATTGTGTACTTTGGTCCCATTTTCTATGTGAGACCCTCACATAGTCCTGTATATATTTGGTTTGGTGTTTGGTGGGAATTGGGATACGTTTCGGATTCTCAAAAATCTATTTTTGGAGTATTTTAAGGAATTGACCTATCAAATCTCAAAAAATATGAAATCTAATGCTCCCATGTTATGGAAAATTTAATTTTATTCAATATGACTTTTGAAAGTCCGAATTTTGAGTTAAAACAAAGTTTTTATGGCCGAAATAAGTTTTAGAAAATTCTAAGTCCCGACTGTTGTGCAGTTTCAGATTATCCGAAGGTAATTCGCGGATCACCGACGGAAGATCCGAATTTTGGCTCACAAAGCTGCTGTTTCATATCAGATAATCCGTCGGTAATCCATTGATAATCTGATTTAGTCTATTTTTGCTGAAATTGACTATTTTTGACTATTTTTTTCCGTTTCTGAGATCTTTCTTGACTTTAATGATTTATTAACATGATTAAAGTTCCTTGTGCTACAGAATAGTTATACATAGGTAAGTTACTAGAGGCTAGGTTGACTCGAAAAAGATCTATAACCCCGGTCCTTGTTTGGTTTAAGGGTTATAGTATTGATCTCGAGGAGTTCCCAACTTTTCTTATTGCTTACCGGCTTATCAAGAAAGATCCATAACCCCCGTCCTTGTTTGGTTTAAGGGTTATGGTTCGATAGTTTTGTTATTTAGTTATTTCTTTATGCTTCACATGTCTCGACCCGACATTTGGTATAGTTAGGGGACAACTGCCATTTATACACTTGGCTACTACATGATAGATAGTGACTCGTGGTAGCGCACTTTTGCCTTACTGCTTTTATATTCCCTGTCGTGACTTGTCTTTGCATATGCTCTTAACAGTCATATTATTGTCTGGTCTTGCATACATGACTAGGATGGATTCTACGGAATGCCACACCCAGAATCCTAAGCGAAACAGTTAAGGATTAATAACTAGTATAAAAATTAGATCATGGGAGGAGAGGTTTCCCGGTTGCATTCAGTCCCGTTATCCCGACCGCATTTTATGGATTTGTAGTTTGTCGTCGAGTAGGGCATACTTCCAGCTCACCGTCGAGTGATGCAACCTAGATATGACATTGCCTTTACATTGACATTGTCCTTACATTATGTTTTCTTTATATATGCACTGTTAATTAGGTTAATTCTGTCTTTATATTTATATTGCTTTTATATTTACATAGTAGTTATTTTTGTGCTGTCTGCACTCGAACATCGTTTTTATTTAACTCGGACCTTACCTGGATAACCTGGACAGACTGCAGGGCATGCAACCATAGAAATCATCGTTTGTGCATTTGTTAGTAATTAGAATTTGTGACAACCCTAGTAAGTTTATGTATCAAGCCGTACTATTGCTTGGTCGGGCTTTACTGATTGTTACTATTGCTTGCCCAATATCTTTTATTTTCTCGTATTGTCATATGTATTGGTGGGTGGCCAGAGACTAAGATCTGCTCGAAAAAAGAATCATAACCCCGGTCCTTGTTTGGTTTAAAGGTTATGGCTCCGATTTCGAGAAGTTCCCAAGCTCTCCTGTTGCTTGCCGAATTTTTTTTTTCTACAGTTATTATTCACATCATTATTGTTGTAGATGTAGATTGGGATACGTGAACGGTGATAGGGGTGGTTCCTTCCTTTTGTCCTTATTTGGTGTAAAGGTAGAAAACTAGGCCTATTGCATTTCACGTGTTTCATTAGTTTCATAGTTACTATTTTCAGATATTGTACTCACATATTCTCTGCTTATGCCCTGTCCTAGATCCTGTACTCACATACTATAGTTAACCCTTGCACTGTATACACTCGCATGTCCCGAAATACCTTACATGTTCCTAGTTATTGTTCTGGCATATTGTATGTTCACATGTCCACGTTTATTTCACTGGTTCCTTGTTTACTTTATGTCACAAGTTGTTTAAATATCGTGGCATGTTACTTAGTTTATTGCCTTTCCTTTTATCGAGACAAGTGCATTGGTAGTGCAAGAGTCTCGATCCGTATTTGTTTATTTCTGTCTATATTTGTTTGTTGTGGGTTTTAGTTCATAGCATTGACTTCCTTTGTGGTACTTGCTATTGGGGGTCTTACCACACTGATTTTGCATGGCCAGATCTCGTAGAAGACTCAGAGGATCTACCTTCACTTTCATAGGATGGTTCACACTCAGAGGATTGTGGCTCGGATTAGCGAGTGGGTTACCTTATTCTTCCACTTCATTTTGTTCTTTCATTTTGTGGTGTATTAGCCAAGGACATGTGTTATTCCTTGATTTTGGAACTTTGTTTTCCTCCGTCTTTAGACGACGTATGTGTATTTTTGGACCGCGGCTAGTTGTACATTTACGTACTTATGTATATTTTTGTTATTGTAACTTTACATTATGTCAACTCTTATGATTATGTATGCATATGTGTTTGGGATTTTAGTGGTAGCCCATACGGGTCAATTTTCCAGACTTTGGGGGATTCATCTTGCTAGAATCTCAATCCATAATTTTGCTCCCTTGGAATTCCTTTTACCTCGTTATCTTTAAAATTCTTGAACTGATAAATTGTTTATTGGTCTTTGATCTTTTCCCGTCTGTTATTGATATTTTGTGTCCTTATTGTTCAGGGGCACTGTTCCTATTCTCGAGAATCCTTTGTCAGAATCTCATCAGTCGGTGCCAATAGTTGATCAGCAGTCAGTTGAGATAGCACCAGAGTCAGAGTACCTTGTACCACCAGCACATGCAGCTATGCGAGCAGAGGTAGTACCGGATCGGCCCGATATACATGCATTACTAGGGATCTTTAATGATATGATGGAGTCACAGCAACAACGAGACCTCATTCTTCAGCAGAGTATCCAGATGTTGATAGAGAACAATGAGCAGGGAATGCCAGAGGTATTTTAAGCCGATGACTTGCAGCCAGAGGGAGTACCTATTGGAGCAAGGCAATACCATCCTTCTAGCCAGTTAGCATACCGCGCCCAATCCTATGTAGAGATAGCACGAGAGTATAAGCATATATCCAGGAGGACCACATTAACAACTAAGGTTCGTAGGAGGAATCGTGCACCTATGTCAGGCTCTTCATTTCAGTATTCTTCACCAGCACCAGCATACATCCATCCATACCAGTACCAAGAGATTCCAGTTGTATGCTCCTTCTGCGGAAAGAGAGGGAACACCAGTGTAGCTTGCCGGAAGGCCAACCATCTTTATTTTTTATATGGAGCGCTGGATCATATTGTTGCTACTTGTCCAAGACGACCACCCGAACGACGATCAACACCCCAGGTCCCAGCACCGGAGTATCACCAACATCAGTATCAGGCAAAACCAGAAGGATGTACTTACTGTGGGAAGATAGGGCATCACCAGATCAGGTTGTCGGAAGGCTAATGGCCGATGCTTCAGATGTGCAGCTGAAGATCATTCAGTTGGCACTCGCCCTTATCCATCATCTCAAGGACGATCAACTACACCCGATGCACCACCTCAGGTATTTCAGTCACCTCGTCATCTCCTACTATTATTGATAAGAGGGAGCCAGCACTAGCCATACAACTATTGGCGCAGCTTCCTCTGCCATCTCGAGCTCAGAGGGTCAGGTAGCACAGAGCATGGTTGTATGCGCAATCTCAGGGGTAGTTCCAGTATCCTATCCACCATGAGGGTAGTACCTCAGGCGTCACAGGTACCATCTTCATGATTTTATTTCAATTATGTCTTTCATTAGCCGGTCATACATTGGTAGTGTATCTTGGGTTCCCGTCGGCAACTTAGTATTCCAACTATACTTGGAGTGCAACGGTCGGCTTGACTTATTCGACGAGTGAAGGCCATTTTCTCGTCTAACTCTTTTGCCTGCATAGTCGGGATACATGATAGATATCACATATTCGCCTACAAAGGTTCATCCTCGGCAGAATCATGTCTTTGATTAAGTCATTGGTACTGACTTACCTCGAGACTTGACCCTTGTCCATTTTGGGAGTCAACATAGGCCAGCGAGGACGAATTCCTACTTAGCTAACTCAGGAGACATATTTATTCATATGTCTTCAACTCTTTTCTTATCTGGTTGTGATGTTGCTTGTGCATTTATTTATATTGTTGTTGTATTTTATTACCATGCTTAGCTTATTTAGATAGATGTGTTTTTCTGAGATTTTATTTTTGGTTCCAGCTCGGTTAGCCTTATTGAAATTCAGAGGACACAATTTTTCTAAGGAGGGGAGAGTTGTGAGACTCTGTCTCACAATATCTATATCGGTATATGGATACATATTTTATACTGCATGTTTTATTTTTTGGATTTTTGGTATTTAAATTTTTTCTTGAAATATTAACTTAGGCTGTGTTTTATATTTGTGCATTCCATACTTGTTGTGTTTTCGTGATTGGATTTTTTTTTTTTGATATAAGAGACTATCCTTGACCAGTAGAGACCTTTAGCATTGCCATAGACCCGTGTTAAGACCCGTGAGTAGAACGGATAACCCTGGAATTTTTTTGAAGTGGAACTTTTTCCTTCACTCAGAAGATCCGCCAGCAATCCGCGAAATTCCGACGAAAAATTCGTCCGGGATATTTTCTCATGAATATATTTTGGATATTTTGTGAATAATGCTTGATTCACTCTATTATCCAATGGTTTCTTAGTTATAGAGCATCCTATTATCTAATAGATATATGGTTTTCTTTTGGATAGATGAGATTGATTTGGGTCGTGACTTGGATTGCTGAAGTGGCAGATCTGACAGACACGGTTAATTCTCGACTTCTATATATACTCATCCATTTTCTCTCTCCTCTTTCTTTTTATTTCTTCTTCTCTCTTCCCTTTCTCTCTCCTTCTTCATTACCTCTTCATTTTTTGAGGGAGCTAGGAGCTTGGTCTTGAGGCCTAAGAGTATGGTTTCTGAACCTCTCTTGATGGTGGAGTAGAAGGTTTAGGCTGGGAGCTTGACTGTAGGCAAGTACATCTTGCCAAATCTGTGAACTTTAGATTTGTGATTTTTCTATTACCATTATTTCTTGAATATTATTAGATAAAAATGTTTCATACATGATTTCCTAATGCTTTAGTTCTTGGCTTTATTTATTTCCATGGATTTAATACGTGTTTATGCTAATGCCCATTTTTAGATCTAATCATGAGACACGGGGTATGATCTTGGTATCATAAGTGGTGCCCTTATTTTTATTGTGTACTTTGGTCCCATTTGCTATATGAGACCCTCACATAATCTTGTATATTTTTTGTTTGAGTTTGATGGAAATCGGGACACGTTTCAGTTTTCCATAAATCTATTTTTGAAATATTTTAAGGAATTAATCTATAAAATCTCAAAATTTGTGAAATATAATACTCCCATGTTGTGTGAAATTTAATTTTATTCAATTTTGACTTTGAAAGTTCGAATTCTGAGTTAAAACGAAGTTTTAATGACCGAAACAAGTTTTAGGAAATTCCAAGTCCGGGCTGCTATGCAATTTCGGATTATCCGAAGGTAATCCGCGGATCACCGACGGAAGATCCGAATTTTGGCCCATAAAGATGCTATTTCATATCGGATAATTCGTCGATAATCTGAGGTAATCCGTCGGTAATCCAATTTAGGCTGTTTTTGCTGAAATTGACTATTTTTGACCATTTTTGTCCGTTTCAGAAATCTTACTTAACTTTAATAATTTTTTAACATGATTAAATGACCTTGTGTTGTAAACCCCCTGATTTTTTTAAAATTTTAAAAACTTGATTTTTCACAATTTTCTGGATTTTTCTGTAATTTAAAAATAGGTTTTTAATTATTCAATGATTTTTAATTGATAATAAATGATAATAAAATATTATGAAAATAATATTTTTGGGTGTAAAATGAAAAACTGGACTTAGGATAATTTTTCTGAAATTTATTGGGCCCCGGACCTATTTTTTTAATTACCAAAAACTAGTTATTTAATTTATTAAATAATTACTGGATATTATTATTTTTATTATTATTTTTAAAATTAACCCCAAACCCAGCCCACTGGGCCCGGCCCACCGAGCCCAGCCCGAACCCAAACCCAGCCCATCCCCTATCGGGTCGGGTCGGGTCCGCCCGACCGAACCCGACCCGCCACCCGCCCGCACCCTCTCTCCTCCCACGTCTCAGCCCTCCCCGCATCGTGCGCCACCCCGCCCGGCGCGCCGCCCGCTCCGGCCGGCCCTCACCGCCATGACCCCCCACGCGCCGCCCGTCTCGGCCCCCAACCGCCTCCGGCCACCTATAAATCCCCCTCCCTCTTCCCTCTCCGGCCACACCGCCCTAGCCCCCTCCCCGTCGACGCCACCGCTCTCCACCGCGGCCAGCCACCCTCTTCTTACCCTCCTCTTCTTCTTCTCCGGCTGCCCTCCGCCGGCAGCAGCAGCGAGCAACAGCAGCGCCCAACCGAGCCCAGCCACGCCGCCGCCACCGGCGGTCGTGCTCACCGCCGCCACCTCGCCGCACTGCCCCTCCGCCGTTGCCTGGCTGCCCAGCCGCCGTCCTCCGGCGAGAAGCCCAGCACAGTAAACCCTAACCCTAATTCGATCCGCGTGTCCGACACGAGTCGGACACGATTCGACCCTGGTTTTCGGGTCCCCTTCAGGTGCATGTAACTTTTTGCTTGTAGCTCGGATTTTGATTCCGTAAATTGCATTGCGAAGCCTGTATGACCCTCTCGGTGCCCGGATAAACTGTTCGGGGCATCGCGTCCTGTGGTGATCGCACACCGCGATCCAAAAACAGGAAAAACCAGACCCTGTTTCACCCCAGAACTGAGTACGCCCCGCCAAACGGGACGACTTGGTCGCGCACGATCTTCACAGATACGTGCGCGTCGTCGATACGGACGTGTGGCATTTCGCAGAAGTGGTTCGGGTGTGCGTGCACACCGGGATCAACGCGTATCAGCGGACATCGCCCCGTATCCGTACTTTCTGGAACGTGCCCTAACTTTGTGTACACACGTCGGATCGAGACGAAACTTACGCCATCGGACTCGTAGCAATACGCTGGTCCTGTGGGTCAAGTTTGGTTCGATTCTGAGAACGTTGACGAAATTGCGTGTCGTGGGCCCTACAGGCCCCGCTCGACGGGCGATTTTGTGATCGGCTCATCGGAATCCAATTCTGAAAGTTCCGTTGGGTTCGTATCATCGTTCCTGACATGTTGACACTAAGTTTGGAGAAATTGGAGACCTTTGACCCGGACGCATTTTTCGGTGCAAAGCGGGGCCCGCATGTGGACCCTGTTTTGACCCGAAACTGCCGTTTCTGTCCTTGTCTCCAAATTGGACCCAAGGACAGGCGTTTCTAGCTGATTGATATTTTTTGGATCTGATGGTGATGTTTGTTTCAGCAACCGGAGTACCGCCTGCAAATCCAACTAAAGTCAGAGCCGAAATCAGAGCCGGAACCACAGGCAAGTGTACCTTGCCAAAACTTGCAGCTTTGCTACCTATTTTCTGGACTTAGTTATACATCAGTGGGCAAGTAAAGCTTGCCAATTCTCAGATATTTCTGGTTATAGTATTTTACTTGATTTCTGTAGCTTCATATGGAAACTTGTCTAACTGCTCAACCCAGGACACCTGACACTATTTATGTGACGGAATTGCCTGAGATATACCTGGTGATTCCGTATAGGCTACATTTTTATGTCATTTCCAGTTTACATGCTTAGATTCTAGCCTGACTCATTGTATTAGTTCAAACTTGCGTGACTTGTACCTGATATTTTCTGGAACTGTGACGTGAGATTACATGGGGTGGGGAGAGTATTATCATATCAAGGCTGAATATATTATAAATACTTTTATCTGGCGGTGCCTTAGACTCTGATACAGAGCTTTGGTTCCTTACTGGCTCTTCGAGAAAATACTGCTATGGTTTCTTCGACACTGATCCTGTAGTAGTCTCAGCCTGAGTATGACTAAAACTCTCGCTTGCATATCACTAGCTGGTTTACATATTTACCCTGCTGTTTATTTTATTGCTGTACTGCATATGTTTTGGCTTGTATTTTCTGTATCTTATTATGTCCCCTGAGGACATGGAATGGACTATGTCCCCAGGTATAGCCGAAGAGATCTACCCCGAGGTGTACGGTACAGGAGCACTCCTTGGAGCAGAACCAGGAACAGAGGACGAGATAGTGGCAGAAGATTTCTCCTGAGCACCGGATCCATCTACCCAGTATTTCCATTTCCAGTATTTTATTTCCTGTCTATTTTTTCCTTAAATATAACAGACATATTCTCGGATTGTTTCCCGAGATAACCTAATTTGATATTGCATATTTATTTCTATTGCATTTATTTCCTGGCATTAATCTGTGTTATTTCTGTGGATGAGATTAGAAATACCTGAGACTTGTACTTATTACTGCTAGACTACAGCTTAAGCATGCCCTGATAGATCCATTAAATTGGGTTGTCCATCGGTGCGTGCTGCTGGCCATTGCTCACGTGCTCAGTCCCTCGGCATTTTGGGACTGGGGCGTGACATGTGTAGCTAGAGAATAGTTGTACATCGGTAAGTGACTAGAGGCTAGGGTCGACTCGGAAAAGATCTATAATCCCGGTCCTTGTTTGGTTTAAGGGTTATAGTATTAATCTCGATGAGTTCCCAAGTTTTCTTATTGCTTACCCGTTTATTGCGAAAGATCCATAACTCCGGTCCTTGTTTGGTTTAAGGGTTATGGTTCGATCTCGATGGGTTTATAGTTTTATTATTTACTTATTTTTTTATGCTTCACATGTCTCGACCCTGCATTTATGCTTCACATGTCTCGACCCTGCATTTGGTATAGTTAGGGGACAACTGCCCTTTATACACTTGGCTACTACATGCTAAATAGTGGCTCGTGGTAGTGCACTCTTGCCTTACTGCTTTTATACTCCCTGTTGTGGCTTGTCTTTGTATATGCTCTTAACTATCAAATTATTGTCCGGTCTTGCATACATTACTAGGATGGATTCTGCGAAATGCCACACCTAGAATCCTAACAAAACTGCTAAGGATTAATAACAAGTATAAAAATTAGATTATGGGAGAGGAGGTTTCCTGGTTGCATGCAGTCCTGTTATCCCGGCCGTATTTTATGGATTTATAGTCTATCGTCGAGTAGGGCACACTTACAGCTCACCGTCAAGTGATGCAACCTAACTATGACATTGCCTTTACATTGACATTGTCCTTACATTATGTTTTCTTTATATATGCACTGTTAATTAAGTTAATTATGTCTTTATATTATATTGCTTTTACATTTACATAGTTGTTTTTTTGTGCTGTCTGTACTTGGACATCGCTTTTATTTGACTCGGACCTTGCCTGGATAACCTGGACAGATTGCAGGGCATACAATCATAGAAATCCTCGTTTGTGCATTTGTTAGTAACTTGGATTTGTGACAACCCTAGTTAGTTAACGTATCAAGCCGTACTATTGTTTGGTCAGGCTTTACTGATTGTTACTATTGCTTGTCCTGTATCTTTTTTTTGCGTATTGTCATATGTACCGGTGGGTGGCCAGAGGCTAAGATCTGCTCGAAAAAAGAATCATAATCCCGGTCCTTATTTGGTTTAAGGGTTATGACTCCGATTTCAAGAAGTTCTCAAGCTCTCTTGTTGCTTGTCAGCTTTTCCTTTTTCTACAGTTATTATTCACATCATTATTGTTGTAGATGTAAATTGGGACACATGAACAATAATGGGGGTGGTTCCTTCCATTTGTCCTTGTTTGGTATAAAGGTAAAAAACTAGGCCTATTGCTTTTCACGAATTTCGTTAGTTTCATAGTTATTATTTTTAGATATTGTACTCACATATTCCCTGCTTATGCCCTGTCTTAGATCCTGTACTCACATGCTATAGTTGACCCTTGCACAGTACACATTCATATGTCCCAGAATATCTTACAGGTTCCTAATTATTGTTCTGGCATATTGTATGTTCACATATCCACATTTATTTTACTGGTTCCTTATTTACTTTATGTAACAAGTTGTTTACTTATCGTGCCATGTTACTTAGTTTATTGCCTTTCCTTTTAACGAGACAAGTGCATTAGTAGCGCACGAGTCTCGATCCATATTTGTTTATTTCTATCTCTATTCGTTTGTTGTGGGTTTTAGTTCATAGCATTGGCTTCCTTTGTGGTACTTGCTATTAGGGGTCTAATTCCACTGGTTTTGTATGGCCAGATCTCATCACAGACTCGGAGAATCTACCTTCACTTTCATCGGATGGTTCACACTCAGAGGAAACTATGCACCTCTGCTACTGTCTTAGGAACTGGCCAACTCTCTACGGCCTCAACCTTTTTCGGATCTACTACTACTCCTGCTCCCTAGATGATATATCCCAAGAATGATACGTGATCCAATCAAAACTCGCACTTGCGGAGCTTTGTATACAACTAGTGTTCCCTCAAAATCTGTAAGACCTTTCGAATATGCTCTTCGTGCTTCTCTTTGCTACTAGAGTATATGAGAATGTCGTCTATGAAAACCAGCATGAACTGATCTAGGTACGGTATGAAGATTCGGTTCAGCAGATCCATGAATACCACTGGAGCATTAGTCAGTCCGAATGGCATAACTAAGAATTCGTAATGCCCATATCATGACCTAAATGTTGTCTTGGGTATGTCTTGTTCTTGAACTCTTACTTGATGATATCCTGACCGAAGATCGATCTTGGAAAAAAGCTTGGCCTTACTTAATTGATCAAACAAATTATTGATTCTTGGTAATGGGTACTTGTTCTTCACTGTCACTGCGTTCAGCTGTCTATAGTCGATACACAATCGTGTTGACCCATCTTTCTTCTTTACTAGAACTACTGGCGCTCCCCAAGGTGATCTACTGGTTTGGATAAACTTCTTTTCCTTCAGCTCTTCTACGTGTTGGTATAACTTGTCCAGTTCTGATGGTGCCATCTGGTGAACCTTACAAGATATTGGTCCTGCTCCGAGGATTAACTCTATATCTCTCACTGGTGGTAACCCTGGGAGTTCTTCTGGGAATACATCTAGAAACTCTTTGATTATTCTGGAAAGCTGTTCTTCTGCTAACACTATAGCCATAATCCTCTCTTCATGTTTGTCTCCCACAGATCTATCAAAGACGAAGTCTTCCGTGCTTGGGATACTAAAAAATACCCTACCCCTATGGCAATCTATCGTAGCATTACTGTCTCTAAGCCAGTCTATGCCTAGGATAACATCAAAGTTACCAATAGGGAACTCGATCAACCGTGCAGGTAATGAATGTGTGCACACTATGATTGTACATGCTAGATATACTCTACTAACTTCTATGAGCCCATTACTAGTGAGTATATTCAAACTCTCTAGCAATGCCTCGAACTCCAATCCAATATGTGTCACATATCATGTAAATATAAAAGAATAAAATATACCCGAATCAAATAATGCTACATCAGGAAAAGATGCGACAAAGATGTTACTTGCCACTACGTCGCATGATGCCAAAGCATCTTCTAAGGACAAAGTGAATTCTTGCCCTTGACCCTGCTGCACTTCTCGTTGTTGCCTTCCTTGGAAGCATTGTTGTGGCCTCTGCTGGCCCTGTTGTTGATTATGCTGCTGTTGGTACATCCGAGCTTATGTCGGTAATGGACTCTAAGCTAATTGACGTATTGCTATCGCTGTCCCTCTGTGCTGAACTGCCCCTGGTTCTGGCAGTGCTGGTAACTATTGGACTAGCCCTCCTGGCCTTTGCATCATCGAACAATTGGAAATCTCGTGATCTGGACTACCACACCTCATACATAGC
This sequence comes from Iris macrosiphon, assembly GCA_036927795.1. Taxonomy (NCBI): domain Eukaryota; kingdom Viridiplantae; phylum Streptophyta; class Magnoliopsida; order Asparagales; family Iridaceae; genus Iris; species Iris macrosiphon. Next base: position 53,699,523 of record JAYESA010000020.1, on the reverse strand, counting down.
CTATTGGTAGCCCTGCACACATCTCTAGTATGGCCTCCATTGCCACAGTAAGTACAACCCACCGATGCTCCCTGGAGTTGCTGCTGTTATTGCTGTATAGGCTGCTGCCAAGCTGGTATCTTCACTATCAAAACCGCCATCCTATACAGTGCTGAATTATGGATATGAATGCCAATTGATGGTGCTGATGTCTGGGGTACTCCTCTACCTCCCCCACTCTGAGCATGAGACCTCTTCTGGCTTCCCATTCTTGTTGACAACCTCTGCATGGTAAGCTCGTGCCTTCTAGCTGCTATCGGTACTTCCTCATAAGTCTGGTAGTCGTGTCCCTCTACCAGTTATAGAATCTCCAGATGAAGTCCTTGCTTGAATCTTATTGCTCTGTCTGATTCCGTAGCCATCATGATCGGAGCGAATCCACTCAGCCTATAAAACTCGGCTGCATACCCGTCTACAGTCCTACCGGCCTGCTTGAGACCGATAAACCTCTGTTGGGGCTCATATTGCGCTATGACTTAGCCCGAAACCGAGTCTTAAAATTGTCCTAAGAAATAGGATGCCTCAAGCCAATCTCTAGTGACGCCCACCAGTCACGGGCAAGATCTTGAAGCTGCAGTCAGACCTGTTCAACTTATTCATCAGCCGAAACCTTTTTTGCCGCCAGAATAACCTTAATGTCTACAGAGAAGTAACAGGCACTACAAAAAATTAGGTTTTTAGCAGCAAATTTTGTTGTTGCTAAAAGTACCAAAATCCTTGCTAAAACTTTTAGCAACAAAATATTATTGTTGCTGGATCCGTTGTTTAAAGTGCGTCGCCTAAAGTATTGGTAACGAAATTCTAAAATTGTTGCTAAATCCTTTTTTTTTAGCAATAAGACTTCATTTTTGTTGCTGCTTTCGTAGACAAAGTTTTCATTGATAAAAGTATAAGTCTTTAGCAATGCATGTTTGTCGTTGTTATATACTACATTTAGCAATGATAATACATCATTGAAAAATGTACAATCTTGGCAACATACATAACTCGTTGTTATATACTTTAATTAGCAACAACATTAATCCGTTGCCAAAAATTCCAAAATTTATCAAAGTATTTTGTAATGACTCGTTACCATTTGCTAAATAATTTATTTATTTATTCATTTATGCATACTAAAGTTTTGAATAAATTAACACCATAAAAAAGTCATAAATTTTTCATAATAAAATTTAATTGTTTTATAATATCACATAAATCTCCAAATTAAATGTAAAAGTTTTAAGATAACTTTATAACATAACTAAATAATTCTTAGAATACATAAACATCTTAGAATATATAAACATCTGAAACATCTCTATAAGAACCTTACTCAAAAAAAGAAATTACTCCATAAACATATGGAGCATCTTCTTTATGCAGATCGTAGCAGCTAGGAACTCCTCTAATTTCTTATTCATCTATATTCTATCTACATCAAAACTTTCCTTCATATCTCTTATCTCAGCTCTTAGGCTAGCCTCTATCTCAGAGGTTCTGGATGTTAGAGTGGTGAGAGGAAGTCGTTGGCCTAGCATACGTGCCAAGACTCTAGACATAGCTTGATCGATGCTTTAAGACACAATGTTATGTCGATGTCAAGCCTTGTATTTCTGTCTCCTCTTGAATCACCACAATATTTTTCTGAAAATAGAAACATGTATATCAAAATCTTTAGTACCTAATATCGAAAGAACCAAACTAAACAGATGTACAAATGAAATTTCGATACTAATTTAAGCAGGAGACATAAACAATTATGAAAATATGGTATCTAATGTCATTTTTTCTTACAAAATAGTGGTACAATAAATGAAATTGTAATGCAACTAGTATCATTAGTTCACATAAAACATATTATATTTTTTTCCTTGTCAATTCTCACATAAATGGATCTATATTGTATAGAGATAGCAACACAATACAACAATAGGCCACAAGCAACCCCGTCAAATTAGGACAAAGTTAGAAATCTATATTAAAGAATGAACATAAATAGAACGAACATAAATATAATTTGCACTAGATGTATTGTTAAAGCAAATAAGATCAACAAGTATATTTCTTTCTGATGTATATTTAATTTTCAACTTTAATAACTTCAGCCAAGATACAAAGATCAGTGAAAAGTTAAGAATAAGACCAAATTAATTATCTTTACAAATAGTAAATATTGACGTAACATGGAAACAATGAATTACTGTTACTGTATTTAACATTTCTAATTCATTGTGTGTAATTAAAGACCACATGAACTGTGGTATTTCCCTTTTTTTAGAGTATCCTTTATCTGGGCCTCAGGGGAAAATGCCTGGAAGACAGTGAAGTTGGGTTTGCAGCCCTTGGGTCCTAGTCCTAGAGAGACAAGCATGGAATAATTCCAAAGCTCCAAGCCTTCTAACCTTACCACATCTTTATAGCTAAGGATATCTTCTATATCATCAAGGTTTTCCATTAGTAAGCTAATTTTAAACTTGCAACATATATGTATTATTATATCCTCTATGAGTTATGAGATTTCCCTATAATTAAAATACTTTTTATTTTTTTCTCTAACAAAATGAAGTTCCAAAATGTATAACTGATACAACTCCATATAGTACATAAGATTTTCTCACAATAAACAATACTATCATCATTATAGTATTTTTCCACACAAAAGAACATGCAAAAGGGAAGATAGTATATTATACACTTGACCTTAATCAACATAAGGTAGCCGGTGACGAACCCTTTCAAGAGAATGCCTCCTTATTCATCATTTTGGATACCAATCTTTTCTTGACATTTAGGCATATTGTTAAGGGGCGGTACTTCAGTATGCAAAAGTGAAACATGTCATAGCAGAAAGTGGATGCTCGTAGTTATTGCCGTAAGAATGTCCAGAAGCGAAGAAAACATATTTAAGTCTTCTTAAGCTAGAGTTCTATATAATCCAATCATTTCATATAAACCCCAATACATTATCTTACAAAGAAAATAAATTTAAGTCTTCTCAAACTGGAGTTCTATATAATCCAATCATTATATATAATAGCAAGTACATTATCTTACAAAGAAAACTGATTTAAGCCTTCTCAAACTGGAGTTTTCAGGTTTTCCCTTTCTCTTGTATCAGTTAACAGGTCCATTCAATGATATATTTATGAATAATATTGTTTCTCAGTGCTTAGGCATAAACAGTTTTAAGATGGTGTTTCTAAAGTAACTTGTAAGCATCTGAGTTCACCTTTAACTTGTAAGAATCTGAGTCGACGTTTATCATGGGAGTCATTGAGAATTTATTTTTCTTTTGGACTTGGTGGTGATCTATAAGGAATAAATCTCAGCTTCCTATAGGTAGCATAGTCAATTTGAAACATAAAATTTAATTATTTACCAGAAGAATATCAAGCTTTTAACCAAAGATCAAAATATCCCTACAAGAATCATAATATTAACTATAACTTATATTTCTTCCAATAGATGTAGTAGTAAATGTAAAGCTATTTATGGCAACAGATGTAGTAGAAAGCAATTAATTATTTTCTAAACATGGTCACCAAGTTATATTTATGCATGACCAGTCATTATTGAAAGAAAAAACCCTTCATAGAAATAACTATATAAAAATGATTCTCTAGAGACATCTAGCAAGATATTTGTTGAAAGAAAAACCCTTCAAAGAATGGCCTTGTTCTGAAAAAGAAACGGTAGATCACACAATTTAAATACTTAATATCTTCCAAACCCAACCACCATTCAGGTCAATTTGGGACATCACATATAGCCTAATACATACAAATACTAGTATCTGACTCGATTTCAAGATTTATCCCTGCAGTAGGATTCTAGTTAAAATAGCAACAACTATCTATCATGTTTCCCCTTTCTCCTTATGACAATGCTTGCCAAAATACCTGGTACATCTATGCGATATTTCCGACTGAGATATAATTGTTAGACACCAGGAATTACCACCCTCGGTATTCAAATCCCATATGATAGTAACAATAACTCATCAAAACCAATGAAACTTTCTCCCCAAAAATAAAACATATCAATTTTACCTGCTTGAGTTGCCCCCTCTGTTTGGAGAAGAGGACGATAGTATCATGGAGAACTTTCTACTACTTGGCTTTGTAGCACAGCTCCACTATGTGACTACAACCTTTTTTGTCCCCGCAACATTGCCGACAAGCCTCGTCTACTTCTCCATGTTCATCAGAGCCTCGAACGCTACATTTAGATCTTTTACTGCGCCTAAATTAAAACAAAACAAACATCAAATTTTGAATGGTTACCGTAGTTATGAATTAGCACTCAAGTTCACTAAAATAAGAAGCCTTCAAGATAGATTCGTACATAGACAAATAAGAACTAATTTTGGTATCAAGTGAAAATATTGAAGTAGAGGTATATTAATTGAGATATCTTATAATAGTCACAACTCACTAGCATATTCATATTTTCCTTCTTGATTCGTTGTTGGGCATACGTAAAATGAACGAACAACCACCTATTCTGGTTTTATTGTGTAAAATTGCTCCTGCAATGATATAAAAAATACTAACCTTTAAGGAAAATTGTATTTTGTATTTAATTAAGTAATAATGTTATTCCGTTGTATAACTTCCTGTAATTAATAGTGTCACTGGCTGAAAACGCTTCTAATAATGCATAGAATTCTTGCTCTAATGGTCCTTAGAAATGCATTTAGTTATTGTGGAAAGATTAGGCAGGTTTTGAATTCTATAAGGACCATATCTTGAACATTAACAATTCTTTAGTTTATATATTCTATAAGGAGATTCAGTTGGTCTATCTTGTCTTCAATGACACATAACTACGGGTCTGGGACTTATTCTCATGGTTGGAAATTTTAACTTGAAAGAGGAATTATAAGATCCTGGGTTCAGAAACTAAGAGGGCCTATGTTGCTCTTTCATACAGCATATAAATGCTCCAACCTTAGTAATTTACATTCTTAGGTCCTTCGACAAAGCATTGTTGTTAATGTTTGATCAATTGCATAAATCTCCTTTATAGATGAGAAAATGAATACAACATTCATTGAATTTTTTGATATATGCTTGTCAAGATATATTTCAATCACAATTATCATCCTTTTAAGCATCAAGGTAGCATACGACATTATCAGTATGCGACCAAAATTAGAACTCTTAAAGACATTTTAAGTAGCATTGGTAGCAATTTTAAATAAATTACTAACTATGTGTCGATATAAAGAACGCCAAGGAAAAATAATATAGTGTGCCAGGCGTCTTCTTATTTGTGAAATATAAGTGAAAACTATGTAAGCTATAATGTTCTATTATGTTATCGTATCTAGCATAAGCATGTTAAAGAAGGATGATGCTATGTATGCAAAGTTTCACCTGCTAGTAGCATGTTTCACGTGAAAAGCAGTGAGTGTCATGTATCTCCAGTCATCTTCACTTTGACAAACCAAGGTAGATTTTGGATTTTGTTTCCTATGTCCAGTTAACTGTAATTCAGACATGGCCAATTGTACCATTGAACTATTTCCCTTTTCAGTACTCTATGATAAATCCACTCGCTGGCTCACACTACCTAACTTGGGTTGTGTATGATTTGAAAGCCACTGGAAAGATATTGATGGCAATTATATAGTAGGACAAAATGTGTCTACAAAATCTTGATATGAAGTAATGAGGCATGTTTCTTCAGTCTCTAGGGGTGTTATCACATAAAACTCGTGATGTTTGGCACCAATAGATATAAGCAATAATTGGTCCACATTTTTCTCTAAATAAATCATGGCCAGGACTACAAGTTCCATTGTAGTAATTGTTTAGACCTTTGATACGAAACATATAAACCACACAACTGATCCATTAACATGCGCTCCTAGTAATTTAGGTACTTGCACCAACTTCTCATGCCAACATATGTTTTGGCACTTGAGAAATAGGGTAAAATCACTTATTTATAACCTCGATATTTGCCTCGTTTCGTAAAATACTCATATAATAATCCCAATCTAAGAAATCCAATACCAACAATACCCGGCCGATTCCCTAGGCCTACAAAATCCACTAGAGTCCACGAAAGTTTGCCAAATCAATATCCCAATATCATACTTTCAATTATAAATTATATTCATAATCCTCGAATGTATCCGAAGTTCACAATCTGAATATATATATATATATATATATATATATATATATATATATATATATATATATATATATATAACCTAATAATTAATGTCGCAGGACAGTGGTAAAGAAATGCATGAACCATTCTGGAGCAGATCCATGACCCTTAAACCAAACAAGGACCGGGGTCGCAAACCGTCTCCCGAACTATACCGTTTGCTCCATCTAGCGACAAGGGTAAAATAGTAACTACACGTCTAATCTACTAGCCTGTGTCTACCTAGCAGAAAACGGATCAACCATACAATACTAACAAAGTAGGGTACGATAGAGCGAATCTAGGACACAGCTCTACCTAAACCTCTGAAATAAGTTCTCGAATCAAAATCCCAAATTAAATTCTCGAATCAATTACTTAATCAAATTCCAAATTGATCCCTAAAAAAATCAAATCCCTAATCAAATTACGGATCACATCCTGAATCAATGTCTCGAATCAATATCCCGAATTAAATCTCCAAACTAATTTTCTCAATCGAATTCCTAAAATAAAATCTTGAATCAAACTCAGAAACCAAATTTCTAAACCAAATTCCAAATCAAAATCTAGACCAAAATTCTGAATTTTTTTGGCAGAACCTCCCATATATTTCTAGGACCGGAACATAACCTGCGAAACAAAAGAATATCCACCCAGCACAACCGATAGTAGAATCCCAAGCCAAGAATAATAAGTCTCGGTCTCCAGCAGCACTATAATGCATACTGGGCACCAAGCCAACACACAACACAAATCGTCGCGCAGGGCGCACCACCACAGGGTCCTCTGCCCTTAACCAAACCATAATACACAAGTCCAATAATCTAGAGCCAAACCGTAACCCAACCGCGAGTCAGACATGGGGCAGGGACGATGTTCATAACCAGGTCGTGCTCCTGTCCTCGGAGGCGTGGATGTCCCATCCGAGTTGTTTGGTATGAATGTCGGCCCGATACCGAACCATTCTACACTAATATCAATATTACCAGTTGACGACTATACGTTTACAGTCTACAAGTACAAACAATTTACAATAATTAAACAAAGGACAAGAAGCGCCTAGGCGCGAAATCATCACCGAGTAAGGGATACTTGCCTAAAGGGCTCGGCTAGATACACAAGTCTTCGGCACTCTGGATCCAAGCTGGCACATCCATCGAGGACCTCATAACACACAATAAGCAAACATTAGCACTAAATAATAGATATAAAATAAATTACAAGAGATGGCACGAGGCTATACCGTGTGGGTCCGCAAGCGATGCAAGGATCTGACAAGAAAATTAAAACACACAGATTGATAAAAATATGTAAATCGAGACATGCACGTAAATTGAGACACATATGAGATTCGAAGTGACACTAATAACAAGATGAATGGAAAATGAAACTTGCACATAAATCGAGATATGCACGAAGTTCCAAGGAACACATAGTGCACAAATCGATGTAGCATACAAATAATGAGAAAAGGCACAAAAGTCGAAGGATACGAAATTCAAGATGGTGCTCAATCCGAGATGGCATGGTACCTGAGGCAGCATAGGGCTCGAGGCATCTGGCTGCCCGAGATAGCACTTGGATCAAGATAATATGGGAAAAGAAAGCTGACACGTACACCGAGGTGCACGTGTCTCGAGAATCTTGTGATGACGCGGGGCCTAAGAAGAGGGACAGAGGAGATGGTGAAGACAACGATGATAGTGGCGGTCATGGTGGTGGAAATGGTACTGGAAATATGGTGGTGGTCACCATGGTGGAGATGGTGGCAGTGGTGGTGGAGTTGAAAATAGTGGGGGTGGCCTAATCAAGGTCGGAGAGAGGGAGCAAGAGGATGAGTGAAATTGAGAGAAAAGGGAGATCATGAGAGAGAGGAAGGGTCGAGAGGGAGTGTAAACCCCCCTGGTTTTCATATAGGGTTATTTTGGTAATTTTATATTTAATTTTATATAAATATAATTATTTTATTTAATTAAAAATTTATTAGATAATTTTCTTGAACTTTAGAAACCAACCATCATGGTCTTAAGATATTGAGAGCAACACTAGCCATTTTCTTCCATCCAACTTTGCATGTTGTACTTAGACGAGTCAATTTAGGATTATGACATGAATTCTACTCATAAATTCACCTTTTCATGCTTCGTTTTGGTCGTACAACTTTCGCGACTCAATTACGAAAAAATGATAATTAATTATCCCTTTGTCATTGCGTACGAATTTAATATGCAACATCAACCCATTTCTTCCAACCAACTTTGTAATCACAAGTCTAACATGACCTAATATGTCTAGGGTGATGGTGTCCTATTTATTTGAGTTTTCACATGCTCCATAAACTTTGCATGATTCAAATCTTAGATTTAAATTCAAACTTTTCCATTTTAGGAAATCGAATCTTTGCATCTCCCATTTTACACTGCATTTAAATCCAAATATATTTAAATAAAATCTACCCCATTAATTAGGGAAGCATTGCATGTCATATTAGCCCAGCAAACAATCTCCCCCAAGCATTGTACTGAGGCCGCATATCATCGAGGCCGTATAATATTGAAGCCGCATAGGCGGGACACATGGCACGGCTCGTCTAACGAGGTCATTAATTATTGGACGTGACTCTTTGTTATTTTGCATGCCGCCCTCTTGCGAGTCTCGAGACTTTCAGGCCTTTTTGTCAGGCGTTGGAGAGTGTGTCAAGGATCTTTTATGCGGCCTCTTGCTACTTGGTTGGTCTGGCCGCATGACGGCTATTATGCGGCTTTCTTCTCTCCATATCTGTAATATTTTATGCGATATATGCTCTATGCGGCTTGTAGTATTTTTATGCTTCTACAAGACCCCCTTCAAAGTTTTTAAAATGACGAGTTTGGAATATTTTGAATAAGAAGCATGATCGAGCACTTTTGGCCGCATAGTAGAGACATGTCGCATAACTCTGTTGCCGCATAATTGTCTCTGACAGGCTGTCCGATCACTAAATGAGAAAATTTGCTCTATATTTCACCATATCTCTTGGGATTTTGTGCCGTCTTCTGACACGGGGCTCGAGGCATTGGTTTTCGAGATGATTAAAGAGTATTACGCGGATCGAGGTATCAGGTTTATCTCATTAACCACTCGATTTATTGCCTTGATTCCTTCACGCAATTTTGGAGCCTATAAATAGGCAGTCCGGGGGAGAGAAAGAACTTTATCTCTTTTCTTTCTTTCTCCTTTTTCTGCTAAGGATGCCGCAGGCTGCGACCCTTTTCGCCGAGGAGTTCGTCTGGGGCAGTCTTGATCCTTGGCCCCCTGATTTCGGTGCTTTACTCGGAGGTAGGGGAGCACCGTGTCCTTCATTTTGGGCTTCCATGGACACAAAGACACCCATGCACAGTCTTGCTACATGGACGAGAAATCGTCTAGAATACGTGCAGACTTTTTACACAACCTTGCCGCATGGATGAGAGAAAATCACGAACATGCGTAGGCTTTCTTCCTTAGTCTGTCGCATGGATGGGAAACCATCATGCGGAAACTAAGATCCTGTCGCATGGATAAAGGGTCGACCTGGACATGCGACAACCATGACTCTGTCACATGGATGAAGGTTCGATCCGAACATGCGACCACCATGGCTCTGCTGTATGGATGGAGGCTTGACCCAACATGCGACCATCGTGGCTCTGCCGCATGGAAGATACCTCATGCACCGACTAGGCTCTGTTGCATAGACGTTAATTTTGTTTTTGTATGTTAATGTCATATATTTTCCTTGTGCAGTCTTTGTCCCCCCTCGCCCGGCTCATGATAGAGCATGGAAGGATATCATAACACCCGTTGTTCGGGGTAAAGACCATCTTTATGTGGCAGCTTATCACGAACTGATACAGGAGACAAGGACAGTTTGGCAAGAACTAATCCAGGAGATGAGGATGGACATCCTGTGTTGTGGGCTGAGCTGTCCTAGTTCATACAGCGTGCCAGCTGCGTTTCTTCCTTTTATGCGGTTTGCTATTGGCCGAAAGACTGCGGGGTCGATGACAGAATTTGGATTAATTATCATTCCTGTCGTCGGTCTTTCCGTATGATTATCGAGCGCCTACTCCTTCTCCTCCCTTGCTATTCATCGGTATGGATTCTTTTTCATATACTGAGGTTTGCGCTATAGAGGGATGATCCAGAAAGTATTGAGTTCTGCTGCGGGATTGACTTATGTCAGTAGCGATGATTGCACTGAGGGGCACTTCTAATAAAAAAGTTTTGTATCAGCGAGACTTCACGGACACCCTTTAAAATAAGTTTCCATCATATGTACTCATGGCCTTGAATGATAATGAAAAAACCCTTGAATGTAATAGATTTCTATCATATCTACTCATGATCTTGAATATTAACCAATAAAGTCTCTCATTTTTCAGAATTTTGTATGTTGTGGACTTTTGGGTATTGTACTAGAGGTAATATGGACGTAGTAAAATACCGTAGCCTTTTAAGGATATCCCACTAGGGGATCTTTGGTGGACCTATTACTTATTGCACATGAGGGTGCAAGTAATAAGTTCGAAATAGGCCTTGCCAGAGGTGGTATGGTCATGGCAAGTTTGGTGGACTTAACACCGTTGGCGCACTTAAATTTAAGAGCAGGTAATAAGTTGAGATGACGACTGGTGATAGTCTTAGGGAGAGGTTTGCTCAGAGGTCACTTGGACATGACACACTCTCGGGAAGGATGTGGGGGCGATAGCTCAGAGGTGACATAGACGTGAGCTAATCAATAGCCATATCGATAGGTTAGGTACGAATCTGGTATTTTTGTGGAAGTAGAAGAAAGTACGCCAGAAGTAATATGGATGTGGCGGTTTTCTTTCATTGAGGACATCCCACTGGAGGATTTTTGGTAGACTTATTAATTATTGCTGTCACGCCCCAGTCCCAAAATACCGAGGGACCGGACGTGTGGCAATGGCCAACAGCACACACCGATGGACAAACCCAATTTAATGGATCCATCGGGGCATACTTAAGCTGTAATATAACAATAAATAGGTACAATGATATAAGTCACAGTCTATACTAATCTCATCCACAACAGATAAATACGGATCAAATGTCAGAATAATGCAAATAAATATAAACTAATAAGTCTGAATAAAAGTGTCTCAGAGAACAATCCGAGAACAAGTCTGGTACATCAATGAAATAGACTGGAAATGAAATAACTATAAACTGAAATAAATGAGTATCTCAAGCCAATACTCAAGAGAAGTCCTTTGGTACAACCTCGTCCTCAGATCCTGGTTCTGTTCCAATGTAGGCTCCTGCTCCTGCTAAGGCTAATGCTCCGGTCCCGTATACCTCGGGATAGATCTCGTCAGCTAATCCTGGGGACATAATCCGGATCCAGGTCCTCAGGGGACATAGCAAGGTACAAGAAAGCTTATGCCAAAATAAATGCAGTGCAGTAATAAATGAGACAATAGGGTAAATAAATAACCAGCTAAGTGATATGAAAGTGAGAGTGTTAGTCATACTCGGGCTGAGACTACTACAGGATCAGTGTCGGAGAAACCCATAGCAGTATTTTCTCGAAGGGCCAGAACTGGTGCCATAGCTCTGTATTAGAGACTAAGACACATCCAGATGTCAATATATAATATAATCAGCCTTTGATATGGTAATACTCTCCCCACCCAATGAAATCTCACGTCTCATGTCCATGACACGCAGGATCAAAACTAATACAACAAGTCAGGATATAATCTAAGCATGTAACTGTGTATGTCATAAACCTGTATCCTATACAGAATCACCATGAATATCTCAGGAAGATTCTGTCTCATAAATAGTATCCAGTATCCTGGGTATAATGTACTTGATAAGACAAGTACGAGAATGTAAAGTGTCACGAATGTCCATCTCTAGATGACAGTACCCAACACTGCGTGCAGTGTTGACACCCGACTATAATCGGACGCTAAGTAAGTCACACGGTCCTAGGTTAAGCATGCACAACAATGTAAAAGAATCAATGAAAATATGTAACAAGACTGTAAAGTTTGGCAAGGTACACTTGCCTGGGGTCCTGGCTCCAACTGTAGCTCTGGTCTCAGTGTGATCTGCAGGTACTACTCCGGTTGCTGAAATAAACATCACCATTAGATTCAAAAAATATCAAATAGCTAGAAATGCCTGTCCTTACATCTAATTTGGACACAGGGGCAAAAATGACATTTCTGGGTCAAAGCGGGGTCCACATGTAGGCCACTTTGCACCGAAAAGTGTGTCAGGGTCAAAGGTCTCTAAATTTCTCAAACTCAGTGTCTACAAGTCAGGAACGATGATACGAACCCAACGGAACTTCCAGAATTGGATTTCGATGAGCCGATCACAAAATTGTCCGTCAAGTGGAGCCGGTAGGGCCCACGATACGCGATTTTGTCAACGTTCTCAAAATCGAACCAAACTTGGGTCACAGGACCAGCGTATTGCTACGAGTCTGATGGCGCAAGTTTCGTCTCGATATGACATGTGTACACGAAGTTACGACGTATTCCAGAACCGACGGATACGGGGCGGTGTCGGCGGATACGCGTTGATTCCGGTGTACACGCACATCTGAATCAACTTCTGTGAAACCCCGCACGTCCGTATCAACGGCGCACACGTTTTGATAAAGACCGCGTGCAACCAAGTTGTCCCGTTTGGCGGGGCGCACTCAGTTTCGGGGTAAAACATGGAGTTGTTTTTCCTGTTTTTGGATCGCGGTTCGCGATCGCCATAGGACGCGACGCACCGAGCGGGTTGCACGGGCACCGAGAGAGTCATACAGTCTACGCGGCGCAACTGACGGAATCGAAAACGGAATTACGAGGTGAGAGGAAACGTTACCTGAACAGGGCTCCGTGAAATCTGAATTCTCGTGTCCGAGCGTGTCTTTCGTGTCCTGGACGTGTCCTGGGTCGACCGAGTCCTGTTTCCAGGCTGTGTCCGTTGTGTCTGCCCTAGGGTTAGGTGCTCGTATCCGCTGTGTCCTGCACTTCCGTGTCCAGGCCTAGGTCAGCTGGTCGGGAAGCTGTTGTGGAGTCGCTCGGCGGTTCAGCGGGGTCGGGATCAGTTTGAACAGGAAGTCGGAGCTGGACGGAAGGGGGTGGCCGGAGGTTGCAGCTCCGGTGGGGGTCGACGTGGTGGTGGAGGCTGTGGAAGAGGGAGACGAGGGGCCTGGGGAGTCCGACAAGGGCGGTGGAAATTAGGGTTCAGGCCGAAGGAATTGGGGGAGAACGGAGGGATTGGTGGTGGTCGTGGTGGCGGAGAGAGGCTGGGGACAGAGGGGGATGGCCGGAGGAGATGGGCCTGGCGGCGCTCGGGTTCGACAGTGGAGGGCTGGAGTCGGGCTCGCGGGGAGGAAGGAGGAGGAAAGAGAGCGGTGTCGCGGCACTGGGCGGGTGAGGGGATCGTGATGGAGGAAGGCGGCGGATCGAAGGTGAGGTGGTCGACGAGGGCAGCGGGCTAGGGCGGAGAGGAGGGTGGAGTTTGTCGAGGAGACGACTGGGGACGGGTCAAGCTCGGCGGTGAGGTAATGGTGGAGAGGAGGAGAGAGGGTGACGACGGGGAAGCTGCTGGACGGAGCGTGGAGATGGGTAGGCGTCGGCGGCTTCGCGGATCTCGAGGAAGGCGGCTGCTAGGGCACGAACGTCGAGGCCCTTAAATAGGCGCGCCGCCGGGTCGGAAACACTGTTCCTACCCGAAATAGAATTAGGGTTTGGTTTAGGGTTTCGGGTCCGGGTCAGGTTTCACTCGGATCCGACCCGACCCAACGGTTTGGGTTGGTTTGGTTTAATTTCTATTAAACCCGGTTTATTTAAGGGGGGTTTAATTAGGGTTTATTTACATTGGTTTTTAGGGCTTTAAACGGGTTTTCGGAGTCCAATAAATACGCCAAAAATTACCCTATGTCCGGTTTCTTATTTTATACCAATAAAATATTATTTCTATAATATTTTAATATTAATTAATAGTAATTAAAAAATCATTTAATTAGACATACCTAGGTTTTAATTACAGAAAAATCCTGAAAAATCCAAATTAAAAATTCTTGAAAAATCAGGGAGATTACAATCTACCCCCCTTAAGAGGATTGCGTCCTCGCAATCAAAGAATAATCAGTCAACAGAGATGACATGGTTGCAAACATTGTTCGAAGCACATTGTGATCAAGGAGAGTCAAGGTTGAGGGTGTACGAATAACACATAGGAAAAATTATTTTTCTCAAGCATTAAAAGTCATGCAATCTCCCGTATGAAGGAGATCTAGAAGGCTACAGTTTAGAAAACTGGGTTACCACTAGGTTATCAATTATAAAAACATTATAGGTTATAAAATATACTAGGTTATTAGCAAGTTCAATATTACTAGGTTAAGGCTAGGGTCACGAACCAATAAGCACGAGATAAAACAATACTAGGAACAGAAAACTATAAAGACTTACGTGCATTAGCTACTCCATGAATCTGTGCGTCCTCCAAAGTCATCTCATAAGCTTGTCCGCGTCCTTGAGGGGGTGCCCTCTGCTGTTGCTGGGCCTGTTGGAAGGGTGCTGGTCGGGGTGCCAAAGGTGGCCTTGGTTGATCTCCTCCTGGTGCTGGTAGAGCTTGTTGGTTTGCCCTTGGTGCTCCTTCTCTACGCTCAGGGTAGTCCCTCACTGCATATTGTCTGGATCCGCAACCTAAGCATAGTCCTAACCTGTGTCGGCATTTCCTGGCGAGATGGCCTGCTTTGCCACAGTAGTGACAAGTAGAGAGGACTATTACTTGTGGTGTAGATGCTTCCTGCTATTGGTGTAGGTGAGGTCTCTTTGCAGCTTCTTCTTGTGGTGCTCTGGTTGTTGCTGATGTAGAAGGCCGCTTCAGACTGGTCTCTCT
Organism: Iris macrosiphon; assembly: GCA_036927795.1. Lineage (NCBI taxonomy): Eukaryota > Viridiplantae > Streptophyta > Magnoliopsida > Asparagales > Iridaceae > Iris > Iris macrosiphon. The sequence goes on along the minus strand of JAYESA010000020.1, from coordinate 53,684,433 downwards.
CCTGGTGACGCGCTCCATGCGTCGAGCTGCAGCAAGGACGTCCGAGTAAGATGTGGGCGCAATGGATCCAATTAGTTTCTGTAGCTCGAAGTTTAGTCCATCGAAAAACTTCTCGGCCTTCTCTTCTTCTGTCGGAATTAAGGTAGGGGCGAAGCAACTTAAACGAATAAATTTCGCATTATACTCTTCCACTGTCATATTGCCTTGGATAAGGCGGTTGAACTTGTCTCTGAGTTCTGATCGAGCGGTAGCTGGAATGTACATCTCTTGAAAGAGTCTGGAGAACTCCTCCCAGGTGACTCGGTCTGGTCCGAGCCGTGTCTCCTCAGATAGCCATCAGTGATGTGCATTGTCCGTCAATTGCATTCTGACGGCAGTCATCCAACGTTCTCTTGGAAGCTCAGCTGCTTCTAATTGATGTCGTATGTTGGTGAGCCACTCATGAACTTCTGTGGGCTCCTCTTTGCCTGAGAAGGTGCGGGGCTTCAGCTGGCGGAAGTCGGTGATAGAGCCCGTCGATTGCCGTCGAGTTGGTAGGTTGACCTGCTCCAGTACAAGTGCTAGGCTGCGACTCAAAGTCTCTTGTTGAATCTGCTGTTGAGCTTGCATTATTGCGTAGATCATTTGGAACATCTGTTGCCCGTCCATAGGCTGTCCTGGTGGGAATACATGCATTGGTGGTACGAACTACGGAGGCGATGGGATGTCATCACGCCGAAATCTAGAAGCATGCTGATCTACTTGGCTGCCTTGGTGAGTAGAGGGATCTCCACTCAATGGCGCCACTTCATCTTCTCCGTAGGTGGCTACAGCACCTATTGGTGTGTTTGCTGGAGTTTCGTCGTTTGCTTTTGAATCCATTACTCTGCATCAAAAATAAACTATAAGAGGCGCACAGGAATCAAGGCATGATGCAAGAAAATTTAATTCGAATACGATATAGATATCAAGAACGTGTTCAAGAAGTGGATGAGATCCTAAAAACTTATCCTATTCTGATTGCAGGCATGTTCGGTTCCTATGTTGAAACCAAACAATTTAGTCGTATACCTGCATGGGCCACCATAAAAACCATGTCATGCCCCAGTCCCAAAATACCGAGGGACCGGACACGTGACAATGGCAAACAGCACACACCGATAGACAAACCCAATTTAATGGATCCATCGGGACATACTTAAGCTGTAATATAACAATAAATAGATACAATGATATAAGTCACAGTCTATACTAATCTCATCCACAACAGATAAACACGGATCAAATATTAGAATAATGCAAATAAATATAAACTAATAAGTCTGAATAAAAGTGTCTCGGAGAACAATCCGAGAACAAGTCTGGTACATCAATGAAATAGACTGGAAATAAAATAACTATAAACTGAAATAAATGAGTATCTCAAGCCAATACTCAAGAGAAGTCCTCTGATACAATCTCGTCCTCAGATCCTGGTTCTGTTCCAATGTAGGCTCCTGCTCCTGCTAAGGCTAATGCTCCGGTCCCGTATACCTCGGGATAGATCTCGTCAGCTAATCCTGGGGACATAATCCGGATCCAGGTCCTCAGGGGACATAGCAAGGTATAAGAAAGCTCATGCCAAAATAAATACAGTGCAGCAATAAATGAGACAATAGATTAAATAAATAACCAGCTAAGTGATATGCAAGTGAGAGTGTTAGTCATACTCGGGCTGAGACTACTACATGATCAGTGTCGGAGAAACCCATAGCAGTATTTTCTCGAAGGGCCAGAACTGGTGCCATAGCTCTGTGTTAGAGACTAAGACACATTCAGATGTCAATATATAATATAATCAGCCTTTGATATAGTAATACTCTCCCCACCTAATGAAATCTCACGTCTCATGTCCATGACACGCAGGATCAAAACTAATGCAACAAGTCAGGATATAATCTAAGCATGTAACTGTGTATGTCATAAACCTGTATCCTATACAGAATTACTATGAATATCTCAGGAAGATTCTGTCTCATGAATAGTGTCCAGTGTCCTGGGTATAATATACTTGATAAGATAAGTACGAGAATGTAAAGTGTCACGAATGTCCATCTCTAGATGACAGTACCCAACACTGCGTACAGTGTTGACACCCGACTATAATCGGATGCTAAGTAAGTCACACGATTCTAGGTTAAGCATGCACAATAATATAAAAGAATTAATGAAAATATGTAACAAGACTGCAAAGTTTGGCAAGGTACACTTGCATGGGGTCCTGGCTCCAACTGTAGCTCTGGTCTCAGTGTGATCTGCAGGTACTACTCCGGTTGCTGAAATAAACATCACCATTAGATTCAGAAAATATGAAATAGCTATAAATGCCTGTCCTTACGTCTAATTTGGACACAAGGGCAAAAATAATATTTTTGGGTCAAAGCGGGGTCCACATGTGGGTCACTTTGCACCGAAAAGTGTGTTAGGGTCAAAGGTCTCCAAATTTCTTAAACTCAGTGTCTATAAGTCAGGAACGATGATACGAACCCAACGAAACTTCCAGAATTGGATTTCGATGAGCCAATCACAAAATCGTCCGTCAAGTGGAGCCGATGGGGCCCACGATACGCGATTTTGTCAACGTTCTCAGAATCGAACCAAACTTGGGTCACAGGACCAGCGTATTTCTACGAGTCCGATGGCACAAGTTTTGTCTCGATCTGACGTATGTACACGAAGTTACGACGTGTTCCAGAACCGACGGATACGGGGCGGTGTCGGCGGATACGTGTTGATTCCGGTGTGCACGCACATCCGATCAACTTCTGCAAAATCCTGCACGTCCGTATCAACGACGCCCATATTTCGGTAAAGACCGCGTGGGACCAAGTCATCCCGTTTGGTGGGGCACACTCAGTTTCGGGGTGAAACATGGCGTTGTTTTTCCTATTTTTGGATCGTGGTTCGCGATCGCCCCAGGACGCGATGCACCGAGCGGGTTGCACGGGCATCGAGAGGGTTATACAGTCTATGCGACACAACTGACGGAATCGAAAATGGAATTACGAGGTGAGAGGAAATGTTACCTGAACAGGGCTCCGTGAAATCTGAATTCTCGTGTCCGAGAGTGTCCTTCGTGTCCTGGACGTGTCCTGGGTCAACCGAGTCCTGTGTCCAGGCTGTGTCCGCTGTGTCTTCCCTAGGGTTAGGTGCTCGTGTCCGCTGTGTCCTGCACTGCCATGTCCAGGCCTAGGTCAGTGGGTCGGGAAGCTGTTGTGGAGTCGCTCGGCGGTTCAGCGGGGTCGGGATCAGTTTGAACAGGAAGTCGGAGCTGGACGGAAGGGGGTGGCCGAAGGTTGCAGCTCCGGTGGGGGTCGACGTGGTGGTGGAGGCTGTGGAAGAGGGAGACGATGGGCCTGGGGAGTCCGACGAGGGCGGTAGAAATTAGGGTTCAGGCCGAGGGAATTGGGGGAGAATGGAGGGATTGGTGGTGGTCGTGGCGGCGGAGAGAGGCTGGGGACAGAGGGGGATAGCCGGAGGAGATGGGCCTGGCGGCGCTCGAGTTTGACAGTGAAGGGCTGGAGTCGCGCTCGCGGGGAGGAAGGAGGAGGAGAGAGAGCGGCGTCATGGTACTGGGCGGGTGAGGGGATCGTGATGGAGGAAGGCGGCGGATCAAAGGTGAGGTGGTCGACGAGGGCAGCGGGCTAGGGCGGAGAGGAGGGTGGAGTTCGTCGGAGTTCGTCGAGGAGACGACTGGGGACGGGTCAAGCTCGGCGGCGAGGTGATGGTGGAGAGAAGGAGAGAGGGTGACGACGGGGAGGCTGTTGGACGGAGCGTGGAGATGGGTAGGCGGCGGCGGCTTCGCGGATCTCGAGGAAGGCGGCTGCTAGGGCACGAACGTCTAGGCCCTTAAATAGGCGCACCGCCGGGTCGGAAACACTGTTCCGACCCGAAATAGAATTAGGGTTTGGTTTAGGGTTTCGGGTCCGGGTCAGGTTTCACTCGGTTCCGACCCGACCCGACCCGTTAAGCTGGATTGGTTCAGTCAACGGTTTGGGTTGGTTTGGTTTAATTTCTATTAAACCCGGTTTATTTAAGGGGGTTTAATTAGGGTTTATTTACATTGGTTTTTAGGGCTTTAAACTGGTTTCCAGAGTCCAATAAATACGCCAAAAATTACCCTATGTCCGGTTTCTCATTTTACACCATAAAATATTATTTCTATAATATTTTAATATTAATTAATAGCAATTAAAAAATCATTTAATTAGACATACCTAGGTTTTAATTACAGAAAAATTCTGAAAAATCTAAATTAAAAATTCTTGAAAAATCAGGGGGATTACAGTTGCGCACGTTGAGTGCAAGTAATAAGTTCAAAAATAATCCCTATCAGAGGTAATATGGATGTGATAGGTTTTATGGAGTTAGCACCGCTGACGTACTCCGGATCGAGTATAGGTGATAAGTTTAGACGACAACCGATATCATAGGAAATATGAACGTGATGATCGATCGCCGAGACTCGGGGAGTTTGCTCAGAGGTAATATAGACGTGGCAAACTTAGCCGGGAAGAAATGTGAGGAAAGTGGTTCAGAGGTAATATGGACATGAACCAATTTTTTGAGGACTCGCTAGGGAGTAGTTTAATGAGGGTGGTCCACCTGAGAGTATAGATAGACTTGAGGGTTGCTCCGCTGAGGAGATTGGTGGAACGATAGCTCAGAGGTACACTTGAGTTAACGAATACTGGTTTTTTTTTATGGTCCAAGCGGGAGTGCACCTGTGGACCTGAGGACTGCTCCATTGGGAGACTTCGGGGATCCATCATCTGTTGCGTATCCAGGTCTCCTGGATACAGATGATGGCTTTTATAGGAATTTACAAAGAAGAAGAAAAAGTTGCACATAGGTACTTGATGGGAGTGAAGAACCAATAGTATAGAGATGTACATCTGGATTGTCCCACTGAGGATGAGGGGAGTACAAGTCAAGTTTAGACATAGTAATTTTTAGGAACTTGTCATTGATAGGAATCATAAGCAAGTCTCCATTGGATTTTGCTAGCCGGTAGGCGCCATTGGAGAAAACGGACTCCACGATGAATGGGCCCTCCCATTTAGGCTAGAATTTGTCCACTGTCTTGTGGATCATAACCATCGGTCTCTTTACGGTTATGACAAGATCACCCACTTGGTAGGTCATCTTCTTTACCCGTTTGTTGAAGGCTCCAGAGAGATGCGCCTGGTATAGCTCAATGTGCTACTGAGCTAAGAGTCATTTTTCGTCGAGTGCTTCCAACTCTTGTAGTCATCGGTGATGGTTGTCATCTACGATTAGCTGATTGGAGAGAGCCACTTGGAGTGAAGGGATTTAGATCTCGAGGGGGAGGACCGCTTTGCTCCCGTACACCAAAAATAATGGCGTGCTTCATATAGCTGTCCAGATTCTTGTACGGTATGCCCCGAGACATTCACCCAGCTTCTCGTTCCAGTCGCGCTTGTTGGATGACACTAATTTCTTAAGAAGCTTGATGATAGTTTTGTTGAATGCCATAGCAAACCCATTTGCCGCTGGGTTGTAGTCATTCTACGCTACATTCTGAATCTAGTTATTATCGCAGAACCAGTAGAGTGCATGACTTACTAACTGTGGACCATTATCATGAATGATCCTTCGTGGCAAGCCGAAGCGGTATATGACGTAATGCTTGGCGAAGTTGATCACGTTGGATGTCTTAACTTTTGGGAGTGTTACTGCTTCCGTCCACTTGGAGAAGTAGGTGATGGCTAGGATGAACCGGTGTCCCTTAGACGAAGGTGGACTTATTGGTCCGATGATATCCATTTCCCATGCCTCAAATGACGAGGATGCTTTCGTTGGGTATAGGAATTTAGATGTCTCACGGATAAAGTCTACGTAGATTTAGCACGCTTGGCACTTTCTTGCATAGTCGACGGCATCCGCTACTATTATGGGCCAGTAGTAACCCATTCTCTGGAGACGGTCCTATAATTTTGGGCAAGATTGGTGTGCACCACAGATGCCATCGTGATCTTAGCTGAGGGCCAGCTTAGCTTTTGCGTTTGATAGGCATCGTAGCAGAAGACCATCGTAGGATCGACGATACAACATTTTGGTAGCTGTATCGTAATAGAATCGGAGGGAACATCTTCTGATTGTTGTAGCATCCTTAGGGTTTTCGGATAGAATTCCATAGATCGCGTAGTCAATGAAGGAGAGTCTCCAGTCCTGGGTATCAGTGTGTACATCTACCGCGTAGCTCAGACATAGGCAGAGGTTATTTTTGGGACAGACCAGCTCTTAACCGATCACCGTAATTAGCTGATAGGTGTTGTATGGAACCGCCAAGGAGGCAGTGAGGTCGGCCAGGGCATCAGCCTCGACATTCTGCAGTCGAGGGACGTGCTCAATGAAGAATCCCTCGAAGGTTGAGATGATGCCAAGCGCAGCTTGGTGGTACGAAATTAGGTCTTCACTTCGGACTTCATATTCACCTCGGACTTAGTTGATTATCATCTTGGAGTCACCGTATGACTCTAAATAGTCTACCCCCACTTGTTTAGCAAGTTGGAGTCCAATAATGAGAGTATTGTATTCTGCCACATTATTGGAGCATGGCTCTGAGAGGGAATAAGCTTGATTAATGACCAGATTGTAGGGGAAGATTAATACTATCCCAACTCCGGCGATGATATTGCCTTTGGGCCCTGCTCTTGAAGCGCCATCGAAGAACATCTGCCAGACAGCTTCGCACAAAGTCACTTTTGAGTTTGCCACTTCATTTGGAATCTCGTCGTAGAGTTTCAAAGTTTCTGGCACCGGATGTGCTGTCAGGAAGTCGGCCAGTGCTTGACCCTTGACGGCTTTTTATGAAAGAAATGCCATGTCATATGGGAATAATAGTATCACCCAGGTAGCTAAACGGGAACTGAGTTCCCCTGGTTTAGTCATAAGAACTCTGAGAGCATTGACTCGTGAGATCACATGAATGGTTTGTCCTGTTATGTAATGTCGTATCTTTTGGATAGCAAATACTAGAGCAAGGCATTTCTTTTCGACGAGGGTGTACCTATGCTCTGCGTCAACCATCATTCGACTGAGATAATAGATGGCATGTTCATAACCCGCATCACTATTATGCGTTAATAGAGCACCGAGGGAGTGATCTAGTGCACGCACATAAAGTCGGAAGGGCTTTCCCACTAGCGGGGCCACCAGCACTGGAGGATTTGATAGGTATTCCTTGATGTCGTCGAACTCACATTGGCATTCTTTATTCCAGACAAAGGAGACACCTTTCTTCATGAGTTGGGTGAACGACTGACAACTCCTAGAGAGGTTTGATATAAACCTCCTGATATATGCCAACCTTCCTTGTAAGCCACGGAGTTTTCGGAGGTTCTTTGGCGGCTTCATCTCTAGGATTTATCTGGCTTTGTCGGGGTCTAAGTGAATACCCCTGGAAGTAATGATAAAACCCATAAATTTACCGCTGGAGACTCCCAGGAAGGATTTGGAAGGGTTCATCTTGAGCAAGAGCGTACGCATGAGGTCGAACACAGTCTTCAAGTCCCTGAGGTGATCATCTTTGGAGCGGCTCTTGACAGTGATGTCATCAATGTAATATTCTACTATCTTGTGCAGATGTTTATGAAAAATGGTACTCATAGCTCGTTGGTATGTAGCACATATGTTCTTCAGACCGAAGGGCATAACTGTGTAGTAGTATACTCCTATCGGTGCTCTGAATGATGTATGCTTCTCGTCTTCAGGAGACATATTGATTTGATTGTAGCCTGAGTATCCATCCATGAAGGACATGCGCTCAAAGCCACAAGTGTTGTCGATCATAATTGTCACGCCCCGATCTTCCGCAGGCAATCGGCCGTTCCCGCTAGGCGGGAATCACCCTCGCCAGCGCTCCCGCGAAACGATCGCTTAACCCATCCGGGCGTGATGCCGCACGAGCGTGAGCCACGCCCGTGCAAGGCCATGATTCATTGGCTGGCGGTTAGAGTTCTAAGCCACAGAGTCGTACAGATTATCCGAGTGCAGCGGAGTCATGAACGCATAGGCGATCGGTAACAGGTTCACTGAGTCGACAAATATAGCGGAAGCATAGAAACAAGTAAAGTAATCTCTTTATTGATATGAAACATGTATTACAGGCGGCGTATAGCCCAGATTACAAGTCGCTCAAGCCTCTCTCTGAAATAGTAAAAGCGTGCCAAGTGGCTACAACTGTGGAATGATTTGTACAGGCGATGGTCAGGCGATGTTCACAACTTATGTCTTGTATATGAGCTTCAGTCCCGGACGCACCGTTGCAAGGCTTCAGAGGGAACTCCTGGCCTTAGCACGCACGTTGGAGGCGTTCGCACCGCACGAGGTTCTCCCGCACCCTGCATATCAAACTGGTGGATTATCAGTACATTGAATGCACTGGTGGGGAAGCTACTCGCCCGCTCGACAAATCCAAACACGTAATACAGGTTCCGTTCACAACTATTAAGTTGTCTTTCTAGTTGCCTTAGGATCAGTTTTATGCAAACGTTGAATAGCCTAACATGTCGGGCAGTGCGCCGTGCGATGTTTGAGGAAACACGGCGAGACTTACCAACTTACCATCTCCTTCCCTGTCCAAGGCAAACATTGAGGCAAACATGTTAATTCAAGCACGGGCAAGTATAACATTCAGGAGGCATAGCATATGCAAACATGAGGGTCATTTTAACATGATCGTTCAGGTGTTAAGTCATTCATTGATGCGATGCAGTAACTCGCACGCGGATAGCCGCTAAGCGAGGATGACTTATCTATATGAACAGTTGTCGCTGGCATAGCCATAAAGGACCAATTTTAGTCTCTAACGAGAATGGGGTACAACGAGAATACAGGATGCGCTCCACACCATTTCGTCTTTGCACATGATGACTAAACAGGAGAGTTACCAATTTTAGTCACTAACGAGAATGGGGTGCAGCGAGAGTACAGGATGCGCTCCACACCATTCCGTCTTTGCACAGGATGACTAAACAGGAGAGTTCCATCCGGATCGGGTCGGCCCCAGTGCCCCGGTGACCGCCCGTGGAACGGTGCCTCGTTTCCGAGTTGTCCGCGACATGCAGGTCTGTATTCAGGTCTGGCTAGGCACAGGATCAAGTTCAGGATAGGACATATTATGTTCAATGTACAGGCATGATTGTTCACAGTCGTATATCGATTGCCAGGCCAGTTGATTCAGTAGTTTGCTCCTCGAGCTGTGATTCAGTGATTTATTCATTCAGGGTACAGATTTCCTAGTTCAGGAATTGCCTTGGTGACCTAACGGTCCCGAATACTTTCAGGTTCTTCCATGTACGGAACGACTACTTAGTAGTCTCCCGGGGTTTGGATGAAAACATGGCAACATTCAAGCAGACAAGCATGCGTTTCTAAAGGAACATAAGCAGGCACGTTGCTCGGACCCGAAGGTAAGCCGAGAAGTAAAACCGTTAAAGGACTTAGCATGCGAGGGTCTGAATATAAGCAGTATTTCCATTTTCCATGTTCTAGCAAGCAATACAAGTTGGGATTATTCCCTTAGCTAGGTGCGTTGGATTTATTAGCATGCAGGGGTGATTCACCTAGCGACTAGCATGAATATTCCAAATTTTATGTGTGCTGGCTAAGCAAAGACAAGTTCACCGTAGCCACCCACCTTAGCGATGATTCGCCTCGGTAGAGCGATACGTCTGAGCGAGCCTCTGAAAGCCTAAGCCGGATTCCTGTAGGGGCAAGTCTGGATATCCTTTGTTTCTTAATCGAGGCAAAGCCGGTCGGGACAGCTGCACGATTGCCGATTGAGATGGCAGTCCGCTTGAACGGAATGGGGTGTTACAATAATGTCGATGATCGAAAGAGAAAACTCGTCCTTAGGGTACGTCAAATTTTGATCACGAAAGTTGATACAGATCCAAATCTTTCCGTTCTTTATGGCGATGGGCACAATATTGGCCACCCAATCTAGATATTATTCCTCGCGGACGAAGCCACTAGCGATCAGTTTGTTGACTTCGGCTTCGATGGCATTCATGATATCTGGGCGGAACCGTCGTGGCTGCTGTTTGACAGGCTTGGCGTCATACAAGAGATTGAGTCAACTATATCTCAATCCACATAAAGTAGTGATACAAAGAGCGAACCAAGCGCACTATGGTTGATCATACCATAATACACCAATTCTGATTTAGATAATGTATTAGTGTGGGCCCCCAATAATATATATGTTATGAACAAGCTCAATAAAAGAATAAGCTTACAAAACTAGGCTATAATAGTAACATAAGTCGAGGTAGGAAAAAAAGTACGCTTGATTATGATGGAGGAAGGTACAGAATAATTTAAGTTCACCAAGAAGATTGGTGTTGTGCCTCTACAGTTGCCATACTAACTACTTGTCAAGGTCTCTAGTCAACCAAATGGGTGTATGGGCCTCTAAGTTCTACAGTCTGGATAAACACTATCTTTTTATGCAAGTCTATAGTTGGTGTCATTCATTTATACTTCATTAATTAGTCAACAGGACTATGTGCTACTAGGTTATGAGGCATACTATCCAACTTACAAGGATTTAATTAATAGTATAATTAAATAATATAGTCTATATACCTGGTATAAGGCACCTTCCTAACCCCTATCAAGCACGAAAAAAAATATAAGATTGACGTTGAGGAGGGATCAAGCAAGATGCAATGCAAGCAATCAAATGAGAATACGAAACAATCAAGGGAGATGATTAAGTAAGTGGATGAGATCCTATATTCTAATCCTATGCGCAGGCTTGCTCGGTACAGTGACGTAACCGAGACAATATGCTCTCGACCTGCATGGGCTACCACAAAAATATGTCATGCCCCAGTCCCAAAATACGTAGGACTAGGAACACGTAAGCATGCCAGCTGTATGTATATGGCAACTCCAATATATGGATACCATAATACACACGTACGCTGTAATATGAATATAAACTCATATGTGGTATATATATGGTCATAAGTCACAGATATACTAAATCTCATCCACACAACAAGTCACAAAAAAGAAAATAACTAAACTAGAATAATGAGTCTGAAAAATCTAAAACTAATAGTCGGGTGGAGACAAATTCACTACCAATGACTATATCAATACTAAAATGAGGGAGAAGGGCAAATCTCCAATATAAATAGGATTATGATAGAAGTGTATCCGCTAAGAAGATCCATCACTAGAGATAATCAATGATGCTCCGAAGGTAAGACCGCCACGGAAGAGATAAGTAGTAAGTCCTGATCCGTGCTCATACGAATAGTCATGAACATCTACACCTGGAAAGGGGCCAGTTTCTCAGAGGGACGTAACAAGATACATAGAAGCAAGCCAATTTGAATACAGTAAATATGCATAATAGGTAGAAAATATGTAAGTACGCTGTAAAAGACAATCTATATGAATGCATAATGAGGACAACTTTTCGACGTATGGGCATGGGTAGGCTACTCGATCTAAATCTCATAACTCACACACACGTCAGGAATATCATCAGCCGTCATACCGCGGGGGTAGCGACCATCGTGACACCATCAGCCGACATACCGCGGGGGTAGCGACCATCGGACACGACTACCATAGTGCGTGCTAGTTACTACGGTTTACCAGAGTGGTTATAGCTCATACGCCTACTGATTGTCCTCCCCTCCCATGATACTATATGTCAAGTGTGTGTCAACATATATATATATATAGCATACACTTATGACTGAAAAAATATACATACAATGAATATACAAAAATATAATAAGCATACAAAGTACTGTAAGCAATTTGGCAAGGTATCTTGTCTGGCAAGAGAGATGCAAAGTGTAACGTCCAGAAGTCAAGCACACAGTATCAGAAGCTAGGGGCTCAGAATGAACGTCTCCGGATGCTGAAATAAATATCACCAACGTTTCCAGAATAAGCGATATAGCTAGAAAATACTACCCTTTCGTCCAATTTGGACATAAGGGCAAAACGGTAATTTTGGATCAAAAAGGGTCCACATGTGGCCTACTTTGCACCAAAAAGTGTGCCAGTGGTAAAGGTCTCTAAAAGGGACAAATTATAGGTCAAACCAATTCTAAACGTTAATACGAACTCAACGACACGTCCAATTTTGGATTCCGGTGAGCCAAACACAAATTTGCCCAAAAAGTCAATCGTGGGGCCCGCAAATAGGCGGCTTGGTCAACTATCTCAGAATCGCTTGAAACTTGGGTCACAGGACCAGCGCGATACCATGAGTCCAATGGCACAAGTTTTGTCGTATTCTGACGAGCGTACAATAAATGGTGCAGTATTTTGCAAAAGTCGCGATACGAGAACTTTTCGAGGATACGGGTTGATTCCGACGCGCACACGCGTCCAAATCAGTTTTTAACAAAATCTCACATGTTTGGACATACCATACGCGTCTTTCGGTGCAATTGGTATGCGACGGAAAGGTCCCGCTTGGTGGGGCACGCTCCGTATCACAAATTTTAATATTTTAAAAATAGTTTTTTATGAGTTTTTAACCTAATTTATTTCTTCATATAACACCAGATAAAATAATATAAATAACAGTGAATGATCTCGGTCAGGTGGTCTTTCCATAGCAAAAAGAATTTCTAGGTTTGGATTCCTGTGGCGGGAGATACGATCCCTTGAACATGGGTCATCGCAACAGATTTTTAGTAGTTTAAAATATAGTTTTTACTAAAGTTGGCATCAATTTTTACCTAGGTTTGCACGCTGTTCGAAGGAAACTAAATTATGGGATTTAGAGAGGGATAGGTGGTGGACATACCGGTGAAGACGGGGTCAAGTTTGGTTGAGCGAGGAGGCCGGAATCAGCGCAGGAACAGGGGTACGTTGCTGCCAAATTCTGTTATTGCTAGCGCAGTTGACGCGCGGTCGCGCGACGGACGGCGGCTGCGGCATCACCGGCGACGACGGCGCTGGCGGGCGGGCGGCGGCGGGAAGGTCAGGATCGGCGCTGGGTCGCAGGGTCGAGGTGGAACTTAGGGTTAGGGTTTTAATCACATAGAAATATGCATATATATATATATATATATATATATATATAAGGTAGAGAAGAACTGAAGGGGGGAGGGGGTCGGCTCCGCGCGGGGGTGAATTAAGTTGCTGTTGCTGCTGCTGTAAATTCTTCACGGTTTAAACGGGCCAGTTCTGGGTAGGTTAGGGTCGGGTAGGTTAGGGTTTTAATCTTTTTTCCTTTTTATTTCTTTCTTTTATTCTATTCTATTTCTTTCTTTTCTATTTAAATTAATAAATTAATAAATTATATATATATATATATATATATATATATATATATATATATATATATATATATATATATATATATATATATATATATATATATATAATTTTAAAAATTTATTTTAGTGCATACAATTATTCTATCAACTGTCCACAAGGTCTCATATATGTAAATAATTAAGATAAAATTTTGGTTGCTCCATAAAATCTCTAAATGCACAATCACCTAGAAATAAAAATCCAATAAATTCTATTTCTTCGAATTAGCTAAAAATTACTATGAATTAATTACATAATTAATTAAATTCTTAATACGATTTTTAAGATTAGGGATTTTACATTCTACCCAACTTACGAAAATTTTGTCCTCGAAATTGACACTAACCCATATTCATAATAATCACTATAGCTATTACACTACATTGCTATCTAGCAGTGCTTACTAAAAATCATGGTCAGTCATTCTACCACTATTCTATTATCCTCTTACTCGTCTATACTACCCAACTTACAGGAGTTCTACTAGTAGTCACAGTCTCTTGAGGCTATTGTCTAGGTGGTAGGACAAATTTATTTATTGGGTCGAGAATCTTGGGATGTCCGTCTGGAATCTCATAACTATAATTTTTTTCTGTAACCGTCAAGTATCGTAGTCCAATACTGCCATGCCACCTGACCAATATGTCTGCAAATACTTCGACTACTCTACTACAACGGTCTAGCTGCAGTTGTCGCTACTTTGCCAGTGATTTGTCATAGTTGTCAGTTCGTAGCAAGTGCCTTCAACTCTTTCCTAGGTTTAGTCTAGGTTTTAGGGTAACAATTAAGGTCTTGACTAACTTTATAAAACTATTGAAAGTATGAACTAATTCAACAATCCAACTAATTCCTATTAGACTAAATGATGCTACTTAAGGGTTAAATTAAATAAAGAATACAGATATTGCTATAGTGCATATACATAAGGGTTATCGTTATGAACTCATCTTTTAGTTATTAATCATTTATGTTTTTAATTAACAAAATAAGGGTGAGGTTGAAGTAATCAAACAATTCATAATGGCACGAAAAGATACAACTACGATAGGGAGAGTTAAGCACGAGATAAGGAATGGAGATGGAAGAGAAGATGAGCCACTCCAAGGGGCGAGATGGTGATAGAAAAAGAATACTACTACTGCTACTCGCGTCATCTATTAGTATCGCGTGTATGCCATCTGGGTAGAATATCAATATATCCCCATAACTGCTAAACTACCTTATATATAATTCTATGGCTACTATGCTCCTAAGATCTCGTGTCATAAAAGGGGTCATAAGTATGAAATAACACATATAACTAAGGTCGTACCTATATCTACGACTTTTTGTGCCTGCGCTCTCTTGTTTGTCATCATGAGTACTTGGCCTATGGGGTATATCTAGTATTATCCATGTATCAAACTTATTCTAAGCACGAACGTTCATCTTTCCGAAATGGGGGAAGACGAAAAACAAGAATAAAGAGTTCAATGAGGAGGAGATATAATACAAGTACGAGATTCAAAGGGATTAAAGAATTTGAAAGGGTGTTGCCAAGGCAGTTGTGGATTAAAATCTTATTTTAGTAAATTCCTATACGCATGTTCATATCAGAACAGTTATGTACCTGACATAATATGCTATGACCAGTCTAGAAGGCAAGTATATCCGTCTAACAAGTTGAGTCAACTATATCTCAATCCACATAAAGTAGTGATACAAAGAGCGAACCAAGCGCACTACGGTTGATCAGACTATAATACTCCGATTCTGATTTAGACAATGTATTAGTGTGGGCCCCCAATAATACATATGTCATGAACAAGCTCAATAAAAGAATAAGCTTGCAAAACTAGGCTATAATAGCAGCATAAGTCGAGGTAGAAAAAAAATATAAGTATGCTTGATTATGATGGAGGAAGGTACAAAATAATTTAAGTTCACCAAGAAGATCGGTGTTGTGCCTCTACAGTTGCCATACTAACTACTTGTCAAGGTCTCTAGTCAACCAAATGGGTGTATGGGCCTCTAAGTTCTACAGTCTGGGTAAACACTATCTTTTTATGCAAGTCTATAGTTGGTGTCATTCATTTATACTTCATTAATGAGTCAACAGGACTATGTGTTACTAGGTTATGAGGCATACTATCCAACTTACAAGGATTTAACTAATAGTATAATTAAACAATATAGTATATATACCTGGTACAAGGCACCTTCCTAACCCCTATCAAGCACGAAAGAAAAGATAAGATTGACGTTGATGAGGGATCAAGTAAGATGCAATGCAAGCAATCAAATGAGAATGCAAAACAATCAAGGGAGGTGATTAAGTAAGTAGATGAGATCCTATATTCTAATCCTATGCGCAGGCTTGCTCGGTAGAGTGACGTAACCGAGACAATATTCTCTTGACCTGCATGGGCCACCACAAAAATATGTCACGCCCCAGTCCCAAAATACGTAGGACTAGGAACACGTAAGCATGCCAGCCGTATGTATATGGCAACTCCAATATATTGATACCATAATACACACGTACGCTGTAATATGAATATAAACTCACATGTGGTATATATATGGTCATAAGTCACAGATATACTAAATCTTATCCACACAATAAGTCACAAAAAAGAAAATAACTAAACTAGAATAATGAGTCTGAAAAATCCAAAACTAATAGTCGGGTGGAGACAAATCCACTACCAATGACTATATCAATACTAAAATGAGGGAGAAGGGCAAATCTCCAATATAAATAAGATGATGATAGAAGTATATCCGCTAAGAAGATTCATCACTAGAGATAATCAATGATGCTCCGAAGGTAAGACCGCCACGGAAGAGATAAGTAGTATGTCCTGATCAGTGCTCATACGAATAGTCATGAACATCTACACCTGGAAAGGGGCCAGTTTCTCAGAGGAACGTAACAAGATACATAGAAGTAAGCCAATTTGAATACAGTAAACATGCATAATAGGTAGAAAATATGTAAGTACACTGTACAAGACAATCTATATGAATGCATAATGAGGACAACTTTTTGACGTATGGGCATGGGTAGGCTACTCGATCTAAATCTCATAACTCACACACACGTCAGGAATATCATCAGCCGTCATACCGCGGGGGTAGCGACCATCGTGACACCATTAGCTGACATACCGCGGGGGTAGCGACCATCGGACATGACTACCATAGTGCGTGCTAGTTACTACGGTTTACCAGAGTGGTTATAGCCCATACGCCTACTGATTGTCCTCCCCTCCCATGATACTATGTGTCAAGTGTGTGTCAACATATTTATATATATATATATATATATATATATATATATATATATATATAGCATACACTTATGACTAAAAAAAAATACACATGCAATAAATATATAGAAATATAATAAGCATGCAAAGTATTGTAAGCAATTTGATAAGGTATCTTGCCTGGCAAGAGAGCTACAAAGTATAACGTCCAGAAGTCAAGCACACAGGATCAGAAGCTACTGCCTCAGAATGAACATCTCCTGATGCTAAAATAAACATCACCAACGTTTCCAGAATAAGCGAGATAGCTAGAAAACACTACCCTTACGTCCAATTTGGACACAGGGGCAAAATAGTAATTTTGGGTCAAAGCGGGGTCCACTTGTAGCCCACTTTGTACCGAAAAGCGTGCAAGTGGTAAAGGTCTATAAAAGAAACAAATTATAGGTCAAACCAATTCTAAACGTCAATACAAACTCAACGGTACATCCAATTTTGGATTCCGGTGAGCCGAACACAAATTCGCCCAAAAAGTCAATCGTGGGCCCGCAAATAGGCGGCTTGGTCAACTGTCTCAGAATCACGTGAAACTTGGGTCACAGGACCAGCGCGATACCACGAGTCCAATGGCACAAGTTTTGTCGTATTCTGACGAGCGTACAATAAATGGTGCAGTATTTTATAAAAGTTACGATATGGGGACTTTTTGCGGATACGGGTTAATTTCGACGCGCACACGCGTCCAAATCAGTTTCCGCAAAAGTCCACACATCTGGATATACCATACGCGCCTATCGGTGTAATTGGTATATGACGGAACGGTCCCGTTTGGCGGGGCACGCTCCGTATCACAAATTTTAACATTTTAAAAATAGTTTTTTATGAGTTTTCAACCTAATTTATTTCTGTATATAACATTAGATAAAATAGTGTAATTGATAGAGAAGGATCTCGGTCAGGTGGTTTTTCCATAGTAAAAAGAATTTCTAGGTTTGGATCTCTGTGGTGGGAGATACGAGCCCTTGAACATGGGTCATCGCAACAGATTTTTAGTAGTTTTAAAATATGGGTTTTCCTAAAGTTGGCGTCGATTTTTACCTAGGTTTGCGCGTTATTCGAAGGAAACTAAATTACGGGATTTAGAGAGGGATAGGTGGTGGACATACCGGTGAAGACGGGGTCGAGTTTGGTTGAGCGAGGAGACGGGAATTAGCGCGGGAACAGGGGTACGCTGCTGCCAAATTCTGTTGTTGCTAGCGCGGTTGACGCGCGGTCGCGCGGCCGATGACGGCTGCGGCATCACCGGCGGCGACGGCACTAGCGGGCGATCAGCGGCGCAGAGGTCGGGGTCGGCGCTGGGTCGTAGGGTCGAGGTGGAACTTAGGGTTAGGGTTTTAATCACATAGAAATATGCATATATATAAGGTAGAGAAGAACCGAAGGGGGGGTCGGCTCCGCGCGGGGGTGAATTAAGTTGCTGCCGCTGCTGCTGTTAATTCTTCACGGTTTAAACGGGTCGGGTCTGGGTAGGTTAGGGTCGGGTAGGTTAGGGTTTTAATCTTTTTTTCTTTTTTTTCTTTCTTTCTTTTATTCTATTCTATCTATTTCTTTTTCTTTTTCTTTCTTTTCTATTTAAATTAATAAATTATATATATATATATATATATATATATATATATATATATATATATATATAATTCTAGAAATTTATTTTAGTGCATACAATTATTCTATCAACTGTCCACAAGGTCTCCTACATGTAAATAATTAAGATAAAATTTTGGTTGCTCCATAAAATCTCTAAATGCACAATCACCTAGAAATAAAAATCCAATAAATTCTCTTTCTTCGAATTAGCTAATAATTACTATGAATCAATTAAATAATTAATTAAATACTTAATACGGTTTTTAAGATTAGGGGTTTTACACCAAGGCCTGCTTCCCTTTTCCCTCGCAGCTATTGTTGCCGTCGTTGTTGTTGTTGGGACGTCTCCCCCTATCATCGACAACAGGAATATATATGCCCAAAAGTCGAGCGTCCTTGACTTTTTTCTTGGCACCGACAACGTTTATAATGAACGTAGTCTCGTCTTTAAGATGGCTATCACCCATCTAGAGGTGACTGTCGGAAGTAGGTTTCTCCGGCATATCTCCATCAGCGTCGTCTCGGGATTGCCAGGAGGCAGCCTCAGTGCAGCTTGTCGGAACCGCTTGATATAATTTTGTGCTAGTTCCTTTTCTTCCTGGATAATATCCATCATGGAGGACATAGTCATGTCACTTTCCGCCTCATAGAATCTTTAAAGAAAAAGACTTGAGGTCGTCAAATGATGAGATACAGTTATCTTGGAGGCTGTAAAACCAGTCGAAGGTCACCCCGGATGTCACGACCCGCACCCGAAAAATCTGGCATGAGTCGTGGGTACGTCCAGCCTACGCCGCAGCATCGGCGGTAGAACGCTGTCTAGGTCAACTATCTAGATAATAATCTCACACAAAAATTGGCCATGACCTCTCCAAAAGGAGGGCAACCACACAAACAATATAAACCTGTCAAGATCTCAACTCCAAACGGAGGAGCAAATATCTCAAAGATAACCACAATATACTCAATCACGAATCTAAGCACGATAAGATAACACAGAGATCTACAACTATAAAGTCTAACCAACAATAACTACTACAACAACCACAACATCAAATAATAATACAATAATATCCAAAATAATATACAAACAAGGTCTTAATCCAAAACCGGAGACAAATCCGGTACTAAAGTTAATAAAACAACAACAAGATCCTAGTGATCCCGGCTACCAACCCGAAAATCACCTCTAAACTAGAGGGTCCCTGTCTGCACCATCGATAGGCTCAAGTCCATAAAACGTCGGACACCAATCCTCCGGATACTCTGAAAAATATGTCCAGTCAGGACTGGAGCAAGTACATCTCTAACAGCAGTTCCATTTAAATGATAAAAACTATAAAACAGTTATAGCAAGTAGCAAGAAGAATGAAGCAAGTATGAAACAAGGAAATATGTATAACTGGTGCATAAAGGTAAAGATGCATGGATATCAGAGCAAGATAGTAATAACTACAAGATACAGGAAATCTAAGCTAAGATCAAGTCCGTGCACAAGAACGTGTAGTGAGTCCAGCAGAAAAAACATGTAGTGAGTCAAGTCCAGAAACATGTAAGTGAGACAAGTCAAGAAATGCATGAGAGTCCAGACTATAAAGAATAAACTCGGTGTCTTTGAAATACTTGTTTCGACATGTAAACGGCTAGGGGTAAGTACGGCTCACCGCGCACTGGGTGCGCGGCTGCTATGATTCCAGATTAGACCAGAGGGAGTGATGCCTGATGATGCCAGATAGGAATGTTTACATGTCTACTCGAGTATTTCCCCGCCCCGACTAATACAAGTGGATCCAAGACCCAACACGCAAATCAAGATGAGTCCAGCCTGAACATGAGTGATGCTTGTAGTGATGCCTGTAGGTGATGCCAGTAGTGATTCCAGAATAGAGGCCAGAAATATGAAATGTACGTATCGCAAGTAAATGAATCCAGAAATATCAATCAGTGTTCCGTGTTGTGCCAGAATAATCACATGATACTATACTAGAAGCTGAATCATAATAATCATCAGATAATAAAAACTATCAGAGAATGTACTCGCCTGACGTCCTGAGCAACTGGCGATCCGAACTGGTGTCGCAAGGACCTAATACGAAAAGCAAGGTTAAACAGGGTTCTAAAGAGTTAAACAGATATAAAATAACTAAAAATAGGCTTCTAGGGTCGTTCTAGGTCAAACGGGTCAAACCGGTAAAATCTGGGTCAAAAAGTCAACTCAGGGTCCAAAAAGTCAACTCTAGGTCAAAACTAGGTCAAAAGTTGACTTTGGTGGTCAACCGAGTCAACTACGGTCAAGTCTGGGTCAAACTAGGGTGCTCCTGAAATTCTAGGTCAAACCGAGCTCATTAAGCTAGAAAACTCACAAACTCGCCTCCTTGAGATACCGGGATACCCTCGGTATCCGATACCTCAACCTAGGCTACGCACCCCGCCTATACCCTCTAAAACCTATGCTAGCACGCGTAAATATATACACATAAGCATATAAAAATCACTTAAATACTATTTCTAGGCTATTGCTCAAAAACTCCGCTCGAAACCCAATACCTTGGTTATCTTAAGGTATTGAGATACCTCGGTATCTCAAGGTATTGAGATACCGCTCTAAACTCAACCCGACTACCCCTCTAGCTAACTAACTATGCATAAACATATATATCTAGTTATATTCTAGGCTAAAATATAGATATCTAATACATATAGGCATATACCTATATATCTATACCCAATACCTTACCTTATCTTACACATACCTTACCCTCAAATATATAAATATATCTATATCTAGATATCTAACTATCTATCTAGCTATGTATATATCTATTTATAAATCTATCTATCTATCTCTCTAGATATCTATAGATATATATAGCTATAGGTATAAATATCTATACCTTAGATATATATATAACTATCTACCTATCCATTACCTACTTATCTATCTTATTACCTATTTATCTAGTAATCTAACTACCTATCTATATCTATATATCCATCTAGTATCTATATATGTATCTCCCTAGCTAACTATTATCTATCTAATAATCTATCTATCTTATGCATCTATCTAGGTATCTAACTATCTATCTAACTATCTAGTATCTATATAGTATCTATCTATTTATCTCTCTAACAATCTATCTAACTAATCTATCTTTCTATCGAGATATCTAGATACCTACCTACTAGATCTCTACCTATCTAACTATCTATCTAATACCTATTATCCATCTATCTATCATTCTATCTAACTATCATCTATCTACCTAACTATCTAGATATATGTATCTGTATCTATCTACTTATCCATCTATATATATATACCTCTCTCTCTCTCCCTCGCATACTGCTACTACATGGCTGAATTGCTGCCTTGCTGCTGCAGCAGCTGCTGCTGCTGCTGCTGCAGCGCTGCGCTCGAGCGAGCTGCTGCCGCGGCGCTGCTGCGCGCTGGAACTGCTGCTGCTGCTGCAGGCCGCGCTGCAGCGAGCTGCTGCCGCGGCGCAATGCCGCTGCTGCCGCGGCGCTGCTGCGCCCGCGCGCTCTGCTGCAGCCTGCTGCTGATGCTGCAGCGCTGCCTCGCTCGAGCGAGCTGCTGCCGTGGCGCTGCCTCGCTCTGCTGGCTGCTGCAGCGGCTGTGTGCAGTCCGCTGCCTCGCTCTGCTGCACCCAAACACAAGCACACACACACACAATCACACAAACACATCTCAACACACACACACACATAATTATATATATATCTATATATATATATCTATCCTCACTCACACACACTCACTCTCACACACCCTCACACAAGCACTCATACATATATATATATAAATATATATACATATATACATAAACTCATATATATATACCTATAAACACTCACTCACACTCACACACTCACCTACACACTCACACAAGCATTCACTCACACACTCACCTACACACTCACACAAGCACTCCCTAACACGCTCACAAACACATAACCACACATATATATATAAAAACACACACACAATATATATATATAAATATATAAATATAGACACAAACACTAACACAACACAACACACAACAACACACAACCCACACGCCCCACACACGCCCACCAACGCACGCCCAACGACCCCGACACGTCCAAACACTTAAAAAATATATAAAATATAACTCGAAAACTCTAGCACACACTCCCCGATACTAATCCAACGCGCGCACAAGCCCGAAACGAGGAACCCAAGTCGAAATGGCCGTTCGGTCATTTCGACGAACACGTGGTGCGCGGTTCGGAAAACCTCCTAAAACGCACACCAAACGAACTCGAAATCGGCCCAAAATTTACCCACGCACTCTAAACGATGCCTAGATCCTAGAAAATGCGCTCCCGCATCGATTCTAGGTCCGTGGCGGAAATGCACACGCACTTAGAATCAGCGACGACGAAAAGCCCCAATTTCGCCCGAAACGCCCGTTTCTCCGCGACACGGCTTCCCGTGTCCGAACGAAGACATGCACTCACCCTCAAGACATCCGACAATGTCTACCTAGGTCCTTCTAACCTAGGGCATCACCCAAAATTGGGCCAAATTCGGATTCCACCCGAAATTGACACAAAACCTAGTGTTAAAGTCTCCAAACACTACCCAACTAGTTCCAACTTCCTCCCACGGGTAGCCTAAGGGTCTAGAAAGGTTCTAAACTATTAATTACACTATATAAAAGTAATTACAAGGGGAAAATTAGGATTTACCTCTTGGGAGTTGGAATCCCAAGCCAAAATCTCCAAAATGCTCCAAATCCTCCAAACTAAGCTTCCAAGCTCCCAATCCAAGCTCCAACACAAAATCTAGGCTCTACCCACCAAGGTTAGGGAAGAATGTAGGGTTAGGGTTAATCATAAAGAAGAATAGAAGAAGAAAGAGGAGAAATGGGAACTTACTTGAGGGTGGGAAGAAGAAAAGAAGAAGGAAGAGTGGAGAATGGAGAAGAAGAAGAAGAAGAATGAAGAATGAAGAAGAAGAGGAAGTGGGGAGAGGGCTCCTGCTGCGTGCGGGCTGGAAATGGGGAGAGGGGTCGGGTCTCAACATGTAATAAAGGGTTACAAAGTCCAAAATACCCAAAATGCCCTCCTAACTCTCGGTTTTGGGTTCCGGGTTCCAAAAGCACTCAAACTAGTTCCAAATCTCTCCAACTAACCTCCTAAAAATAAAATAAATATTCTAAGCCCCAAAATAATTCTCACAAGGGTGTGGGCTGGGTCGGACATGGGTCCACTAGGGTCTGACATGGGTCCAGGCTAGCCAAAACCCTAAAACAATCAAAATAAAAATAATAAAAAATAATGCAATCACTAATTAAATATAAATACAATTAATTATAAATAATGTACAATTAACCAAATTAAAAAATAAAAAAAATATCCGGCTCTGGAAATGGGGTGGTGACAAGCCTATCCTCCTTAGAAAATTTCGTCCTCGAAATTTAAAGTCAATCACACTCTCTCTAGGTCAAACCCCCAACAATCACAGTCAAGAAATTCTACCTAAACAACATACAAGATCAGGGTCCTACTGGTCGTGTTATTACAGTCTCAATCGGGGTCACTACACTATCTACCACAGCACAAAGAAAAATCTAACAGGTACTAATGAAGCACACCACAAGGAATGGAAAGGACAGGAAGAAGAAACAAGAGACAGACCTGCTAACCCGACATCCGTAGCATCGGCCTCCTCGACCGTCAACGCATAAGCCCTGCCCTGCTGGGGTGTATCCCTCTGCTGGTGCGGGACATGATGCTGTGCCACAGATGGCCTAGCTCCAACTCTCTGATCCTGTGCTCCACCCAATGGAGGTGCAGTAGGGCAATCTCGTATATGGTGAGCAGCGGATCCACAGAACAAACACACCTTCAGCCTCCTCCTACAAACATCCCAGGTGTGTCCTGCCTTCCTGCAGTAGGCACAAGTGGGTACCCTCTGATCCTGACCCTGTTGTGCTGCCTTCTGCACATAGGGACGCTTAGCTGGTCCCGCACTGCCACTCGCACTGCCTGAATCATCCCTGCCTCTCTTGGACTTGAGCTCCAAGTCATCCTCTGCTCTCTGAGCATCTCCTACTATCTGCTCAAAAGTTGCCTTGCGGTCGCTCCTGGTCAAAGACTTGACCGCCATAACCAAGCCCTTGCGAAACTTCCTCGCCTTAGCTGTCTCACTCAAGCCATCCACGAATCTGCCCAGAACGCAGAACTCCGCTGCGTACTCGTCCACTGTCATGCTCCCCTGGACGAGTGCCTCAAACTGGCTCTCCAAAGTACTGAGCGCCACATCTGGGAAAAACTTCTCCTTGAAAAGCCTCTTGAAAGCCTCCCAAGTAAGCCCTGGCGCTGCAATCCTCGTATCTGTGCGATACCATGTCAAAGCGAGGTCGAACATCTGACTGCCCGCTGCCTCTATCTGCATGCTGTCTGGAATCTGTGCCAGCCTGAAGATGCCCTCAATCTGCTCTATCCAGTCATCCGCGTACAGGATCCCTTCTGTACCACGGAACTCCTTGGGCCGCATCCTCTGGAAGTCGATAATACTGCCTGGCCTCGGATGCTGAATCTGATCTGCCTGTGGCTAAATCTGTGCCACCCTATCCACTGCTGTCATGGCCACCTGGTGGGCGTTCTCAATGCCCAGCCTCATCACATCCACCTGACGGTGCTGCGCGTCCATCATCTCCCTGAAGAACGCAAACAACTGCACGGCATCTACTGGAGCAGGAAGTGGTGGAGGAACCACCGGAACGACTGGGGTAGTCCTCGGATCGACAGGTGAAGGAGGATCCCCGAGAGAAGCAGATGCTCCCTCAACCGCAGGAGTGGTGAGTGGAGCGGTAGCAGCTGCCTGAATACGAGCTGGACGAGAGGTAGCAGACCTCTCCGAGGCAACTGCTGGAACGGTACGATGGGATCGTGTCTTCGGAGGCATCCTGAACACAGATCAAAAAAAGTCAATACGGCGCAAGATACGATATCATCAAAGAAGGACAGTAATATTTCAAAAGAAAATAATTTCAGAATAATTAGAATAGAATTGTTCCTAGTCGTGATTGAGTACACTCTCATCCTAAATCCTAGATCCTATAGCAGGCTCGCAGCAGTACAACTAAGTTGTTGTACCACCACGACATCGCACTAATTGCGAATCGAGACCTGCATGGGGCCGCCACCAAAAACGTGTCACGACCCGCACCCGAAAAATCGGGCATGAGTCGTGGGTACGTCCAGCCTACGCCGCAGCATCGGCGGTAGAACGCTGTCTAGGTCAACTATCTAGATAATAATCTCACACAAAAATCGGCCATGACCTCTCCAAAAGGAGGGTAACCACACAAACAATATAAACCTGTCAAGATCTCAACTCCAAACAGAGGAGCAAATATCTCAAAGATAACCACAATATACTCAATCACGAATCTAAGCACGATAAGATAACACAGAGATCTACAACTATAAAGTCTAACCAACAACAACTACTACAACAACCACAACATCAAATAATAATACAACAATATCCAAAATAATATACAAACAAGGTCTCAATCCAAAACTGGAGACAAATCCGGTACTAAAGCTAATAAAACAACAACAAGATCCTAGTGATCCCGGCTACCAACCCGGAAATCACCTCTAAACTAGAGGGTCCCTATCTGCACCATCGACAGGCTCAGGTCCATAAAACGTCGGACACCAATCCTCCGGATACTCTGAAAAATATGTCCAGTCAGGACTGGAGCAAGTACATCTCTAACAGCAGTTCCATTTAAATGATAAAAACTATAAAACAGTTATAGCAAGTAGCAAGAAGAATGAAGCAAGTATGAAACAAGGAAATATGTATAACTGGTGCATAAAGGTAAAGATGCATGGATATCAGAGCAAGATAGTAATAACTACAAGATACAGGAAATCTAAGCTAAGATCAAGTCCGTGTACAAGAACGTGTAGTGAGTCCAGCAGGAAAAACATGTAGTGAGTCAAGTCCAGAAACATGTAAGTGAGACAAGTCAAGAAATGCATGAGAGTCCAGACTATAAAGAATAAACTCGGTGTCTTTGAAATACTTGTTTCGACATGTAAACGGCTAGGGGTAAGTACGGCTCACCGCGCACTGGGTGCGCGGCTGCTATGATTCCAGATTAGACCAGAGGGAGTGATGCCTGATGATGCCAGATAGGAATGTTTACATGTCTACTCGAGTATTTTCCCGCCCCGACTAATACAATTGGATCCAAGACCCGACACGCAAATCAAGATGAGTCCAGCCTGAACATGAGTGATGCCTGTAGTGATGCTTGTAGGTGATGCCAGTAGTGATTCCAGAATAGAGGCCAGAAACATGAAATGTACGTGTCGCAAGTAAATGAATCTAGAAATATCAATCAGTGTTCCGTGTTGTGCCAGAATAATCAGATGATACTATACTAGAAGCTGAATCATAATAATCATCAGATAATAAAAACTATCAGAGAATGTACTCGCCTGACGTCCTGAGCAACTGGCGATCCGAACTGGTGTCGCAAGGATCTAATACGAAAAGCAAGGTTAAACAGGGTTCTAAAGAGTTAAACAGATATAAAATAACTAAAAATAGGCTTCTAGGGTCGTTCTAGGTCAAACGGGTCAAACCGGTGAAATCTGGGTCAAAAAGTCAACTCAGGGTCCAAAAAGTCAACTCTAGGTCAAAACTAGGTCAAAAGTTGACTTTGGCGGTCAACCGAGTCAACTACAGTCAAGTCTGGGTCAAACTAGGGTGCTCCTGAAATTCTAGGTCAAACCGAGCTCATTAAGCTAGAAAACTCACAAACTCGCCTCCTTGAGATACCGGGATACCCTCGGTATCCGATACCTCAACCTAGGCTACGCACCCCGCCTATACCCTCTAAAACCTATGCTAGTACGCGTAAATATATACACATAAGCATATAAAAATCACTCAAATACTATTTCTAGGCTATTGCTCAAAAACCCCGCTCGAAACCCAATACCTTGGTTATCTTAAGGTATTGAGATACCTCGGTATCTCAAGCTATTGAGATACCGCTCTAAACTCAACTCGACTACCCCTCTAGCTAACTAACTATGCATAAACATATATATCTAGTTATATTCTAGGCTAAAATATAGATATCTAATACATATAGGCATATACCTATATATCTATACCCAATACCTTACCTTATCTTACACATACCTTACCCTCAAATATATAAATATATCTATATCTAGATATCTAACTATCTATCTAGCTATGTATATATCTATTTATAAATCTATCTATCTATCTCTCTAGATATCTATAGATATATATAGCTATAGGTATAAATATCTATACCTTAGATATATATATAACTATCTACCTATCCATTACCTACTTATCTATCTTATTACCTATTTATCTAGTAATCTAACTACCTATCTATATCTATATATCCATCTAGTATCTATATACGTATCTCCCTAGCTAACTATTATCAATCTAATAATCTATCTATCTTATGCATCTATCTAGGTATCTAACTATCTATTTAACTATCTAGTATCTATATAGTATCTATCTATTTATCTCTAACTATCTAGGTATCCATTTACCTATATCTAATCTATCTATTTAATCTATCTATCCAACTATCTATCTAAATATCTAACTATCTATTAATCTCTCTAACAATCTATCTAACTAATCTATCTTTCTATCGAGATATCTAGATACCTACCTACTAGATCTCTACCTATCTACCTATCTATCTAATACCTATTATCCATCTATCTATCATTCTATCTAACTATCATCTATCTACCTAACTATCTAGATATATGTATCTATATCTATCTACTTATCCATCTATATATATATACCTCTCTCTCTCTCCCTCGCATACTGCTGCTACATGGCTGAATTGCTGCCTTGCTGCTGCAGCAGCTGCTGCTGCTGCTGCAGCGCTGCGCTCGAACGAGCTGCTGCCGCGGCGCTGCTGCGCGCTGGAACTGCTGCTGCTGCTGCTGCTGCAGGCCGCGGTGCAGCGAGCTGCTGCCGAGGCGCACTGCCGCTGCTGCGCCCGCGCGCTCTGCTGCAGCCTGCTGCTGATGCTGCAGCGCTGCCTCGCTCGAGCGAGCTGCTGCCGCGGCGCTGCCTCGCTCTGCTGGCTGCTGCAGCGGCTGTGTGCAGTCCGCTGCCTCGCTCTGCTGCACCCAAACACAAGCACACACACACACAATCACACAAACACATCTCAACACACACACACACATAATTATATATATATCTATATATATATATCTATCCTCACTCACACACACTCACTCTCACACACCCTCACACAAGCACTCATACATATATATATATAAATATATATACATATATACATAAACTCATATATATATACCTATAAACACTCACTCACACTCACACACTCACCTACACACTCACACAAGCACTCACTCACACACTCACCTACACACTCACACAAGCACTCCCTAACACGCTCACAAACACATAACCACACATATATATAAAAAAAACACACACAATATATATATATAAATATATAAATATAGACACAAACACTAACACAATACAACACACAACAACACACAACCCACACGCCCCACACACGCCCACCAACGCACGCCCAACGACCCCGACACGCCCAAACACTTAAAAAATATATAAAATATAACTCGAAAACTCTAACACACACTCCCCAGTACTAACCCAACGCTAGCACAAGCCTGAAACGAGGAACCCAAGTCGAAATGGCCGTTCGGTCATTTCGACGAACACGTGGTGCGCGGTTCGGAAAACCTCCTGAAACGCACACCAAACGAACTCGAAATTGGCCCAAAATTTACCCACGCACTCTAAACGATGCCTAGATCCTAGAAAATGTGCTCCCGCATCGATTCTAGGTCCGTGGCGGAAACGCACACGCACTTAGAATCGGCGACGACGAAAAGCCCCAATTTCGCCCGAAACGCCCGTTTCTCCGCGATACGGCTTCCCGTGTCCGAACGGAGACACGCACTCACCCTCAAGACACCCGACAACGTCTACCTAGGTCCTTCTAACCTAGGACATCACCCAAAATTGGGCCAAATTCGGATTCCACCCGAAATTGACACAAAACCTAGTGTTAAAGTCTCCAAACACTATCCAACTAGTTCCAACTTCCTCCCACAGGTAGCCTAAGGGTCTAGGAAGGTTCTAAACTATTAATTACACTATATAAAAGTAATTACAAGAGGAAAATTAGGATTTACCTCTTGGGAGTTGGAATCCCAAGCCAAAATCTCCAAAATGCTCCAAATCCTCCAAACCAAGTTTCCAAGCTCCCAATCCAAGCTCCAACACAAAATCTAGGCTCTACCCACCAAGGTTAGGGAAGAATGTAGGGTTAGGGTTAATCATAAAGAAGAATAGAAGAAGAAAGAGGAGAAATAGGAACTTACTTGAGAGTGGGAAGAAGAAAAGAAGAAGGAAGAGTGGAGAATGGAGAAGAAGAAGAAGAAGAATGAAGAATGAAGAAGAAGAGGAAGTGGGGAGAGGGCTCCTGCTGCGTGCGGGCTGGAAATGGGGAGAGGGGTCGGGTCTCAACATGTAATAAAGGGTTACAAAGTCCAAAATACCCAAAATGCCCTCCTAACTCTCGGTTTTGGGTTCCGGGTTCCAAAAGCACTCAAACTAGTTCCAAATCTCTCCAACTAACCTCCTAAAAATAAAATAAATATTCTAAGCCCCAAAATAATTCTCACAAGGGTGTGGGCTGGGTCGGACATGGGTCCACTAGGGTCTGACATGGGTCCAGGCTAGCCAAAACCCTAAAACAATCAAAATAAAAATAATAAAAAATAATGCAATCACTAATTAAATATAAATACAATTAATTATAAATAATGCACAATTAACCAAATTAAAAAATAAAAAAAATACCCGGCTCTGGAAATGGGGTGGTGACACCGGATAATGCCCCGATGAAGAGCCTAGTAAGGATAACATTATTGCGGGGTAGGTGCCCCATCGTAGTTTTGAAGTAGCTCATATACCGACGTGGGGAGGACTTCCCGTCAAATATGTCAATATTGAAGGGTTTTTACTTGGGTGGATATGGTACATCCCTCCATTCCAGCGGATATGGCAGCCGCACTCCGAGATCACGAAGTGAGTCCCAATTGCTCATAGAATCTATGCGGGATCAGAGTTCTCAGATATCCCTCGTCGCTTTCCTAGCCTCATCTGTTGCGGGAGGAGCAGACGACCCTGGTAGTTGTATTTGAATCTTTATTAGTTCTAGGTTCTTGACCAGAGGCCCTTGGTGGTTAGGATGCTAAAGTCACCTTGATGTCTAGCACTGCTTGGGTCAAGGCTTGCATTTACCCGATCATAGTTTGCATCATGGCCTCGAGGGTTTCGACGCGCTGACGGTCACTGGGGCCTTTATGGTCATCCTCTGCTATATGTGTCGTTCTTACATGAGGCGAGTAGGAAGGGACGGTTGACGTAGCACTTTTCGCCTCAGACACTTATAGTAAATAGTTGTCATAGAGATCTGGTAGTGCTGCATTCTATTCGGACTCTGATGGAACACTACCTCCAGCGTCGGAGGCTGTGTCTCCTTGGTAAGGGTAGCTACCCCCAATGTCTATTCCTTGAGAATCGCTAGCTCCTCGGATGCCGAACTATTGTATAGGTTTGGGGGATTACCACCCCCAGCTTGCGCAACCCCCAGTAGTTCTAAGGAAGAACTACCCCCTGCGGCTGGGAGCTTCTTCTTCTTCGAGCGGGTGCTCTGAAAAATACCTTCTACAGGTCCTACTGTTGGTCCTCCTGGTAGTTGCCTTCGCAACGCACTGGTAGAAAGCAACAGACTGGAGGTACCCGACTTCTTTCCTCCCTTGGTGGCGGGAAGCTTCCGAGTCAAGTAGCATGAGGCGAAGGGCAGCTCCTCCTCCTCTAGTACTTTTACCTGATCTCCGGGTTATTGCCTGATAGGTGCTTTCTAGTACAGTCGCTGGAAGGCTGACTACCTGCTTGTGGGTGTTGCCACTTTGTTGCAGTAGCAATTGATAATGATCTTAGCACAGTGATGTCCTAGAGAGGATATTTTACCGGCCACAGTTGTTTCCCTTACCTTGCGCTTATGATTGATCACATTATGCAAGTCAAGCAAGGCTTGTTCCACCTTTGTAGCCTTTTATGGGCCCGGAAGGACCGAGCGCGTAGGTGCGCAAGTGTTGTATTTGCTCCCTGATTTAGGGTTCATACAAGAACTTCCCTCGGATCATCAGCGAAAGACTTTTGAGACCAACGCTGTCCATTTGTCGCTGCGGGCTGGATGCACGAGGCGGTCTTATATAGCTTCCCATCAGGGGCCCGTGTAACGGTTAATGGTGCATGCTGACGGTCAGCTAACTAGACAGTTGCTTGAGCATGACGAGCTCGCATAGCCTCGGGCTTATTTAACTTAGCACCTGCAGGCACGTAGTACAAAAAGTCCAAGTTTGGGCTTTTGCCATTCTCGATGAGCCGCATAGGATCTGTGCCGCATGAGATACGGTCAAAAATAGAAGTTCTGTTGTTGTCAGGGCCGCATGCGGCCGTCTGCCTACAGTTGTGAGATGGTGCCTCATGGTCAATCTTATGCAGCCTCCTTCTTGGCCGCATAGCACCTGCCTCAGCACCAGAATGTCTGGCATCGTAGTGCTTTCCTTTGCCAGAGTCTGGGTGCTGAGCAGTTTCTACGTCAGACGAGGATGCCGCATGGACGTGAATATCCTGGGTGTTTGCCTGATGACCATCACCAGTAACATAGTGAGAGGCAAGAAGCGAATGAGGTAGAATGGTATCAGCTGCTGCAACTGCTCGAACAGGGGGTGGAGAAGTCGCCGACCTCTCAAAAACTGCTCCAGAATGCTGTAAACGGGTCTTCAGCGGCATCCTGAAGATAGTTCGAAACAAAAGATATTAATAAGGCACAAGATACAATATCATCAAGGATGGACAATAATATTTCAAAAGAAAGCAATATTCAAAATGATTAAGATGGAAAGAATCAATAGGTGGAAATGTTTTCTGATTGTGGTTGAGTATTCTCTCTTTCATCCTAGTATCATATATCCTATATCCTATCGCATGCTCATAGTGGTACAACTATGACGTTGCACTACCACGATATCGCTCTAATTACGAAGCCGACCTGCATGGGCCACTACAAAAATGTGTCACGACCTACAAGGTCGTGAACAACGTCCAGCCTACGCCGCATCATCGGCGGTAGAACGCTGTCTAGGTTAACTAACTATCAATCTCACACAATAATGTTTAACCTATCATGCTATCTTAACTCCAAGAGGAGGACAATAGGATAATAATGATAATGTTAAATACCCAATCACAATCTAAAGCACGATAAGATATCAAAGAAGTATATTAAACTACAAAGTCTAAACATCAACAACTTATAAATACAACATCAATATCCAAATCTCAAATACAATAACAAAGTCTCTAATATATACACATGCCAAAAATTCTAATACTGAATCTAAAACATTGCTATAAGAGTAACTAAGTCTCTCGGTAATCACTCCTGAGTATCAGGACCTATAGATGCTATTCCCTCCTCGGCTCCATAGTAGGTGGGACACCAGTCCTCTAAACAGCCATCTGAAAAATATATACAATCAGAATGGAGCGAATACAACCCAATAGCAGTTTTAATTAATTGACAAAGTCTATAAACAGTTATAGTAAGTAATACTTGATGAGCAGGAAAGAGAATGAATCAGAGAATAAAATAAAGCAACATCTATCTAAAGAGCAATGAAAGTAAATATGGTGAACCAGAGAGCATGGAAATAATGACTGTAAATAAAGAAGAACTAAACTGAACAGATATTATGTGAGTCCAGCAAATGTAATGTGAAGCCAGCAGAATGTAACTAAACTAGTATGTTTTGAAATACCGCTTTCGACATTTAAACGGCTAGGGGATAATACGGCTCATCGCACACTTGGTGTATGACTGCTATCATTCCTGATTAGACCATAAGAGGTGATTCCAGATTTTTGAAAATATTTGCATGTCGACTCGAGTATTTTTTTGTCCCGACTAGTACAAATGATGTCACGCCCCAATCTTCCACAGGTAATCGGCCGTCCCCGCTGGGCGTGAATCATCGCATCAGCGCTCCCGCGGGACGATCTTTCCCATCTGGATGTGATGCCACACGAGCACTAACTGCCCCGTACAAGGCCATGATCCGAATATGCGGTAAAATATCTAAGCCATAGAGTTGCACAGATAGTCCGAATACAGCGGAATAAGAAACGAATAGGCGATTGGTAACAAGTTTACTGAGTCGTCAATAGTGGAAGCATTGAATAACACAAGTTTGGAAGTAAAATAAGTACTTTATTGATATTGAACAAGTATTACAGGAGGTGCTAGGCCGAGATTACAAGTCGCTCATGCCCTCTCTCTCGAAACAATATTAGCGTGCCAAGTGGCTACATTTATGGAATGATACATAGGCAATGTTCCAATATTATGTCTTGTATATGTGCTTCAGTTCCAGACGCAACGCTCCAAGGTTCCAGAGCGAACTCCATGCCTTAGTACGCACGAAGGGGGTTTTCGCACCGAACGAGGTTCTCTTGCACCCTGCAAGCAATCGGGTGGGTTATCAGTACATGAATGCACTGGTGGGGAGGCTTCTCGCCCACTCGACAAATCCAAATATGTTATATAGGTTTCGTGCACCATCTATTAAGTTATCGTTCTAGTCTTGCCTTAGGATTATTTTTATGGCATAATAAAAAGCCTAACTCATGCGGCAGTGCGTCGTGCAATATAAAGGAACACGGCGAGACTTACCAACTTACCATTCGTCCTTCCTTATCCAAGGCAAACCAAGTTAAACCAAGCAAGAGCATATATAATAAAACCCAAGGCAATTGCATAAGCAAACACAAGTATCGTTAGCGAGGTTCTGTTTCGGGTGCATGAGTTACACGGATTATCAGGTGTGTTACAGAAGATGTTCAAGTATTTCATATGTACAAGTGTGTTATACTCATGATCGTTCAGGTATTTCAGCTTACTGGATGTGATATAATGACTCGCACGTGGATTGCCGCTAAGCGAGGATGACTTAGTCTATATGAACATGAGGTCACTAGCTTAGCCATAAATGATCGATTTATAGTATCGTGATGGAATGTGATGCAACACTTGATACAAGACGAGTAATTCAAGTCGAACAGGTGATACAGAAGAGCCGTTATACGCTATCCCGCCGATTCATGCGACTATCATGGGTAGACGGCTAGTCCAAGGTAGTATGCTCTACCAAGGCCCAAATATCGTGTATTGCCCTGCCCCAACGATGGCATCGCATACCATAACCGAATTTGGCACGTAATACACCAGTCATTCCTCCTAGGCCGGTACGATCCCGGTGCCCCGGTGATCATCCAAGGAATCAAATATCTTGTGTACGAGTTGTCCGTGACCATGCAAGTCTCTAGTCTGAGGTCTCTTGTCATGTACTTATTCGATCAAATTCAAGTTCAAGTTCAGGAGTGTTCATAAATATATCGACTCCCCGAGCCGTTCGATTCATTATAGGACGAGTGTTATTTAAACTGTCATGATGCAGTCCCTAGTTCGGAACTGCCTTGGTGACCTAGCGGTCCCGAATACTTTCAGGTTCATTCTTGCACGGAACGACTATTCGATAGTCTTTCGGAGAACTTAGATGAATGAAAGGCAAGGATAGTGTTACATAGTCTTGGCATAAATTATGTGACAAGCATTAAAACTAGGCAAACGAGTACAAGTTATAATGTAAGCAGGAAAGCATGCATTTATATGAAACATAAGCAATTACGTTGGCACGGTCTAAGGAGTAGTGCAAGGAGTGCAACCGTACAGGGACATATCGAGTGACATAATCTATGGACATACAGTGTAAACAAGTAAAGTAGTGCACTACGGAGAGTATATAACGATCTACTCGAGGTATAGCGGGGTCTACTTACACAAAGCAAAGGTAGCATGCGAGGGTCCAAGTTATAAGCCAAATCTTATTTCCATGTTCTAACACAAGCAATACAAGATATGATTATTCTCTTAGCTAGGTGTATTGTATTCTTTATTAGCATGCAGGGGGTGATTCACCTAGCGAATATCATATATCGTCCATATTTTAAGTGTGCTAGCTAAGCAAAGACAAGTTCATCGTAGCCACCCACCTTAGCCATGGTTCGCCTCGGTCGAGCGATACTCCGAGCGAGCTTTTGAAAGTCAAAGTCTGAACTCCTGAAGGACCAAGTCTAGAATCTTTTGCCTCAAACGAGTCTTCTCGATGAGCAAAGCGGATTGGGTCATTGCACTTGTGCTGCTTGAATAGGCTGCCCGCTTGAACGGAATGAGTCGTTACAAATGAATCCAAGCCCCGACACGTAAATCAAATATGAGTCCAGCCAGATAAAAGTAAATGATGCCAGTAAGTGAGTCCTAATGTGATGCCAGTAAGTGAGTCCTGAATAGAGGCCAGACAAGTATAATGTATATATTGCAAGAAATTGAATCCAGATAATACTAATCTGTGTATCTAAGTGTCGGAGAATCAGGTAAAATAATACTATAAACCAGAATTATAGAATTTATCAAATAATGGAAACTATTGGAGAAGTACTCACCTGTGGTCTTGAGAAAATGATGCGTCTCTAAGTCCAAATTGGTGTCACACAGACCTAGATATGAATTTATAATGTCAAATGGTGTAATGAAGTAATAATGAGATAAGATACACTAAAGCATGCTCTTCTAGGCCATTTTCTAGCTAAACTAGGTCCATAGTAAGTTAATTAGTTCACATTAGCCACTAACTAGCTAACACTAGCTTATAATAGCTATATTTGGTCATTACCTAAGTTGCTAAGTTGATACTAGTTAGTACATAATAATATCTTACTCAAAACTATACAATCTATACACTACTTAAACACTATAACTTAGAACTAGTATCTAACTTGGTATTTAATAGTAAAAACTCATTGACTACACTAGGACTCATTACCCTGGTCTATAACTAATATATCATGACTTAACTTATACTAACTGTTATCTAAACCTTACACTAACCGATATCTAACTTAACTAACCTCTAATAACCACAACTGATATCTTCACTAACTGATACACTAGGTACTAACTTCTCCTTAACTTACATTACCCAACTGATATCAGTTAACCACTAGCTGATACCCTCCTGTAGGTTGCACCTACTGCTATTGCCGATACTAAGTTGCAACTGATGTTGCTAAAAGGCAACTAAAGTTAGTGCACCACATATGCTACTGCTCTAAACAACCTACTGTCACTGTAACATTCCCTTCACCCGAGCTCTAATGTCTTCTCATACTGTGCACCCATGTGCATTATGCATCTGATCACTCTCAACTGCAATCTGGAAGTTTTCTTATCTTCCTCTAACTTCTAACCTCATACTCATATACCCAATCTCCCCCCCCCCCCCCATAATCTCTGATACTCCCTTAGTATATATATATATATATATATATATATATATATATATATATATATATATATATATATATATATATATATATATATATATATATATATATATATATATATCCTGGTAGTATCATAAATATATATCTCATATATGTATATATCTAAGTTAATGATACCTGGCACTCAATACTCGACACTAAAAATTCTTACACACACTACTGCTCCTAAACCACACTACATGTGCTTCCTGTGGATCCCTACTCCCTTACATCTTACCCTATGACACAACACATCTACTCTTACCTTCATCATGCCAAGCCTCCTTGCCCAAACTCCAATACCCATCAACAACAGTAGCATACTCCTTGCTACTGCTGCTATAAAACCCAGGAACCTTACCTCTAATACATGATACACTAGAATGTATCATCAACTGCTACTTCCTTACAAACTCGAACCTAACTTACACTTAGTGCTAAACCCCTCAACCGTTATAACCCTGTTGTACACTAATGTGCATCCTCCACCCTCACTGAACCTGAGCCAAGAACTGAAGTCACTGTCAAACACACACACAGTCACAATATTTCTCACTATTGCCAACATTCCTTTCCTTATATCCCCTAACACATAATACTATACGGCACTGGATGCACTGATACAGTCCTTATTCATACACTGTCATCCATTGACTGATACACTGCCAATCTAACCCCTCTCACTAATAACACATACACACACAACTGAATAACCACACACTCCAATACCCTCGAGTACCCCTCTCTAGACTGAAACACACACACACACACACACACACACACACATACACTCAAAGCTAAGCACGCAGACATATGCACATTGTCCAGGGCACACCCTCTTCGAAATACCCTCTCTAATTAAGAGTTGCAGTTCCTTGGTTATTGCTCCTTGCTCTAAGTATCTATAGACACTTCGCAAGTATCTCCTTTCCCTCTTGAATTTAGTGCACAACAAGTTCACACCCTACTGCTACATGTTCGAGTCCTCACAGTGTTTGATACCACTGATATGTACTGGTACTTCCTACAGATGCTAAGCCACCTGATGCTTTCCCTTACATAGGCCAACTCACAATGGAAACATATATATAAGTATACTTATATATATATACTAACATATATGACATATACACATATACATATATCATACTCCTAAATATAACACACTCACACACTCACTAAATCATTAAACCAAATATGTGGTATATAATATATGATACAATATGATACACTCCCAATTGGAAAGCCAAAACTCCAAATTCTCTACTAATACTCATAATATAACTCAATTACATATTAATATAACTAATATAACTAGTTACACTAGAATTGAAGAGAATTAGCACAAATCACCAAAAATGAGTCCCGTATCGCAAAGTATCACAACGTACCATGATACGGCCTACACATATCCATTTGTGGACACGTATCTAGTCCTACAACCCCGATCTAAGTCTAATTAGACTAGAATAGTCTCATGACACACACTTGATGTGCCAATCCCATAATTTCTCCAAAATGGACACAAATTAGCATGTAGAAATCACAAAACACAATAAATTAGCCTAGAACTTCTTCCTATAGGTAGCCATATGCCATTGGGGTATTCCTAAGAGTCAAATGCATAATTTAGAACCTAAAATAGAGGTGAATTCAGATCTATACCTATTGGGAGATGGAGTTTCAATAAAATGCACAATGGACACGATCTCCTTGCCAAAGCTCCTTCTCCAAGTGCTCTTTGCCAATCCAAGCTCCAATGATTCTTCTATTGAATGGAAATGAGAGGGAAAGAAGAAATTTAGGGTGAATTTGGTGGAGGGATAAATGAAATTGGAAAAGAACTAATTTGGGGATCTAATGGAATGATAAATAGAGAGGAGAGAGAGTGTTCCCCCTTCTTTATGTGGCCGGCCCTAATAACCACTTCCTCAAGCAATTGTCAAGGTCCAATATACCCCCACTTGTTGTCATGTAGGTGTTTGATTAGGAAGGGGTAGTTTAGGAAGCTTCTATTCTAATCAAGGTTTAATTAAATCATCTAATTAAGCTAGAGGGATGAGTCTAATGGGCCTAGTCAAATATTGGGCTCTATGTGTCATGTCAAGTAGTTTGGTCCAATTAAGTTTACTAACAACTTGTCTAACTAATGGCTACAACTAACACTAACTATATCTACTATATAAATAGATGCAATAATGCCAACATTAAAAATATAAAAATAAAAATATAATCACTATAATTAATATGAATATAATTATTTATAATGGTACAAATAGAAAAATATGAAAATATCCCTATTCTGGAAATGTGGTAGTTACAGCTTCCTGGTCGAAGCGAACTACCAGCATCTTTTGCGTTAAGCCAAGCTTGGCCGCATGGGACTGCGTTACCAACTTCTCATTAGAGGAAAAGGAGATCCCCAACAGAGTTGTCATCTTGTTTGCCATTAAATCAAAAGGAGAACTAAAAGAACTTGATTTGATTAACAAACTAAAGAAAGTACAGAGAAGTCCTAGAAGACAATCCAAGTACAAATTTTTTTTCTGGGGGGTGACAATGGAGGGTTAGGAGTGTAGCAACTCTCTTTACTCCGTGGATGATCCGACGCAAAAGCTCTTCTATCTCGCTTGAGTGTAGGTTCGCTGATAGCCAGTCAGCCCTTTATATGGGTGTGGTACCTTGCTATTTATAGCCGTCCTGTGGACGTGCTATGGATGTCGCATATATTTCTGCTTGGTGGCCGCATAGGGCTACTTCAACAGCATACGGTTGTAACTGTGGTCGCATGTCACGGGAAAGCTGCCACGTGAGTTCGGTTCATATATATTGTTGACAAGATTTTGGGGTATTATTAACACGTTGTGTGTATGACTTATTTAGTTGGACACGTAGTCAGCACCAACTGTGCGAAGATCTCTGCAGTTGTAACGGGAAGATCTTGTGAGCTAGAAGCTGCATAACAACTTGGCCGCATAATAGTGAGACCATATGGGTCTTGTACCCACATACGTGCTCTCGTTTGGGCTTTGGTCGAATAAAAACTCTAGCCGCATGTTGGCGATGATGTATAGAGTCGAGGTCGCATGTGTGCTCTGGCCGCATATGAGCTTTCATCTGATTGAGGCCGCATATCATCGAGGCCGCATAATGTTGAAGCCGCATAGGCGGGATACATGGCACGGCTCGTCTGACAAGGTCATTAATTATTGGACGTGACCCTTTGTCTTTTTGCATGGCGCCCTCTTGCGAGTCTCGAGGCTGTCAGGCCTTTTTGTCAGGCGTTGGAGAGTGTATCAAGGATCCTTTATGCGGCATCTTGCTACTTGGTTGGTCTGGCCACATGACGGCTCTTATGCGGCTTTCGTCTCCCCGTATCTGTCATATTTTATGTGGCATGCGCTCTATGCGGCCTGTAGTATTTTTATGCTTCTACACCATCCTCTGAAAATAGTAGAAAGTGAGCCAAAGTAAGAAATGTGCGTCTTTCTTCTGGAACAAGTAGAAAGTGCGCCATTCTTCTGCTTGTTTGGTCTTTTTGTAGAAAACTGAGCCATCTGTCCGAGGCACACTTTTTATGCTTCTACAGTGACCACCTGGAGCACCAGACTACTGTTAGCCCAATGATTGTATCATATTTTTTACTATGGTTAATCGATTAAGTTTAGCATTAAAATATCACTAAACAATCATGAAATTATTATAGAATTTATACTCTTCTTCCACCTTTAGTGATATATGTCTATTGCTTTTACATATTAGTGATATGAGCTTCTATTAAAATTATTTTAAATTTAACCGAGTTGCCATAATAAAAAAAGGGGAAGATTGTTAGCCCAATGATCTAACTATATTTTTGAATATGGTTAATCAATTAAGTTTAACATTATGATCACTAATACTCAAGCTATCACTATATTATTAGTACTTAATCGTAGCAATAGTCCTAATGTGTATTTATTGTATAAATACTTGCTACATGTATATTACTTTGTTTGTCTAACATGTATTTGCAAAAAAGAATTAAACCAAGATCAAACATGGACATATGCAATAAAAAATCATGATGGGCAAAATCATAATGGGCAATAAAAAATCATGTTCGGCTGTCCGGTCAGCGGACGGGGGTCGAGGGGACAGCATCCCCCGTAGGGATTCGGGGACGAAGCCCCCAAAAGGTATTCATATTTCACAATCTAAGTATCTCAAGACAACTGATGTCAGGAAAAAAAGCCATCATCCATCAAGAAAAGAAGCCAAACCATGTCATCATCATTTCCAGACTCTGAAGAAGCATGCACCTGCTATAGTCTGTCTAGAGTCTGTAAT
This sequence comes from Iris macrosiphon, assembly GCA_036927795.1. Taxonomy (NCBI): domain Eukaryota; kingdom Viridiplantae; phylum Streptophyta; class Magnoliopsida; order Asparagales; family Iridaceae; genus Iris; species Iris macrosiphon. The sequence continues at coordinate 53,643,249 of JAYESA010000020.1, read as the reverse complement.
GAGTCTTAGGAATAATTTTAAACACAAGAAATTGATTGCAAAATTGAAAGCAAGGAAGAAATAATCCAGGATCAATTTTGGGAAAATTTTGGATCATCCGTCAGATCTCCGTGGATCACCGTCGGATCATCCGTTTTGACACAGCAAGTATTTCTGTGAACATTCGGATCATCCGTCGGATATCCGTGGATCATCGTCAGATAATCCGAATTATGATCGTTAGAAATCTAACAGTCTGATTCTGTCCCATCAATGATCCCAATGGCTATTTTATAGCCGTTACTGCTCGGGGTCGGATCATCCGACGGTATTCCACGGAATACCGACGAATCTTTCGACCGTGAACTGAAAAGTGCTTTAATGCTCTTTCTTTGTGGTGGCCTATATAAAGCCTTGAACCCCTTCATTCAAGGTTGATCATTTTGAGCCTAAGATTTTCAATCTACCAAAGGCTATCCATAAATACTCCACCCAAGTTTTTATTTGCCTATCCACAAATTGTGTTAAAGTGTTTGTCATTCCCCGTTCCCGATATACGTATTTGGAACGTATTTTATTTTAGCATGCTTACATATGCAAGTAGACTAGACACATTCTTTGGTGTAACCTTGCTCATGATTTATTTTATGGGTGGGTTCAACACATGAGAACCCTTGGTTCAACCCTCAACCCTACCATATATAACCCAAAATGATCATGTAGACAGTAGAGCTTGTCAAGCAGATTATAGAGCGACTTTGGATTGTACAAGATAGGCATTATCATTGGGCAGATTAGCATCGTAGACTGTTAGAGTTTCATGTCGGCGATCATGTATTTTTGCGGATTTTGCCTACCCGTGGAGTCATTAGATTCGGGGTTTACGGCAAGCTTAGTCCCAGATACGTAGGTCCGTTTAATATTCTCGAGCGGGTAGATAATGTTGCTTATCGTCTTGCCCTTCTGCCTTTACTACATAAGGTACACGATGCATTTCATGTGTCTCAGTTGCATAGGTATGTTTCAGATCTGAGTCATATCCTCGATCACTCTGAATTAGTCTTTGGTACTGACTTATCTTACGAGGAGCAACCCGTATCCATATTGGACCGAAGGGAGAAGGTGCTCAAGAATCAGACTATTTCTCTTATCCGGGTTGCTTAGGGCTATCACTCTCTAGGAGAATCGATGTGGGAGTGCGGGGACGATATTCGATCCCAGTACCCGCACATATTCGATTCAGAAGGTATATTCTTTCTTACGCCTTCATATCTCGGATTCTGTGATCAGGTGATCACCTGTATATTGTGATGATATTGCTTGCATGTATAGTTGCTAGTAGATTTGCATCATGCTTGTCCTGACTTCTCTAGATATTTCTTGGATTCGGATTTCGAGGACAAAATTTTTCTAAGGTGGATAGAGATGTCACTCCTCATTCCCGATATACGTATTTAGAACGTATTTTATTTTAGCATGGTTGCATGTGCATGGAGACTAGACCCATTCTTTAGTTTAATCTTGCTCATGGTTTATTTTGTAGGTTGGTTCAACTTATGAGAACCCTTGGTTCAACCCTCAATCCTACCATATATAACACAACATTTTCTCTCTCTCTCTTTACTTCTTCATTTTTTTCTCTTTCTTTAGTTTTCTCTCCCCATTTCCATAGGCAAGTACACATTGCATGAGAAATGGAGATACCCTCCATATTATTATTCTATTATGTTTGTTATATGTTTCTAAGCACTTTGAATTTTCTGTTCTAATGGATGTATTAGTATAGATCTATATTTCTAAACTTCTGATTTTTATGGGTTTTATGAGTTCTTTTTGTTTTGATCTATTAAATATTTATTTTAGAAAACTAATTTTTGCTACATGATAGAGCTTTCAATTTAGAGCATTTTGGCTTTTGGTTCACCCGATTTGCACTTAAAATGAGAATTTTATGAACAAACAAATTTTTTAGATTTTTGGAGTTTCTGCCATGGCCGAACCTGCTGTTGGAGAAGACGAAGTTCGCATGCGGGTGAGATATGCGGCTGAGAGTGCCATGCAGCCTGAGAGGGTTATGCGGCATAAACTCTTGTCGCATACTGACAGCATCCGTCCATCTTGTTGGACGCATGACTGTCGATTTACACAAGTGTCCTTGAAAACCTTGTGCTTTTACTTGCTGAACGAATGAGAAATTTGCTAAGTCCAAGAGATAACCCATACGGCACCAACATTCATGCGGCCTGGAGAGAATGCGGCCACTACTTTCCTTGGACGCATGGCTCTGAACCGTTGGCACTTATTTCTTTGGTTTTATCTTTTCTCTCTGATACACTTTATTGCATTGTCACATCACATCAGTCATATCAATCATTTTTTGTCATATTACTGACACTTCATTCATTGCCTTGAACTTCAACACTTGTCCCAAGGAGTAGACTTTAATCCTGAGTATGCGGTCCTGACTTCTTATGCGGCCAGGACTTCCCATGCGGCCCCGACTTCACATACGGCTCTGACTTCCCATGCAATCTAGAAACCTATGCGGCCTTGATTATTTTTGATGGAATGTTTTCTTATTTCTTGTGGTTGATTTAGGTTAATGCATGTAGTATGACTCTAAGGAGAATGGATTTAGTAACCAGACCTCGTGTCACACATGACCATAAGCTAAGAATGGCTATGAACATGGCATTAGTTGAACTGAGATTTCAGTATAAACCCGACTAAGTAGATAGTGACCAACCGGCTATGTGTATGACATAAGCATTCGTGTTACAATGTGATCTTGATTCATGTGACCCAATATATAATTGGTAATTGGACTCAAATACTGTATTTGTGCTGATACCACTATTGTCTAATATTTGTCCATGATTTAATGTGTGCTGAGGTACGACACATCGTGTCACATGTTAAATGATTATATTTGGGTTGTGCATCGAGAATACCTCCAAATTCCTTAATGTATGATATTATAAATATATACTATTTTCTCAGCACGGGCATAATAAGATAGTCAACTACCAAAGCGGCTAGGATATTAATTGTCTGAATATTGCATACACGCTCAGGTGAATCCAGATTTGACTTCCATGGATTCGTATCTAGCGTGCCCATACTTTGTATGACATCTTAAGAGAAATTCTCATGTGATCACGCCTTGAGATTTTAAACACAACATAGGGCTAATTAGGTAACTAAAAGTGGTAGTAATATTGGAGAAAACGGTATCCCGAGATCATACCAACGAACCTTCTCACAGAGATTCATTCTAAGTGAGTTGTGGGCTGGCCACACAGATATTGTATATCATCTGCCTTAGTGGAGTGCAGTATCTGACCTATTATTATGTCAAGCCACTATTTTACTATAGGAACATTGGAACTGCTAATACCGTATTTTTAGCGTAGTGGCCCTACGGGGGGCTGGTGCATCCTGCAAGTGCCTATTTTATTTATCTATTGGTTCGGTTAGCTCTTGTTCAGTTACTGGTTCTCTTAAAGAAAGGTATTACTTTTTCTTTGTCTTACTAAGCTTTCATTAAAGTGACAGACTATTCTAAATGGAAATCAAAAATAATTTATTAAATGAGCACCTTACCCTCGAAAGGAAAGACTTATTCACAGAAAGAGAGAGAGAGATTCCTTCACCGAAAATTTCCTCATTGAGGGAGTAAGTTGTGACAATAAGGTCTCAGTCAATCAATTCAAACTTCAGTGAACATAGAAACAAATAGCCTGGGTTTCAGATAATACAAGAGGTGCTAATCTCCGTTCTTTCTTCATTATATAAAATTTTGTGCAATGTCTTACCATAATCTGAGGATTATTATATGCATTATTTATAAGATAACCTCAGACTCCATAATTAGCAAGCTGTACAAATGATTGGCTATTTGGCTAGTAGCCTAGGGAAATGGACTATCATAGTGTGAGGGTTCAACCATTGTCCTTGTTTGGTTGTAGGGTTATGCCTTTGCGCTAGGATATGCCATGGACCTAGGTTACAACACTGAAACTATGTATTATTATATATTTTCCTTGGATTTTTGTTTCTCCATTTTGTGCTTCCTTTGTGGTACTTGCTATTTGGGGTCTAATTCCACTGGTTTTGCATGACCAGGTTTCAAGCCAGCACCCGAGGATCCATCATACCTTCCTCCAACTCATGGCACGAACCAGGAACATGGTTGCAGGGGATAGCGAGTAGGTTTCCTTCTTTCCTACTCATTATTGAATATTTACTTCTTTGGCGTTTAGCTACAGACATCTGTTAGCTGGTTCGTCTGGACATTAGTTTCTTACATGATTGTATTAAATCAGACTGTAGCTGATCACAGTCATGTACTTTTGTTACTCTTCCAGCTTCTTATTTTGCATAGCTGGTCTCCAGAATATTTTGAGAAAGCGTTTGTGACGCCTTATTGCTTTATCATATATGCTCTATGCTTACTGTTTCTTGTTTGAATGATTGAGACATAGAATTTATTGACCATAGGATACTTGATTGTAGCATGCACCCCCTTGTCTTATACAACCGTGATCCCGTACGACGTATAGCACCTTGTACGAGATAGCTGGCTATATCCGTCTTCGTATTCTGGTACTGGGGCGTGACAGTGTTCTTGAGTTAAAAAAGTTAGATCTTTATATTTATTGTAAGAAGATCAAAACCATCTTGTTAGATGTTAAAATGTACAAGTCTTTGGATCAAAGCTTGTGTGAAGTTAGAGAGCTTCGGATCAAAGCTCTTGTGTAAGAAGTCAATGAGCCTTTGGATCAAAGCTCGTGGTGTAACTGTTCTGATTATAGTGGATTCAAGCCGGACAAGAGTTTTCAGGACTGGAGTACCTCGAGGTGGATACCAGGATACATCGGGTGTCCGTATTCTTATTACTTTACTTCTTGCACACTTAATATTTTAAATTTCTAATTATTAAATATTTGTGCTTGATTTATTAGCTTGACCCTATTCACCACCTAGGGTTCCTATAACTACCTGAGTGGGTTTCTTCTTCATTCTCCCACTAGATCCTGTACATATTCTTTTGAGGCGTTTAGCTCCCGAGCACGTGTTTAGCTCATATTTTGGACTTGCGCCTACGGGCATAATGTCATGACTCACACCCACTTTTCAAATACGAGTACGTGGCCAAGCCCAGTCTATGCCGCAGCATCGATGGTAGTACGTTGTCTATGATAACAATAGTCCATACGAGTACACGATTCACATATATCATCCACAACTAAGTCATAACAAAGAGATAAACTAACAGTCTCAAAAAATAATTAAAAGAATAATCTACTACATCTCAAGATAGTCTCGGGGACAAACCCGGTAAAATAAATGAAAGCAACTGGAGTCTAGAGTCCACTAAGACTACTAGATAAAAGAATAATATGAAGAACCATGAGAAGGAATATGCTACTCCGTGTTAGTAGTAGCAACCCGCATGTTGGTAACGTCAGTGTCACCAAGGTACTCGCCATAAACCTCGGGGCAAACCACGTCATCTAAAGCTGAAAAATAATTATCCAGTCAGGATTGGAGCAAGTCACCATAACACTATACTACACAATATAATATACAAGCATGGAAGAATAACAATAAAAAAAGATGAAATGTGACATGATACTATATGACAAGAAGTGTACTACTATGTCGCGGGAACAGTTTGAAAGTATAACTATGATATAAAACAGTTGAGGGTACAACTATGATATCCAATGAACATAATTAAGACAGTAACAATATGCAATATGTCACGAGGAGACAAAAAACCAAACAAGATGACAATAACAATCAAGGTCACGTGTACAATGTGTTTTAGAATACATATTTTCTGTATGTGGACGACTTGGGAGTCTGTATTCAATGCAATCAATATATAGGGAGTCTGAGTTCAATTCGTTGACCACATGGTTACTCACTGTATTCCCCCTCCCGACTCTCTCATAATTGAACATGATCACTTTACATTAACTTTAATTTTGAACTTTGAACAAAAAACATTGAACTTGGAACATTGAACATTGGAACAAGAATCGTTAGGTGATCATGTATGATGATAACTAGTATGTCTCTCGTGCATCACAATAAGAAGTAACCCAACAATATCAAGGGAAGAACACATGCAACATAAAATACCAGCAATATAGGTTATAGTGATACTTGTCTGCTATGGAAGAGGGTAAAGTCTCAACTCAAGTCGTCGTTCAATCTACTCCGCCACATAAATTAAAACAAGTTAGATTACAAAAGTGGTTGAATAGTTCCTCTATTTTAATCTATTTTAATTATGAAATAAATAACCTAAAATACTAATTTAATCTAGTTATAATCGGATTTTAATGTTAACCCTAGATTTTAGTCCAAAGAAAGTCCACTTTACAAGTTCGGGATCCGTGGCACACAAATCAAGACTATCCATTGACCAAAAAGTCAACTGACTCAAATCCTTGATTTGTATGTGAAATACTGTATATTTCAGCATTTCATGAATGCTGGAATCGATGGTTTCATCGAATCTCGAATCGGTTAGAAATTATCGCCAATATGACGCACAGATGACAGTTTTCGTTGGTTTCCTGATCTCATTTGTGTTGTACAAATTTTACAGAATATTAAACTAAAATATTTAATTCTGGGAAATATATGTTAAATTTTTTCATATCAGCTTTTCGAAACTTCAAACAGTTCATGATTCCGAGTTCGGGATCTTCCGAAATCTTAAAAACGCCAAAATGTGTCAAATTTTGGACGACTGGCACTCTACAAATTTTTCAGAAAAATAGGTTCATAATTTATAAAAAGAATTAAGTATTCAGAAATTATACCTTGAGACGGTTACAACGCAAGAAACTGTGGCACGTTTGGATTCCGGAGCAAGAAGTAATAACCTTGCAAAGTTCGAGAAACCCTAGGACCTCTCCTCAATCTCTCTCCTCTCTAATAAATATAAAAATTGACTGAATCCTAACTTATACTGATATATAGGCACAGGGGGGAGCTGCAGATCATGAGAAAATGTGGCAGTCATCTGGAGATGGCTGCCCATAATCTAATAGCTGCGGTTCCATGCGGCTCGGGCTGAGCCATCTCCGGCTTGGACTCGGAGTCAGCTGACTCACGTAGTCGACGCGGGACCTGGGTTGGCTTGCCCCCACGCTGGCGGTTGCTGACTAAGGGGCCCCCTGAACATATACAGGTCGCTGACATGCGTGCCCGGGTCGGGGTGTGGTGTTGACTAGGATATAGGGATTCAATTATTGGGTTTTATTTTTACAGAAAATATTTATTTAATCTATTTTATTATTTAACTCCAAATAATTACTAAAAATGATCAAAAAATGATAAAATAATTATAGAAAATATAGAATAAAATTATAAACCCTAAAAAATAGTTTGGGATTATTTTACACTCGTACGTTTGTACAAAAAATTCTAGAAGCCCTAGAAATATACTTTTTTTTAGGTTTTAATCATCTAAAAATTCCAAAAATTTCCTAAAATATTAAATAGCACAAATATGTCATTAAACCTTTAATATGAGTCTCCATGAGCTATATGAACCTTAGTGTTATATTATTATCAGTTTGGACCTATACATAGTTTTTCTTAACAAAAATTTACCCACAAAATTACTAGTGTTTTACTTATTTATTTATTTATTATTATTATTATATATTATTTTGGTAGCGGATTCTACACATGACATGATTAGCAGTATTCTAGACTATAGCTAGAGTTGATCATGTATGACTATTACTCTCGCTAGTTCTTTATTTTGTATTACTAGCTCCATGATCGTCTATGTATACATAGTTTGGAACGCTTTACTATCTTATGTCTGATGATCATATATCTTGTATATTGTTCTTTTTGCTTGTGATTGAGATACTAGGATTGCTTGACCTAAGATTGACAGTTGGCTTGTAGTATTAACCTCTCATGTCTTATATAGCTTTGACCGTATCTCTGTAACACCCTGTTCCGCTCAAGCGGACTGCCGTTTCAATCGGCAATAGTGCAGCTGTCCCGACCCGCTTTGCCTCAAAGAGAATGCAAAGGATATCTAGACTTGCCCCTACAGGAATCCGGCTTGGACTTTCAGAGGATCGCTTGACGTATCGCTCTACCGAGGCGAATCATCGCTAAGGTGGGTGGCTACGGTGAACTTGTCTTTGCTTAGCCAGCACACATAAAATCTGGATTGATACATGTTAGTCGCTAGGTGATTCACCCCCTGTATGCTAATAAATCCAACGCACCTAGCTAAGGAAATAATCCCAACTTGTATTGCTTGCTAGAACATGGAAATGAAATACTGCTTATATACAGACCCTCGTATGCTAAGTCCCTTAACGGTTTCATCTCTCGGCTTACCTTCGGGTCCGAGCAAACGTGCCTGTTTATGTTCCTTAGAAACGCATGCTTGTCTGCTTGAATGTTACCGTGTTTTCATCCAAACTCCAGGAGACTACTACATAGTCGTTCCGTGCCTGAATGAACCTGTAAGTATCCGGGACCATTAGGTCACCAAGGCATATCCCCGAACCAGGGGAATGCATTAAGCAAGAATGAATACTGAACGTGAATCACCTTGAATGATAATCATGCTATGTATGCATCTGAACGAGGATCATGTTATGTACTGATGGAATCCCAGCTCGTAGAGCAATATGCTCGTTCAGATTAAGTTTAAGTTTCATGATTATCATGTCAAGCTATGGAATATGGATAGACCCTGACCTGCATTGTCGCGGACAACTTGTGCACAAGGTATGTTATGTTGAGTTCCGCGGACGGTCACTGGGGCACCGGGACCGATCCGATCCGGACGGGACGTATGAGCAGTCGTATGTTATGGGGCAAGGTGTTATGCAGCGGGGCTCGCCACCTGCGTTGCATATCATTCTGTGTCTTGAGACTGTGAACCATCCATAATGGCTACGCCAGCGACTTATGTTCATATAGATAGGTCATCCTCGCTTAGCGGCTATCCGCGTGCGAGTCATTGCATAGCATCAATGAACTGAACACCTGAACGATATGAAAATAACGACCCTCATGTTTGTATATGCTATGCTCCTGTATGTTTATACTTGCCCGTGCATGAATTAACAATATTTGCCTTGGACAGGGAAGGACAAATGGTAAGTTGGTAAGTCTCGCCGTGTTTCCTCTTATGTCGCACGGCGCCCTGCCACACGAGTTAGGCTATTCAATATTTGCATGAAACTGATCCTAAGGCAATTAGAAAGACAACTAAATAGTTGTGCACGGAACCTGTATTACGTGTTTGGATTTGTCGAGCGGGCGAGTAGCTTTCCCACCAGTGCATTCAATGTACTGATAATCCACCAGTTTGTATGCAGGGTGCGGGAGAACCTCGTTCGGTGCGGACGCCTCCTTCGTGCGTGCTAAGGCATGGACATCACTCCAAAGCAACGGTGCGTCCGGAACTGAAGCACATATACAAGACATAATGTTGGAGCGTCGCCTGACCATCGCCTGTACAATCATTCCACAATTGTAGCCACTTGGCACGCTTTTACTGTTTCAAAGAGAGAGGCTTGAGCGACTTGTAATCTCGGCTATACGCCGCCTGTAACACATGTTTATATCAATAAAAGAGCTTGCTTTACTTCAACTTGTGTTTCAATGCTTCCGCTATATTGTCGACTCAGTGAATCTGTTACCGATCGCCTATGCGTTCATGACTCCGCTGCACTCGGACAATCTGTGCGACTCTGTGGCTTAGAACTCTTATCGCCAGCCAATGAACCATGGCCTTGCACGGGCGTGGATCACGCTCGTGCGACATCACGCCTTGATGGGTTAAGCGATCGTTCCGCGGAAGCGCTGGCGAGGGTGATTCTCGCCTAGCGGGAACGGCCGATTTGCCTGCGGGAGATCGGGACGTGACAATCTCGGGGTTACTGGAGTACTCTGGTATACATAGGTGGCTTTGTTTGTCCTCGCTCTCCAGTATTCTGGTTCTGGGACGTGACATCTGTAGTGTATGCAAAGCCTCCATGAGCCATATGCCTTCTTCACTAAGATCACTAGAGGGGAGTATGAGCTATTACTAGGCCTGATGATGCCACTGTCTAGCATTTCCTGGATTTATTTCTTAATCTCATTCTTGTGTATATAAGGGTGCCTATAGGGTCTTGTACATACTGGTAGAGAGCCAGGTATGAGAGGAATATTATGAATAAAACTCCTCTTAGGAGGCAACCCTTTTGGTTCCTCAAATAAGTATTTATACTTTGTCAATAGCTGGGATATTTTATTTCTCTAAGGCTCTGTTTCTGGGCCTTTCGTTATTGCTTCGTTGGTCTTCCTCACAGAACACAATTGGATGACAAATATTTGACGTTTTTGCCTCAAATCTTTGGTAGCAGGTTCCTACAGTTGGTTAACCTGTGTCTTGACCCCCTTTGAACATTTCTACACCCCCTGGCTCTTCAAATCACATGGTTAAATCATAGAAATTCTATGTTATATTACCTAGAGTTTTAAGCTAGTTTGTTCCAAGCATAATTTGACAACCTGGAATAGGGAGTAAGAGTAAGTCAGTAGAGATTTTGTGACCTTGACATTCAATACTAACCCCTTTGCACATGTCTTTACTATTTAGTTTCTTCCCATTTGCTACTAACACTTCAAATGGTTTACTATTTTGTGGTACTAAGCCTAATCTTTCACAAATAACTAAATCTATGAAGCTGTGAGTGGATCTGAATCCACTAGGATCAGTACTGGTCTATTTCTAACACTGCTCCTCAGTTTCATAGTGGAATGATAAGTGTTACCAGAGAGGGCCTGAAGAGAGATCTCAAATAAAGTTTGATTTGGGTGGTTTTGGGTGTCAATAGTATCTGATATAGGTTTGTTGTCATCATCTTCTATATCTTCTTCATATGCCACTAACATGTACAGTATTTTTTCCTTGCACTTATGCCCTCTAAACTACGTTTCATCACATAGGAAACATGACCCCATACTTTTCTTTTAAGAAGTTTTGTAGGTGATATAGTGGCATTAGTTTGTCCCATGTTTGAAAAGGATATTGGTGCAGTTTCCAGGCTTTGATTTGAAGGTTTCTTCTACTGCTCAGAGTTTACAGTTACAACAGTGTTTTGGTATGGCAAGGAAACAACCACACTAGTATTCTTTTCAGCAAAAGAATTACACTTGTAATGTCTTCTCATTGCCATATTTTTGCTTCATATAATTTAGCAAGTTGCAGTGCTGCTGGTAGACTAACTGGGTTGGCTACCTGGACTACCTGATCCTTTCTTTCAATCCACCCACATACTGACTAACCAGGCAACTTTCAGGTAACCATTTTACCATTTTAGAAAGTTTTTGAAACTGAGAGTTATACCCTTGGACACTGTGGTCTTGTTTGAGTAACTTCAGTTCAATTACGTGGTCAGTGAATTGTGAGGGTCCAAATTTCAAACGAATGTATTTTTAGAACTCTTCCCATGTCAACGTGACACTCTTAGTGGTCTCTAACCAATCTAACAAATATGCAGTTGTACCTTTGAGTTGTACTGAGCAAATCCTAATTTTATCCATTTTTGGTGTGTTGTAGTAACGAAAATAGTGATTAACTCTCATTATCCATTCATCCACATTCCTTGTCTCATCAAACCCAGGTAATTTGAGTCTCATTGAAGGTTGTTTCCCATTCTGATGATTGTTATCAACTCCATGATGATTTGATACAGGTACAGGTGTAGGCAACATGGGAGGAGCTGGGTGTACTCCTTGACCACTGAGCAATGATCCCATGGCTATGGATCTAGGGGTGGAATATGTATTCATGTGCCCGTATGTGTTTGCTTGATAGTGAGCATGGTGGAATTCAAAATTGGAGGATTCATGCTCCAGGAATTAATGACATTAGCTTAAACTGGAGTGTTTGCCATATGAGTATGTGATTGAAGAGTTTGTGCAGTAGTAGCATAAGGAAGTGGTGTCGTTTGATTCAAATTTTGGTATGAGTTCTCTGGATCTCATTTAGATCTAGACATTTCCTCCATCATTCGATCAAATTTGCTATTAAGATCAAGAACAGTACGTGCTAGGGCTCCCATGGTATCCTCAAGGGACAGTACTCGATCCTCGTCAATGGAGATTCTTCGTCCCTCTAGTTACTCCATTCCAGATCTGCCATGGCGTGTGCTCCTTTCCTTACTACTCTCGATCAAAGGATCGAGTGACTCTGATACCATGTTGGTAGAGCTCCTTCCAATTTGAGCTGCTGGAGGAGGAGATCTTACTCTGCCAGCCATGAATTTACAACAATTGAACAATTATAGTAACTAAGAGAAGAACCTGGGGAAGAAGTAGAAGGAGAAAGGAAATTTTTATTTCAAATGAAGAATTTGGAGGGAAAAGTAGTTACAGAGATTGAGAGAAAATGAAAAGAAGCTATCACATTCCACACTCTTCCCTTCTCATTACATCTATTTATAGTTCCACATTTCATATTACAATGGCTACTAAACCGTTATTCTCCTCATTCAATTTTTCAGTGCTCCAACTCTGATAAGCTTCTGAAACTACACAATGTGAGCAAGAAATTGGCATTAATGCCCCTTTGTACACTGTAGTGCATCCATAGCAGTTTAGCCTTCAGTCCCAACTTTAGTCTATACTCCAGTAGAAATTGAGCTTGCTTCACCAGCTTAGTCTTCAGTTTAGACCCAAGTAAGGTCAAGTCAGTTCAGTTTTCAGTTCAGAGTTGGTGTATAGGTAGTGGATGGAGAATGGGCTCGTATCATTAGGTACTTTAAGAATACCAAGAAAATATGCAATAAATTATTTCACGAAAATTTGTTTGGGAAGTAAGAATCCTCTTTAATGTCTCTTCATTTGCCAAAAAAATCTCGACGTGGAAATATAAGGACAAAGAGATGATTTTGAGTAGAAAAAAATAAAGGATTCGCAGTTTTCCAAATAAATTAGTTTATTCGAAAAAAGTATTATTTTTTGAAAAAAATTATTTCATGTATGGTACTATGGTTCCACTCTGCAAGACATGTAATAGATTATAACGGATCTCGTTCAGATTAGGTTAAAGTAAATGAATAGACTACAATCATGATAAGATACTTCCTAATAACTCTAAGGACATGATTGGTGAATAATAAGTGGGAGAAGATTTGGATTTATACTTTCATGGGTTGATATTGTATGAAAATTTATGCACTTGTTTTGACAGTAGGAGACAAATTTGTTTTGTTAAGATATGAAAATAAGGAAATAGAAATTGAGAGAGCATATTATAAAAACAACAAAAATTAAATATTTAGTTTAACAAATAAAGATAAATAGTAATTACAATTAATTAATACTCCAGTAAATTTTTTTTGTTAAGTAGCTATTTATCCTAATTATATAATAAAATAAATTAATCATCTCCAATATAATTAATTTTATTGTTTTACTAATAATTACAAACTCTCCGAAAATCTAGGAAGTACGAACACTCCAAAACTATGACATGGTCGTGTTGGACAAGTATAAAAAATTCAACAAATACGTATGGGATATTCCATGGACAAACCAACATCATGTCCATCATGTCCTTATATTTATCGTGTCATATCGTATTCGTGTTCATACAACATTAGTTGAAATCAAGGGCTTACTCACTGTGTGGGCTAGGGTGGTCTCTAGCCCACCCAATTTTTTTTTCATGTGTGTGTGTGTGTTTTTTTTCTTAGCCCACCATAATCCACTCCAGCCCACCCGAATAGGGATGTCAACGGGACGGGTTGGGGTCGGGGACTATACCCCCCATCCCCATCCCCGAGTAGTATTCAAATCTCCATTCCCATTCCTGTTCGGGTTTAATTTTTATCTCCATCCTCGTCCCCGTTAAACAATGCACTCCCCGTCCTCATCTCCGCCCCCGTTGCATTAACATTTCGTTCGGGTTTTTCCATCCCCGTCCCGTGCCATGTTAACAATTTTTTTTGTACATTATAATCTTTAAAAAGTGTTTTATTCAAAATATATATATATATATATATATATATATATATATATATATATATATATATATATATATATATATATATATATACAACACATGTTAATAAAATCTGGTTTCCATAAGAAAAATATACTACTAGATAGAAAAATATTATACAACACAACAAAAAGAGAATATTAATCTAACAATAACATACAAGTAATAAATAGAAAATTTTACAATACAAAACAACAAAGAGCGAATGTTAATGCCACATAACATATTACAAATAGAGGTTGACAATTCCATACAAAAATATATATGAGTATAAGTAATCGGGGTCGAAGATTTACCGGACGGGGAGTACTATACCCATATCCGGCCCCGAAACCAACCGATTTTTTTAATCCCCATCCCCGTCCCATTCCCATTTTTAAATCCCAAATCCGACCCCCGTCTAGAAAAAAAAATCGGGTTCGGAGGAAATTGCCATTCCTACACCCGAGCTTTAATTTTTGGTTCCGCCCTTGGTCGAAATCTAAATAAAAAATTATTATTAATGAAATAAATGTACTAAGTAACTATTAATTGATTATTAACTAATTACTTATTACTTTTTAGACAAGTTAATATAATTAATTATAGATAAAATGGTGGGGTCCATGTGGGTTTGGTAGCTCCATACTTAATTATTTATATTATATATGTGTTATTTATTATGTCAAATAACTATCATATATTTTTTATTTATTAAATTAAATAATTATCATAGTTAAAATTAATTTTTCATTATTAGCAAAACAAGATCATACAATTGTTTAATCCAAGATTATTAAACAAATACTATTTTAAATTATTTTATTGTGTAATACTGTAATATCTTTTAAGTTTTACCGTAATTGGCAGATCCGTTTTATATGTCATTCTATTTCTATGTTTAGAAACTGATTTGGTTTGTATATTTGAGATTCTGGAAAATTTGCTGGACTATATTTTATCTTATCTTCCTCTATATAATACGGTTTGGAAATGGCTCAAAAATGAACCTCAAAAGTGCATATCAATACTCTATCAAATTTTTTTTTTTAATTACAGAACAAAAAAATTTAAAACTTCAACTTCCTACAGAACAAAAATATTTAAACCTCAACTTCCGCTCTCCACCAAATATTTAAAACATTATATACATAAAAAAAAAGTTTATGCTCTTATCTCTAAGCATATCCGTAAATCATCCATTTCTTTTAAACAAAACTGAATTATCGGAACACAAAATTTAAAACATTTATGAAACATTAAAAATTTTAAATTTAACTTTCACTCTTATCTCTAGCTTAACCGAAACCCATTTTTAAAAAATAAAACGGAAACACCGGATCTTTTGGAAGTTCAGCAACAAAATACTCAGTAAAAAAAAGAAACTATTGTCTTAAAAATTAACACATAATGAGTGGAGTATTTAAGAATTAAAAAAAAGAAATTCAATTTAGTGCAACCAAATTTTTACCATATAGTTTCCATAGTCTATTGCTATATATTGACGATATGATAATGGTGATACATTATTATTATTTTTTATCTTCTGAAAATTCTTATCTTCTTTGTAATTAAATTTATTTATATTATTTTTTATGTAAAAAAATAGAGTTTTTGGATTATAAATACAAAATAAATAAAAACTAATATAAATTATTAATGTCGAACATTACTTGCATTAAAAATACGAACAACGCACGGGTACGTTACTAGTATTTGGTAAGACTCCCAGTAGTTTGTATGACTTCCTCCATTTGTTACTGAATTTTGCATGTGAATGAGACATCAGACTATGGATATGTACCAAAAGCAAAATGGATATTTTTGACATATTTTCATTAATTGATGGAGTTCGAATTAATTTTAAGTTTTTAGTGTCCTATTTTGGTTTGGCATGTTCTGATAATCTCCTTTCTTGCACAAAATTAAATTATTTGATTTGTTGCAAAATTTCAAGCCCACTTTTGTAGAAAATACCTGCCAACCCTGGCATTTATGGAATGAAATGGACAATGTGGAATCCTGGCGATGCAGTCAAGATGAAACCGAAATGTTAGACCACTCAAATTATTATTTTCTTTGAGAAGCACATACATGATGACAACCTATTTTCGTTGTTCTCAATGGAAGTTTACCTATGCTTATCAAGATAGCGGAGTCGATCATCAACATATAGAGTCATATTCGTTGTTTTCTGAATCTAAGATAGTTTATTTAATAATTTGATAGTGTAGCATCTTTACCAGTGTTACTTGTATCTAATGTTTTAGCTTATGCTTAATATTAAAATTGGTAGTGTAGTATTTTTACCAGTGTTACTTGTATCTAATGTTTTACCTTATCCTTACATATTAAAATTTATAGTGTAGTATCTTTACCAAGGTTCGCACTATCGGTATTGGAAGAGGTATCGGACTCTTCCTATGAGTATCGAGATCGGTGGTATCGGCAGTATTGACGGTTTCAGGACAGAGTATCAAATTTTTTGTTATCGACGGTTTAGAAAAAATATTTTATACATTTAGGCATAATTTTAAGTATTTCTGTATTTTTTTTTTAGTAATTTTGGAATTGAATGAAATAGTTGTCACTCTTGTCGATTGGTTTACATGCGATATATAAGTTTTTTTTTTTTACATGTTTTTACAACCTTGCTAATTGGTCTTTTTGGTTCAATCTTTTGCGGAATTGACGGAAAAGAGACTCCCAATGTCGATATCGGTCAGTATCGGATCAAAACATATCAAATCGTATCGGTATCGACAGTATCGAATCGGTATCGGCCGTTACTGCAAGCTGTGATCTTTACTAGTGCTACTTGTATCTAATGTTTTACCTAATGCTTAATATTAAAATTTTGCTTTGCGAGTTCTTTTGCTGATTATCAATAATCCGGAGATCTATTTCAGCTGATTTAATACTTAAAGAGAATAGATAAGAGTGCTAATGTGCTACAATATTATTGAAATTACAGAACTACAGTAATAACAATGGTGAGTTATTGTCTATTTGTAACTTGGAGTTCTTTCTTCAGTTATCAACAGTGTGGAGATCTATTTCAGCCGTTCCAATGTTTAAATAGAATAGTACTAGCAACGTGCACTGTCCTAAAATAATTTCCAGTTTATGTGAAATTACAGCAACTGTGATAACGGAAGGGAAAAAAAAATCCAATTTTTCTGCATTTTCCTTAACTGTCAACATTTCAACAAGAAGTTCCCTTCAAAGAGGATATGCAGATAGAAAGAAAAAAAAATTCCGGAAAGGTTGAAATTCAAAGTAACGGAAGAAACTAAACTTTGACAGGTTGTTCCGCTGCTGAGCAACGATTGATGATCCCCATGACGTATCAAAATCAAATAATATGAATCAATTTATTTTACCATCGTATCGGTCCGATACATTTCTGAAACTCCTGTGAACTCAGTGCACAGCAAATGTACGATGGTATACAAAAGTTTGTTGACACAAGAAATGTACTATGGTATCCTACAATTTATCTTGCCAAATCAAACAAGCGAATGAACCATAACAAACAAATTGATCCTTCCATTTTCATTATCAATGTACTATGGTACCTACCAAGGTTCGCAGTATCAGTGTCAAAATCTGTATCCAATCATTCTTATGAGTATCAGTATCGACGGTATTGGTAGTATCGGATCGGAGTATCAAATTTCTTGGTATCGAAAAACAATTAATTATTAATACACTATTAAGAATTTAGATTTTTTTTTATATATATTTAGACATAATTTTAAGTATTCCCTGTATTGTTTCTTGTTAATTTTGGAATTAAATGAATTATTAGTCAACCTTTAAAAAAGTTCTCTTTACAACATTACTATGCTTTTACACCATTGGTATTGGTATTTTTTTCATTTAATTTTTGTTGCCGAATTGATCGAAAAAAGATACCCCCTAAATGCCAGTATCGATATCGGTCGGTATATGTCGGTATCGGATCGGAACATGCCAAATTGTATCGGTATCGACCGTTGATATCAGCCGATACTGTAAACTATATCCACTTTGATGGTATAAGATGACTATACAAAAGTATGAAAAGAATGAGCATGCTGAGTGTAATGTACATAGTAAGTGTGAGTATGAATGAGAAGGGGAAAGGAAAAAAAAAAAAAGGAGAACCAAAGTAACTTGTACCAGTTACAAATTTCAAACCTGGCCAAACTGGATGCCATCCGACTGCCTTTCTTCTCCTTGAATCACTGGCAAACTGGGTTGCGCTGCAACTACAGTACAAGCAGTATCACTTCGATCCAACAGTATTAGTGGCTGGACTGGAGGAACCAAAGCAACGCCAGAAGTAGAAATGGGCAACACGGGCTCCTCGTCGCGGTCCGAACCGATCCCCGGGCTCGAGCCACGACCGCTAGTGGTCCGGCTTTCTTCTTCGTCGCTGTCGAGCAGCTTCCTATAAAGGCTGTCGTCCTCGACGTCGTAGAAATTTCCGGTCCTCACCTCCTGCGCCAGAGAGCAGGACCAGCAGAACAACCACTGGAAGTAGTCGGTCAGCGTGGGGGAGCCGCAGCAGAAGGGGTTCCCGGGGAGCCCGAACCTCTTCCTCATCTGCGTCCTCCAGAACCCTCCGTAGAGCAGCCCGAGCACGCAGAGGACTATCCCCGACGCCCACAACGTGTTGTCGATCACGACATTGTTGATCTTGAGGGCCGTGGTGCTGAATATCCAGAACGGAGCGAAGCACAGGAGGACGAACGTGACGATGTGCACGTACATGTTCCCGAACCCGAGCCTCTCCATGTTCCACCCGAAGACGCAGCAGGTGCAGAAGAAGGAGAGCCTGGCGACGGTCGTATCGTCCCGGCAGTCGAATAGTCCCCCGACCCACTCGGGCTGGCTGACCACCACCCTCTGCTCGTTCTTACGGGAGTGGCTCACGTCCTTAGGCTCCTCCTCCTCCTCCTCGTCCGAATGGGAACTAAATTCCCTTCCTAGAGGGCCGTAGAGAACGTAAACTCCCGCCACCACGGGCGTCAGAAGGCCGGTCCCCCCGAAGATGTCTTCGAGATACTCGGGTCGCCTCGAGCTCGGGTACAGCCAGTAGACGGCGCAGAGCGCGTACTGGGAGAAGAAGGCGATCTGGATGAGCACGGCGACGGCCATCATGTGCGCCCATTCGTGCGGCCGGTACGCCCCGTTCTTGCAGTATATCTTCCTGAGCGCCGCGACGTCCTCCGAGTTCCAGCGGCAGAGCATGAACAGGTGGTGCAGGAGGATCGGGTGCTGGTACAAGCTCATCAGAGTGAAGAGGGCGTTGAGGGTCTGGTTGCAAGTCTCGATCCAGCTGCTCCTCGCCTGCTTCGATCGGATCGCGTGGTTCAGAACGCCGAGGAGGAGCAGTACGAGGAAGACCGCCACGACGACTATCAGCAGGAGCCAGATGAGGAGGCCTATGTTCAGAGGGTGGGAAAGCCATTCCTTGCAGATGTTCAAGATCGACGACCAATCGATTCTGCGGAAGAACTCGATGTGGAAGCCGCGGCGGATGCCGGCAGGGGACGGGACCGAGAGCGAGACCTCCTCTTTTCGGCTTACGGTCCGCCGGAAGACTGCGAGGGGCGAAGAGACCCTGAGCTTCCTGAGCCACTCTCTCGACGGACGGGCTTTCAAGAAATCGAGAAGCCTCGGGTTCGGGCTCAGCCTCGCCTTGATCGGCGGAATGCGGAGCTTGAACTGCCTGAACTTGGAGAGCCTGGGAGCTGCTGCTGCTGCTTCTTCATCGACATAGATGTCTTCAGTAGGCTCTTCAGAAACCATTCTGGTCGGTTGCCTATAACCTCTAGAAAACCTTCCACTTGTGGAAGTGAATATTCATGTAACTCGATCAATTTCCTGTTGATTTAGATTTTACAAATTGGAATTCCAATCGAACATGTTGTAATAAACATTACAAACATAAGAGTTCATTAGCAAAAACTCATTTTCCTAAGACATTCACCATATTTGTTTCAGCAAACATTATGTAATTGTTTATGAAAGATATCATAAACCCTTACCAATTCATAAGATTGATCATGAGTACAGCAAGGTTCAGGGACATACATGAGCTATAGCTGTGCTGATTAGTGATTAAACAGGATTAAAGCATAAGAAACACAAATTCTACTTTCTAAACGAGAATAATTCATCAGAACTATTTACAAGAGCTGGGATATTGGATGAGTACCTCTACCAGAAGAGGAGGAATGAAGAAAGGAGGTTGTTGAAGAATGCACACTTTGGTTCCTTAACCTCCCTTCTTCTTGTCACATGCGAGAACTTTACCTAGAAGAAAGCAATGAGACGTAACCTCCTATGTATATAAACCCATATATCTGTTCTCTACTAAATTATTTATAAGTTCTCTATTAATTATTTAATTATTTTATCTAATATGATTAAATTATAACTAAGTATTTCTAATTCAAGGTGAAAGTTTTTTTTTTATTGTCTAAATTCAATTCTAGGAACAACATTTATCTAAATATATTCATATTTAATTTCTTTTACCCACATGCAATTTTCATGCACGTTACTAGTATATATAAAAGCAATTGCTAAAAGATGCGAGTTCTACTTCCCATCTTTCTTTTTCATGTCTTTCTCGAGTTTCTATTTTTTTAAATCGAAGATGTGGCTAGTGTTATTGGTATATTTGGTTATTATTATTAACACCGTAAAATCTTCTCAAATGTGACAAGCATATTTTTTTTCTATACTTGCTTTTCAATCTTTTTTTTCCTCAAGGGCAACATATTAAGACTGTTAAAATTTTGACACTTCTGACTATGCACGATAACTATCAAAAATTTGATAGTCCTGAGATAATTGTAAGACTGTCAAGATTTTGACAGTCCTATTGTATAATTAGAACTGTAAAAAATTTGCCAGTCATCCAACGTCCCAAACGTCGCTGTGTATGTTCTGAAGTTTAGAATCTTCATTAATGGAGTTTGAAACTTTAAAAACAGTGTCTTGTGGACTTTCTACTAGAAAACTATAACAAAACATACATTACACATAAAATTTAATAATCTAACAACAACAACAAAAAATTGAACCAATCTAATTTTTTTCTTCATATTTTGATGGTGTTTTATCTTGATTGTGTTGTTGAAGTTTTAATTTGATGGTATTTTATCATGATTGTGTTGGATTTGGAAGAAGAAGAAAAAAAAGTGTTGTCCAAAAAATTCTGTGTGTTATATCCATAAAATGATAATAAACTTAGTTGTGTTGTCCCTAATTGATGTTGTCTTGAAAGAAATTGTGATGACAATAACATTAGCCTATTTTTAAGGGGCAAGTAAGAAGTCTTGTTTGATTTGTGCTTTTCAGAAAAAATATAGGACTATTGTTTTTCTTTTGCACGAAATTCTGTAGCAAAGAGGAAAAAGTAAGGGAGCAATTTTAAATTTTTAGAAAGAACTAACGGTCAAACCAGATGTGAGATGGTATTTTCTTTGATTGAGAAAACATACTATTTATCAAGTCAGGGGCTCTCTTTAAATTAGTTTTGGTCTCTCACCAATTTCTTTGGAATCTCCTTTGAGACCTTCTATGGTTCCCAGAAAGAAAGAAAAAAAATAAATTTAATTTCTTACTTTTGAAATTTTTTAAGTTTATTTATTTATTTTCGATATTTGGAGAGAGAAAAAAAGTAAAAGTGAATCTTGAATGGATGGAAGAAACCACTTCCTTCATATTTTTCTTTCGTATAAAAATTATTTTTCTTTTCTCCTATTTTCTTTTGATATCCAAAAATAATAAAAAATATTTTTTTCTTTTTCAATATCATAATTACGGAAACCAAATGAGACAAGGAGTAAGTTATTTATTCTTTGCTCAGAATTATCCAGGTTAAATTTTTTCTAAGACATTCAAAATATTTGTTTCAGCAAACATTAGTACTTGTTTATGAAAGATATAAACAAACCCTTCCCAATTCATAAGATTGATCATGAGTACAGCAAGGTTCAGCGACATACATGAGCTATAGCTGTGCTGATTCGTGATTACTTATATTTATTGTGAAATACCCAGAATTACAGCCTAAGAAACACAAATTCTACTTTCTAAATGAGAATTCATCAGAACTATGAAGTTTGCAGATGACCCACAATAAGAAACCAAAGAGAAGATTAAAAGGAATAATCACAAGAGTTGGGAAATTGAATGCGTACCTCTACAAGAAGAGAAGGAATGAAGAAAGGAGGTGGTTGAAGAATGCACACTTTGAGTTGCTCTTCCTGAACCCCCCTTCTTCTTGTCACATGCAGAGAACTTTTCCTAGAAGAAAGTAAGAAGACGTAACCTCCTATATAACCTCATCGGATTAAGTGCAAAATAATCTTCTAACATAGGCACATTTTACAAATTAAAACTTAATTGAACAAATTAGCAATTAAATTTTTATGCAAATACTAATTTGATCAAAATGATCATTTCCGTCAACGTTTCTTTAGAAATGTACGTTAGTATCTGTTTAAAAAAAATTAAAATATCCAAAATACCGTCCTCCACCCCCCCCCCCCCCCCCCCCCCCCTCCCCCTCCTCGTTGTCGCTGCTGCATCGCCATCGTCGGAAAAGGAGGAGGACTGACGGAGAAAGGGAGGAGAGAGAATAGGGGAGGAGTTTTTTGCATGAACGTAATCGTTGTTTCAGGCCTAATTAACGTATGTTAATGACAGAAACCAAATTGAATGTAAACTGAACAAAAATGAAAAGACGATATTGTTTTTAAGTTAGGAACTTATTTTACGAAATGCGTTTATCTAAGGAGAGTTTTTTTGCACTTTATCCTAATCTCATCTCTACTTCTCTTCTCTTCTAATATAAGTTGTGTTGGAAATCTTAAACCATCTAAACCGTTTATAAATATTCCATTAATTATTTTTAAAAATTTAATTATTTAACTGTGATTACTTATAAGTAAATAACTTTAAATCAATTTGTTAAGGTAGGAGATATTTTTTCTTAGTTGCCTAAGTTCAATTCCTAAGGACGACATTATTTATAATAAATTTATATTTACAAAAATTTAATAATTTTTTTTATACATGCACGTTACTAGCATATATATACAAGCAATTGGTAAAAAGACGTAAGTTCTACTTCTTATCTTTCCTTTTCACGTCTTTCTCGAGTTTCTATTTTTTAAAACCGAATATTTGGCTAGTGTTATTGGCATATTTGGCTAGTGTTATTGGCACTGTAAAATCTTCTCAAAAGTGATAGAAATATTTTTCTATACTGGCTTTTCAAACTTGTTTTTCTCAAGGGTAACATATTAGGATTGTCAAAAAATTTACAGTCCTGACTATGCACAATAACTATCAAAATTTTGATTGTCTTAATAATTACAAGACTGAAATTTTTTTGACAGTCCTATTGCATAACCAGAACTGTCAAAATTTTGGCAATCATCTATTGTCCCAAACGTTGTGTTTTGTTACAGTTGTTCTAGTAGAAAGTCCACTAAAGCACTATTTTCGAATTTTCGAACTCCATGAAAATCTAGAATAACTGTAACAAAACATGTATTACACATAAAATCTAAGAGTCTAAAAAAATCTAAATTAAATTTTTTTTTTTTCATATTTTGATGGAGCTTTATCTTGATTATGTTATGAAGTTTTATCTTGATGGTACTTTATCTTGATTGTGTTGGGTTTGGAAGAGAAAGAAAAAAAAATGATAATGAGATGTATTGTCTAAGAATTTTTTAGGACTACTTAGAGTTTAGATCCTGTATTTTATACCAATTTAGAGTTTAAGTCCTGATTTGTCCAATTATAAAATTTAGACCCTGAATTATTATTATTATTATTATTATTATTATTATTATTATTATTATTATTATCTTTTTCATGCTTGACAATAAAATACTACTATATAGAATAAGCTCCATGATTGACAATAAATATTTCTATATAGAATATGGAGGTTATAATAAAAATAAAAATAAATTAGAGTTTAAAATTTTTAATTAAATATATTATGACTTAAACTCTGAAATGATATAAAATTCAGAATCTAAATTCTAATTAGTCCAAAAAAATTATGTGTTTTCAAACATTTTGTGATGACAATAACAATAGCTTTTTTTTTTTTTTTTTTGGGTGTGTGTGTGGGTGTGTGTGTGTGTGTAAAAGAGAGGAGTAAAGCTTTTCTTTTCACGAAATTCGGTAGCAAAGATGAAAAAGTAAGGGGACAATTTTAAAATTTTAGAAAGAAACTAACGGTCAAATCAGATGTGAGATGGTCTTTCCTATGATTGAAAAACCTATTTACAAAGAACTAACTGTATATGTACACTATTTATCAAGGCTGAGGGAAAAAAAATCAAAAATGATCGGCCAGCGTACGCCGTCCCATCCTTCTTTCAGCCTCTCCTCTCCTGTTCCGTGTCCGACAGATCAGCCGTCCCATCCATCCACATGTCAGCTCCATTCGTTCCTCCCGCCTCTCCTACTCCGCGTCCGACCGTTGCGCCGCCAGCTGAACCACCGTGTACGAGCATTGCGCATACAACAGTGCGAGCAATTGTCACTACCCCATTTCCGAAGCCGGATATTTTTTTTTTATTTTTAATTTAATTAATTGTGTATTATTTATAATTAATTGTATTTATATTTAATTAGTGGTTGTATTATTTTTTTATTGATTGTTTTAGGATTTTGGCTAGCCTGGACCCATGTCAGACCCTAGTGGACCCATGTCCGACCCAGCCCACACCCTTGTGAGACTTATTTTTGGGTTTTAGAATATTTATTATATTTTTAGTGGGTTAGTTGGATAGATTTGGAGTTAGTTTGAGTGCTTTTGGAACCCCGAAACCCAAAACTCGAGTTAGGAGGGCATTTTGGTCATTTGGACTTATGTAACCCTTTATTTATGTCTTGGCCGGCCCCTACCTACCCCCCCCCCCCCCCCCATCCCGTGAGCACAGCAGCAGCCCCCCTCCCTTTGTATTCTTCTTCTTCTTCACTTCCACTTCTTCTTTCTTCTTCCTTCCTTCTTCCAAGTGAGTTCTTCTTCCTTTTTCTTCCTTCTTCTTCCATTCCTTCTTCTTTATGCTAACCCTAACATTACATTTTCCCTAACCTAGGTGTGTGGAGTCTAGATTTAGTGTGGAGGTTAGATTTGGTGGCTTGGAGCTTGAGGGAGGTGATTTCTAGTAGTTTGGAGACTTTGGCCTTGGGATTCCAACTCCCAAGAGGTAAATCCTAACTTTCCTTTTGTTAATTACTCTAATGTAGTGTAATTAGTGTTTTAGAACCTTCCTAGACCCTTAGGCTACCCGTGGGAGGAAGTTGGAACTAGTTTGGAAGTGTTTGGAGACTTTAGCACTAGGTTTTGTGTCAATTTCGGGTGGAATCCGAATTTGGTCCAATTTTGGGTGGTGCCCTAGGTTAGACGGACCTAGGTAGACGTTGTCGGGTGTCTTGAGGTTGAGTGCGTGTCTCCGTTCGGACACGGGAAGCTGTGTCGCGGAGAAACGGACGTTTCGGACGAATTTGAGATTTTTCGTCGTCGCCGATTCTAAGTGCGTGCGCGTTTTCGCCACGGACCTAGAATCGACGCGGTAGCATTTTTTCTAGGATCTAGACATCGTTTAGAGCTCGTGGGTAAATTTTGGGCCGATTCCGAGTTGATTTGGTGTGCGTTTCAGGAGGTTTTCCGAACCGCGCACCGCGTGTTCGTCGAAATGACCGAACGGCCATTTCGGCGTGGTTTCCTTGTTTCGGGCTTGTGCGCCCGTTGGGTTAGTATCGGGGAGTGTGTGCTAGAATTCTCGGACTATATTTTATATATTTATGGGTGTTTGTGCGTATCGGGGTCGTTGGGCGTGCGATGGTGAGCGTTGTGGGCGTTGTGTGCGTTGTGTTGTGTGTTGTGTCTGTGTGGTGTTTATATATATATATATATATATATATATATATATATATGTATATATATTTGTGTGTGTTTATATATATATATATATATATATATATATATATATATATATATATATATATATATATATATATATATTTCTATTTATATATGTATGTGTGTTTCTATGTATGTGTGAGTGTGTTAGTGAGTGCTTGTGTGAGTGTGGGTTGGTGCTAGTGTATGAGTGTAGGTGAGTGTGTGTGTGTGAGTGTGAGTGAGTGTTTAGATATATATATATATATATATGTATATGAGTTTGTGTGTATATATGTATTTATATATGTAGGAGTGTTTGTGTGTGTGGTTGTGTGTTTGTGAGAGTGTGTGCTAGTATGTGTGAGAGTGTGTGTGTGAGGGTGTGTGAGTGTGAGTGTGTGTGAGGATATATATATATATATTTGAGTGTGAGTGTGTATATGTGTATATATATATATATAGATATGGGTTGGTGAGTGTGTTAGTGAGTGCTTGTGTGAGTGTGGGTTGGTGCTAGTGTATGAGTGTAGGTGAGTGTGTGTGTGTGAGTGTGAGTGAGTGTTTAGATATATATATATATATATGTATATGAGTTTGTGTGTATATATGTATTTATATATGTAGGAGTGTTTGTGTGTGTGGTTGTGTGTTTGTGAGAGTGTGCTAGTATGTGTGAGAGTGTGTGTGTGAGGGTGTGTGAGTGTGAGTGTGTGTGAGGATATATATATATATATATATTTGAGTGTGAGTGTGTATATGTGTATATATATATATAGATATATGTGTGTATAAATATATAGATGTGTGTTTATATATATATATATATATATATATATATATATATATATATATATATATGTATATAATTATATGTGTGTGTGTGTGTTGATATGTGTTTGAGTGTGTGTGTGTTAGATTATATATAAGTTAGTGTGTATATATATCTATAGAGTTATATATATGTATATATATGTATGTATATATATATATAGTGATATATATAGGTATATAGGAGTGTGTGTGTGTGTGTGTGTGTGTGTGTGTGTGTGTGTGTGTGTTTATGAGAGAGGGGAGGGGGTGCCCAGAACTGGAGCAGCAACAGCAGCTGCTGCTGTGGGGCAGCAGCCACCACAGCAGCAGTAAACAGGAGCTGCAGCAGCAGCATAAACAGCAGCAGTAGCAGTACAGCTAGCAGCAGCAGCAAGCACAAGCAAGAGCAGCAATGCGAGGGAGAGAGAGAGAGGTATACATATATATATAGATAGATAGATAGATTAGTAGATAGTTAGATTAATAGTTAGGTGGATATATAGATTAGATAATAGATGGATGGTTAGATATATGGATATTAGATACATATAGATAGATTGATAGATTAATAAGATAATAAGATAGATAGATAGATATATAGTTATATAGCTATATAGATAGATAGATAGATTCATAGATAGGTAGATATCTAGATCGATAGATATTAGATACCTAGATACCTAGCTATAAATAGATAGATAGATTTATGGATATATAGATATATAGGTAGATAGATAAATAGATATGTGAATGGATAGATTGGTAGGTAAATAGGTAGTTTGATAGATAGATAACTAAATAGATAGATGATAGTTAGATAGAATGATAGATAGATGGATAGCTAGCTAGATATATAGATAGATAGATAACTAGGTAGGTGAATAGGTAGATTAGTAGATAGATACATAGGTAAATATATATCTAGATAGCTAGATATAGTTAGATAGATAAATGAATAGGTGGATATATATATATATATATATATATATATATATATATATATATATATATATATATATATATATATATATAAAACTAGATAGTTAGATAGAATTTCAGTTAGATATATATATATATATATATATATATATATATATATATATATATATATATATATATATAGATAGATTGATATATAGCTAGATAGATATTAGATAGATAGATATATATATATATATAGATATATACATAGCTAGATAGATAGTTAGATATCTAGGTATAGATATATATATATATATATATATATATATATGTAAGGTATGTGTAAGGTATGTGTAAGGTAAGGTATATATGTAAGGTATATATGTAAGGTATGTGAGATATATATGTAGATACCTAGGTATATGCATATATGTGTTAGATATATATATTTTAGCCTAGATTATAGCTAGATATATATGTTTATGCATAGTTAGTTAGCCAGAGGAGTAGTCGGGTTGAGTTTAGAGCGGTATCTCAATACCTTGAGATACCGAGGTATCTCAATACCTTAAGATATCCAAGGTATTGAGTTTCGAGCGGGGTTTTTGAGCAATAGCCTAGGAATAGTATTGGAGTGATTTTTATATGCTTATGTGTATATATTTACGCGTGCTAGCATAGGTTTTAGCGGGTTTAGGCGGGGTGTGTAGCCTAGGTTGAGGTATCGGATACCGAGGGTATCCCGGTATCTCAATGAGGCGAGTTTGTGAGTTTTCTAGCTTAATGAGCTCGGTTTGACATAGAATTTCAGGAGCACCCTAGTTTGACCTAGACTTGACCGTAGTTGACTCGGTTGACCGCCAAAGTCAACTTTTGATCTAGTTTTGACCCATGATTGACTTTTTGGACCCAGAGTTGACTTTTTGACCCAGATTTCACCGGTTTGACCCGATTGACCTAGAACGACCTTAGAAGCCTGTTTTTAGTTATTTTATATCTGTTTAACTCATTAAAAACCTGTTTAACCTTACTTTTCGTAATAGGTCGTTGCGACACCGGTTCGGATCGCCAGTTGCTCAGGGCGTCAGGCGAGTACATTCTCTGATAGTTTTCATTATCTGATGATTATTATGATTCAGCTTCTAGTATAGTATCATCTGATTTTTCTGGCACAATACGGGACACAGACTGGTATTTCTGGATTCATTTACTTGCGACACGTACATTTTATGTTTCTGGCCTCTATTCTGGAATCACTATCTGGCATCACCTACAGGCATCACTCATGTTTCAGGCTGGACTCATACTTGATTTACATGTCGGGTCTTGGATCCACTTGTACTAGTCGGACGGGGAAATACTCGAGTAGACATGTAAATATTTCTATCTGGCATCATCAGGAATCACTTCCTCTGGTCTAATCTGGAATGATAGCAGCCGTGCACCCAGTGCGCGGTGAGCCGTACTTACCCCTAGTCGTTTACATGTCGAAACAAGTATTTCAAAGACACCGAGTTCATTCTTTATAGTCTGGACTCACTTGCATTCTTGTTGGTCTCACTTACATGTTTCTGGACTTGACTCACTACTTGTATTTTATGCTGGACTCACTACACGTTCTTGTGCACAGACTTGATCTTAGTTTAGATTCTTGTATCCTGCAGTATTTACTATCTTGCTCTGATATTCATGCATTTTACCTTTATGCACCAGTGATTTATATATTTCTTGTTTCATACTTGCTTCATTCTTCTTGCTACTTGCTATAACTGCTTTATAGTTTTTATCATTTAACTGGAACTGCTGTTAGAGATGTACTTGCTCCAGTCCTGACTGGACATATTTTTCAGAGTATCCGGAGGAGTGGTGTCCGACGTTTTATGGACCTGAGCCTGTCGATGGTGCAGACAGGGACCCTCTAGTTTAGGGATGATTTCCGGGTTGGTAGCCGGGATCACTAGGACCTTGTTAATGTTTTTATTAGCTTTTAGTGCCGGATTTGTCTCCGGTTTTGGATTGAGACCTTGTTTGTATATTATTTTGGATGATGTATTATTATTATTAATGTTGTGGTTGTTGTAGTAGTTGTTGTTGGTTAGACTTTATAGCTGTTAGTCTTCTTTGTTATCTTATCGTGCTTAGATTCGTGATTGAGTACTTGAGATTATCATTATGATATTGCTCCTCCGTTTGGAGTTGAGATCTTGACAGTATTATATATTGATTGCGTGGTTGCCCTCCTTTTGGAGAGGTCATGGCAGATTTTTTGTGAGTTATCTAGATAGTTGACCTAGACAGCGTTCTACCGCCGATGCTGCGGCGTAGGCTGGACGTACCCACGACTCATGTCCGATTTTTCGGACACGGGTCATGACAGCAGTGCAACACGGTTAAAAAAAATTGTGTAGTTATCTCTGGTAAATTACCATACGTCTCTCAGCTATAATTTCTTTCGACTCTCCTTTGAGAGAAAAAGACTTCATAGTAAAGATGGATCCAAAATTTTAGTTTACTACGAACTGAACTAAAAATATTTACACAAAAAAAATTTAAACACAAAAAATTTACTCACCTGAGGACCTGCAATAAGTTTTGAAGGTTTGAAAGACCATTGTTGGATCTCTATATTCACTTTCTTTTCCATATGAAGGTCAGAACTACAATTTTTTTTTTTGAAGAATTATAAATTATAGTCAAACAAGTATAGCATAATTTTTTATTTCCAACCAACATCAATGTTTAGCCAAAAAGATATCTAAATTATAACAATAACTTAAATTGTCCGAATTTTAATGTTTATGTTATTATAAGAGTGCTTTTATATAGCACATTTCCATCCACATAATTACAACATTAACAACAACAATAGATAGAACTAAAACAGTTGGATAGAATCCTCAAATTTTCTTTCTTCTGACAAATATGTCAAAATTGACGCTGAAAATAAAAATATGTTCTTAACAATCAAGTTCATGCTAACCGTTAATTAATTAATTATTTGTTTGATTATAAAGCAAAGTAAAAAAATGGAAGTATCATGTAAAAAATCTGGAGGGCGGTCAATTTTTTTTTTTTTTTAATTTCGGCATAACGCACGAGACCCGACGTAATGCTCGGGACTTTTGAGCACACTGTATTACATGTCTTTTGGGTCCACTGTCCCTCCAACTTCTACCATTTATAAATAGAAGGTTCACTACCTCCAACTCCTACCATTTATAAATATTTATAAATGGAAGGTCCACTGTCCCCCAACTTCTATTATTTATAAATGGAAGCAATAATACACCCCCTGGCTCAATCTACTGATCTTCTGTTATCCAGTCATGATCTTATACCTGTCATCGGTAACCACAAGAGCCATTTGAGTTCGGTGAGGACGGTCGTTGTTAGATAATATGGTAGATTTCAGGGAATTAATTACACGCAAGATATCCAACTGTTTTCTTAACAAGAGATTGTCAGTGTTTGGAAAAGTTATAACATAGAGAGAGCCAGGACTTTACATAACAGTAAAGTGTGGGCTGGATTGGGTGGGCCGGATTGGGTGTACTGGAGCCCACTTCAACCCACCAATATATCCGCCCATGCAACTTCATAGGAAGAGAGATTATGGAGGAACTTATTTATTCTTTGCTCAGAATTATCCAGGTTAAATTTTATAAATAAATAAAAAGGGTTATATTTCGTGAATCTTGACTCTTGTACCATAATAAAATGGACGTTTGACTAGCACGAATGCATTTTGAATAGTATAATTATTCTCATGGTCAACTTAGGTTGATAAAAAAATCCGGCTTGACACTCTTACCATCTGACACGTTACCATGGCGAGGAAGATCAAGAACCTATACCTATAATTTTCACGGAAGACCAAATGTGAACAAGTTTTGGAGGACAATACTAAGTTGTTTGAAATTCCTACAATTCATCCTACATTTTTTTTTTAAAGTTTTCAAAAGCTGGCCTATCCTAACCTACATTTGGACGAAAGTTTTGTATTTCAATAAATTCATTTTTTATTTATTTTCATAAAAAAAAAAAATTTAACATTTTCATACTCATGTTGGTTACATTAAGTTAGAAATATAAAAATAAATTTTAATTTATTTAGTTTTCAATAAATATTTTTTCATTAATTTCGTAATACTTTTATTACCTAAATTCACATGTTTGAAATAAAAGTTAAAATTTTGAAAGTAAATGAAGAATATTATTGTCCAAACAAAACATCCAAATAATATTTCTAGAAAAGTATACCTTTCCACAACAATGAAAATATGAAGTCCCTTCTATTCTCTCCCCCAAAATCATAGACAAACAAAACAAGGATAAGGAATCTAAAATGCATTCCCAATCCTCCAAAACTTGAACTAAACGCACTCTCAATAGCTAGATAAATCCTCAAAGATGACCAAATGTTACTTACTAACAAAGCCAGCTCTTGCAATGGGAGACCTACTTAAGTAGGACCCCGTATTAATTACTTTAGTAGGATCCCGTATTAATTACTTTAGTAGAAAGATGGTCCAAAAAAGACACATAACCACTTGTAGCACAATAAGTTATAGTAACCAAAATAATAGGATTCGAACCATATATTCAAATATGCATTGACAAAGTCATTAACACGTGACAAACTAATTTACTTGTTATTTTTTTTCAAATATTTTTTATTATTTTGACTGTTATTTTGTCTTTTTGTGTCCAAATGATCTTACTTTTATTTGTCTCGTTTGTCTGCTAGAAAAAATGTCAGTTATTTTTTTAATAATTTTATTTATTTATTAAATTGATTGATAAAATTGGTATCATGGAAAAAAATTCCGTAAAATTCGTTTAGGGAAAAACTATTGTGTTTTTCATTTACGAGAAGAGAGGTCTCATTTTCAAATCTTGTCCTAGGTTTTGAGAATTCTCGGACCGATCTTCAACCACGCGAAGACCGGTTCTTTCTAGTAGCTTCTGATACATCACCTAAAATTCAGAAAAATACTGGCCTTATATATCAGCAAATGCCTGAGAAAATATTGGTAGGGGTACACAAATTTTGACCAATTTACGTGCGTGCTTAAGCAGTAACGCAACCGAGAGTGCAATTGTTCAGCATGAGTCTACTACTCTGCATTTGCTCTACTCCACAAAAAGTGTCAACAATTTCGTTACCATTTCCCACTTTAAACAAGACTTTCAAAAGTCCTTTTTTCAATCCTCTGCTACATCGATACCCAAAATTCTCCAGGCATCCAAGTCATGATCAGTGACGATCGAGATCCAGTAATTCAACCATCAACAAGAATTCTATTAAAACAGATTGACAAAAATAAATAATCAAATAAAGAAGGGCTAATTAGTGTTTAGACCATGATTTATATCAGTTTAGAGTTTAAGTCTTAACATGTCCAATTGAAAAGTTTAGACCCTAACCTAGATATTTATTCTTTATGTTATATTTTCCAATTATACCCTCTCTCTCCCCATGCCTACAATAGATTATTTTTTTATATAGACTTGAGGGTATAAATGGAAAAGATAAAACAAAAAATATAAATTCTGGGTCTAAACTCTCTAACTGGACATGACAGGACTTAAGCTCTAAGCTGATGTAAAATTCATGATCTAAACTCTAATTAGCCCAATAAGGAACAACACAAATGCTCCTGCCTAGATTACAATGCAGGTAGTTTGTCCATGGTTGATCCACATAAATGACGACCGAACTCGAGTGACCCATGTGGTTACCGAGAAGAGGTATAAGATTCCGACAGGATGGCGGAAGATCAGTGGATCGAGCCACGGGGAAGTATTATTCATTTATCAGACCACATAAATGACAATAAAATATATATATAACCACTTCGCCGTGCCATAACCGCTTCATTACTGTACCTGTACCATCAAAATCACCATCAGCAGCAGCAGCAGCAGCAGGTAGCAACAAATTGAAGAAAAAGGAAACATTATGCCATTATCGACTCAGGAAAGAGCATATGCATATTCAGCGTGGAGTAGACGTCTAACATATCCTCCTCAGAAATTATTGTTACAAATGACCAGTATTCTAATAGTAAACATAATGGAAAAACTGTCAGATACCAAAAATAAACAAGGATAATGAAGACATTACACTCAGAGTTGAAATGGTTGTTAAATTATTAAAATTGGACTTCAAAACACGTACATATAATTGTTATTTTCAAAATATATGCATTTTTAATCACAAAATATATATATAATTGAAGGTATTTACATAATTGTATAAGTTTTATTTGGTTTTCGGTTTTAGACCGAAACTGAAACGCAAAATCGAAACCTAAACTCAAAACCGAAACCTAAATTTTTTTCAAACCGAACCGAATCTCTTTTCAGTTCAATTTTTGGTCCAAACCGAATAATGCTCACCCATATGAATGCGTGCACAAATGGTTCTAAAAGGAAACGGAGAACATTAAATTTTAAAGAAATTGTGCTCAAAGCATATATTTTGATAAAATTATAAATTGAGACCTAAAACGTCCAACGGAAGGACATTTTTCCAAATAAATGTCCTACCATCGGACGTTGGGATGATTAACAACTAATTTACACAATAAAAATTTTTTCCTACGGTAGAGCATTTTTAACACAAAAAACATGTTTTTCTTACATTAAAATTTTTTTTTTTCTGGTGACAAAACACTTTAAAGATACATATACATATTTTGAACGTATCTTGTGTGAAAAAACGTTCTACCATTGGAAGTTTTTCTTACAATTTTTTTATTTGATATTTTCATAAACTTTTTTTTTAATTTTCATATAGATGTATATGTATTTATAATATCAAAATATGTGAAACTTTTGGTTAACTAATAAATTAATAAGATTTTAGGAGGTTCATGATTCAAATCTTACTATACTAAAAAAAATACTAAAAAAGGTCCAATGGTTGGGAAGTTTTTTGGCACAATTAAACATCCATCGATGGTGGGTTTTTTGCACAATAAATGCCTTACGCATTGAGCATATTTTGTCCAATATACTAATGATATACGTCCAACTAATGACCGTTTTCATTGATGGTTTGATTTTTTAAAACCATTTCAAGGAAAACGTCCAACGAATGGACATTTTGGTTTTGTTTGTGCAATTTGCCGTAACTTTGCATTGTACATAATTTCATTAAACTTTAACGTTGTGTATGAAAATTTCCAGAAAAAAAAAATCCCTACACCGCATGTTACTCGCATGGATGACTCTGAAACATAAAATTCTTCAATCCAGGTAACCATATAATAATTATGATCAAGTCATATCATCATATCGATCACTTTTACTCATGAACTTAAGGATCACCAAAACTAGGTGATGAAATCTTACAAGTGAGTTTTCAAAAGTGAAGCAATTTCACATTTACATCTTTTCTGCAGATAACTATATACTGGCAATAAAAAGTACACTCATAATAATGTGCATAATTATAACAGAATTTACACAGTATTAACAAAGAATACAAAATACACAAGTTTGGCTAAATAACTCGTGAACTTACTTACAGTCCTTGGTGCTAGGGCGCCAGATATTATCTTCTCATTGAATGATGGATGGAACAGGTGGTTTCATTGTGCTGTCTTCACCTTTCATAGATGATTCTTCCTCAACCACAGGTAAATGTACATCTGGAGAATGACCACCAGGCGATCTTCCAGGAGTTGATGATCCTTCTAGCCTAACATGAGATGGGCTGGATGTGCCCATGTAAGGAGAGCTAGGGTTAGACTTTCCCATGTAAGGAGAGCTAGGACTTGATTTGACCAAAGCCATTCCATCCTCATGGTATGGAGATCTAGGGCTTGATTTGAACAGAGGCAACCCACCGTCACGAGCGAAAGGAGAGAGCAGGAGTTGCCCGCCTGTACTCGTCCGTTTGGCATAGAACTTGTCTTCCGCAACATCATAGTAGTCTGCTGTCCTCACTTCCTGAGAAAGAGAACATAAACAGCAGCAGAGCCACTGAAAGCAATCAGTCACGGCAGGCTTACCACAACAGAAGGTATTCCCAGGGAGATTAAACCTCTTCCGCATTTGGATTCTCCAAAACCCACCATACAACAGGCCAAAAACACAGAGTAAGATGCCTGCAATTCCCAACGCTTCTCGAACCGCCTCATTATCAATGTTGACAGCAGCCAGATTGAAAATAAAGAAGGGAGCCAAACAGAACATAAGGAAGGTCGCGATGTGAACATACATATTACCAAACCCGAGCCTGTCCATGTTCCACCCGAAGACACAGCAGCTGCAGAAGAATGAAAGATAGGCTAAAGATATATCATCCCAGATATCGAACAGCCCTCCAACCCATTCTGGTCTGCTCTCCTCGACTCTTTGCTCGTCTCTTACAATAAAAGAATACCTCTTCTCAAGCGACTTCGATCGCATATTAGCTGGTTTTTTATCATCAGAACCAGTACCCAGATTCTGTGCCTCCTGATCGGTTTGTGTCTCGTACTCTTTCCCGAGAGGGCTAAGTATGTTATAAACACTAGCAAAAGCCGGTGCACCAATTGCCACAGAAATACACAGACCCACTCCAATTGGAGGGCGCTGAGACCTTGAATATCCCCAGTTTAAACCACATAGGGCATACTGTGCAAAGCAATTAACATTGAGAAGGATTATTACAACCATCATATGAACCCATTCATTGGGCTTGTATGTTCCATTTTTGCAGTAAACCTTTCTAAGTTTTAAAACATCATCTGCTCTCCATCGGCACAAGAGAACAAGATGGTAGAGACGCTTTGGATGCTGATAGAGGCACATGAGTGTAAAAAGTGCATTTAGGATTTGGTTGTTCACTTCAAACCATGTGTCCCTTTGGGATTTCTTCGGTATAGCACCATTCAGCATCCCAGTCATGACAAGGAACAATATAGCACCAGAGATGGTGACACAAAGAATCCAAACAAAGAGGGCCATATTCATTGGATTTCTTATCCATTGTTTGCACAGTTCCCCTAGGGATGCCCAATTAATTTTGTCGACAAAGGATACATGAAAATGTCTTGTTGATCTTTGTTCAGCAGAAGGCACATTTCTTGAGACCTCGTCCCTTCCCTCTGCAAACCTTCGGAACTTAGCAGAAGGGGAAGGACCAAATTTCATATATTTTGCTTTATTAGGAAAGACATTTAGGATATCCGTGAACATATTCCTTTTCTTTTTCTCATCTAACAGTCCATTTTGAGATGTCTGCATATGAAATGATATCTCA
The DNA here is from genome assembly GCA_036927795.1 of Iris macrosiphon. NCBI lineage: Eukaryota > Viridiplantae > Streptophyta > Magnoliopsida > Asparagales > Iridaceae > Iris > Iris macrosiphon. Next base: position 53,606,304 of record JAYESA010000020.1, on the reverse strand, counting down.
CTCTTGGTCTCAGAGCCATTTGCTGACATGGTACGACCTAGTTCTTCCTGAATTTCATCTGTCTGCTTTCCGTTGCCGGTTGAAACCATTCCGTGTATAGAGAATACAAGCCTATGTCTACAGCCGATGTCTTTTGGAATATGGAAGGAAAACACACGTCACAAAGTGTACTCTGCTAGGTATGGAACCCCAGAACCGTTTTTCCTGTACTGTACATCAGAGATTATTAGACTTTCTGTTAACTATCAATGGACTTACAATGAAGACTCCAGGAAGAAAAGAAACATCCATGATGTATCAATTTGATTTCAGATTTCTTTAAGGAAATGTATTATAATATCAATAACAACAACTGCAATGATGATTAGCAGCACAATACAAGGCAATACCAAGATTAGGAATGATTTATAAACAGTTCTTGAAATTTAAATAGTACAAACAAATGTGACAAATTGAGATTCTAATAAGGTTCATTAGACACAAATTCCCTTAATCTCATGAAAAAAAAAGGAAAAGAACAAGGTTAAGCACATTCATGTTTGGATTTGAATTCATTTCAAATCATAGCACATGTGACTAAGATCCCATTATTCAATTGGGGGACAAATCCTAAAGCACATTGACATAAGTCACCTCATTTTTGTCCAATAACTTGTTTTATAAGTGACAGTTCCCACAATCTACAAAGACATATCCAAATGCTGAACTTGGATACCTTGTACCCAAAGAACCTTCTCAACAACCCATGTGTACCAATTTCTATACAATACTAAACAACGTCGTAAAAGCTTAGAAGGGGAACCTACGTAGAGAACTCCTTAGAAAATTGAGATTCTTGGTTTCAAATTCAGGAGGGCTTTCTCGCCCAGTGTTAGGCACTCCCCTATGTTATTAAAGATGGCCACCAAGGCATTTCAAATGCTCTCTGCCAAGGCGTTCCAGATGCTCTGCTGCCTCACCGTCTTAGCCGGTCGTCTCAACCTGCCTTAACTTGAACCATGCCCCTTTTTTTTTAATTTGTAACCTGGCTAGGCCAATAAGTTACATTTGTGGATATTATTAATAAATTGATATTGATAATAGAGAACGTGAGAGGAATACTATCAATTTTCCTTTGCCCTCTTGATTCCCTTTCCTTTTGTCTCTTCCCTAACCCATCAATTTTATCCCGATCTCAGAATCTAACATTCATTGCCAGATGCCAGCAGACACTATTCTAAAAGGCGGGCGCCTAGACGACGCCTAGGTGCTAGGTGGCTGGTGTCTGCCTGATGTCCGCCTAGTTTCTCCGATATGAGACTCATCTCACAATATCTGTATTGGTATATTGATACGTATTTTGTGTTGTATACTGTGTTTTATTGGATCTCATGGAATCTTAAAATTTTCTTAAAATTGAAACTTTATTCCCTGACCGATATACCGACGGTATACTATGGCATACCGACGGTATATCGCCCGACAGATATTTGTTTTGCTTTTGAAATATTTTCGTAAATAGTGTTTTGATATTTTCGTGAAAAGTAACGATACTTTCTATTATCCAATGGTTTCTTGGTTTTCTTTTGAATGGACGAGATTGATTTAAACTCGTGACTTGGATCACCGACAAAGCGGATCGAATGGTCACGATTAATTCTCAACCTCTATATATACGACTTGATTTTCTCTCTCATCTCTCTTTTCTTTCTTTCATCCTTCTTTATTTTCTCTCTATTTCTCGCGAGAGCTAGGAACTTGTTCTTGAGGCCTAAGAGTGCGGTTTCTGAACCTCTCTTGGTGGTGGAGCTGAATGTTAAGGCTGGGAGCTTAACTTTAGGCAAGTACATCTTACCAAACTTTTGAACAAAAGTGTTTTATTGTCGTCTTTGTTTTCCTTGACTTTGAATACTTACAATTTTATGGAACTTGTTTTGTTAAATATGTTTCTCTAGTGAATTCCAACTATGTGCATATTTCAGAAATTTGTTTGAGCTTGGTTTTGACTTTTCTTGTAGAAATTCGGGTATTTACCTGATAGGAAACTCGGTGTCAGAAACGATAACCGGAGTGATTGCCATGAAACCTAGTCTATATGCTATATGAGACTTACCCCTAGTCTTGACATCTTGCTAGACCATTTTTTGCTGAGTTTCGGAACGTAATTTCGGTTCCGAAAACCCGTCTTGATTGGACTTTTCCTAATATTGCCTATGGGAACCGGCATACCGACGGTAGAGCGGTGTATATCGACGGTATAGCGGTGTATATCGACGGTATACCGATTTTGGTCTGACTTGGAATCGAGAAACTTGCTGTCTCGATAATCGAAATACCGACGGTATACTGGTCTGTACCGACGGTATACCGATTTACTGGAATCGAAATATGTTGTGTTACTGACCGGCATACCGACTATGTACTGGTGTATACCGACGGTATACCGATTGTCCGACTTGACTTTTCATGATTTTCTGGCTATCTCTTGGCCGACATACCGACGGTGTAGTGGAGTATACCGAAAGTATACCGATCTTGTACTCTTTTTCATTGTATTCCTGTTGCTCGTTCATAGCGCCTATGCGCATACTGCCTTACATGTTTAGTATGCTTCACTGTTCAGACCCGACATTATGTATAGTTAGGGGACTTCCACCCTTTATACACCTGTCCAACCTGACATTGTGTATAGTTAGGGGGCTCCTACCCTTTATGCATCTGTCCAGACCCGCTACTTGGTATAATTAGGAGACTTCTACCCTTTATACATCTATCCAGTACATGCCTGATAGTGACTCGTAGTAGTGCACTCCTGATCACCTATCCAGTACCTGCCTAATAGTGACTCGTCGTAGTGCACTTCTGATCATTGTCTAGTACATACCTGACAGTGACTCGTAGCAGTGCATTCATGACACCTGACCCGTATATTACATGTTGTGGCTTGTTATAGCGCACGCTCGTCATGTCTATAACCATTTGGTTGTATTCCAGTTTAGTCTTGCTTGTGCCTATCAAATCATTGTCTAGTCTAGCACATCCCCGAAGGAAACATTATGTCTATGATGGATTCTGCGAAATGTCACACCCAGAATCCTGAAATAAACTGCTAAGGATTAATAACTAGCTTTAATGATTAGAGCATCAGGAGGAAAGAATCTCTAGGTTACATGCAGTCCTGTTATCTTGACGTCATCCAGAATGGATTTGTAGCACGCACGAGTGGGACACATTTCTAGCACACCGTTAAGTGGGACACATTTCTAACACACCGTTGAGTGGGGCACCAGTACATGTTTATTATTTGCCAGTACTATTTAGCTCGCCGTCGTATGGAGCAACTTAGCTCGCCGTTAGTAATGCATATATATGAGCTCGCCGTTGAGCGGAGCCTCCAGATTAGGATTCCGGACGTGTTGATCGTATATCCACTATAGCTATTTGACCTAGATGTCCTGATAGCTTAGGCAGTCTGTAGGACATGCAACTATATAAATTTCCAGTATTGCATTTGTTAGTAACCAGAATTTGTGATAACCTTATTAGTTAAAGTATCAAGCTGTACTTCTTGATTGACTGTGATTGTTGGATGGAGTCCATTTACTGTTATGCTAGTTCTTGCTCTTGTATTAGATCTTGTCTCGTTTTATTTACATTTTCCTACTTATACCATGTCCATGACTCGGTACTTACATGTTACTCCTGCCAGGTTCATGACCCTGTACTGATCATGTTCCAGTTTACTTTTCATGTCCAGTTTATTTTTCATGCTTCAGTTTACTTTTCACATTTTCATTTACCTTACATGATCTAGTTTACTTTACATGTTTTCAGTTTTCTTTTATATTGCCCGGTGTACCTTGTTACTATAGACCTGGTAGTTACATGTTTACTCTTAATATATTGTGGTTTGTTGTATGCTGGTTTTAGTTCATAGTTTGGCCTCCTTTGTGGTAATTGCTATTTGGGGTCTGACCTACTAGTTTTGCTTGGCCAGATCCGGTAGCGGAACTAGAGAATCTTTTGTATTGACCACCAGGAGCACCAGACCGATTGAGTGGGTTTCTATTTTGTTCTCACACTTATTGTACATATTCTTTTGTGATGTTTAGTTTCGAGCATATGTTTAGCTCGTATTTTGGACTTAATACATCGCCAACGGGCATGGCATGATTATCATATTCTAGACTATAGCTAGAGTTGATCATGAATGTCTTATACTTTTGGTAGTTCTTCATTTTGTATTACTAGCTTCATGATCATCTATGTATACATGGTTTGGGACGCTTTACTATCTTGCTTCTGATGATCATATATCTTGTATATTGTGGATTCTTGCTCGTGATTGAGACAATATGATTGCTTGACCTAGGATTGACTGTTGGATTGTAGTATTAACCCCCCATGTCTTTCACAGCCGTGATTGTATCTCGGGGTACTAGAGTACTCCGGTATACGTAGCTGGCTTTGCCTGCCCCCGCTTTCCAATATTCTGGTTCTGGGACGTAACACCCGATGCCTGACTATGCATGTTATGGAATTTTATGGACTTTTTATGCGATTTTCATTAGGTATTTTGATTTCTTTTTTATATTTTGAACTGCCTACATCTAGGCGGCCGCCTAGGCATTCGCCTAGGTGGGCGAGGCAGTGTTCTAAATGGTGCCCGCCTCGATCGCCTAGGCGGTAGGCGATCGCTCTCAGCACCGCTTTTGTCGTTGGTGCCTTGGCGATTGAGTAGACCGCCAACGGAGGTTTGGCGGCATAGGCGGAGCTGAGTAAGTGGCATGCGGTGTACTCTAATTCAAATTATATAGTAGAATGAGTTAGGCAGCGGTGTAGGCGAACGCCTAGACGGAGCAATACCTGACTAGATGTTTAGGCAAAATAGTTTTGGAAGCATTATGGACCTATGAGTCACTTTTACATGACTTAAACTTCATAAATCTTTGTTCTACAACTTAGCTATGCATAAAAAAAACCCTTAAAATATGTATATTATGAAAAAATAGTGGTAAAATAGTAAAAATAAATCCTAAATGTATTAAACGTCTAGGCGGCGCCTAGATGTTCTAGGCGGTAGGCGGTCCCTTTCCGTCGCGCACCCGCCTACCGCCGTTTAGAACATTGGGGCTAAGCGCTAGGCGGTGGGTGCTCACCCGACTAGCGCCTAGCTCTTTTCACAACCTTGCCGACAGGTAAGTCTTTTTTTTTTCCCTCCTTTTCCTATGCCAAGTTAGTTAATACTCTTTGACACTTCTTTCTTGATTGAATAATTCATTCCATTGATGTTCAAGTCCCAAGCTTCTGTATAGAGTATGCACAACAAGATTTCATAAGATGCTTATAGTTTTTTAATTATAAATATAACATACCAATTAGGAGCAAAACCACAACAAAAGTCTCAAACATAAAAACACAAGTTTGTGGCAACTTAACTAGTTCACTCCCTTAATTTTAGTTTTGAGGCCATCTATGCCTTTTGGTCCTCACCACCTCAGGCTGCCCTAACAAACTAGCCCCTACCCCACCCCGTCTAATAAATATATAAATAAATAAGAGCTTTTGATTTCTTCTGTTGGTTTTGGTTTGTAAATTCCTGTCAATAAGAGCTTTCAATTTCTTCGGCAGTTTTGGATTGCGATCCGCTATTATCAGTTCTATGTTTTATGTGTTTGAAAAGCACTACTTTTCTCTAAAATGCACTTCTTAGATTTGGTAGACATTTGTTAGCCGGTAAACCTTAACATCGTTTCCCCCTTCCAAACAAAGGTTCTCTAAGTTTGCCCCTTTTGAGAATCAAAACAGCGAAAGACAAACACCCTTTACACCAATTACAAAACTTTGGCAAAATTAATCATAATATAATTCTCGCTTCTTTCTCCCAGTTTTCAGGACTCTTAGCAACTCATATGCACCGATACCGACCTTGCAACTACTACAGTAACATTCAATCTCAAACTATTTCAACAAGTCTGGACTAACAAATCCTAATAAAAAGTACAGACCAATTCATGACAAATCATCAAACCAAACTTTCATCACTAGCTAAAAATATCCTACTTTTGCAATTGCATATATATGGTCACTTCACATGTACAAAAGATTCATACTTTCAACAAGGATCAGGAGCGGGAAAAATTATACCTCAAAATAACACAGTACCAAATAGAACGCATGAAAAAAAAAAAATTAATTGAAGAAGCAAAATCTTACGACTAGCTTAAAAATCCAATCTTTCCACAATTGCATCATCAAACAGCATGTATAGACACTTCACAAGCACGAAAGAAACAAACTTTTCAACAAGAATCAAAAATAGCACTGAAAAAATACCTAAAAAAGCCCCAGCACAATTCTCTTCTTTTTCTAATCTTGAATATCTTTTCAATAATCACAACAATTAGGTCTCAAATTAGAACAACACGAACAAAACCGAACTCGAATTAAAGAAAGCGATGATGACCTAATCGAATCGAGGAGGAGAGGAAGGAACCAATAAAGGAATATAGATAAATTATTAAAAGAAGAAAGAGAAGGGAAGAGAGGGGGTTTACTGCATATTCTCCACCATGTTGAAGCTTCCTATAGTCGGAGTAAGGGAGAAGAAGAAGTAGATGTGACTAGCTGGCGTTTTTCTTTCATGTAGGCCCCTTAACTGTATAATAAATATTGAATGGCCCTCCTTGGAATCCTCTTCCATTGAGAGAATGTCTTGTAAGAAGAAAATATCAATATTTTTGGACAATTCAAACTCACGAACTTGTGGACTGGCTTGGTGCAAATGTAACTGCCTGTAATATTTCTTATACGATTATATTATGCTTTTATTTCCTTGTCCATTAAATTATTTATGCAACAAAAGTTATATTGATCAAGTATTTGTTATCGTCAAAATGGCTGTAATATATTCCTTATAAGTATCCTGTTAGGATTATATACTAGAAGTATCACTTTGTATTAACTATATATTTTTTATTTTAAATGAAAATCATATGGACAAATATTTGCATATTATATTTGTTATAATGTTAATGCAAGTGTCTAATATTCTATATTGTAGATAATATGGTGTATTGTGTCACACGGAAGATTATATTATCAATTTCATGTGGAATATATAAATAGTTCACAACCTATATGTACTTGGACAAACCGTTTGAAATGTGGTTGTGTAATCTGGTATTAATCTATCTTGACTATAGGTTTACTCTAGTACACTTTGTGTGTATTGAACATGACCACTTGAAGTTGTTCTCTTTGTACTGACTACGTAAGAGAACAAACACATATGTTATTATTGATGTTTGTGCTCTTAATCCTGATATAATAACAGACATGTATATGCAATTGTTTGCAAAGAAACGTTTATATGAAACTTTTGTATTACAAACTATTGAAAAGAAAAAAAAATACAAAAAGATCCTAAACATGAATCTAAGTACAGTTGATTCTGGAAAAATATAGCTGTGGAGATCTGATCTGCGGATGATCACTTTACTCCTTGGACCACTCGACGACGAAGAAATGTAGGGACTGATGTAAACAACTTGGAGAGTTGAACAACAAGAAAGCTTTGGCAATAACGACACGAGAAGCTTCTATCTCTCTCCTTCTGTTCTTGAATTTCAAAGACTTGAAAATTTCCCTCTGTAATGGATGTACTGAACTTGTATTTAAAAAATTTATGAGCGGTATGCGCGCACTTTGGACAGTCTGCACAGTTTTACCATTGTGCGCGCACTTTTGGTGGACTAATACCCCACGTTCTGAATGAGTGGGTGCACAACTTACTGCCTGCTTGACATGTAGCTTCCTATACGAGGAAAGCATAGGTCATGGGGACAGTTATTTGTACACTTTTTACGAGAAACATGGCATGTAAGACACACTCATAACTGCTCACTGTCAGTTAGAATAGTATGCGCACTTTAGAAGTGATCCGGAGACTGACGCACTTTTGAAAAGATTGGCACTACGTCCCATTTTTAAAGAAATTGGCACAACGACACTTTTGAAGAAGTAGCCGTGACGGCGCACTTTTGAAGAGTTTGGCACTACGGCGCACTTCGGAAGACATTTGCAGAACGACACACTTCTGAAGAAATTAGCACAACGACGTAGTTCTGAACACTACCAAATAATGTCCAAATAGCGATGGTTTTAGCGACGTCAAAATAAAACGTCGCTGAATTATAAGTATTTAGCGACGTCCATATAAAACGTCGTAATACGTCGGTGATAGCGACGTGGAGCGACTACAATTACTATAATAATAAAAAATGCCGACAGGTAGTCGCTAAACGTCGCTAACATTTTAATTTTAGCGATGTATACCGACATTTTTGTATTTAAGTCGCAGTATATTATTATTTTTGCGATGGTTAGCGACGTCCAGATGTCGCTAATTTATTTCATATAGGATTTGACGATTTTTTCCCCTTATTTCCTTCGATATCTAGAAAATTTGAAACCCTACCCCTCCCCTAGCCCCCCATCCCGGCGCCCGACCGCAGCGACACCCCTCCGGCCGCATCCTCCTCTCTCCGATGAAGCCCCTTCCTCCGGCGTGCTCCTCCCTCCGTCGGCTCCTTCTCCCTCCGGCTCTTTTCCTCCCTCCTACCTCCTCCTTCCTCCAGCTCTCCTCCTCCTCACTCAGTAAGCTCCCCTCTATGTCTCCTCTAACTCTCTCCCTGACACGACACGACACGATATGACATGACACACACACTAACCCTAACCCTAACTCGGACACACGCTGTAATGCCCACCGTACGGTACATTACGCTGAGTCGGATTAAATGAGAAAATTGTTGGTTATATTTTGATTTGTTGGATTTGAGAGCAAGTATTGATTTGAGTTGGTTTCATGTGCAGATCGGGTACGGAGTTTGATGGAATCAGGTGTTTGTTCATAGCAGTACTGGAATAACGGGATTGAAGCGATAATGTCGTCTTCCTTAGTCCGATCGGTCGGATAATTTGGAGAGCACGACCCGCTTATACGGTCATACCAATTGAGTAGATCGTGCTTTGCATCGGACCACAAATTCAAGGGATCGGCCGTATCGGCAAGGCAGGGTGCTTAGCAAATTCAGACTTGGTGAGTGCGTTCTGTCCCTTCTTCTCTACTCCTTCATGTATAATAATATGGAATACACGTAATGGTTTGAACACATAGAACTGAAACATTAGAATCACCGCACTGTGGAATGTATAGAGTGTGCGCCGTTTGGTTGGATAGAATTTGTGGCTTAAGTTGATCTGGCGTTTGGGCAGTTAGAGCTTGAGTGGATCATCTTGGTTGGAGAAGCGAACGTTTCATTGGGCGATGATCGAGCGTGCATCCGTGCACGAGTATCAAGTTGGAATGCTTTGTTAAGCAAAGCTTGCAGTTGTGGTTCAAAACTGGACAACTGTACCAGAGAGGGCATTGTGCTACTGTTGGGGCATTGTGCCACGGAGCTTTCGGAGCGAGGGATATTGCACCAATTGGAGCACTGTGTCGAGAAGCGACATAGTACCTAACGGAGATAACTTGAGATGGTGCCTTGGGCTATAGTTGGAGAATGGTTATGGTGCATTGGATAGATCGAGACAAGTATCGTTTGGTGGGGCAAGAGGGCTCGATTCTCTCGTCGTACCTACTGTTGGAGTTTGCATTGGTCACGGACAACCTGTTACGTACAGGATTTGGTTTTCTCAAATGGGATAGGCTCCGGGACATCGGGGCCGTTTGGCCATGGAGGAAATAAATGGTAACGTATCTTGGGCACGGTACTGGCGGTTCAAAACTACTAGGCCAGCTAGCTACTCACGCTGGATTGGATCAAACTGCAGTTGGATAGTCCTTTATGGCTTGGCCAGTGACTTCATATAGATAAGAGTTAGTTCAGTTTGGTTTGTGCATTTGTATAGGCGGCGACGCCACCTTGCCTCGGGCAAGAGTGCGTACATCAATAGATTGGATTAGCGAGGCTTGGAGTGCGATGTGGTTTGATAGGTTCATGCTTTGCTTCGAGTTTGAGTAGAACGAATTGCCTGCTTAGTTTCATTGAGTTGGATATAACTGCTAGTACATTTGCTTGAGTTGAATGCTTGTATGCTTAACCTGCTTTACAATTTTTCTTAACATGTCATACCTCTGCCATAAAATGGATCTAGGATTTATGTAGACATATCACCATATAACCGTTTGCATTCACTATCTACTTAGTGTCGGCTTAAACGAATGGGTTATCCCGCTCACCAGTACAGCTGTGTACTGACCCACGTTTGTGGACATTATTTTTAGGTATACAGGTGTAGTAGCTCTGCTTGGATATACGGGACATGATGTATGGAACAGTAAGTACCTTTGTAGGCAAGAGAAAGAGCAAGAGTATTGAATCGCCTTTGTGGCATTCTCCTTTGTAGAAATTTTTATTTGGACCCTTCGAGAGCTTCGTTGCGTATACTCTGATGTGTGCTTGGTACACAATACTTGACCTTCGCTGTAACTTGGTCGTTTCAATGATAACCATGACGTTTGACGTCATCGTCTTGTGCGAGCGCAAGTTCAGGCTCGTACGGCATCACGTCTCGATGAGAACGAACGTCCTATGGGAGCTTTGTAATGTACTGATTCACGTTCAGTGGGGACGATCGAACTTATGGGAGATTAGGGCATGACAAACTGGTATCAGAGCGCCCGGTTTATTTTCTCGGACTTTGTTCTTTGGTTCATCACAAACTCTATATAACTTTCGCGTGTCGTTTGGCTCATGGCTCTACTCGGTGCCATATTAGATATTTCATGCAATAAGTCTATATATTTATTTATTGTGGGTGCATGTTGTTCTTTATTGCGTTGGTTTTTATTGGTTTTTGATAGAATCGTGTAGCATCATTTGGCGTTGTTGCATTCGTGCAGCAAGTTGTGTGGCATTGTTGTATTTGTGTAGCAAGTTGAGAGGTGTCATTGTGTGAGTTTGGCTTGTCGTTCGGGGAGATTCTGGTTGCATCAGTGGAGCAGTTGGTTGTTAGACGAGATTGGTTATGTGGCATGCTGTGAGTAGAAACAGCGGATGAGAATGGAACGTTGCACGATTTGCTCATGTAGCGAAGGTGTTGGACAGAGTTTGAGTTTTGGCTGGGAATATCATAAAGAGCGTTGTACGAGTTGCTCGTGTGGTGCATTGGTTGAGCAGATTTGAGCAGTGCCTTGGAACATCATAGAGAGCGTTGCACGAGTTGCTCGTGTAGAGAATATGTGGAACAGTTGGTATTGGCTTGGATTACTTGGAAGAGATTATTGCACGGGTTGCCCGTGTAGCGAAAGTGTCGGACGATTTATGAAATAGTGGAAGTATCAAGAATGAAACATGGTGTAAGTTGCATTGAGCGAGATCGACAGAAGAGTTAGATGGTTCACATGTTGGCTAAATTTTATGTCAGACTTTGAGTTGTGAATGGCAGGATCACGCAGAATGGATGGTTTGAACGAATCTTGGATCAGTGCAAAGAAGTATGATGTGAGGAGTGATTTGATTCGAAGTGGTATATGGTATACCCCTTAGTAATCGTGGCATTAGAATATTTTGGATAGACATCAATAGATTTATGCGACGGACGTGGATAACGGAAATGTAAGTTGGTTGGTGTACATCGTCGGAGTTATGTATCAGAACATGGAGCAAGCAAATGTTAAGTTGCGATCGACATGATAGTCACGGGATAGTTGGTTCGGAATAGACATTCATCGACACAGAGTAAATCTGGAACAAGAACGACTCTATTTCTAAGTAGTATATGCGTGCTACGGAGTGGTCCGCATGTTGGAAATGTTTGGAACAAGATAAGCGATAGGTTTGCTCATAACGGATGGGCTTGTGCAGAATCATGTCAGAAATTGGTGCAATGGAGTTTGACTCGGGTATTCTTCGATAAGTTGGATTTGAGCAATCAGGAAGGGACTTGTGTAAATGGAAGTTTTGTTGGACGAGATCGGAATAAGTAATGGAACGAGTGTTTGGAATTCGAAGGAGTGATGCAGACCAAGTATTGGAAACAAGATAAGATCGATCAAACGTGAAGTTGAATATCAGAATTTGCTTGCACGATTTAGAAGTTCGGTGGAGCATTCATTGATGAAAAAATAGATTTTAGCATAAGAAACAAACAGTTGGGGCACGCTTGAGCGAGCGATGGATGTATCGAAGAGTAGCGAGCACGGACTACGAATTTTTGGCAATGCAAGGGTACTATTGGTCAAGCAGATGGAACACGATTTGGTTTTGGAGGAGCAATGTGATGGATTCGTATAAACTTGAAGGATTTCAGATATTGGCACTTGAGGAGTCTAACTCTGAGTTTAGCGGAAGCAAAATTGGCAAAATGGTGCAACGATGGTGGACGAATTCTCCGAAAGACGTGAATGGGCATGAGGCAAGTCTAGTTGGTGTTAAGTTAGATTGGAAGTTAACACTTGCTGTACTGAGACGGATCAAGGCAACGAGTGAAGGCGATATAGATTTGAGATTGTGTTGGAACTTGTGCACGAGTCATCAAGAGCGTATGGACGAATCAGAACATAAAAAAATCAATACGGTGCTAAGAAAGTGGAATGAGGACAAGGATTGTGACGGATGGACTTTTGAAGATAGCTAAACGATAGAGCAACATTGAAGCAAATCATTGTACTGCTCGAGCAAGTTGGACGTGCAGTGTTGAAGCATGGCATACGGATAAGAAACAAAATAAGTTTATGATTTCGGGAATCGTTGCAAGTGGTAGTGCGAGAAGTCAAACAAGGGGGTTCAGAATTTTGATGGATTCAGGACAAAATGATAGAGTGATGGAAGACGATTTCAGTGAGCACAGTTCTCAATTTATGGCTGGGATAGATAGTAAGACTCTAGGTGGTTAGGCGGTATTTGGTTGACAGATCGTCAGAGGTAGTGCATGAAGTGCTCGGATTCAGAAGTTCGTTCGGATCGGATTGCTGGATTATGGCTCAGATTTACAGAGGAGTTATCACAAGGTTCGTAGTAACTGTCCATCGTGATGGCTTACAATTATCGAGCGTAGCTTTGGGACAGCTGACCCAAGATACTTGACCGCCAAATCAAAATAAATATTGTCGAGGGTAGATGTAAGTGGTGTATGTTGGAGATAGGCCTAAATGACTCAGTGTTGGATTTGAGAGATCCTTGGGATAACCTTCAGCTGAAGATGCAGCTAGAAGATCAAAGTGATGGTAAAAATGGCCTAAGTCAACTGATGAGATTCGGAGTCGCAGATATTTATATATGGCATCGCCTCTGACTCTTCATGCTTCGGAAGGAAATAACATTCATATGAATTGACGATTTTGTAACTAGCTTTGAGAAGTTAAAGTCCGGCTCGTTCAGATTCAAATCCTTGCACTACCAGATGGAACATATGTGCCTCAGATCTGTTCTCCATTAAAATTGTTTGCTTTAATTACAATCAGAAGAAAGTATAGAGAGTTCATAGATAAATAATCTAAGTACAAACTTTTGATTTTGGGGCATGACGATGGACAAAGAGTGCTATGGCGGCTCCTTTACTCCATTGAGGATCTGACGCGTGAGTGGGGGTGCTCTCTTCTTTTCTCTCTCTCTTGAGATTGGGTGCAGGTACGCAGCTCTCTGGGAGGGTATGGTCTCTCTCTGAAGCAGAAAAAAAGTCGACCTTTGGGACGTCCAAGTTGCTCCTATTTATAGTCATCATATTGATTGGTTATAGGTGCCGCATATGCCTTTATTTTGTGGCAGCGGGGGGCTCCTTCAATAGAATGTTATTACAATTGTAGCCGCGTAGTATGGGTTGAGTCCAGGGCATGCTACCATGTGGACGTTCTGTTAGGATTTGTTGTTGTTGAAGATCTGGATGGTTCTCATCCTTTGTGTGCCTGACTTGGTCAATTGTGACACGTGGCCCTCGCTTGGTTGTAGAGGGCTACTTCACTTGTATCGACTGGACTTGGTCTTCATGGAGTCTGAAATACATGTGGCCAGAACCGTATGGGACGCATGGGGCCAGAGACACATAGAATACCAAAAATCTGGGACGCGTGGGCCAGAGACGGATGGAGCCTGGGATGCGTGGGCCAGTGCTGCCTGGTCCGTGTGGAATCTAGGATACATGGATTCTGGAACACATGGGGCCAAAGACGCATGAAGTCCTTGTTTGTGCTATACATATGGTGCTGCACACCCGATGAAAAGATAAAAATTAAAGTTCTGACATGAGACTTCTATCGTTTAGTAGGTTCACATCTTTTGAGGCAATATATCATTTTTTTTAGAATTCTGTGTCAGAGATACCATGTCAGGTCCATTTATGGCCAAAGCTGTTTTGGCTTATTGGGACACATGGACGTAGCCTTATTGGGCCGCAGGGTGACTCCGCGGCCTGATTTGAGCCTTCTTTTTTGGGACACACGACTGTTGAATGCATGGACTTGTTCTGCCAAGTTGACACTTTTAAGACTTGGCTCAATCATTTCGGGAAGCTTAACAGCCTTTTTGTATGCGGACTTCTTGGAAACTTAATCGTTGGTTGCATGCAAACTTATCGTCGGATTCACCCTTTCTAGGTTCATTATTGCGATTATTGCTGTCACACAAACCGTCACTCTCTTTTTATAAATACCCATGCCATGGTCCATCGTATTCCATGTCGTCCGAGGGAGATTCTAGTTGGGAACCCTGGCCACCCGTCTCGCTTTCTCGTCGCCTCCTTCCTGCTACATCCCAGTGCTCTGGTATCAGAGGGCCTGGACTTGGAGGGTCTCGTGAGGGACGAGATTTTGATTCTCCGCCGTCTATCATGGCATTTTTTCCTAGACGGAGGGCACGGGATGAGGGTGAGTTATCTACTGCTGAGAGCTTTCTGTCCACGTTTGGGTTATCTTTGGAGGCTCTTGCTCAGCCTCTAGTGTCCACTCCAAATTTTGCCTTGTTGTCCGTAACTCCAAAGGAGAGGGAGACGTTGGAATGGAGGAAAGGAATGCGCCACAAGTTTATCATGCGGGCAAACGTTCGCTCCCGAATGTTACGGCTGTTCTTCGTGAGGCTTACGGCTCATCTGACTGATCGCGCCTTCCTCTTTTTATTTTTTATGGGCCTCGATGGCTACATGTTGTAACCCACCTTTTGCAAATGAATTTTTTATCTTTGTTTTGATCAATATTTTTTTTATGCGGCCCCCATGCTCTAAGGATGATCAGGCCGCATGAGGGCCACTTATGCGGTTGGCTGTTCTGGTTGCATAAGTCCCATACAGCTCTATGCGGCTTGCTTTCATATTGGGGGTGCATGAGCTCTTATGTGGCCTACATGATTTTTATGCTTCTACAAGATTTACAAGATAAAATTGGACTTGGTTTGCGGTACGTGCTCATGCAGAGGGCAAAGGTGATATCCTGTGCTTCGAGGCAGTGAAAGCAGCGCGAAGAATTATTTTATGCACGACCTAAAAATTATGGCGAGTGTGTTCGCGTTGAAATCATGGCGACACTATCCCTATGGCGTGGGGGCAAAATCTTTGTGGATCACATGAACCTCAATATAGATGTTCACCCAGATAGGTATTGAGATTGAGGCAGAGGTATTGGGCTGAGCTGATCTAAGAGCATAGTTCGATGTTTGGGTAAGTCGCCTAGCTGGGGTAGTATCAGTTGTGATGATCGTTCGTAGCATAAGATAATAGTTAGAGATGGTGCATGCAGAACATGGTGCGAGTTGAGTTATTCTAGAGTTGTTTGGTTGAGCTTGGATGGTGCTAGTGAGAATTCAAAAATAATTGGATGATAGGGCCTTGCAGAATAATCATTGAGCTTGGGATGTGCAAGGACTTGGAGCGTGTGTTGGATCTTGCTAGAGAATGGATTGAGTCGGAACATGAACTGATTTAAGTTAGGTGGAGAGATCGTCAAAGGAGAATTATCATATTTGAGAATAGCGCTTGTGCGAAAGAGTTATGGGATGATCATCAAGATTGGTCCAGTCGAGAGTGAAGCGATGAATATTTTGGACATGAAGATACCCTTGTAACTTGTCCAAATTTGCTATCGCTAAGCTCGGCTGAAATGTATGTATTTCTGGAAAACCGTAAATATGTGTATGATCCAAACTAAGCGATATGTTGAATTCGAATTGAGCTGCAAGGAGGATGTGGGAATATAGAATTTATGCGAGCGTTCAGCGCAAAGCGAGATATTTAGTCTGGATCAGGAGAATGTGAGTTGTATGGAGCAGAGTTATGAAATGGTCAAGCGGCATACGAGAAAGAAATGGATATTGGTTTGGTTCAAGGATGAACCTTATTCTTAGTGGTATATTATGTAATGCCCCACAACCGTACGGTACATTATGCCGAATCAGATTAAATGAGGCAATGGTTGGTTATATTTTAATTTGTTAGATTTGTTGGATTTGGGAGAAAGTATTAATTTAAGTTGGTTTCATGTGAAGATCGCGCGGAGTTCAATGGAATCAGGTGTTCGTTCAGAGCAGTACTGCGATAATGGGATTGGAGCGATAATGTTGTCTTCCTCAATCTGATCGGTCGGATGATTTGGAGAGCACGGCCTGCTCGCACGGTCATACCAATTGAGTAGATCGTGCTTTGCATCGGACCACAGATTTAAGGGATCGGCTGTATCGGCAAGGCATGGTGCTTAGCGGATTCAGACTTGGTGAGTGGGTTCTGTCCCTTCTTCTCTATTCCTTCATGTCTAATAATATGGAACACACATAATGGTTTGAATACTTAGAACTGGAACATTGGAATCACAGCACTGTGGAATGCATAGAGTGTGCACCATTTGGTTGGATATAATTTATGGCTTGAGTTGATCTGGCTTTTGGGCAGTTAGAGCTTGAGTGGATCATCTTGGTTGGAGAAGCGAACGTTTCATTGGGCGACGAGCGAGCGTGCATCTGTGCACGAGTATCAAGTTGGAATGCTTTGTCAAGCAAAGCTTGCAGTTGTGGTTAAAAACTGGACAACTGCATCGAAGAGGGCATTGTGCCATGGAGCTTTCGGAGTGAGGGGTATTGCACCAATCAGAGCAATGTGTCGAGAAGCGGCATAGTGCCTAATGGAGATAACTTAAGATGGTGCCTTAGGCTATAGTTGGAGAATGGTTATGGTGCATTGGATGGATAGAGACGAGTATCGTTTGGTGGGGCGAGAAGGCTCGATTCTCTCATCGTACCTACTGTTGAAGTTTGTATTGGTCACAGAAAACTGTTGCGCACAGGGTTTGGTTTTCTCGAACGGGATAGGCTCCGGGGCTTCAGGACCGTTCCGCCATAGAGGAAACAAATGGTAACGAGTTTTGGGCATGGTACTGGCGGTTCAAAACGACCAAACGGGCTAGCTACTCAGTTCTGGATTGGGTCAAACTGCAGTTGGATAGTCCTTTATGGTTTGGCCAGTGACTTCATATAGATAAGAGTTAGTTTTGTTTGGTTTGTACATTCATATAGGCGGCGGCGGCACCTTGCCTCGGGCAAGAGTGCGCGCATCGATAGATTAGATTAGCGAGGCTTGGGGTGCGATGTGGTTAGATAGGTTCACGCTTTGCTTCGGGTTTGGGTAGAACGGATTTTCTGCTTAGTTTTATTGTGTTGGATATAACTACTAGTACATTTGCTTGAGTTGAATGCTTGCATGCTTAACCTGGTTTACTATTTTTCTTAACATGTCATACCTCTGTAATAAATTGAATCTAGGATTCAAGTAGAAAGATCACCATATAACTGTTTGCATTCACTATCTACTTAGTGTCGGCTTAGACGTTGGTTACCCCGCTCACCAGTACGGCTGTGTACTGACCCACGTTTGTGGACATTATTTCTAGGTACGCAGGTGTAGTGGCTCTGCTTGGATATATAGGATATGATGTATGGAACGGTAAGTACCTTTGTGGAAAATAGAAAGAGCAAGAGTGTTTCATCGTCTTTGTGGCATTCTCCTTTATAGAAATTTTTATTTAGACCCTTCGAGAGCTTCTCTGCATATACTCTAATGTGTGCTTGGTACACAATACTTGACCTTCGCTGCAACTTGGTCATTTCGATGATAACCATGACGTTTAACGTCATTGTCTTGTACGAACGCAACTTCAGGCTCGCACGGCATCACTTTCCGATGAGAACGATTGTCCTACGAAAGTGCTGCAATATGGTGATTCACGTTCAGTGGGGACGATCGAACTTGCGAGAGATTGGGGCGTGACACACGCACACGCGCATGCACACTAACACATGTGGATGCTAACCCTAATACAGACACGGACACACACGGACATAGACAAGACATGACATGACACAGACACATGGATACGAATATGACATAGACATAAACACAACATGGGATACGACACTGACACATACACTAACACGACACAAAATATGACACTGACCCTAACCTTAACCCTATCTCTCTTCTAGTTAGTTGTCTGAATTTAGACGCAACCTTGCATATCGATATCGTATACAATACGATGCAGATCTCGACTCAAGGAGAGTCGTATACACGGACACGAAAATGACTCTTCAAAGTCGAGATACGACACGGTATTTGCTTCTTATAAACTCGTATCCAACTTGGGTTAGAGCAGTGCCAAACCTATCCTTGGTACAAAAGTTCGTGTTCGGATGGTTATGGCATGACATTGGTATATGTATCGTGTAACCAAGGACACATCGTCCCCCTCAGCTCCCCTCATCCCCGACGACCCCCCTCCTCGGTCAGAGGGTCATGTAACCTATATTTGGAGTGAGTGTCATGAGTGGAGTGTGTATCTAGGGTGTACTAGTGATGTGTGTGTGTGTGTGTGTGTGTGTGTGTGTGTGTGTATAATAACAGCAGCAAGCAAAAGCAATAGCAGCAGCAGCAACTTGCACCATGTGCAAGTGAGTGTAAATTGTATACATATGTGTATTTGAGTGTGTTTAGTGAGTGAGTGTTAGTGAGTTATTATAGGTTAAGTGCTTAAGTATTGAGTGAGGGTATGTATATTAGGCTTGAGTATCTAAGGATATTTGAGTTTTGGTTTAGTATCCCAAGATACTTGTGTAGGTGTCAATATATCAAGATACATGTATAATATACTTGAACGATGTATATTCATCTTTGTAGAATTATCTAGAAATGGATCTGAATTACTACATGCATCATCATTCGTGGTTGTACAACTATCATCCTGATGATATGTGCGATGTGCGAGAAGAATTCATTCAGGGGGGTGGAACAGTTTCTACAGTTCGCCAAGGCGTTCCCTCAGTACATGAAAGACACCAAAATTAAGTGTACATGTGTGAGATATCGCAACTTGAAATATCACTCAGAAGGGGATGTGACATATCATTTGTACTCGAGGGGTTTTATGCCAAATTATTATCAGTGGACCTCACACGAAGAACTTATTTCTTTAGCATCGGAGCCGGAGCCTTATGTGGAGCCGTATATGGATGTCCACAAGCACGCTGATTACGACGACGGGTGCATGATCATGGTTTTTGACGCTGCCAGACCTAGTTTTAATTTGGATAATCATGATGCAGCTGATGTAAACTCCCTCGACCAGATTTCAGTAATTTAGGATTAATTTTAGCTAATTAGAATTTCTGTATCTTTTTAAAGATTTATTTTGTTTACATATCCTATTGATTGTGCACCTGTACTTCACATAATTAATTAGAGCATTACACTAGCTGTAATTCCCAAACAAAATTCACATACCTGTCCTAGACATGTTAGACTATTTTTCTAATTTTTGTGCAACTCCCAGATGCTTTATTTTGAGCTTCGTTTGAGACGCACAAGTATCGTTACAAAAGTTTGTATTTAATTCCTATTTTATTTCTTGCTCTTTAACCATCTCTGTACCCCTAGAGATTGAGGACCAACCTGCACCAGTTTTGCCCAAACAAAAATACGATAATATTCTACTTTTAATATACTACAATTATTATATTGACACCGTAGTGAAATTATGGCCCTACCTGCCTCTAAAAAATTATAGAACACCGTGCGCAGTATTTATTAAATAATAAATACGATGACCCGTATCACCAAGAAACCAGGCCCTACCCCTGCCCAGAATCACCCCCACCCCCTCAGGACCCTCCTACAGCTTTTCCCTCTCAATTCTGAGCATTTTAGTATTTTCTGGGAACAGGGTAATTTATCAGACAAATTGCGTAATTACGCAAAATACCTATTTTAGGACCTAAGTGCAATTTATGAAATTTCAGGGGTTTTTATGCAAATTTTCAGTGTGAGGTGGCATCACCTCATTGGCTGGTGAATGTGGACCGCACACGTGTCATGTGGGACCCACTTAAATATCTGAAAATATCAGATAAATATCAGCAAACCCAAAATACCCAAAATACCCCTAAACTTCCCTCTATTTACAACCCTGCCACTCCCCCTATATCTATATAAACCGACCCCCCCCTCTCATTCCCAACTCACTCCACACCCTCTCCGACCACCCTCCGACCACCGGACCCCTGCCCAACCCCTCGCCACCTCCCTTCCCTCCTCCCCGACCACCGGAGCCCCGCCCTAGCCGGCCGCACCACCGCCGGCAGCCCCTACAAACCAACTCCACCAACACCAACACCCACAGCCACCACCACCCGAACCACTTCCACCACCGCCTCCGGCCGTCGTCGACCACCACCACCACCCCCAAACGCCTCGCCTCCCCCTCCTCCACCGTTCCGACCAACCCCCTGCCATCCCCGACCACCACAGCCGCCGCCATCACCTCCACAGCGCCCCGACCACTCTCCCCGACTACACCACCACCCCCATCCCGACCGCCTCCAGCCACCTCCACCGCCACCGTAGACCCCCACCACCACTACCAAACTCACCACCACCATCTCCTCCGCCGATCCCCCGCCCTGCACCGACCGCACCACCGCCGCTGACGCCGCAGCAGCCTCCGCAAGCCCCGCTGCTGCTGCTGTTGATAGCTGCTGCTGCCGTTTGCAGCCACCGCCACGGCCAGCCGCCGCCTCCTCCGTCGCCGTGCTCCCGCCGGCGACGAGCCTAGGGCCCCACCGGCCTGACCGGAACAGTACCCCCCCTATTATGTACGTATACGTATTATTTTATGTATACGTGTGTATATGTATATATATATATGTATATATTTATGATTATTAATATATATATATATGTTATTATATATAATTAATTATATATTATTATATACTATAATACTGTACATACAGTATATATATGTATTTATATATTTTCTGCATTTTTTTATTTATATATATATTTATATATACATTTTTGTATTATGTATATATATATATATATCTATATATATATATATATGTATTTATATATTATCTAAATACTATTATATATATAATATATATAATATGCTGTGTATATTATACAGTATAATATATAAATATTATATATATATTTACAGCTTTCTTTTTCTGTTTTTATTTATTTTATTATATATATACATATGTATTATATCTATATGTATATCTATATATTTACTTATATATGTATTACTATATATATGTTATATATATATATATTATAAATAATAATTATTATTATTAATACAGAATATATATATATATATATATGTATATATATATATATATATTATTTTATCTTCTTTAATATATATGTATTTCCTTTTCTCTTATATATATATATATATATCTATATATATGTATGTATATTGTTTTATTTATTTATTATATGTATATGTATATTATAACTATATTATATAAATGCTTTTCATTATTATTTATACTATATGCTAATATATATATGTATATATATATATATATTTTTATTTTCAGCATTTTCTTCTCTTATATATATATATATATATATATGTATATATATATATCTATATATATATCTACATAAATATATAATACTATAATATGTATATTATATATGTATACTTTTCTTGTCTTTTCTTTTATTTATTATATGTAAATAAATATATATCTAATATATATGTATCTATATATATATATTTCATTTCTGCACTTTCTTTTTCTTTTATATAAATATATATATGAATATATATATATCTATATAAATAAATATACATATCTATATATGAATATACTACTTATATAGGAATATATATGTATTATATATATATATGTATGCCCTTTATTTTTATTTATATATGTATACTACTTACGTATGTATATATATATGTTTTTATTCCAGCTTATTTTTATATCTATATGTAGTATATATATATCTATTATATATGTGCTATATATGCCTAATACTATATATGCTATATCTATATGTACTTATATATACTCTATATATATATATATATATATATGTATTATGTGTATATATTTACATAAGAATATAATTATGCCTTTTATTAATTTGGTATTTACGAATCCTGTAAATATCTTAAACAGAAAACATCTCCAGCACAGTTAGTGACCCCCTGTCACAAGGACCCTCAGTCTTGACAGTGGGATCAGTTGTCCAGCACAGTCAGGAAGTAGGCAAGTATACCTTGCCAAATTACTGTTTAAATTCAAATACTGATATATGCTATCTTCTTTCCTGAATTCCATATAACTGTGAGTACCTGAGCTTGCCTCAGGTACAGTCAACAAATACGTTGACACATAGTGTAAATAACTTAGTATTTTACAGACCTACCAACATCTGAGAGGATATCCTCATATCCTCCTAAACCCTATCACGGGAACACGCAACATGATTGCAATGCATATTGGGATGCGAGCTGCGTATTTGATTAGCTACCAGTACGTGTGACACGCATCACGGATTAGTATATTGTTAGGAAAACTCAGGAAAAGTATGACTTGGCATTTAGTTACATTGGGCGGGAAAGATAACTAGTAGACGTATGGGACACCCCCTCCATGAGTCCTTATCCTTCGTCCCATGCTCTTCGGAGATGGTCGATTGCAGAGCTACCCGTGTGTCCGGGGGCATATGACACATATACTAGCCAGTCAACACGATTGGTGAATTAAGTCAGCATATGTCAAACCTACACATTCCCATGCGTACTACAAGGTCTTTACTTGCATATTCACTTAGATGGTTAGCACCCTGCTTTTATTTATTTATTCAGTATTTCATACCTGGCATGTTATTTTTCTGTATATTGTTACGTCCCACTGAGGACCTGGTTCCCTTCCAGATTTAGATGAGGCCTACTATCCCACGGTGTATGGTCCGGGACAGGAGACCAGGCATGCCACCGAGGAAGAACTGGAGGAGACACCATCAGAATCTACCTGATTCTAGGAGATGCTCTCTTAGGCGATGAAGATATTTTGCTAGATAGACGATACTCAGTCTATCCTTTTTTGTACTTTTATTATATTTTGACAGTGGGTCGTTTCCACAAGTTGTGTAATATTATATTTCAGACTCAGCATTATATATATTTTCAGCACTATTTCCTGACATTTTCTGTGGATGAGATAGATATGCCTGTATTAGATTGTAGTATTCTAGGACAGCGTAGCACGTTCCTTTGGGTCCATCAAAAATGGATTAAACCCTTAGTGACGTGTCAGCTGGCCAATGCCACGTGGCCTAGTTCCTTACATTTTGGGACTGGGGCGTGACAGCTGAGGAGGCACCGAATGTCGATATTGCAAAGTTTATGGAGTTACTGTAGAATGCAAGGACTCCATTATATCCTAGTTGTGAGGATCATTCACCATTAGAGGTGGTTACAAGATTGTTGAGCATCAAGTCCTATTTTGACATGTCGCAAGAATGCTACAACCGGCTGATGGAGTTGATTATAGTGATCTTGCCGGAGGGTGCTAAGTTGCCTAAAGACTTCTATCGATCTAAGAGGATGGCGAGATCACTCTGGATGGGATACGAGAAAATTGATACATGTCACAACGGGTGCATATTATACTACAAAGACGACAAGGATGAAGATGTGTACAGATTATATGGTGCTGATCACTACAAGGCCACTGGTAGAGAAAGGTCTGTTGGTGCAAGAAAATCTACCGATTCGATGCACTACTTGCCTTTGATGTCGCAGTTACAGAGGTTGTTTATGGTGAAGGAGACTACAGAAATCATGAGTTGGCACAGGCAAAAACAGATCGAAGGTGTGTTGGATCATCCATCCGATGGAGAAGCATGGAAGCACTTTGATCGAGAGTATCCATATTTTCTTCGGATCCGCCTAATGTCATATTGGGGCTTTCCTCCGACGTTTTTACTCCATTCGGACTTTTGGGCTCCCAGTATTCGTATTGGCCTTTGATCGTCACTCCGTATAATCTACCGCCTTGAATGTGCATGAAGACTCTGTATATGTTCCTAACCGTTATTATTCTGGGTTCGAACAATCCGAAGAGGAACATCAATGTGTATTTATAGTCGTTAATAGATGAGTTGAATCAGCTGTGGGAAGTAGGTGCCAACACGTACGATATTTCTAGAAAGCAGAATTTTTAGATGAGGGCAGCACAAATGTGGACCATCAACGACTTTTCGGCCTATGGAATATTATCGGGATGGAGCACTCATGGCCGTCTCTCATGTCCGTATTGCATAGACCACACTAAGGCTTTTCGTTTGAAACACGGAGGCAAACCGTCCTTCTTCGATTGTCATCAACAATTACTATCGAAGGATCATCCGTAAAGGAAGAACATGAATGCTTTTTGTGTCGGCGTTGTGGATAAGGCCAATCCACCGCCAAAGTGACCCGGATACACGATATGGAAAGAGGTAAAATATTTACCAAGTGTTATCGAAGAGCCTGCTAAGGGGTACAAGTGTGACGGATTTGGTCGCACTCATAACTGGACGAAGAGGAGTATATTCTGGGATCTGTAATTTTGGAGCATTAATTTGATCAGACATAACCTTGATGTCATACATATCGAGAAGAATATGTTTGACAACATAATTAATACTGTAATGAACGTAAAGGGGAAGATGAAAGATAATCCGAAATCTTGGTTGGACTTGAAAGAAATATGTAGATATCCTGTATTGCATTTGATAGAAGAGGGAAATGGAAAGTTAAAGCAGTCTAAGGCAATTTTCTCACTGGAGAAGGATGATAAAGGAAGACTTTGTAGGTGGATTCAGGGCCTAATATTTTCAAACGGGTACGTGTCAAACTTGAAAAGATGCATTGACATCAAGGAGAACAAACTGACGAGTATGAAGAGCCACAATTGTCATGTATTTATGGAAAGGTTAATTTTGATTGCATTTCGAGAATTCTTACTGCATGTCGTCTGAGATCCATTGACAGAGCTCAGCATATTCTTCAGAGACCTTTGTTCTACTAAGTTGCTCGTCGATCGTCTAGAAAAGTAAGAGAAGGACATTACGATAACACTGTGCAAGCTCGAGAAGGTGTTTTCTCCTGGATTCTTCGACTCCATGAAGTATTTACCAATTTATTTTTCCTATGAGGTACGTGTTGGTGGGCCTGTCGGTTATCGATGGATGTACCCATTCGAGCGACATCTAAATCACTTAAAGAGAAAGGTAAAAAATAGGGCACGGGTTGAGGGTTCTATTTCTGAAGATTACTTTCTCGAGAAGATTACAAACTTTTGCTCGACGTATTTCAAATCTCATGTTGCTACTAATAGAACGAGAGCTCCGAGAAATGACGACAGATATCAGAAATCTAATGATGCAATACTAAAAGTATTCAATGCATCTGAAAGCCTTCGGGGAAAATAAAGAAGAGATATTTGAATGATGACGAGCTAAGGGCTGCTCAGTTGTATATATTACTCAATTACGACGAGAATAAAGTGGAGAAGCTAGAGGGGTAAGTAATTAATACGTTCACGTTTACGTCATCTTAATGTAATAGTATAAGCTAATATTATGCTACTAATCGGTGGTTGTTTTATTATTTTTAGCGCATATAATGATAAGCTGAGGTCGGTTAGACCCTACATAACAGACGAAGAAGTAGAACAAGAAATGAGACATCATTTTTCTTCTTGGTTGAGCGCATACATAAGGAACTCGGTAATTATTTTTTATGTATGCACTTGCAAAATAAATAACTTACTATCGCTTCTTTGGTATTTAGGTCGATCGTCTAATAACACCCGAGACTGAATCTATTAGAACTCTAGCCAAGGGACTAATTACTGCAGTCAAAATATGGCCAAGTTACTATGTGAATGGGTTTTGGTTCAGGTCAACAAATGCTCCGATCTAAGACAGCTTTCTGGATCTTGATTCCACGAAAAATAGTTGATTGTGTATCAAATCTTCGAACTACAACGACGTCGATCTAGGCAATAATTTCTTTGATATCTTATGAGAGAATATGGAGTTGATATATAATTATGGCAAATAACCTGCTAAGATCGTATTATTCAAGTGTGAATGGTTTGATCCGATTCAAGATCAATATTAAAAAATTGACAAGCATGGTCTTGTGGATATAAACTACAAGCGTAGATATCAAGGCTACGAACCATTTGTCCTATCAAGTCAGGCTCAGTTCGTGTACTTCACAACTTATCCTGGACAATGAACAACGAGGTCGGACTGGCGGGAAGTATGCAAGACTAAAGATATAAATACCTTTGATGTTGACGAAATAGCTTATCAAGAGGACGAGCTACTCTTGTAACAAATATTGTAGATGTAGACTCAACGAAAGTTACTTATTACATGACTAATAATATAAAAGAGGTAGAATTATCTGAAGATAAAGATGAAGATTAAGACGAAGGCGAAGTAGATGAAAGTGAAGATGAGGAGGAAGAGGAAGAGGAAGAGAAGGACGAGGAAGACGAAGAAGATAAATTTTCTGAAGATGATTGAAAATAAAATAAATCCATTTGGACTTGTGACATGTATTACATTTTGACTGTAGAATGTACTATCCATTTATACTTATGATACTACTAATTATTTACTGTGCAATTTTATTAATACTGTGAGATATGTATAACATTTTGACTGTAGAATGTACTATATATCTGTTTATTTATTCTATCATCATATGTTGTTATCAGGTATGACAGGACAACATGGAGCGTTCGGCAGGTCCCGAAGTAGACAGAGTGCTCCTTTGGTACTGCCTACTGCTAGTTCTGGATCCTCGTCGCCAAGTATTCCTGTATATCGACCAGTCACATCTCTGACTGTGACGACGTTACGTGGCAGTACTCCTGGGATGATTAGTTCCAGGCCTGAGACTACTCCCTCGTCCAACGTTACTCCTGCTGACGGAACCATAGAGACAGATGAGCAGATGACGGAGGTTGAGCCGACGCCATCCCAGCATCAGCGAGATCCTCCATGCGCACCTCCGGACGAGACGATGATGGAGATTTGGGATGACGATAGAAAGTAAGTCAATTAGTTGGTTTATCATCATATATATCGTATATTTCTTTATTCATCATATATTCACTTTTTCATGAATATAATTATCTTTGTACAGATATCGTCCCTCGTCGGTACTGAGACGTCTGGGATACTTTTTGAGGTATAACTATGGTGGCCCTTGGATCAGCTACTCTAATGCTCCGTACGAGAGAAAGGCGTTCTGGTTTGTGCACTTCAAGGTAAAAGTATGTTTGGTTTTAATATCAATCATCTAATTTATCCATATTATATAACTTACTAAATTACTTCTTGTGGCAAACATATTTCTATCCACCGCACCGGGCCGAGTTGATCGAGCATATATTTCCTGCCGTTGCCGCCAAGCTGATGCTCTGGATGACCAGAAGGCTCGTGATCGCAAAGAAAAACCGATCCAATGTTGAATTATGCCTGAGAAGTTGACTGCCATGAGGGCTAGATTCAACAATCCAATGTACAAGGAAAGGTCTGAGAAGGCCAAGGCAGCTAGGAAGAAGGCAGCAAAGGATTGTGGTGGCTCGATTTCGATGACAGAATATTTCTGTCGTTTGGTATATTTTTTATTTTAGATATATTATTTTAATGCAAGTACGATAAAACGGTAGTAGGATAAAATATTTAATTTTAGTTCTAAATAATATATTTTTAACAGGTACATAGGGATGAGGATGCCAACATGGTGACCTTCTTCCTGGTCACCCATCAGAAGGGCGAAAACCTCATTGATGAGAGGGCCTCACAGACTATGTAAGTATTACTTTACTTTGTGTTAATTTTAATATAACTTAGGAAATATGCAAATAAATATCCATGTAGTTAGTAATAAGTACCTTAGACATTAGCAATTATCGAGTATCCATGCATTTCTAGGCCGAATATATTAGGCTCCATGAGCGAGCGACTGCTAGTGCACCTACAGTGGGAGAGGCTGGTACTTCCTCGCATCCCTCTCCAGCTCCGTTGGCAGACGAGCTGTGGGTAACCGCCGCTAGTGGTCTCCAGAGGGGTACGTACTATGGTACGGGATCCTATGGTGACCTTATTGTGACACAGTCCTCTAGGTCCTTCGTTGCAAGTGTGCATTCCCCACAGCCCTCGCAGGCGTCTGCCCGAGTCCAGGAGACCGTTGACCGTCAGGTTGTGTCTCTCCGTGACGAGTTACTGTGAAGGATGGAAGAGCAGCCACTGTCTCGGTTACAGCCGGGCGATGTGACGCTCATTACACGATTTGATATGCTCGAGCGTAGCATCATAGAGCTCAGGGATATAACCGAGGGGATGAAGCGTGACATTACTGATCTTAGAGCGTCGACAGAGCGCATCATAATGGAGCGGCATGCATCACATCTGTCCATTGGCGAGAGGCTGACGATGATGTAGGATTCAATGGCTGCTAGCAGTACGAGGTTGTTATCTACCATGGATTCATACAACTATCAACTAGCATCATTGTAGCATATACGTCCTCCTGGTGCGCCTTCATCGACACCGACTCCACCGACATTACTGTCTTCTTCTTCGACATCGGTGTCAATTTTACAGGAGCAGTATGAGTTGTTCTTATCCCTTATGCGCGCTAGTGCTCATCCTCCTCCAGATCTGCAGTAGTCCAAGTTAGGATATTTTACTGGTTGTTTGTGTTTTGACCTATGATATTGGATCATTTATGAATATTATACATTTATTGAGGCTTTCAAATTTATTTCTTGCACTCAATTGTGTGAATATTTATTACATTCTTTACGACATGATTTTCTTGAGACTCGGTTTGTAATTCCAATGTGTTATTTTCTTCAAGTTTTACGTTATTATTCATATTAAATGTATGTGAATTTACCGGTATTGAGTGTTCCACCGAAAGGGTCGGCGAACCCAGAAAATTCAAGGGAAGGTTGCTCCGGGTCTGTCTAAGTTTATGAACTGTGATATTATAAGGATATATGACTAATTATATGACAAACTACAAGAATACATTTTTTTAGATTTTTAATTTTTGTTTACAATTTAGCGACATATACGTCACTAAATACGTCGCTAATTCTATCAGAATATCGCTAATTATGTTGCTAAACGTTGCTAAATTGCTGACATGACAGTATTTACCAGGTCAGCAAAAAGTCGCTAAATGTGTTGCAAAACGTCGCTAAATAAAAAAAAATTAGCGACATTTAGCGACAAATGACACATCGCTGATTTAGCGGCGTAACATCGCTAAATGTCGCTAATTTGAAAAAAATTAGCGACATCTAGACGTCGCTAATAAACGTTGCTAGAGCAACGTTTTGCAACGTTTTTCCTGTCAGCGACTAGCTAAAATGTGACTTCACTGGAACGTCGCTAATTATGTCGATGAAACTTTTTAGCGACATTTTTATGTCATTTAGCGACATTTTCATACGTCGCTAATTTGACTTATTCTAGTAGTGGAAGAAATTGGCACAATGGCACACTTCTGAAGAAATTGGCACAACGACGCACTTATGAAGATATTGACACATCTACACACTTCTAAAGACATTGGCACTACGACGCACTTTTGAAGGAGTTGGCACAGCGGCACACTTTTGAAGAAATTATCACAACGACGCACTTCTGAAGACACTGGCACAACGACGCACTTCTAAAGACATTGGCACTAAGATGCACTTTTGAAGGAGTTGGCACAACGACGCACTTTTGAAGAAATTGGCACAACGGCGCACTTTTGATGGAGTTGGCACAACGATGCACTTTTGATAAAATTGGCACACTAACCGGGTCTCTAAATGACAACCTGGGTCTGCGTGCCGCAACACAGCTGTTATGATGACTTCTGACTATTTGATTTTTGCATCTGTCAGTTGTCAGTCAGTTATATTAAATTGTCACGCCCCAGTCCCAAAATACCGAGGGACTAGACACGTGGCAATGGCCAGCAGCACACACCAATGGGCAAACCCAATTTAATGGACCCATCAGAGTGTAAGCTGTAAAACAATAGTAAAGGTCTATGATACTAATCACATCCACAGAAAATAAATACAATCAATATGAAATATAAAGCAACATCAAGTCTCAATAAAACATATCTCGGGGAAGAACCCGATAATTAGTTTGATACATCAATTAAATAAACAGGAAACAACAGAAATAACTGAGTATAGAATAAGCAGATACTCAGAAGAAATCATCAGCGATCACCTCGTCTTCTGGTACTGGTACTGCTCTAATGTCTGCTTATGTCCCGTATACCTCGGGGTAGACCTCCTCTGCTAAACCTGGGACGTAATTCGGATTTCAGGTCCTCAGGGGACATAGCAAGGTACAAGAATAACTCATGCCAAAATAATGCAGTACAATAATAAATGAATCAATAGGGTAAACTATGTAACCAGATAAGTGATATGCAAGTGAGAGCATTAATCATACTCAGGCTGAAACTACCATAGGCTCTGTGTCAGAGAAACCCATAGCAGCATTTATCTTGAAGGGCCAGAACTTGTGCCAAAGCTTTGTGTCAGAGTCTAAGGCACCTCCAGAAAACTATATATATATAATATAATCAGCCTTTAATATGGTAATACTCTCCCCACCCAATGTAATCACACGTCTCATATCTACGATGTCTCCATAACACGCAAGATCATGGCCTCTAACTAATGCAACGAGTCATAATGATAGCTAAGCATATGTAATATCTATGTCACGAATCCTGTAACCTATACAGAATCACCATAAATATCTCAGGAAGATTATGTCTCATGAACAGTGTCAATTGTCCTATGGTATGACGTACTTGATAATGCAAGCACGAAAATATATAGGGTCGCAATATCAATCTCCAGTGACGTTACACAACTCCGTGTACGGCGTTGACACCCGAATGTTATTCGGACGCTAAGCATTGTCACACGATCCTAGGTTGAATATTATTATCATATAAATAAATCAAGGAAATAATATAAAACAAGTACTGCAAGTATGGCAAGGTACACTTGCTTGGGGTTTGAATACCAATAGTCGCTCCGGTATCAGCGGGATCTTCAAGTACTCCTCCGGTTGCTAAAATAAATATTACCATCATGTTCAGAAGATATCAAATAGCTATAATTGCCTGTCCATAAGTCCAATTTAGACACAGGGACAAAATTGACAGTTTTTAGTCAAAGCGGGGTCCACATGTGGTCTACTTCGTACCAAAAAATGTGTCAGAGACAAAATTCTCCAAATTTGTCAAACTTAGTGTCTACAAGTCCAAAATGATGATACGAATCCAACGGTATATCCAGAACTGGATTCTGATGAGCCGATCATAAAATCGCCCGTCAAGTGGAGCCGTAGGACCCACGATACGAGATTTTGTCAACGTTCTCAGAATCGAACCAAGGGTCATAGGACCAGCGTATTGCTACGAGTCCGATGGCATAAGTTTTGTTTCGAAACGACAAGCGTACACGAAGTTACAACGAGTTTCAGAACAGGGCCGATACGGGGTGTTGTCGACGGATACGCGTTGATCCCGGTGTGCACGTACATCCAAATCAACTTCTGCAAAATCCCACACGTCCATATTGACGGTGCACACCTTCCGATATAATTCGCACACGATCAAGTCACCTCGTTTAGCGGAGGCACCCAATTCCGAGAAAAATAGGTTTTTAAATAACCAAGTTTTTGGTCAATTTTACCCGCGAATTAATTATAAACTACATCACCATAAATTAAACTAAAATAGGATTTTAAAACTTGGTTATATGGTCTAAATTACTGCTCAAGTGAATTTCAGAATTGGTTAACAGGTTGGTCGTAAAACAGCCATGAACTGGGGAGTTCGGGACAAATTCTGAATTTTCAGAAATTGGAAATATTTTCCTGATTTTGCGTCTCGGTTTACGACCGACACAGGACACGATACCCCGAACAATTTGTACGGGTTTCGAGAGGGTCACAAGGTCTACACGTACAATTCGACAGAACAAAAATCGCTCGACCATGGGTAACTTATGTGTCTTCTATAGGGATAACCGCTCGACCGTGGGTAAGATTTACCATATGCATAGTCTATCTATTGTTTATGTTTTCTTTGCATGAATTGTTAAAAAAAATTAGACAACTAGAAAGACCACATAATAGTAATTCTAGCTTCACATATTTACTTGGTGTAGATTTCTAGGTGAGTTTGGCCATGGTTGCTCACCAGTACATGTTGTAGTTGTCACGACCCGCACCCGAAAATTGGGCATGAGTCGTGGGTACTCCAGCCTATGCCGCAGCATCGACGGTAGAACGCTGTCTAGGTCTACTATCTAGCTAACAATCTCACACAATAATATAAGTACCTGTCAAGATCTCAACTCCAAACGGAGGAGCAATATGATAAGATAACACAAGTACTCAATCACAAATCTAAGAACGATAAGATAACAAAGAAGTCTAACAACTACAGAGTCTAAACAACAACAACTACTACAGCAACAACAATAATAATTATAATACAACAATATCCAGAATCAAATATAATACAAAGTCTCAAACCAAAAGTCGGGGACAAATTCGGTACCAAAAGCTAATAAGTACAACTGAGGTCCTAGTGATCCCGGCTACCAACCTAAAAATTACTCCTGAACTAGGGGGTCCCTATCTGCACCATCGACAGGCTGAGGTCCATAAAATGTCGGACACCAATCTTCCAGATCCTCTGAAAAACATATCCAGTCAGGATTGGAGCAAGTACACCTCTAACAGCAGTTCGAGTTAAATGATAAAAACTATAAAACAGTTGTAGCAAGTAGCACAAGGTGAAGAAAATAAAGTATGAACAAGGAAATATACATATATATCTGTCAACTGGTGCATAAAGGTAAAGATGCATAAAAATCAGAAGCAAGATAGTAATGACTGCATGATACAATAAATCTAAACTAAGATTAAGTGTGTGCACAAACTCGTGAAGTGAGTCCAGCAAGAATAAATATAATGAGTCCGGTCCAGAAAGTATAAGTGAGACCAGTCAAGAAGTGCAAGTGAGTCCAGACTAGAAAGAATGAACTTGTGTCTCTGAAATACCTGTTTTGACATGTAAACGGTTAGGGGTAAGTACGGCTCACCGCACACTGGGTATGCGGTTGCTATCATTCCAGATTAGACAAGAGGGGATGATTTCAGTTATTCAAGTTAGAAATGTTTACATGTCTACTCGAGTTTCTCCGCCCCGACTAGTACAAGTGAATCCAAGACCCGACACGTAAATCAAGTATGAGTCCAGCCAGAAATATGAGTGATGTCTGTAGTGAGTCCTGATGTGATCCCAGTAGGTGATTCCAGAAATAGAGGCCAGAAACATGAAATATACGTATCGTAAGTAAATGAATCCATAAATACTAGTCAGTGTCATGCCAGAAAATCAGATAATACTATACTAGAAGCTGAATCATAATAATTATCAGATAATAAAAATTATCA